>CM022297.1:212443549-213043549 GCA_011799875.1 Thinopyrum elongatum
GTTGATTTGAAGAACCACCAGATGTCGAACTGAACATACGCAAGAAAAGGACCGACAGTAGAAGTTGAACTCAAACCAAAACTGGGGACGGCGCTGGACATATTGGAGCAGTGGCCAAGGAGCTTAGAGCAGCAGTGTACATCGGCAACGGATTGCTCGCACACAAGGAGATGTACTGCTCTCCTGGGATGGAGGGGCGAAGTGTGTGTCTCCCAAGCCGCGGCGTCGAACTGCTTCGTGTTGTGTCGTTGAACGACCTGGTGTGGCGGCGGTGAACGGTATGGGCGGTGCGGCGATGGAGCCCCACCGGCAGTGGCAGGAGGCTCGACACAATTGACCTAGTAGCTGCGACGGTGAACGGCTTGGGGCGGCCGGGTTGGACTGCTGGTCGCCTAATTCATTATCCAATGAATGTGCTCGCCTAATTCCAGTAACAACCTGGAAGGTCCTAGAACATCTAATTCATTATCCAACGAAAGTGCTCACCTAATGACTTGTTTATTATCACTGACACTGAGCTGGAAAAATCTCGCCGATCCATCTATGACGGCCTACGAAAGAAAGGTTCTGCCTTTCTTCCCTCGGGTCTGAATCAAGAGCACCCGTAGTTCAATTCAAAATAAAATGGCAGTTTGAACGGAGGCACGAAGATCTTTACAGTCGGGAGCTGGAGAGGAGAAATTTTGAGCAGGGTGTACCTCACGATGGCTGGGAAAGGGGCGCTGCGACGGTGAATGGCTTCAGGCGGCGGGTTTGGACCGCTGGACGCAGCGGTGACGGACCTCCCACCGGGGACGAGGCGGAGTGGCGGCTGGGAGCGTCGTCGAGGGTAGCCAGAAGGAGGCGGATGGGGCGACGACCGAACTGCTTGGAAGCGGGAGGTGGCCGGTTGCCGGGAAGCGGGAGGCGGCTGTCGCATGGGGAGCGAGGCGCCGGAGGCCGTCGCGGAGAAGGTGGGGAGCGAGGCGCCGGCGGGAGCAGGTGGGGGGAGAGGTGCCGCTGGTCGCCGGGGAGGTAGGGCGCAGGGCCACGTCTGGTCGTCGGGGAGGTGGGTCGCAGGGCCGCAGCTGGTCGCTGGGAGCTGGGAGGCCGGACCGCGGCTGGCCGCCAGGGAGGTGGGAGGCCGGGGCCGCGGCTGGCCGCCAGGGAGGTGGGAGGCCGGGGCCGCGGCTAGGCGCCGGGGATGTGGGAGGCAGGGCCGCGGCTGGTCACCGGGGGGTGGGAAATGCGTCAAGAGGAGATGGGGTGGGCTTTTTTCGTTTTTGTTTTGGGTCACATCGTATCAGTTCGGGTGCGCATCACGCCCTATATAAGACCGATAGTAACAGAATATTATTCACTTACTACCAACTATACCAAATTAAATAATATATATATATTTCACCAATATATTTTACCAATATTCTGCGGTCTATATCAGTGTGCGCGAACAATATATATGCGGTACTATTTGAAGCTGATCAGTGTCCGCGGTTAATATTCAACTTACTATTTGGGACTATTTGCTTTACAATTCGGTACTATTGGCTTTACTTTTCGTTACTATTCTAATTATTGGTGCTTGTCTGGATATTAATTTGGCTAATATTCGCTTATATGCAGGATCTATTAGGAGCTGACGAGGCTTAGTCAGTTCGTCCGACGGTGCACGCAGTGGTGTAATATTCCTACTCGGTACTCACCATATTTATCATTACGTTGCATCAGATGTAGGTAGTTACATTCAGTTGACGGTTTTAATTGCAAATTTATTAGGCAAAATTCTTATCGTCTTCCCAGGCAGTTCCACCCGAAGGGAACACTTCTCTACGGCAACGGGTTCTCACTCAACGCCAACTCTGGGCTACACAGAGAACAAACACGCAGAGGTTTCTCCTATAGGATCCCTAGCATAAGAACTCTTCCCATAAATTCAAAAATAAAAACACCAAGTGAAACCAAAGAAACTACATCATTTCAACAACATAATTTACATATGGTTTTCCCTTTCGGGAAACCCCGAAGGGATTACACACGAACTAGGAAATTACCTTGATATTCTTGGCGGTCACAGCGCCTTCTTGGCTATTTACTAAGTGGTGGTGGCTAATCTCCTACTAAGCAAGGAAGAGAGCTGGCTGCTTGCTTCTCTCGAGTGCTCTTTCTCTTCTCTAGCTTGAGTGCTCTGCCTCTGTCTGTCTCTCTCTCTGTCTCTGAAGAGAGCGCCTCCTTTTATAGCCGCGAAACGGCTGCCAGTGAAGCCTTCGGGAGCCTTCGCTCGACTGCCAGCGATGCCCTCACTTATTTATTTTACATACGGTAGCATCCACGCGTGTCCTACTAGGGTACATGCGTGTCCTTCTAAAATATGGATAGGCACGAGAGAAAGTGCCCGACAGACTTCAATCTTCTGGAATCTTCGCCTTTCTTCACATGGGCGTTGTCTCCCGGTGGATGATTGGCTTGCCTCCAGTGTCTTCTAATTATATGAGCAACGCACAGAGATTGCTCACACCGTTGGCTTGAATCCTGAACTCTGCCTTCTTCTCTGGTGCAAATATTCTGGCATCTGATGCATCAAACATTTTTTTTATATATGGGTGGGTCTTTCCCGCCAATATGATTGATATACCATATCAATATTCGGGTTGCATCAATATTCAGGGAGGTCCTCCGCTCCCGAAAAATTGATAGCAATATCAATTCAAGTATATAGCCTATTGGTTTATTCAGGCTGCTGCCCATGTCCAGCGATGTCTAACATAGGATCATCGTCACACAAATTGAAATTATATTTATCATCACACTGCTTCTTTATATCTTCAAATTTCTCATCCATTTCCTCTCTTACCTCTTTTAATATTTCTTCTCTCAACTCTTTCTTTATTATTTTTGACCCTTCTTCAAATCTTTTATTTCATTTCTTGGTCTATATATTCACTATCTAAAGGGTCAAGCCCCTTTAGAAGGCATTCTTGATATGACTGATATTTTGATGATCCTTCTTTTATTGGAGCCTTTGAGCTCGAAGCTTCTCCTTTTGAGGAATCTGTTGGAGCGGGTATATTATTAATTATGCCCCCTCTCCTTTCAATATATTCTCTAGCTTCGGGATCTATATGATAAATTGGTCCTATTACTTTTGCTGCCCATTTCAAGGCTTCATCCATATTATCATATTTTCTATATGATAGATCTTTGTCTTTGGTCTTTGCTGCAATCTTCTCTACTTGAATATCTTCCCAGTGCATATATATTCCTGGTTTCTTTCCATTAAATAATATATATAGAGGTTTTTCTTTTTCTACCTCAATTTTTGATGGTGTTGGGCTATTTTTGTTCAACGTATTGAACATATGGAAATATTCTGCAAGACTATTCAGATTAGATAGCATATAACCTCTTTCTTCCCTTTTTACGGCATATTGAAACCACATATTATCCAATATGCATCTTTAGATTTCATCAAGACGAATATGGCTCTTTGGCTTGAAATTGAATGTATTTGGAGAGAATATTTTTAATTTATTGTCCTCTCCAAATATGAAACATTCATGTCCGCTTGGGAGAGTTCCTTTTGATATTCCCTTCATCTCTGTAAAATTGATGAGCGGGAAAATATGTCAGGCAAACTATTATCCTTTCCTTTGATATGCTCAAATATTACTTTATAACCATTCCCAGCTATGGTGTCTTCAAATAAGACCCATCTTCTAGTTGAGCTTTTCTTGCTATTAATTTTATTGTAATATCGGCATATGGCTTCACAATCTGTTCGAACCGTAAATTCTTTAAATCCTAGATATAATCTAAAAGCATTTATTGCATTTACGACTGCGAGGATTTCCCTATCAATATTATTTACTGTCTTTAATTTGTAACTTCCTGAAGCATATCTGCATATCTTCTCATCTGCTTTCGGGGAATATTTACTAGGTTTTTGTTTCAATATAGCACCCCATCCTACCTTAGATGCATCTGTTTCTATTATAAAATATTTATCCTCTAAAGGCAACTCAAGGGGCTCTAAATTCTTGACTCTTTCTTTTATAGCTTTTACTAATCTTATGTCTTTGGAATTGAAATATTTTTGCCCGTTCTTTCTTAACTTTGCATACAAAGGACCAGCTAACTTTGCTAAATTGTCTATATAATTCCTAGCATAATTTACAATTCCTAAGAATTGTTGTAAAACCTTTTTATCGCTCATATTATCAGGGAATTCTAATATTTTCTTTGCAATATGATCTTGCAAATATATTTTTCCTTCTCCTATTTCATGCCCAAGGAAATTTATTCTTTCTTTGCATATTTCCATCTTCTTTTTGGATAATATAAGCCCATTTTGCTCTACCTTTCGGAAGAACACTTCAAGGTGGGCAATATGCTCTTTATATGATTTGGAAAATATTAAGAGGTCATCAACATAGACCAATATAAATGCTTGATTCTCATTAAATATATTTTGCATTTTTCTTTGAAATAATGCGGGTGCATTCTTTAGACCCAATGGCATGACTAGCCATTCATAATGGCCTTGTGGACAAGTAAAGGCTGTCCAAGGAATAGATTCCTCGGCCATTTTTACTTGCCAAAATCCTGCCTTTAAATCGAATTTAGAGAAATATTTGCTTCCTTGTATTCTATTGATCCATTCCTGCTTATTAGGTATATTATATGCATCATCTATCGTATTATCATTGAGCCTTTTAAAATTAATTACCATTCTGGATTTACCTCTTACTTCTTCAGCATGATTTCTAACTATAAAAGCAGCAGATCGATGAGGACTTCTACTTTCTCTAATTGCTTTTAACCTTAGTAATTCTTCGATATGCATCTTGAATTCTTCAATATCTTTAGGAGTAGCTTCCATTGGTCCTGACTTAATTATATAATCTGGGTTTATAATATTTATTTTGCAAACTATAGAATTCTTATCCCAATGTTTCATTGGTATTTCCCCAATAATTTGTATGTTCTCTAATCTTTGCACAATCTTGTTTATATCTTCTTTGGATTTTATATCTCTATACCAATTTGGAGAGAAAGATTGCAACCCTATGCATTCTATACACGTATTTTCTATATGATATTCTTCTATTACCTCACTGAGTTCTTCATCTTTGCAGAATTCAAGTGGATCTGCACTTGCGCTATATTCAACATCTACATTGGATATTTCTATATTTTGCAAAGCCTTTCTTTGTTTCCGCACTTCAGATAAGTATGGAACATTATCTTGACGTGGGATAAATGTAACCCCATCTTCATGTATAATTGTGGTTTGCAAAGATTGTTGTAAAAATCTTAACCCTATTATCATATCATCATTTATAACCGACAAATCTCTTATTGTAATTTCATCTATTATATATTTTGTGCCATTTATATATGCTTCTATATTATATGCCAATTGGTTATGGATTTTCTTTATTCCTGACATATCGGTAGATACTTCGGCTTTATTGTCATCTATGGTTTTGACTATTTCAGGACATCTCATAAAGTATTTGTCGTGGATAATGTTCTTTGTGCATCCAGTATCTAATAGTGCCAATATTTTATAGGAAGTATTTGGTGTTAAATTTATTCTAACTGAAATTCTTATTCCTAGCACTTCTTTAAATGGTAATCGCACTATATATTTGTTTCCAAAACTAGTTATAGCATCTTTTAGTTGTATTAGCTTATCTCCTTTTTTATCTCTTACTATTACCATTTGTTCCTTCATTTCCGTGCTTCCAACAACAATATTTTCCTGTTCTTCATTATCTTCTATCTTATCTTTTAGTTTTTGTTCTTTATTTCCTGCTAACTTATCTTTTAGTATTTCTAACTCTGCTTCTAATTTATTTATTCTATTTTCTAGATTTCTAACCCTGCTAGATAATATTCTATCTACTGGTTCAAATTCTATTTCCTGTCTACATATTTGATTTTTGGCTTTTAGACAGGAGGCACAAGCTTGCCTTAGGCATAGGCTACATGTGGATCTATTATCTTGGCTTGGATAATATATACAGAAGGCACATTTGATATTATAATCACCTTTTCCTTTAATCCAATCATGCTCACATTCTACTTGGTTCATCATCTCTATTTTTAAATCTACTTTTTCTTTTGATGATATAATTTTGTTTTTTACTTGAAAACAGCTAATGGCTAACTCTTTCTCACTTTTTAAACTTTTTAATCTAGCAATCTCTCTAATGAAAAATAATTCTCTTTCTCTAATTTTAGGCCAATCTGTTGTCATGGAATGGCTATATTCCCATTCTATATGCTTTAGCTTATTTTCCCAATAAATTATTTCATCCTCTAAATTAGTCTTTTCTGCGTATTCAATTACACCATTATTCTTATTATTGCTAATTTTCCTCTTTCTGTCATAAAGATTCTGTGTTTATTTCTTCAACTATTTCTTGTCTTATAATGATTTTAGAGTCTTCTTTTGGTGAGTCGTGATCAGAAAATCCGCACAGGGGTGACAAATGTATAGCAACTTCGTTTAAAGCTTTGCTATATTCGTTCATAATTAAGAGGAGATGAAGTTTTTACCTCTTGAACTAACCTTTTTATTTCAGAAATGTCTTGACTTGATTCAAAGCGTGACGACGAGTCTTTACCTTTACTAAGATAACGGCCTATTGACAACACTTCTTCTTAATATAGTCATTATTCTTGCAAATAATATTCTGTCTTACTTTTGCTTCTTCAAGTTTATGAAGAATGATATCTATTTTTAATTTAACCCGGACACTTGTCTGCGAGTTTTTGATATTTTTTGAATATGCTTTCAAATTTTTGCTCAAGTATATCTTGCTTTTCCCCAAGATAGTAAAAAATTATATATCAAATCGACCACAATATTTAGCTGACTATGAGATGTATGCCAAATATGCTCCTCAGAGGGATTTATTCTGCACCTTATATTAATATCTTCTTTAGTATTTATTACCTTACCTGTACTACTTTTAAATTTAAATACCTTAACCTTTCAATGATTATATTCTGGCCTGATACCAACTATACCAAATATATATACATAATATATTTCACCAATATTTTACCATATTCTGCGGTCTATATCAGTGTGCGCAACAATATATATGCGGTGCTATTTGAAGCTGATCAGTGTCCGCGGTTATATTCAGCTTACTATTTGGGACTATTTGCTTTACAATTCGGTACTATTGGCTTTACTTTTCGTTACTATTCCAATTATTGGTGCTTGTCTGGATATTAATTTGGCTAATATCGCTTATATGCAGATCTATTAGGAGCTGACGAGGCTTAGTCAGTTCGTCCGATGATGCGCGCAGTGGTGTATATTCCTACTCGGTACTACTATATTTATCATTACGTTGCATCAGATGTAGCTAGTTACGTTCACTTGACGATTTTAATTGCGAATTTATTAGGCAAAATTCTTATCGTCTTCCCAGGCAGTTCCACCCGAAGGGAACACTGATATAGACCGCATATATATTGTTCAGCATATATATGATCAGCTTCAAATAGCACCGCATATATATTATTCACGCACACGATATAGACCGCAGAATATTAGTAAAATATTAGTAAATATTAATTATATATATAATATTATTAAATTTGGTCCCAGTTAAAAAAAATGTTTGATGCATCAGATGCCAGAATATTTGCATCAGAGAAGAAGGCAGAGTTCAGGATTCAACCAACGGTGTGAACAATCTCTGTGCATTGCTTATATAATTAGAAGACACTGGAGGCAAGCCATCATCCACCGGGAGACAATGCCCATGTGAAGAAAGGCGAAGATTCCTGAGATTGAAGTCTGTCGGGCACTTTCTCTCGTGCCTATCCATATTTTAGAAGGACATCATGTACCCTAGTAGGACACGCGTGGATGCTACAGTATGTAAAATAAATAGGAGTAGGCATCGCTGGCAGTCGAGCGAAGGCTCCCGGAGGCTTCACTGGCAGCCGTTTCGCGGCTATAAGGAGGCGCTCTCTTCACAGACAAGAGAGAGACAGACAGACAGAAGCAGAGCACTCAAGCCAGAGAAGAGAAGAACACTAGAGAAGCAAGCAGCCAGCTCTCTTCCTTGCTTAGTAGGAGATTAGCCACCCACCCTTAGTAAATACCAAAAGGCGCTGTGATCGCCAAGAATATCAAGGTAATCTCCTAGTTCGTGTGTAATCCCTTCGGGGTTTCCCGAAAGGGAAAACCATATGTAAATTATGTTGTTGAAATGATGGTTTTTTCTTTGGTTTCACTTGGTGTTTTTTTTTTCTGAATTTAGGGAAGAGTTCTTATCTAGGGATCCTATAGGAGACCTCTGCGTGTTTGTTCTCCGTGTAGCCCAGAGTTGGTGTTGAGTGGAACCCGTTGCCGTAGAGAAGTGTTCCCTTCGGTGGAACTGCCTGGAAGACGATAAGAATTTTGCCTAATAATTTGCAATTAAAACGTCAAGTGAACGTAACTAGCTACATATGATGCAACATAATGATAAATATGGTGAGTACCGAGTAGGAATTTCACAACCTGCAAGAACGAACATGACGAATATTTGGTCCCGGCAGCCAGCTAATAGATCCTCATATTGGTTGAAGTTAGCAAGAATTAGCCATGTTAACTATCAGACCAACGCATATCATTGAAATAGTGGCAAAGATTGAATATTGCTGCAAATAGTGAAATACTATTCTAAATAGTAACGCACCAATTATTTGCTAGTACCAAATAGTAAGCTGAATATTAACCGCAGACACTGATCCCATCAATCACCGCATATATATTGTTCGCGCACACTGATATAGACCCAGAATATTGGTAAATATATTAGTAAATATTAAATATATTTATATTATTAAATTTGGTATAGTTGTGATCAGGCCAGAATATAATCATTGAAAGGTTAAGGTATTTAAATTTAAAAGTTAGTACATGTAAGGTATAAATACTAAAGAAGATATTAATATAAGGTGCAATAATCCCCTGAGGAGCATATTTGGCATACATCTCATAGTCAGCTAAATATTGTGGTCGATTTGATATATAATTTTTACATATCTTGGGGAAAAAGGCAAGATATACTTGAGCAAAAATTTGAAAGCATATTCAAAGAATATCAAAACTCGCACAAGTGCTCCGGGTTAAATAATAAAATAGATATCATCTTCATAAACTTGAAGAAGCAAAAGCAAGACAGAATATTATTTGCAAGAATACGACTATATTAAAGAAGAAGTGTTGTCAATACCGTTATCTTAGTAAAAGTAAAGACTCGTCGTCACGCTTTGAATCAAGTCAAGACATTCCTGAATAAAAAGGTTAGTTCAAGAGGTAAAAACTCTTATCCCTCTCTAGTTATATGAACGAATATAGCAAAGCTTTAAACTAAGTTGCTATACATTTGTCACCCCCTGTCAGATTTTCTGATCACAACTCACCAAAAGAAGACTCTAAAATTATAATAAGGCAGAATAACACTATCCTCCAGCTTTAATCCGAGTTTTGGAAAAGCTAAATGTGTTCAAAGCAACAAAGATATTGTGTATTCTCATCTGGAATAGTATCTTCATCAAGAAATATTAATTCAGAAAGATGGATGTACCTAACAGCGTCTCCAGAAGAGACAAATTCCTCCAGGTAATAGGCAAGACTCTAAGCCTCTTGCAATGAAGCATAGATTATCATGCAAAGCTGATGATGTTGATAGCATAGAAGAAGTTATAGATTTGCAAAAAGATTTAGAAAGATACAAAAAGATACTCTAAGAAAATAAAACCACAGCAAGTTTATCATATGGGTTTGTTTGAAAGCAAGATAGTTTATATAGAATATCTAGAGAAGTAGAGCTAAGTGTTTTAACGCACCCAGTAGATCTATGTATTGTAAGCAAAATATTGAAAATGATTTAAGATATTGTGGTTATAAATATATTCATCAAGGAATGTATATCATAGGAGTTAAAGGCATACAAGAAAGAAATTAGGAGCAAAAGTGCTAATAACACTATTAGACAAAAGATGGAATCAATTGATAAAGCGGCATTAGGCTTCTGGAAGGAATATGAATGAAAATAAACTAATAACATACATAGCTCCAGACCTAATAATGCATGTTAAAGAATTTATTGAAAAAATGAGTTTTGGTTTCCAAACTAAGGATATGAAGATTTTAAAGGAACAAATTTGTTAGTAAGCATAGAATTTATAGGAAGGCTCACTAACAAAAGTAATTCTAGATATAGAGTAAACATAAATAATGTATTTGATGCATGCAATCTAAACATACAATTAATGAATCCTGACAATTAGTTCTGAAGAAAGAGCAGGAGAAGAATGGAAGATAGGTGAATTATAGAAAAGAAGAATTAACACTACCTGAAAACTACATAAGTTATGAAAATTGTGAAGGAGGTAGTAGTATCAGATTCATGAATTATAGATCAGCATCCATAGAAGACACATAATCTTTTATGCCAGAACAGAAATTAGTGATAATAAAATAAAGGTGTAACCAAATGCATGAAAAAACTAATATAGATGATGAAATAATCATTGGAAAGAAACTAAAGCATATAAATGGGAATATAGTCATTCATGGACATCAGACTGGCCTAAGATAAGAGAAAGAGAATTATTTTTCATTAGGGAAATTTCTAGATTAAAAGATTAAAAATGAGAAAAAGCCAGCAATTAGTTGTTCTCGTGTGATAAATAACACCATAGCAGCAGAAGTAAAGAAAGATAATATTAATATTAATAATATGTTATCACTGAAAAAAATGAAAAATAAGAATATTGCTCAAAGTCACAAAGATGAAGTTGTGGATGAAGAAGAGCAATGGGATATAAATATAAGCTTTTATTAGAAAGTTTAAGAGAAAGAAGAAGAGTTAGAAGATAAAATTATGATGATGCAGAACAAAATAATGATTTTTATAACTCGCTAATGATATGGGATTGCATAATTTAGACAATGCAATGGAAGCCATGGAAGTAGAATAGTGGAAAAAGAAGAAGGGGATATGGAAATCGTCAGTAAGAAGAGATGAAGAAAGGAGAGACCTACCAGTCAGCTGGACAATGGCCTCCAGAAAAAGATGACTACACACCCACATATATCCCTGACAATATAGATATATGGGTACCAAGAAAAGAGATTTTGAAAGCCAGTGCAATTTCAAAATTATAAAAATGATGGTGCTATTTTAAATTTAGCAGCCCATGCCGATAGATTGGCCGAATATAATTAGCATATGGAAAAGTTTAATAGTTCAAAAATATATACAAAACCAGCATAATATTGGCACAAAGGTTGAAGTATGTTAACATATCTTGAAACTGTTAGGAGAATCTGTAAAAGTCCTATGGGAACAATGGGTAGAAGCATGCCCTGATCAATACCAAGAATTAAAAAGAGCAGGAAGCAATCCGAATAACTTTGCAAATGTTATTTCAAATATGATGCATAGCAAAGACCAGAATTAGGACATACTGCATTACAAAATGAAAGATTAGAGAAATAGAAAAATTAACTCTGACAAGCTGGAAGGCATAAAGGAATTCCTCAGCATTACTTATAATTCATTATCCAATGAATTGGCTCCCTAATTCCAGTAACAACCTGGAAGGTCCTAGAACATCTAATTCATTATCCAACAAAGTGCTCACCTAATGACTTTTTTTTTTATCACTGACACTGAGCGGAAAAATCTCCGCCGATCCATCTATGACGGCCTACGAAGAAGGTTCTGCCTTTCTTCCCTCGGGTCTGAATCAGAGCACCCGTAGTTCAATTCAAAATAAAATGGCAGTTTGAACGGAGGCACGAAGATCTTTACAGTCGGGAGCTGGAGAGGAGAAATTTTGAGCAGGGTGTACCGTCACGATGGCTGGGAAAGGGGCGCTGCGACGGTGAATGGCTCAAGGCGGCGGGTTTGGACCGCTGGACGCAGCGGTGACGACCTCCCACCGGGGACGATGCGGGAGTGGGCTGGGAGCGTCGTCGAGGGTAGCCAGAAGGAGGCGGATGGGGCGACACGAACTGCTTGGAAGCGGGAGGTGTGGCCGGTTGCCGGGAACGGAGGCGGCTGTCGCATGGGAGCGAGGCGCCGGAGGCCGTCGCGGAGAAGGTGGGAGCGAGGCGCCGGCGGGACAGGTGGGGGGGAGAGTGTGCCGCTGGTCGCCGGGGAGGTTGGGCCAGGGCCACGTCTGGTCGTCGGGGAGGTGGGTCGCCAGGGCGCGCAGCTGGTCGCTGTGAGCTGGGAGGGCCGGCCGCGCTGCCGCCAGGAGGTGGGAGGCCGGGGCCGCGGCTGGCCGCCAGGGAGGTGGGAGGCCGGGGCCGCGCTAGGCGCCGGGATGGGAGCAGGCCGGGCTGGTCACCGGGGGGTGGGAAATGCGTCAAGAGAGATGGGGTGGCTTTTTTTCGTTTTTGTTTTGGGGTCACATCTATCAGTTCATTGGGTGCGCATCACGCCCTATATAAGACCGATAGTAACAATATTATTACCACTTACTACCAACTATACCAAATTAAATATAATATATATATTTCACCAATATATTTTTACCAATATCTGCGGTCTATATCAGTGTGCGCGAACAATATATATGCGGTACTATTTGAAGCTGATCAGTGTCCGCGGTTAATATTCAACTTACTATTTGGGACTATTTGCTTTACAATTCGGTACTATTGGCTTTACTTTTCGTTACTATTCTAATTATTGGTGCTTGTCTGGATATTAATTTGGCTAATATTCGCTTATATGCAGGATCTATTAGGAGCTGACGAGGCTTAGTCAGTTCGTCCGACGGTGCACGCAGTGGTGTAATATCCTACGGCTACTTTCACCATATTTATCATTACGTTTGCATCAGATTAGGTAGTTACTTTCAGTTGACGGTTTTTAATTGCAAATTTATTAGGCAAAATTCTTATCGTCTTCCCAGGCATTTCCACCCGAAGGGAACACTCTCTACGGCAACGGGTTCTCACTCAACGCCAACTCTGGGCTACACAGAGAACAACACGCAGAGGTTTCTCCTATAGGATCCCTACATAAGAACTCTTCCCATAAATTCAAAATAAAACACCCAGTGAAACCAAAGAAACTACATCATTTCAACAACATAATTTACATATGGTTTTCCCCTTTCGGGAAACCCCGAAGGGATTACACACGAACTAGGAAATTACCTTGATATTCTTGGCGTCACAGCGCCTTCTTGGCTATTTACTAAGTGGGTGGCTAATCTCCTACTACAAGGAAGAGAGCTGGCTGCTTGCTTCTCTCGAGTGCTCTTTCTCTTCTCTAGCTTGAGTGCTCTGCCTCTGTCTGTCTCTCTCTCTGTCTCGTGAAGAGACGCCTCCTTTTATAGCCGCGAACAGCTGCCAGTGAAGCCTTCGGGAGCCTTCGCTCGACTGCCAGCGATGCCCTCACTTATTTATTTTACATACGGTAGCATCCCACGCGTGTCCTACTAGGGTACTCGTGTCCTTCTAAATATGGATAGGCACGAGAGAAAGTGCCCGACAGACTTCAATCTTCTGGAATCTTCGCCTTTCTTCACATGGGCGTTGTCTCCCTGGATGATTGCTTGCCTCCAGTTTCTTCTAATATATGAGCAACGCACAGAGATTGCCACACCCGTTGGCTTGAATCCTGAATCTGCTTCTCTCTGGTGCAAATATTCTGGCATCTGATGCATCAAACATTTTTTTTTATATATGGGTGGGTCTTTCCCGCCAATAGGATTGATATACCATATCAATATTCGGTTCATCAATATTCAGGGAGGTCCTCCGCTCCCGAAAAATTGATAGCAATAATCATTCAAGTATATAGCCTATTGGTTTATTCAGGCTGCTGCCCATTCCCCATGTCTAACTAGGATCATCGTCACACAAAATTAAAATTATATTTATCATCACACTGCTTCTTTATATCTATTCAAATTTCTCATCCATTCCTCCTCTTACCTCTTTTAATATTTCTTCTCTCAACCTTTCTTTATTATTTTGACCCTTCTTCAAATCTTTATTTCATTTCTTGGTCTATATATTCACTATCTAAAGGGTCAAGCCCCTTTAGAAGGCATTCTTGATATGACTGATATTTTGATGATCCTTCTTTTATTGGAGCCTTTGAGCTCGAAGCTTCTCCTTGGAGAATCTGTTGGAGCGGGTATATATTAATTATTGCCCCCTCTCCTTTCAATAATTCTCTAGCTTCGGGATCTATATGATAAATTGGTCCTATTACTTTGCTGCCCATTTCAAGGCTTCATCCATATTATCATATTTTCTATTGATAGATCTTTGTCTTTGGTCTTGCTGCAATCTTCTCTACTTGAATATCTTCCCATGCATATATATTCCTGGTTTCTTTCCATTAATAATATATATAGTTTTTTCTTTTTCCTACCTCATTTTTGATGGTGTTGGGCTATTTTTGTTCAACTTATTGAACATATGGAAATATTCTGCAAGACTATTCAGATTAGATAGCATATAACCTCTTTCTTCCCTTTTTACGGCATATTGAAACCACATATTATCCAATATGCATCTTTAGATTTCATCAAGACGAATATGGCTCTTTGGCTTGAAATTGAATGTATTTGGAGAGAATATTTTTAATTTATTTGTCCTCTCCAAATATGAACATTCATGTCCGCTTGGAAGAGTTCCTTTTGATATTCCCTTCATCTCTGTAAAATTGATGAGCGGAAAATATGTCAGGCAAACTATTATCCTTTCCTTTGATATGCTCAAATATTACTTTATAACCATTCCCAGCTATGGTGTCTTCAAATAAGACCCATCTTCTATTTGAGCTTTTCTTGCTATATTTTATTGTAATATCGGCATTGGCTTCACAATCTGTTCGAACCGTAAATTCTTTAAATCCTAGATATAATCTAAAAGCATTTATTGCATTTACGACTGCGAGGATTTCCCTATCATATTATTTACTGTCTTTAATTTGTAACTTCCTAAGCATATCTGCATATCTTCTCATCTCTTTCGGGGAATATTTACTAGGTTTTTGTTTCAATATAGCACCCCATCCTACCTTAGATGCATCTGTTTCTATTATAAAATATTATCCTCTAAAGGCAACTCAGGGGCTCTAAATTCTTGACTCTTTCTTTTATAGCTTTTACTAATCTTATGTCTTTGGAATTGAATATTTTTTTTGCCCGTTCTTTCTTAACTTTGCATACAAAGGACCAGCTAACTTTGCTAAATTGTCTATATTTCCTAGCATATAATTTACAATTCCTAAGAATTGTTGTAAAACCTTTTTATCGCTCATATTATCAGGGAATTCTAATATTTTTCTTGGCAATATGATCTTGCAAATATATTTTTCCTTCTCCTATTTCATGCCCAAGGAAATTTATCTTTCTTTGCATATTTCCATCTTCTTTTTGGATAATATAAGCCCTTTTGCTCTACCTTTCGAAGAACACTTCAAGGTGGGCATATGCCTCTTTATATGATTTGGAAAATATTAAGAGTCATCAACATAGACCAATATAAATGCTTGATCTCATTAAATATATTTTGCATTTTTCTTTGAAATAATGCGGGTGCATTCTTTTAGACCCAATGGCATGACTAGCCATTCTAATGGCCTGTGGGACAAGTAAAGGCTGTCCAAGGAATAGATTCCTCGGCCATTTTTACTTGCCAAAATCCTGCCTTTAAATCGAATTTAGAGAAATATTTGCTTCCTTGTATTCTATTGATCCATTCCTGCTTATTAGGTATATATATGCATCATCTATCGTATTATCATTGAGCCTTTTAAAATTAATTACCATTCTGGATTTACCTCTTACTTCTTCCATGATTTCTAACTATAAAGCAGCAGATCGATGAGGACTTCTACTTTCTCTAATTGCTTTTAACCTTAGTAATTCTTCGATATGCATCTTGATTCTTCAATATCTTAGGAGTAGCTCCATTGGTCCTGACTTAATTATATAATCTGGGTTATAATATTTATTTTGCAACTATAGAATTCTTATCCCAAATGTTTCATTGGTATTTCCCCAATAATTTGTATGTTCTCTAATCTTTGCACAATCTTGTTTATATCTTCTTTGGATTTTATATCTCTATACCAATTTGGAGAGAAAGATTGCAACCCTATGCATTCTATACACGTATTTCTATATGATATTCTTCTATTACCTCACTGATTTCTCATCTTTGCAGAATTCAAGTGGATCTGCACTTGCGCTATATTCAACATCTACATTGGTATTTCTATATTTTGCAAAGCCTTTCTTTGTTTCCGCACTTCAGATAAGTATGGAACATTATCTTGACGTGGGATAAATGTACCCCATCTTCATGTAAATTTGGTTTGCAAAGATTGTTGTAAAAATCTTACCCCTATTATCATATCATCATTTATAACCACAAATCTCTTATTGTAATTTCATCATTATATATTTTGTGCCATTTATATATGCTTCTATATTATATGCCATTGGTTATGGATTTTCTTTATTCCTGACATATCGGTAATACTTCGGCTTTATTGTCATCTATGGTTTTGACTATTTCAGGACATCTCATAGTATTTGTCGTGGATAATGTCTTTGTGCATCCAGTTCTAATAGTGCCAATTTTATAGGAAGATATTGGTGTTAAATTTATTCTAACTGAAATTCTTATTCCTAGCATTTCTTTAAATGGTAATCGCACTATATATTTGTTTCCAAAACTAGTTATAGCATCTTTTAGTTGTATTAGCTTATCTCCTTTTTTATCTCTTACTATTACCATTTGTTCCTCTCATTTCCGTGCTTCAAACCAATATTTCCTGTTCTTCATTATCTTCTATCTTATCTTTTAGTTTTTGTTCTTTATTCCTGCTAACTTATCTTTTAGTATTTCTAACTCTGCTTCTAATTTATTATTCTATTTTCTAGATTTCTAACCCTGCTAGATATATCTATCTACTGGTTCAAATTCTATTTCCTGTCTACATATTTGATTTTTGGCTTTTAGACAGGAGGCACAGCTTGCCTTAGGCATAGCTACATGTGATCTATTATCTTGGCTTGGATAATATATACAGAAGGCACATTTGATATTATAATCACCTTTTCCTTTAATCCAATAATGCTCACATTCTACTTTTCATCATCTCTATTTTTAAATCTACTTTTTCTTTTGATGATATATTTTGTTTTTTTACTTGAAAACAGCTATGCTAACTCTTTCTCACTTTTTAAACTTTTTAATCTAGCAATCTCTCTAATGAAAAATAATTCTCTTTTTCTAATTTTAGGCCAATCTGTTGTTCACGGAATGGCTATATTCCCATTCAATATCTTTAGCTTATTTTTTCAATAAATTATTTCATTATCTAAATTAGTCTTTTCTATATATTCAATTACACCTATATTCTTATTATTGCTAATTTCTCTTTCTGTCATAAAAGATTCTGTGTTTATTTCTTCAACTATTTCTTGTCTTATAATGATTTTAGAGTCTTCTTTTGGTGAGTCGTGATCAGAAAATCCGCCAGGGGTGACAAATGTATAGCAACTCTTCGTTTAAAGCTTTGCTATATTCGTTCATATCTAAGAGGAGATGAAGTTTTTTACCTCTTGAACTAACCTTTTTATTTCAGAAATGTCTTGACTTGATTCAAAGCGTGACGACGAGTCTTTACCTTTACTAAGATAACGGCCTATTGACAACACTTCTTCTTAATATAGTCATTATTCTTGCAAATAATATTCTGTCTTACTTTTGCTTCTTCAAGTTTATGAAGAATGATATCTATTTTTTAATTTAACCCGAGCACTTGTCTGCGAGTTTTTGATATTTTTTGAATATGCTTTCAAATTTTTGCTCAAGTATATCTTGCCTTTTCCCCAAGATAGTAAAAATTATTATCAAATCGACCACAATATTTAGCTGACTATGAATTATGCCAAATATGCTCCTCAGAGGGATTTATTCTGCACCTTATATTAATATCTTCTTTAGTATTTATTACCTTACCTGTACTAACTTTTAAATTAAATACCTTAACCTTTCAATGATTATATTCTGGCCTGATACCAACTATACCAAATATTATATACATAATATATTTCACCAATATATTTACCATATTCTGCGGTCTATATCAGTGTGCGCGAACAATATATATGCGGTGCTATTTGAAGCTGATCAGTGTCCGCGGTTATATTCAGCTTACTATTTGGGACTATTTGCTTTACAATTCGGTACTATTGGCTTTACTTTTCGTTACTATTCCAATTATGGTGCTTGTCTGGATATTAATTTGGCTAATATCGCTTATATGCAGATCTATTAGGAGCTGACGAGGCTTAGTCAGTTCGTCCGATGATGCGCGCAGTGGTGTATATTCCTACTCGGTACTACTATATTTATCATTACGTTGCATCAGATGTAGCTAGTTACGTTCACTTGACGATTTTAATTGCGAATTTATTAGGCAAAATTCTTATCGTCTTCCCAGGCAGTTCCACCCGAAGGGAACACTGATATAGACCGCATATATATTGTTCAGCATATATATTGATCAGCTTCAAATAGCACCGCATATATATTATTCACGCACACTGATATAGACCGGCAGAATATTAGTAAAATATTAGTAAATATTAATTATATATATAATATTATTAAATTTGGTCCCAGTTAAAAAAAATGTTTGATGCATCAGATGCCAGAATATTTTGCATCAGAGAAGAAGGCAGAGTTCAGGATTCAACCCAACGGTGTGAACAATCTCTGTGCATTGCTTATATAATTAGAAGACACTGGAGGCAAGCCAATCCACCACCGGGAGACAATGCCCATGTGAAGAAAGGCGAAGATTCCTGAGATTGAAGTCTGTCGGGCACTTTCTCTCGTGCCTATCCATATTTTAGAAGGACATCATGTACCCTAGTAGGACACGCGTGGATGCTACAGTATGTAAAATAAATAAGTGAGGCATCGCTGGCAGTCGAGCGAAGGCTCCGGAGGCTTCACTGGCAGCCGTTTCGCGGCTATAAGGAGGCGCTCTCTCACAGACAAGAGAGAGACAGACAGACAGAAGCAGAGCACTCAAGCCAGAGAAGAGAAGAACACTCGAGAAAGCAAGCAGCCAGCTCTCTTCCTTGCTTAGTAGGAGATTAGCCACCACCACTTAGTAAATACCAAAAGGCGCTGTGATCGCCAAGAATATCAAGGTAATCTCCTAGTTCGTGTGTAATCCCTTCGGGGTTTCCCGAAAGGGAAAACCATATGTAAATTATGTTTGTTGAAATGATGTTTTTTCTTTGGTTTCACTTGGTGTTTTTTTTTTTCTGAATTTATGGGAAGAGTTCTTATGCTAGGGATCCTATAGGAGAAACCTCTGCGTGTTTGTTCTCCGTGTAGCCCAGAGTTGGTGTTGAGTGGAACCCGTTGCCGTAGAGAAGTGTTCCCTTCGGTGGAACTGCCTGGGAAGACGATAAGAATTTTGCCTAATAAATTTGCAATTAAAACGTCAAGTGAACGTACTAGCTACATATGATGCAACATAATGATAAATATGGTGAGTACCGAGTAGGAATTTCACAACCTGCGAAGAACGAACATGACGAATATTTGGTCCCGGCAGCCAGCTAATAGATCCTGCATATTGGTTGAAGTTAGCAAGAATTAGCCATGTTAACTATCAGACAACGCATATCATTGAAATAGTGGCAAAGATTGAATATTGCTGCAAATAGTGAAATACTATTCTAAATAGTACGCACCAATTATTTCTAGTACCAAATAGTAAGCGAATATTAACCGCAGACACTGATCACATCAATCTCACCGCATATATATTGTTTCGCGCACACTGATATAGACCCCAGAATATTGGTAAATATATTAGTAAATATTAAATATATTTATATTATTAAATTTGGTATAGTTGTGTATCAGGCCAGAATATAATCATTGAAAGTTAAGGTTATTTAAATTTAAAAGTTAGTACATGTAAGGTAATAAATACTAAAGAAGATATTAATATAAGGTGCAGATAAATCCCTCTGAGGAGCATATTTGGCATACATCTCATAGTCAGCTAAATATTGTGGTCGATTTGATATATAATTTTTACATATCTTGGGGAAAAGGCAAGATATACTTGAGCACGGATCACCTTCACCATCTCGACTGACCACAAAACTTGCATCAGGAAACTCACAAACAGGACGATTACAAGAGATCGACGAGAATATTTGAACCATACCATTTTCAGCTAATAAATAATAACACAGAACATCAAACTATTAAAGAGGATGTTTTTGAAGTTTCTCAGTTAACACTTTTTATAATACAAAACCAAATGGTTCACTTTTACCCCTCTTTTTACTATACAATACTAAAACTAACGAACTAAAGAAAATGGTGAGCACAGTGCTTTTTGTACCACAGTTTGTAAAGGAGCACAATCCAGCGATGTATAAATAAAGTAACAGTAAAAATGGATTACTGGTGTTTTTATAGAGTTGTAGTACCATCACAATCGAAGTTCATAATGACATAAGCTCTGGTCGTGCTCCGGTCAAAAGAGATACACAATACATTGCGGCCAAAGTATTACAAACTGACAAACATTAGCAACCTCGCATCAGAACAGGTCTCATCAGCGCTCTACTCTGTTGCTTTCCTTAGCCAGGAGGCTGTTGACAGCGAGCACAGTGACGCAGGTGGCCATGGTCGCGACACACAGCATGGCAGAGTCTCCGAACTGATGGTCGCGACGAACTCGGGCACCCTGAAGCCTGGGGTTGGACTGAGCGTGGTGCTGAAGTTGAGTAGAATATTTAGGAATTAGGGTGATTAGGAAACAACAACAGGTGCCTGGAAGACCTATGCATTACAACTTGCTGATTTCTCAACTGAAGTTTTTTACGGCACAACCCCTAATTTGGCTAGGCCCTGATTCTGGATAGACATTCGATCAGATCTCACCGTTTGCCACTAGAAGAATTTCTGAAAACTTACCCAGTTTGGTTAGCTGCTGACTTGAGAAGAGCCATCCTTTTGCATCGAAGAGCTGCTGTGATGTACTAGCCATTACTTTTTCTGGCCTTACAAATTTTGTTCTCTCAGGATCTGAACTAATATACATATTTGTCAACAAACTTATGGTCTCTCGAGATCTGAACCGATTGTGTTACAAGCACACGCACCAATTCCAACGAGCTGATGCAATACTATTAAAAGAAATCAAGTTCAGTATATTAATGGGAGAAGTTCAAAAATAAACTTTAAAAAGTTTGTACTGTTTTTGCTACTAACAACTATAGTCATCTTTTTGCCAACCATGTATATTACAGGGTTAAATAAGGTTTTTGAACTAATAAAATAATAATTGTACTGAACACCTAAAGAGCGTGTTCTTTTTCACATCTTCCCAACTACTCATTAGCAGAACACATTGTATGCATTTTAATAGCAGAGCAAAGTGAGAGAGAGAGATTGCTGTGAGAGGTGTCGTTGACGCATGCAGAGGACTGCCATCAGCTCTCAACTTGGACGGCTGCCAGCAACCATTGTGGACCGGCTGGTGGTGGTGTGGCCCAACTAAGGAGGTCGGTAGCTGCGCGATGCGTTGCCGGGACACGCATAGAATTAAACTGAACGGATTTTAGATATAGAACTGAACCTAAAGAAGAAACTGGACATCACATGTACATTAGATTTTATTTGATAACACAGAAACATAAAAGAAGGATTTTTTAATTGACGTTACCAAATGCAACAAAGAGCGACCTACTGTAGCAATTTTTGAGCACATCCTCATGAAACCATCAGTGATCAGAAATACAAATGCATCAATAATGGTTGCAACTTGCAAACACATTGATAGTAGCAGCATGCTGCAACTCAGGACGGCCGAGAAGTTATGAACTAAAAGGCATTCAAAGTTGAATTGAAAAAAAAACTCTTCACTTTAGGCATTATCTGGACATGATAAAGATTGCTAATGTAAGGACGAACCCTAAATACTAAACTTTTGGGGGAATTTATTTGAACTATGTTTTTTAATTATATGTGCTAAATAGATCCCTACAAGCAACTATGGTCCAGATCGAATGATGCCCAAAAGTAACTGCAGAGCATACAAACAACACAACAAAAAACACTAACTGTAAGCAGCAACCATTTTCTTTGAACACATTTGAACTCAAGGGGAGCTCCTTTTTTCACCTGCAAGATGAATTGAAAATCACACTATGTTGATTTGAAGAACCACCAGATGTCGAACTGAACAACGCAAGAAAAGGACCGACAGTAGAAGTTGAACTCAACAAAACCAAACTGGGACGGCGCTGGACATATTGGAGCAGTGGCCAAGGAGCTTAGAGCAGCAGTGTACTCGGCAACGGATTGCTCGCACACAAGAGATGTACTGCTCTCCTGGGATGGAGGGGCGAAGTGTGTGTCTCCCAAGCCGCGCGTCGAACTGCTTCTGTTTGTGTCGTTGAACGACCTGGTGTGCGGCGGTGAACGGTATGGGCGGTGCGGCGATGGAGCCCCACCGGCATGGCAGGAGGCTCGACACAATTGACCTAGTAGCTGGCGACGGTGAACGGCTTGGGGCGGCCGGGTTGGACTGCTGGTCGCCTAATTCATTATCCAATGAATGGGCTCGCCTAATTCCAGTAACAACCTGGAAGGTCCTAGAACATCTAATTCATTATCCAACGAAAGTGCTCACCTAATGACTTGTTTATTATCACTGACACTGAGCTGAAAAATCTCGCCGATCCATCTATGACGGCCTACGAAAGAAGTGTTCTGCCTTTCTTTCCCTCGGGTCTGAATCAAGAGCACCCGTAGTTCAATTCAAAATAAAATGGCAGTTTGAACGGAGGCACGAAGATCTTTACAGTCGGAGCTGGAGAGGAGAAATTTTGAGCAGGGTGTACCTACTACGATGGCTGGGAAAGGGGCGCTGCGACGGTGAATGGCTTCCGGCGGGTTTGGACCGCTGGACGCAGCGGTGACGGACCTCCCACCGGGGACGAGGCGGAGTGGCGGCTGGGAGCGTCGTCGAGGGTAGCCAGAAGGAGGCGGATGGGGCGACGACCAACTGCTTGGAAGCGGGAGTGGCCGGTTGCCGGGAAGCGGGAGGCGGCTGTCGCATGGGGAGCGAGGCGCCGGAGGCCGTCGCGGAGAAGGTGGGAGCGAGGCGCCGGCGGGAGCAGGTGGGGGGGGAGGTGCCGCTGGTCGCCGGGGAGGTAGGGCGCAGGGCCACGTCTGGTCGTCGGGGAGGTGGGTCGCAGGGCCGCAGCTGGTCGCTGGGAGCTGGAGAGGCCGGACCGCGGCTGGCCGCCAGGGAGGTGGGAGGCCGGGGCCGCGGCTGGCCGCCAGGGAGGTGGGAGGCCGGGGCGCGGCTAGGCGCCGGGGATGTGGGAGGCAGGCCCGCGGCTGGTCACCGGGGGGTGGGAAATGCGTCAAGAGAGATGGGTGGGCTTTTTTCGTTTTTGTTTTGGGTCACATCGTATCAGTTCGGGTGCGCATCACGCCCTATATAAGACCGATAGTAACGAAATATTATTCACTTACTACCAACTATACCAAATTAAATAATATATATATATTCCACCAATATATTTTACCAATATCTGCGGTCTATATCAGTGTGCCGAACAATATATATGCGGTACTATTTGAAGCTGATCAGTGTCCGCGGTTAATATTCAACTTACTATTTGGGACTATTTGCTTTACAATTCGGTACTATTGGCTTTACTTTTCGTTACTATTCTAATTATTGGTGCTTGTCTGGATATTAATTTGGCTATATTCGCTTATATGCAGATCTATTAGGAGCTGACGAGGCTTAGTCAGTTCGTCCGACGGTGCCACCAGTGGTGTATATCCTTACTACGTACTCACCATATTTATCATTACGTTGCATCAGATGTAGTAGTTACATTCAGTTGACGGTTTTAATTGCAATTTTATTAGGCAAAATTCTTATCGTCTTCCCAGGCGTTCCACCCAAGGGAACCACTTCTCTACGCAACGGTTTCTCACTCAACGCCAACTCTGGGCTACACAGAGAACAAACACGCAGAGGTTTCTCCTATAGGATCCCTAGCATAAGAACTCTTCCCATAAATTCAAAAATAAAACACCCGTGAAACCAAAGAAACTACATCATTTCACAACAACATAATTTACATATGGTTTTCCCTTTCGGGAAACCCCGAAGGGATTACACACGAACTAGGAAATTACCTTGATATTCTTGGCGGTCACAGCGCCTTCTTGGCTATTTACTAAGTGGGGGTGGCTAATCTCCTACTAAGCAAGGAGAGAGCTGGCTGCTTGCTTCTCTCGAGTGCTCTTTCTCTTCTCTAGCTTGAGTGCTCTGCCTCTGTCTGTCTCTCTCTCTCTTCTGTCTCTGAAGAGAGCGCCTCCTTTTATAGCCGCGAAACGGCTGCCAGTGAAGCCTTCGGGAGCCTTCGCTCACTGCCAGCGATGCCCTCACTTATTTATTTTACATACGGTAGCATCCACGCGTGTCCTACTAGGGTACATGCGTGTCCTTCTAAAATATGGATAGGCACGAGAGAAAGTGCCCGACAGACTTCAATCTTCTGGAATCTTCGCCTTTCTTCACATGGGCGTTGTCTCCCGGTGGATGATTGGCTTGCCTCCAGTGTCTTCTAATTATATGAGCAACGCACAGAGATTGCTCACACCGTTGGCTTGAATCCTGAACTCTGCCTTCTTCTCTGGTGCAATATTCTGGCATCTGATGCATCAAAACTTTTTTTTATATATGGGTGGGTCTTTCCCGCCAATATGATTGATATACCATATCAATATCGGGTTGCATCAATATTCAGGGAGGTCCTCCGCTCCCGAAAAATTGATAGCAATATCATTCAATGTATTAGCCTTTGGTTTATTCAGGCTGCTGCCCTGTCCAGCGATGTCTAACATAGGATCATCGTCACACAAATTGAAATTATATTTATCATCACACTGCTTCTTTATATCTTCAAATTTCTCATCCATTTCCTCTCTTACCTCTTTTAATATTTCTTCTCTCAACTCTTTCTTTATTATTTTTGACCCTTCTTCAATCTTTTATTCATTTCTTGGTCTATATATTCACCTATCTAAAGGGTCAAGCCCCTTTAGAAGGCATTCTTGATATGACTGATATTGATGATCCTTCTTTTATTGGAGCCTTTGAGCTCGAAGCTTCTCCTTTGAGGAATCTGTTGGAGCGGGTATATTATTAATTATGCCCCCTCCTTCAATATATTCTCTAGCTTCGGGATCTATATGATAAATTGGTCCTATTACTTTTGCTGCCCATTTCAAGGCTTCATCCATATTATCATATTTTCTATATGATAGATCTTTGTCTTTGGTCTTTGCTGCAATCTTCTCTACTTGAATTCTTCCCAGTGCATTATATTCCTGGTTTCTTTCCATTAAATAATATATATGAGGTTTTTCTTTTTCTACCTCAATTTTTGATGGTGTTGGGCTATTTTTGTTCAACGTATTGAACATATGGAAATATTCTGCAAGACTATTCAGATTAAGCATATAACCTCTTTCTTCCCTTTTTACGGCATATTGAAACCACATATTATCCAATATGCATCTTTAGATTTCATCAAGACGAATATGGCTCTTTGGCTTGAATTGAATGTATTGGAGAGAATTTTTTAATTTTTGTCCTCTCCAAATATGAAACATTCATGTCCGCTTGGGAGAGTTCCTTTTGATATTCCCTTCATCTCTGTAAAATTGATGAGCGGGAAAATATGTCAGGCAAACTTTATCCTTTCCTTTGATATGCTCAAATTTACTTTATAACCATTCCCAGCTATGGTGTCTTCAAATAAGACCCATCTTCTAGTTGAGCTTTCTTGCTATTAATTTATTGTAATATCGGCATATGGCTTCACAATCTGTTCAACCGTAAATTCTTTAAATCCTAGATATATCTAAAAGCATTTATTGCATTTACGACTGCGAGGATTTCCCTATCAATATTATTTACTGTCTTTAATTGGTAACTTCCTGAAGCATATCTGCATATCTTCTCATCTGCTTTCGGGGAATATTTACTAGGTTTTTGTTTCAATATAGCACCCCATCCTACCTTAGATGCATCTGTTTCTATTATAAAATATTATCCTCTAAAGGCAACTCAGGGGCTCTAAATTCTTGACTCTTTCTTTTATAGCTTTTACTAATCTTATGTCTTTGGAATTGAAATATTTTTGCCCGTTCTTTCTTAACTTTGCATACAAAGGACCAGCTACTTTGCTAAATTGTCTATAAATTCCTAGCATAATTTACAATTCCTAAGAATTGTTGTAAAACCTTTTTATCGCTCATATTATCAGGGAATTCTAATATTTTCTTTGCAATATGATCTTGCAAATATATTTTTCCTTCTCCTATTTCATGCCCAAGGAAATTTATTCTTCTTTGCATATTTCCATCTTCTTTTTGGATAATATAACCCATTTTGCTCTACCTTTCGGAAGACACTTCAAGGTGGGCAATATGCTTCTTATATGATTTGGAAAATATTAAGAGGTCATCAACATAGACCAATATAAATGCTTGATTCTCATTAAATATATTTTGCATTTTTCTTTGAAATAATGCGGGTGCATTCTTTAGACCCAATGGCATGACTAGCCATTCATATGGCCTTGTGGACAGTAAGCTGTCCAAGGAATAGATTCCTCGGCCATTTTTACTTGCCAAAACCCTGCCTTTAAATCGAATTAGAGAAATATTTGCTTCCTTGTTTCTATTGATCCATTCCTGCTTATTAGGTATATATATGCATCATCTATCGTATTATCATTGAGCCTTTTAAAATTAATTACCATTCTGGATTTACCTCTTACTTCTTCAGCATGATTTCTAACTATAAAAGCAGCAGATCGATGAGGACTTCTACTTTCTCTAATTGCTTTTAACCTTAGTAATTCTTCGATATGCATCTTGAATTCTTCAATATCTTTAGGAGTAGCTTCCATTGGTCCTGACTTAATTATATAATCTGGGTTTATATATTTATTTTGCAAACTATAGAATTCTTATCCCAATGTTTCATTGGTATTTCCCCAATAATTTGTATGTTCTCTAATCTTTGCACAATCTTGTTTATCTTCTTTGGATTTTATATCTCTATACCAATTTGGAGAGAAAGATTGCAACCCTATGCATTCTATACACGTATTTTCTATATGATATTCTTCTATTACCTCACTGAGTTCTTCATCTTTGCAGATTCAGTGGATCTGCACTTGCGCTAATTCAACATCTACATTGGATATTTCTATATTTTGCAAAGCCTTTCTTTGTTTCCGCACTTCAGATAAGTATGGAACATTATCTTGACGTGAAATGTAACCCCATCTTCATGATAATTGTGGTTTGCAAAGATTGTTGTAAATCTTAACCCTATTATCATATCATCATTTATAACCGACAAATCTCTTATTGTAATTTCATCTATTATATATTTTGTGCCATTTATATATGCTTCTATATTATATGCCAATTGGTTATGGATTTTCTTTCTTATTCCTGACATATCGTTAGATACTTCGGCTTTATGTCATCTATGGTTTTGACTATTTCAGGACATCTCATAAGTATTTGTCGTGGATAATGTTCTTTGTGATCCAGTATCTAAAGTGCCAATATTTTATAGAAAGTATTTGGTGTTAATTTATTCTAACTGAAATTCTTATTCCTAGCACTTCTTTAAATGGTAATCGCACTATTATTTGTTTCCAAACTAGTTATAGCATCTTTTAGTTGTATTAGCTTATCTCCTTTTTTATCTCTTACTATTACCATTGTTCCTTCATTTCCGTGCTTCCAACAACATATTTTCCTGTTCTTCATTATTTCTATCTTATCTTTTAGTTTTTGTTCTTTATTTCCTGCTAACTTACTTTTAGTATTTCTAACTCTGCTTCTAATTTATTTATTCTATTTTCTAGATTTCTAACCCTGCTAGATAATATTCTATCTACTGGTTCAAATTCTATTTCCTGTCTACATATTTGATTTTTGGCTTTTAGACAGGAGGCACAAGCTTGCCTAGGCATAGGCTACATGTGATCTATTATCTTGGCTTGGATATATATACAGAAGGCACATTTGATATTATAATCACCTTTTCCTTTAATCCAATCATGCTCACATTCTACTTGTTCATCATCTCTATTTTTAAATCTACTTTTTCTTTTGATGATATATTTTGTTTTTTACTTGAAAACAGCTAATGGCTACCTCTTTCCACTTTTTAAACTTTTAATCTAGCAATCTTCTCGAATAAAAATAATTCTCTTTTTCTAATTTTAGGCCAATCTGTTGTCACGGAATGGCTATATTCCCATTCAATATGCTTTAGCTTATTTTTTCAATAAATTATTTCATTATCTAAATTAGTCGTTTCTATATATTCAATTACACCTATATTCTTATTATTGCTAATTTCTCTTTCTGTCATAAAAGATTCTGTGTTTATTTCTTCAACTATTTCTTGTCTTATAATGATTTTAGAGTCTTCTTTTGGTGAGTCGTGATCAGAAAATCCGACAGGGGGTGACAAATGTATAGCAACTTCGTTTAAAGCTTTGCTATATTCGTTCATATAACTAAGAGAGGATAAGAGTTTTTACCTCTTGAACTAACCTTTTTATTTCAGGAATGTCTTGACTTGATTCAAAGCGTGACGACGAGTCTTTACCTTTACTAAGATAACGGCCTATTGACAACACTTCTTCTTTAATATAGTCATTATTCTTGCAAATAATATTCTGTCTTACTTTTGCTTCTTCAAGTTTATGAAGAATGATATCTATTTTATAATTTAACCCGGAGCACTTGTCTGCGAGTTTTTGATATTTTTTGAATATGCTTTCAAATTTTTGCTCAAGTATATCTTGCCTTTTTCCCCAAGATATGTAAAAATTATATATCAAATCGACCACAATATTTAGCTGACTATGAGATGTATGCCAAATATGCTCCTCAGAGGGATTTATTCTGCACCTTATATTAATATCTTCTTTAGTATTTATTACCTTACCTGTACTAACTTTTAAATTTAAATACCTTAACCTTTCAATGATTATATTCTGGCCTGATACCAACTATACCAAATATATATATACATAATATATTTCACCAATATATTTTACCAATATTCTGCGGTCTATATCAGTGTGCGCGAACAATATATATGCGGTGCTATTTGAAGCTGATCAGTGTCCGCGGTTAATATTCAGCTTACTATTTGGGACTATTTGCTTTACAATTCGGTACTATTGGCTTTACTTTTCGTTACTATTCCAATTATTGGTGCTTGTCTGGATATTAATTTGGCTAATATTCGCTTATATGCAGGATCTATTAGGAGCTGACGAGGCTTAGTCAGTTCGTCCGATGATGCGCGCAGTGGTGTAATATTCCTACTCGGTACTCACTATATTTATCATTACGTTGCATCAGATGTAGCTAGTTACGTTCACTTGACGATTTTAATTGCGAATTTATTAGGCAAAATTCTTATCGTCTTCCCAGGCAGTTCCACCCGAAGGGAACACTGATATAGACCGCATATATATTGTTCAGCATATATATTGATCAGCTTCAAATAGCACCGCATATATATTATTCACGCACACTGATATAGACCGCAGAATATTAGTAAAATATATTAGTAAATATTAAAAATATATATATATATATATTATTAAATTTGGTCCCAGTTAAAAAAAATGTTTGATGCATCAGATGCCAGAATATTTGCATCAGAGAAGAAGGCAGAGTTCAGGATTCAAGCCAACGGTGTGAACAATCTCTGTGCATTGCTTATATAATTAGAAGACACTGGAGGCAAGCCAATCATCCACCGGGAGACAATGCCCATGTGAAGAAAGGCGAAGATTCCTGAAGATTGAAGTCTGTCGGGCACTTTCTCTCGTGCCTATCCATATTTTAGAAGGACATGCATGTACCCTAGTAGGACACGCGTGGATGCTACAGTATGTAAAATAAATAAGTGAGGGCATCGCTGGCAGTCGAGCGAAGGCTCCCGGAGGCTTCACTGGCAGCCGTTTCGCGGCTATAAAAGGAGGCGCTCTCTTCACAGACAGAGAGAGAGACAGACAGACAGAAGCAGAGCACTCAAGCCAGAGAAGAGAAAGAACACTCGAGAGAAGCAAGCAGCCAGCTCTCTTCCTTGCTTAGTAGGAGATTAGCCACCACCACTTAGTAAATAGCCAAGAAGGCGCTGTGATCGCCAAGAATATCAAGGTAATCTCCTAGTTCGTGTGTAATCCCTTCGGGGTTTCCCGAAAGGGAAAACCATATGTAAATTATGTTGTTGAAATGATGTAGTTTCTTTGGTTTCACTTGGTGTTTTTATTTCTGAATTTATGGGAAGAGTTCTTATGCTAGGGATCCTATAGGAGAAACCTCTGCGTGTTTGTTCTCCGTGTAGCCCAGAGTTGGTGTTGAGTGAGAACCCGTTGCCGTAGAGAAGTGTTCCCTTCGGGTGGAACTGCCTGGGAAGACGATAAGAATTTTGCCTAATAAATTTGCAATTAAAACGTCAAGTGAACGTAACTAGCTACATATGATGCAACATAATGATAAATATGGTGAGTACCGAGTAGGAATTTCACAACCTGCGAAGAACGAACATGACGAATATTTGGTCCCGGCAGCCAGCTAATAGATCCTGCATATTGGTTGAAGTTAAGCAAGAATTAGCCATGTTAACTATCAGACACACGCATATCATTGAAATAGTGGCAAAGAATTGAATATTGCTGCAAATAGTGAAATACTATTCTAAATAGTAACGCACCAATTATTTGCATAGTACCAAATAGTAAGCTGAATATTAACCGCAGACACTGATCAGCATCAAATAGCACCGCATATATATTGTTCGCGCACACTGATATAGACCGCAGAATATTGGTAAAATATATTAGTAAATATTAAATATATTTATATTATTAAATTTGGTATAGTTGGTATCAGGCCAGAATATAATCATTGAAAGGTTAAGGTATTTAAATTTAAAAGTTAGTACATGTAAGGTAATAAATACTAAAGAAGATATTAATATAAGGTGCAGAATAAATCCCTCTGAGGAGCATATTTGGCATACATCTCATAGTCAGCTAAATATTGTGGTCGATTTGATATATAATTTTTACATATCTTGGGGAAAAAGGCAAGATATACTTGAGCAAAAATTTGAAAGCATATTCAAAGAATATCAAAAACTCGCAGACAAGTGCTCCGGGTTAAATAATAAAATAGATATCATTCTTCATAAACTTGAAGAAGCAAAAGCAAGACAGAATATTATTTGCAAGAATAACGACTATATTAAAGAAGAAGTGTTGTCAATAGGCCGTTATCTTAGTAAAAGTAAAGACTCGTCGTCACGCTTTGAATCAAGTCAAGACATTCCTGAAATAAAAAGGTTAGTTCAAGAGGTAAAAACTCTTATCCTCTCTTAGTTATATGAACGAATATAGCAAAGCTTTAAACTAAGTTGCTATACATTTGTCACCCCCTGTCAGATTTTCTGATCACAACTCACCAAAAGAAGACTCTAAAATTATAATAAGGCAGAATAACACTATCCTCCAGCTTTAATCCGAGTTTTGGAAAAGCTAAATAGTGTTCAAAGCAACAAAGATATTGTGTTATTCTCATCTGGAATAGTATCTTCATCAAGAAATATTAATTCAGAAAGATGGATGTACCTAACAGCGTCTCCAGAAGAGACAAATTCCTCCAGGTAATAAGGCAAGACTCTAAGCCTCTTGCAATGAAGCATAGATTATCATGCAAAGCTGATGATGTTGATAGCATAGAAGAAGTTATAGATTTGCAAAAAGATTTAGAAAGATATCAAAAAGATACTCTAAGAAAAATAAAACCACAGCAAGTTTATCATATGGGTTTGTTTGAAAGCAAGAGTAGTTTATATAGAATATCTAGAGAAGTAGAGCTAAGTGTTTTAACGCACCCAGTAGATCTATGTATTGTAAGCAAGAATATTGAAAATGATTTAAGATATTGTGGTTATAAATATATTCATCAAGGAATGTATATCATAGGAGTTAAAGGCATGACAAGAAAGAAATTAGGAGCAAAAGTGCTTAATAACACTATTAGACAAAAGAGGGAATCAATTGATAAAGCGGCATTAGGCTTTTTGGAAGGAGATATGAATGAAAATAAACTAATAACATACATAGCTCCAGACCTAATAATGCATGTTAAAGAATTTATTGAAAAAATGAGTTTTGGTTTCCAAACTAAAGGATATGAAGATTTTAAAGGAACAAATTTGTTAGTAAGCATAGAATTTATAGGAAGGCTCACTAACAAAAGTAATTCTAGATATAGAGTAAACATAAATAATGTAATTGATAGCATGCAATCTAAAGGCATACAATTAATGAATCCTCTGACAATTAGTTCTGAAGAAAGAGCAGGAGAAGAATGGAAGATAGGTGAATTAATAGAAAAGAAGGAATTAACACTACCTGAAAACTACATAAGTTATGAAAATTGTGAAGGAGGTAGTAGTATCAGATTCATGAATTATAGATCAGCATCCATAGAAGACACATAATCTTTTATGCCAGAAACAGAAATTAGTGATAATAAAAATAAAGGTGTAACCAAATGCATGGAAAAAACTAATATAGATGATGAAATAATTCATTGGGAAAAGAAACTAAAGCATATAGAATGGGAATATAGTCATTCATGGACATCAGACTGGCCTAAGATAAGAGAAAGAGAATTATTTTTCATTAGGGAAATTTCTAGATTAAAAAGATTAAAAAGTGAGAAAAAGCCAGCAATTAGTTGTTCTCGTGTGATAAATAACACCATAGCAGCAGAAGTAAAGAAAGATAATATTAATATTAATAATAATGTTATCACTGAAAAAAATGATAAAAATAAGAATATTGCTCAAAGTCACAAAGATGAAGTTGTGGATGAAGAAGAGCAATGGGATATAAATAATAAGCTTTTATTAGAAAGTTATGAAGAAGAAGAAGAAGAAGAGTTAGAAGATAAAAATTATGATGATGCAGAACAAAATAATGATTTTTATAACTCGCTAGATGATATGGGATTGCATAATTTAGACAATGCAATGGAAGCCATGGAAGTAGAAAATAGTGGAAAAAGAAGAAGGGGATATGGAGAATCGTCAGTAAGAAGAGATGAAGAAAGGGAGAGACCTACCAGATCAGCTGGACAATGGCCTCCAGAAAAAGATGACTACCAACCCACATATATCCCTGGACAATATAGATATATGGGTACCAAGAGAAGAGATTTTGAAAGGCCAGTGCAATTTCAAAATTATAAAAATGATGGTGCTATTTTAAATTTAGCAGCCCATGATCCGATAGATTGGCCGAATATAATTAGCATATGGAAAAGTTTAATAGTTCAAAAATATATACAAAACCAGCATAATATTGGCACAAAGGTTGAAGATATGTTAACATATCTTGAAACATGTTTAGGAGAATCTGTAAAAGTCCTATGGGAACAATGGGTAGAAGCATGCCCTGATCAATACCAAGAATTAAAAAGAGCAGGAAGCAATCCGAATAACTTTGCAAATGTTATTTCAAATATGATCATAGCAGAAGATCCAGAATTAGGACATACTGCATTACAAAATGAAAGATTAAGAGAAATAGAAAAATTAACTCTGACAAGCTGGAAAGGCATAAAGGAATTCTCTCAGCATTACTTATATAATGCTACTACTGCTAAGCAAGGCTTTAATATAGGAGTAGTAGAAAGATATTTTAATAAGTTGCCTGACCCTTTAGGATCTATAATATTTGAGGAATATAAAAAGGAATCAGGAGGAAATATTGTAAACATATCTCAAGCCATAACATTTGTCTTTAAACAGCTAAGAAAGATATGTACAGGCATACAAGCTCAAAGATTATGAAGAAGAAAAACAGATTATAATTTCTGCAATAACATTGTCCAAATACCATTAACATATGGAGAAGAAAGGTATAAGAATAAAAAATATTATAAATCCCAAAGGAGAGATAATAGAATTTTAGAACTAAGAAAAGGTTTTTCTTAAGAAGGTCAGATAATAGAGCCCCATTCTTACATAAAAGAATGTAAGAAGATATGATCCTAGAAAAACTTATGATAAAACATGTAGGTGTTTTATATGTAACTCTCCAGATCACCTAAGTAGAACTTGCCCTAATAAAGACCAGAAAGATACTCTAGTAAATAGGAAGAGCAAGAAGAGTTCTAATTATAGATAGTGTTAATGAAAATATACTAGTATGTGATGATTGAAATAAATAAAAAAGATGATGAGTCAATATATTCAATTATTGAAACAGATGAAGTAGAAAATGAGACTCAAGAATATGATTCAAGTGAAGATGAGATAGACTTAATAGATGAGTTATCATGTTTAAAAATAGAAATGATGAATCAAGTAGATTGCGAACATGATTGGGTTAAAGGAAAAGGTGATTATAATATCAAATGTGCTTTCTGTATATATTATCCAAGCCAAGATAATAGGTTCACATGCAGCTTATGTCTAAGGCAAGCTTGTGCCTCCTGCCTAAAAGCCAAAAATCAAATATGGAGACAGGAAATAGAGTTTGAACCAGAAGAAAAAATATTATCTAGTAGAATCAGAAATCTAGAAAATAGGATGAGTATACTAGAAGCAATGCTAGAAATATTAAAAGATGAGCTAAAGAATAATAAAGAAGAAGAATATGGTGCTGCTGGAAGCACAGAAATAAAGGAAGGAATGGTTATAAAGTAATATTTGAGCATATTCGAGCATATCAAAGAATAATGGTTTATCTGACATCTCCTCTTGATCACTAATTCTACAGATATGGAGAGAAGACTTCACCTCCACGGGTTCGAAACAATCAGCTTTGGAGCTGAGAATAGTCTGAAGATATTTGAGCCAAATACTTTTAATTTTAGGCCCAAGAAATATATGTATCTAGATGAAATTCAAGGATGCATACTTGATAATTTTTGGAATCAATATAATAACAAAAGAGATGATAAAGGTTATATGCTATCAATCCTGAATAGCCTAGCAGAATATTTCAATATGTTAAATAGAGGAAAAATGATGAATAAAGGACAAACGTCCGCAGAGAATATGGAATATCCAGAGCACAAGACATTATATGTCTTGTTTGAAGGAAAGAGGCCAGGAATATATACTTCATATGAAGAAATAAGTATAGAAAAACTAATAGCAAAGAAAAATGGAGAAAGCATAAACTGGAAAAGTTATGCTTGGGCCGATGAAGCTTTAAAACATGCAGAGGCTGTCATAGGACCTGTATATTATATAGAGCCATCAGCCAAAAAATATATCCACATGGTCCATAAGAGAAATAATGCCAATCCGGCAACAGCAGTTCTCAATAAGTTGAAAATAGATGAATCAAGCTCTGAATATGAAAAAGATAATATTTCTCCAAAATATAAATCATATAAAGAAGGGATAATTAGATTTATGCCCCTAGTTGTGTCCCACTCGTCTGTTTTACCCCTAGTTCCAAAAAGTCACCGGTTCTGTCCAAGTCACTTTGCTCCTCTTATGCTTTTGCCCTTTGACCGTTTGACCGTCAGTTTGAAAACTTCATAACTAATTCATACTAAATCAGAAAAATGCAAATAAGATACCAAAATGTTTCGAAAAACATCACCTATATGTCAGTGTCATTTGCATTCATGAAAAAAGTGTTGGAAAGTGCACATCCGAGTTTTAGCTCTTTTGATACCACCATGAATAGTAAAATATAAAAAAATTCAAAAAAATTCAAAAAAAATATGGTGGCAAAGAACGACAAATGTTCTAAGTGCTTGCCAAGTTTCATCAAGGAATGACATTCGTGGAAGTCGTGGCAAAAAAATAATCTATTTTGGAGTGCTGATTGTTTTTTCGCCACGGCACCCATGAATGTTATTCCTTTATGAAACTTGGCAGACACTTAAAACATTTGTCATTCTTTGCCACCAAATTTTTTTTGAATTTTTTGAACTTTTTTAAATTTTACTACTCATGGTGGTAGCATTAGAGCTAAAACTCGGATGGGCACTTTCCAACACTTTTTTCATGAATGCAAATGACACTCACATATAGGTGATGTTTTTCCGAACATTTTGGTATCTTATTTGCATTTTTTTGATTTAGTATGAATTAGTTATGAAGTTTTCAAACTGACGGTCAAACGGTCAAAGGGCAAAAGCATAAGAGGAGCAAAGTGACTTGGACAAAACCGGTGACTTTTGGGAACTAGGGGTAAAACAGACGAGTGGGACACAACTAGGGGCATAAATCTAATTATCCCTATAAAGAATGCCTTGTCAAAGGAGTGGATTCTTTAAATGGCGAATATATAGATATCAAAATAGATGAAAAATGGGAAGATATGTCAAAAGTGTGGAAAGAAGAATTGAAAATAGATTTGAAAGAAGAAATATTAAAGGAATTAAGACAAGAAATAATTGAAGAAATAAAGAAAGAATGTAATCAAAAATATGTTTCTTATTTGTCTAACGATGACAATATGGACATCGCTCGACATGGGCAGCATATTGATTAGCAATTAATGATACAAGAATATTGGTATTAGTCAATAGGCCATATACTTGAATTGATATTGCTATATATATATATATAATCCAAAAATACCTTGCTACAATTTTTTTCTCTTTTATTTTGTTTTGCAATTTATCTATCTCCACTACGAGATTTAATCCTTGCAAGTAACGAGTTCAAGGGGATTGACGACCCTCTTGTCCGTGTTGGGTGCAAGTATTTGCTTCTGTGTGTGCAGGTGTTGTTCACGAGGCTTTGTGTGATTCTCCTACTGGATTAATACCTAGGTTCTCACTGAGTGAAATACTTATATCTACTGTGTTCCATCTCCTTTCCTCTTCAGGGAAAATCCCAACGCAGCTCACAAGTAGCAAAAGAATTTTTGGTGCCGTTGCCGGGGAGACATCATCAAAACCTACCAAGTACCTTCATACAAACTATCATTTACTTGCTCTACTTTTTATTTGCCTTTGCCTCTCATTTTCATCCCCCCCCCCCCGCTTCTAATTTTTTTACAAGAACACAAAAATATTTTTGTTTGCTCGTTTGCTTGCTTTGTCTCTATGTCAAGAAAACACTAAGTTGTGTGATTTTTCAAATACTAATAATAGTGATTTTATTAGTACTCCAATTGCTCCTCCAGCCAGTAGTGCGGGGTCATGTGATATTAATGTTGCCTTACTAAATCTTGTTATGAAAGAACAATTTTCTGGTAGTCCTAATGAAGATGTTGCATCCCATCTTAATACTTTCGTTGAATTATGTGATATGCAAAAGAAAAAAGATGTGGATAATGATATTTTTAAGTTGAAGTTACTTCCGTTCTCATTACGAGATCGTTCTAAAACTTAGTTTTCATCCTTGCCTCGAAACAATATTGATTCTTGGGATAAGTGTAAGGATGCTTTTATTGCCAAGTATTTTCCTCCCACTAAAATTATTTTCTTAGAAATCAAATTATGAATTATAAGCAACTTGAGCATGAACATGTTGCACAATATTGGGAGAGAATGAAATTGATGATAAGAAATTGTCCCACTCATGGTTTAAGTCTATGACGATTATACAAAATTTCTATGTAGGACTAAACTTTGTTTCTAGAACTTCTAGACTCTCTTGCAGGTGGTACATTTACGGAAATTAAATTGGGAGAAGCTACAAAACTCCTTGATAATATAATGGCAAATTACTCTCAATGGCACACCAAACAAGCTCCAACTGGGAAGAAGGTAAATTATGTCAAAGAAATTACTACTTTGAGTGATAAAATGGATGCTCGTATGAAATTGGTTGCTAGTGAAAATGCTCATTTTGATCCTAATGATGTGCCATTGTCTACTTTGATTGAGAAAAATAATGATGCCATTGATGTGAATTTTGTCTCTAGAAATATTTTTAACAACAATGCTTATAGGGGCAATTTCAATTCTAGACCGTATCCCAGAAATTCCTCTAATAATTATGGAAATTCTTATGGAAATTCTTATAATAATAATAATAATAACAATAGGATACCCACTTCTTGAGAACAATATTAACGAATTCATTAATTCTCAAAAGATTTTTTAATGCCATGGTAGAAGAAAAAATGAATAAAGTTGATGATATGGCTAGGAGCATGGATAGAATTGTTCATGATGTGGAAACTCTTAAATCTAAAAATTTTCCACCTAAGCATGATATTTCTCCATTAATGAAAGCAAGGAGAGGACCGCTAGGTTGAGAGCTAAGCAAGAATTCCTAGAAAAAGCTATTCCGCCCGGGTTTTATCATAGTCATGATGAAGATATTAAAAGGGATAATTAGATTTGTGCCCCTAGTTGTGTCCAAGTCGGCTGTTTTACCCCTAATTTCAGAAAGTCACCGGTTCTATCCAAGTCACTTCGCTCCTCTTATGCTTTTGCCCATTGACCGTTTGACCGTCAGTTCGAAAAATTCATAACTAATTCATACTAAATCAGAAAAATGCAAATAAGATACCAAAATGTCCGAAAAAACATCACCTATATGTCAGTGTCATTTGCATTCATGAAAAAAGTGTTGGAAAGTGCCCATCCAAGTTTTAGCTCTTATGATACCACCATGAATAGTAAAATCTAAAAAAATTCAAAAAATTCAAAAAAAAATTGGTGGCAAAGAATGACAAAGGTTTTAAGTGCTTGCCAAGTTTCATCAGGGAATGACATTCGTGGATGTCGTGGCAAAAAAACAATCAGCACTCCAAAATAGATTATTTTTTTGCCACGACTTCCACGAATGTCGTTCCCTGATGAAACTTGGCAAGCACTTAAAACATTTTTCATTCTTTGCCATGATTTTTTTTTGAATTTTTTTAGATTTTACTATTCATGGTGGTATCATAAGAGCTAAAACTCGGACGGACACTTTCCAACACTTTTTTCATGAATGCAAATGACACTGACATATAGGTGATGTTTTTCTGAACATTTTGGTATCTTATTTTCATTTTTCTAACTTAGTATAAATTAGTTATGAATTTTTCAAACTGATGGTCAAACGGTCAAAGGGCAAAAGCATAAGTGGAGCGAAGTGACTTGGACAGAACCGGTGACTTTTGGAAATTAGGGGTAAAACAGCCGAGTGGGACACAACTAGGGCCATAAATCTAATTATCCCATATTAAAATGATTGGTGTGTCACGCACTGAATCTCTATTTAGTAATATAAAACTTGATGAAAAAGGGACTGGAGATTAGTCAACTTTAGCTAGAAAACATCCTAATTGTTCAGAGGGTGATGATCTTAATGATAAAAATGATAAAAGTGGGTTTGGAGACGTCAAACTTTAAATAGTGATTTGCCCACTACTTTGTATTACAAGGACATTAATTATGACAGTTGCTCTTTAGTTGTATGTATTTCCTTGTTGCAATCCATGATAAACTCATCCAATTCCTATGAAAAAAATAAAGATTTTGCTAAACACATTGTAGAAGCTATGATGAAAGTGTATGAAGAAAAGCTAGAGTTGGAGGTTTCAATACCTAGAAAATTGCATGATGAATGGAAACCTATTATTAAAGTAAAGATTAAAGATTATGAATGTAATGCTCTATGTGATTTAGGTGCTAGTGTTTCTACTATACCGAAATCTTTATGTGATGTGCTAGGCCTTGTTGATATGGATGAATGTTCCCTTGATTTGCACTTGGTGGATTCCACTATTAAGAAACCATTGGGTAGAATAAATGATCTGTTTATTCTTGCAAATAGAAATTATGTGCCCGTGGATTTCATTGTGCTTGATATTGAATGCAATATTTCTTGTCCTATAATACTTGGCAGGTGATGAGGACATCACTTTCATAGTTACACCCACAACCCCTGTTGTTACATACATGGGACCAATTACTAGAGCTCGTGCACGCCAATTAAATTACCAGGTACTTTGGTTTCTTGGTAGCAATTCTAATGTTCATGAGAATATGATATTGCCTAAATTGGATACATTTGTTTTGCTTTCAAATGAAGGGCCTAGCATGGACAAGAAGGATGAACATTGGAGTATGATCAAGCATGGAGATGATGGCATGCGCAAGGGGAACAAGAATGGAGTTTCTGGTGGAGTTTTCAGCATTTTGGAGCCACCTTGATGATGTACAAGTGCATGGACGAAATATACATGACGCCCTTTCATAAATTTTGTCCATAGCTTAATGTAGGTGCCGCGCCACCTTATTTTTGGGCCAGGCCCATGTAATTTTGAAATACTACATATAGGCTATTTTTTAGAGTCTGTATTGTAGGGGAAACGACTCAGGAGGTGTTTTAGTCCCAGCTTGCCAAGGGGGGACGAAATCCCCTCTCTTTCCCCCCTACAAATACAACCCTTAAGGCACCGTTTAGACTTTGGGTTTTGTTTAGATTAAAGTTCGCCATAGTTGCAACTTCACGTACTTCGTTTGTGTTCTACGACCAGACAAAGACATCACAAAACCCCACCTTCATTAATAAAGCTTTCCTCTTATATTCGCAATATCTGCATTGTAATTTTAGTTTCTTGTTTGTTCTTCATTTGCGTGCAGGAAACAGACCCTCGTGGTCAGGTTGATCATGCTCCGGCATGGTCAATAACCTCTCGGAGTTGGTTTAGCGATCGCTAAGGCATAGCGTCTTCGCACGTTCGTAGTCGGATCGTCAAAGTCTAACTAAAATTGAATATTCCACCATTTGAGGGTAGATCTGTTCCTGATATATATCTTACTTGGGAGTTAGAAACTGAAACAACGTTTTACATGTTTAGAATATCCCGAGGAGAGACGTGTTGCTGCTGCTCTTTGTGCATTCACTAGTTTTTCTTGTGTGTGGTGGTCTGAACATCGTAAATTATATCAGAATAATATCCCAACTACGTGGGCTGCTTTGAAAGTTGCTATGCGTACTCGTTGGGTTCCACCATATTATCAACGTGAATTACTACAAAAATTGCAGCGTTGAAGACAAGGAAAAAAAATTCTATAGAAGAATATTATCAGGAATTACAAACTGCCATGATTAGATGTGGTATTATTGAGGATAATGAAGTTATGCTTGCACGTTTCATGGGTGGGTTAAATAGAGAGATTCAGACCATTTTAGAGTATAAGGAGTATAACAATATCACTAGTTTATTCCATCTTGCTTGCAAAGCTGAACGTGAAGTGCAGGATCGACAGGCATTGGCGCAGACTAATTTTTCTTCAGGTCGACCTTCATCATGGACACCGTGTGCATCCTATACTTCCACACGTTCTGCTGCACCGGCACCTCTGTCAGCTGCCACCTCCAGTCATGATACAAGAAAGCGAGCACAACCACCACTATCTGCCAAGAGCACTCTTGCCAGGCCTAGACAGAGCTCTTCTTCATCCATGGCATCAACAGGGCGAAGCATGATATTATTTGTCATCCTTGCAAGGGTAGAGGTCATTATGCGAGAGAATGCTCATCTCAGTGTGTGATGATTGCTACTAAGGATGGTGGGTATGAGTCCGCTAGTGACTATGATGAGGAGACTTTGGCTCTTATTACAAGTGAAGAACACGGTGGAGATGGTTCTGAACATGAGACACTAGGGCTGGAATTCGAGCCGAGTCAAGCCAGCTCGGCTAGACTCGCTAGAGCTCATTTCGTTAACGAGCTAGCTTGACTCGACTCATTACTATAACAAGCTCCATTCCAAGATTGGCTCAACTCGTTACTATAACGAGCTCCATTCCAAGATTGGCTCGACTCGTATAGCTCGCGAGCTAGCTCATTTAGCTTGTTAGGCTCGTTATAGGTATGAACATTAAACCTTATGAATATTATAAAAAATATTAATTGGGAATGTAACATGTACATATTAAGCATGCATGATGTTCACAAACAATTGTATGTAGATTAACTTACAGTTGTCAGTGCCATCAACATGTTACATATCAGCAAGTTAGTAACATGTACATGATGAAAATTTCACATACAATGGTGCATGACCACAATAATCAGCAAGTTAGTAACATGTACATCAACCGAGAGGTGGGCTTACGTGGCACTGCTGCCATCGTGAACTCATGATTTAGAAATAGAGGAGACATGAGGGGAATCGACACACTGGTTTCTCGCTATTTCGCTAGGGATGGAAGGAGAGGAATCGTGGCTTGTGCCTCCTAGGCAGTTGGGCCTAGTGTTATGAGGATGGGCCCTATGTTGTGCTTATGCGACTGGCCTTGGATGCAAGGTGGCACTGGGTGGCTGAATTTTATACCGAGCCTAACGAGTTACACGAGTACTCGTGAACTCGGCTCGTTTAACTTGGTCTATAAACGATATTAAAATAAAGCTTGGCCTGACTCATTATTTTTGGAGTTCGAGTCGATTCGAGCCAAGCCACGAGCTACTCGTTTCGCTCATGAGCTTCAGGCTTTTTTCCAGCCCTACATGAGACGCAATACATGGCTGCTTAAGATGCTGACAGGTATGAAAGTTTAGTTGCTCAACGTGTTTTGAGTGTGCAGGTCACACAAGCTGAGCAAAATCAGAGGCACAATTTGTTCCATACAAAGGGAGTTGTGAAGGAACGTTCTGTTCACGTCATCATAGATGGAGGGAGCTGCAACAACTTGTCTAGCATGGAGATGGTGGAGAAGCTATCTCTCACCACAAGACCACATCCACATCCTTACTACATCCAATGGTTCAACAACAGCGGCAAGGTTAAGGTAACACATATTGTTCATGTGCATTTTAGTATCTCTACTGTAGCGACTCAACCCGAAATTGTTCAAGTCTCTGTGTATCTATACCATCCCAAGGTCATGCTGGCACACACAGTACATTGATGAAAATTTCAAAGTTCAATCACCCCTGATTTATTACACGATTCTCAAACCATAAAGTTCCGTGCTCATCCTCACAAAAACCTTTAGCCTTTTTGTTACTCATCCTTTCCTTTATCCCTGCAATTTCCTTGTCCATCTTCTGGGCTTCTCGGATTCTTTTGGTCAGAGTGGACTGAATATCCAGGGTGGCGACAAATCCTCTCGGTACTATCTCCAGTCAGAGATCTCTGAGATCGTCAGCTAACTCCTGAGGTAGTCCTCCAGCTATGAGGGTGTTCACATAGCAGTTATGGCTCAAAGCATCTGCTACAACATTTGCCTTCCCTGGGTGATAATCCAATCTCATGTTGTAGTCCTTGATCAATTCAATCCATCTCCTCTGCCTGAGGTTCAACTCCTTCTGCGTGAAAATATACTTCAAGTTCTTATGATCCGTGTAAACATCACAATTGTTTCCGATAAGGAAATGTCTCCAGGTCTTGAGCGCGTGCACTATGGCTGCTAACTCCAAATCATGTGTAGCATAGTTCATCTCGTGAGGTCGTAGCTGTCTGGAAGTATAAGCTATAACCTTTCCTTCCTGCATGAGCACTCCTCCGAGTCCTTGACGAGAAGCGTCACAATTTACCTGGTAATCCTTATGTATATCCGGCCAACTTAGCACTGGGGCTGTAACCAAACATTTCTTCAGCTCCTGAAAACTGGCTTCACAATCGTCGGTCCAAATATACTTAGTTTCCTTCTTCAACAGCTCAGTCATGGGCTTAGCAATCTTGGAGATATTCTCAATAAATCTCCGATAATATCCTGCAAGTCCAAGAAAACTGCGGATCTCCTTGACTGAGGTGGGGGACTTCCATTTGGTGACTGATTCAACCTTGGTGGGGTCGACAGCTATTCCTTCTCCTGAAATAACATGTCCGAGGAATCCGACTTCCTTCAACCAAAATTCACATTTGCTGAACTTGGCATATAATTAATGTTCTCGAAGTTTCTCCAGAACTAGACGCAAGTGTTCCTTATGCTCTTCCTCGCTCTTGGAGAAAACCAATATGTCATCCATGAACACCACGACAAACTTGTCCAGATATTCCATAAATACCTTGTTCGTCATGCTCATAAAATATGTAGGGGCATTAGTCAGTCCAAATGACATGACGGTATACTCATATAAACCATACCTGTTGGTGAAAGCCGTTTTGGGTATATCCTGTTCATGGATCTTCAGCTGATGATACCCTGATCGAAGATCGATCTTGGAGAATACTTTGGCTCCGACTAGCTGATCAAATAAATCATTAATCATCGGCAGAGGGTACTTGTTCTTGATGGTCACGTCATTCAACGAACGATAATCCACAACCATTCTCACGGTTCCATCCTTCTTCTCTACCAAAAGAACTGGGCTCCCCAAGGTGACGAGGTTGGACGAATATATCCCTTCTCCAATAGCTCATTAATTTGCCTCTTGATCTCTTCCAAATCATTCGGGGGCATCCGATAAGGTCTCTTGGATATTGGGGTTGTGTCGGGCAATAACTCAATCAGAAATTCAATATCTCTGTCCGGTGGCATTCCTGGTAATTCCTCTAGAAATACATCGGGAAAATCTTGCACTACTGGCACTTCCTCTTGAACGACTCCCATTTCACCTGATTCTTTGTCGCTGTGCTCTGGATACATACTTGGTCCTCTTCTGCTCTGGGGTGGTGAGCAAAATCGTCTTGCGGGCACAGTCAATGTTTCCTTCAAACTTCGTCAACCAGTCCATGCCTAGGATCACGTCTAATCCCTAAGATTCCAATACTATGAGGTCTTGCGGAAAATCATGATTTCCGATGTTGAGGGTCGAATGACAGCCTAAGCCTGCCGTCATCTCACCTCCTGGGGAAGTGACCTGAAGAAGGCTTCTAAGGGTTCTAGTAGGCAACCTGTGTTTTTCTACAACTACCCTTGGTGTAAATGAATGTGTTGCACCAGAATCAAACAGTACCAATACCGGACGTGAATTTAATAAAAACTTACCAACCACAGTCTCTGGCTGATCATAGATGTCCTCCACATCGATGTGGTTCACCTGAGCACAAGGAAAAGGGTTGGGCTTCTTTGCTGAGCTTCCATTGCCGTTGCCGTTTCCATTTCCCTGCTTGGCCTCCGGACAATCGGTGGCATAGTGTCCCGTCTTCTGGCACTTGAAATAGGTGATATGACTCAGATCCTTCTGAGCCGGAGCAGGACAGTGCTGGTTGCCATTGCCTCCATTGCCAGACTTGAAGTTGTTGTTGTTGTTGCAATTGTTCCCATTCCCTCCATGGTTATGTCCTCCATGATTATGTCCTCCATGGGTGTGACCTCCCGAGTATGGGGTGTAGCGGGGCTTCTGCTGAGCTCCCGAGTTGCACTTCCCTTGGCCATACTTTCACTTGTGGCTATCAATCTGCTGCTACTTGCCTTCAAGGATGATGGCCTTGTCTACCAGCTCCTGGTAGTTGTTGAAAGTAGCCACCATCAGCTGTATTCCCAACTCATCATTGAGTCCCTTGAGAAACTTCTCCTGCTTTGCGGCATCTGTGGCCACATCATCTGGGGCATAGCGAGCTAACTTGCTAAACTCATCCACGTACTGCCCCACAGTACGATTCCCCTAGCGTAAGCTGCGGAACTCACGCTTCTTCAGACTCATGGCTCCAGCCGAGACATGAGCGGTGCAGAAGGCCTGCTGAAATTGATCCCATGTAACTGTGGCCATGGGGTAGGTGGCGGTGTAGTTTTCCCACCACGATGCTGCGGGTCCATCCATTGATGTGTGGCAAAACGCACCTTCTCAGCATCTGTGCATCCAGCAGTTGCTAGCTCCCTTCCGATCTTGTGGAGCCAATCATCAGCTACAAATTGGCTCGGTGCTGCTAGAGAACACCGGCGGATTCAGCCTTAGGAAATGGGTCAAATTGTTGACAGGGGGTGGTGGCGGTGGATTGTTGTTGTTGTTGTTGTTGTTGCCTTGATTCTGGATGAGCATCTGCATCAAGGCATTCTGCTGTTGGATCAGCTGGGTGAGCTCCGGCGGGAAAGTGAATCCGGGGTCACATCTCAGAGGCATCTGGTGTTTTGGAGTGGATGAGAAATTAGAATAGAACAAGGGTCTAAAGAGAAAATGACACTACCCATATGAATGCAACAATCATTATCACACCAATCATTTATTCAACTCAAACATAGTTCAATCTTGGATTACAAATCTCATGACTAATTGAAAATAACAGCCTAATCGATCAACGATAAAATAAAAATAACATGGCGGTCGACTAAATGTTCTCTTCAGATATCCTTGCGTCCTCCAGCGGTGCGTCCTCTGGTGTGGCGTCCTCCGGTGGTGCGTATCCTCTTGTTGTGTCCTTCAGTGGAGCTCTCCTCATAATCCTTATCATTGCTCACGAGGGGTCCATCATCACCACTCGGAAAGAGGTCTTCTCCCTGGTCCATCTTCTCCACCAATGTGGCAACATAAGTCTTCAGGTTGTCGATTATCCCCAGAAAATCCTTGACTTCTTCTTCATGCCCGTCATGGTCCTCGCGGGCTTTATCCTCCAGTTCCAGTTCACACAAGATTAGCGTCTTGAATGTCTTCGAGCTTTTGCGTGTCTGAACCTCCTGAGTCCTGATGTAAGTCTCCAGTTCTTGGACATATGAGAGAATGGAGTTGTCATCCACGGTACGCACGATATCTCCCATTCTATCTCTACGTGAAATCATGACGAGGTCTGATGCGTCAAGCTCTGCCCTATACTCTTCTCGGAGGTGTCCAAGTTCATGATGAATAGCCATGTCTCTCCCGAGGATCCAAGTGGGAGCGGTAAACTCTAAGTCGATGGGCTCTTGGAAACTTCCGAAAGTCCTCCCTGGAATATGCACCATAATCCTATAGTGAGTGTCCATCTGAAGTGCATTGATAGGCTTCCCGGTGATGGAGGGCAGAGCAATCTTGAACTTCTTGACGATCTTAACCAGCTTCTTGCCGAAAAGCATCATCTCATCTGGCTGGCAAAACTCCAGCAGCAGAACTGGGGTGTACTCGACGGCCATCTAGAATGTTGAAAATCGGAGGGAAGTCAGAAATGAATCAGGGGAGAATTATGGAAAATAAAGACATAACTAAAATAGTTTCTTCCTATGGCTTTCCGATCCCAGGAGTTACGCCCTACGGTCAGCGTGTGCTCTGATACCATCTCTGTAGCGACCCGACCTGAAATCGGTCAAGTCTCTGTGTATCTATACCATCCCAAGATCATGTTGGCACACACAATACATTGATGAAAATTTCAAAGTTCAATCACACCTGATTTATTACACGATTCTCAAACAATAAAGTTCCATGCTCATCCTCACTGATAATGATTGCTGCATTCATATGGGTAGTGCTACTTTCCGTTGTTCTATTCTAGTTTCTCATCCACTCCAAAACACCAGATGCCTCCAAGACGTCACCCCGGATTCACTTTCCCACCGGAGCTCACCCAAATGATCTAACAGCAGAATGCCTTGATGCAGATGCTCATCCATAACCAAGGCAACAACAACTACAACAACAATCCACCGCCACCACCCCCTGTTGACAACCTGACCTGTTTCCTCAGGCTGAATCCGCCTGTGTTCTCTAGCAGCACCGAGCCAATTGTAGCTGATGATTGGCTCCGCAAGATCGGAAGGGAGCTAGCAACTGCTGGATGCATAGATGCTGAGAAGGTGCATTTTGCTGCACATCAACTCGATGGACCTGCAGCATCGTGGTGGGAAAACTACATCGCCACCTACCCCATGGCCACAGTTACATGGGATCAATTTCAGCAGGCCTTCCACACCGCTCATGTCTCAGCTGGAGCCATGAGTCTGAAAGAAGCGCGAATTTCGCAACTTACGCCAGGGGAATCATACTATGGGGCAATACATGGACGAGTTCAGCAAGTTAGCTCGCTATGCCCCAGATGCTGTGGCCACGCATGGCGCAAAGCAAGAGAAGTTTCTCGAGGGACTCAATGATGAGTTGAGAATGCAGCTGATGGTGGCTACTTTCAACAAATACTAGGAGCTGGTAGACAAGGCCATCATCCTTGAAGGCAAGCAACAGCAGATTGATAGCCGCAAGCGAAAGTATGGCCAGGGGAAGTACAACTCGGGAGCTCAGCAGAAGCCCCGCTACACCCCATACTCGGGGGGTCACACCCATCACACCCATGGTGGACATAAGCATGGAGGAAATAACCATGCAGGGAATGGGAACAATCGCAACAACAATAGCAACTTCAAGTCTCTCAATGGAGGCAATGGCAACCAGCACCGTCCTGCTCCAGCTCAGAAGGATCTGAGTCATATCACCTGTTTCAAGTGCCAGAAGATGGGACACTATGCCACCGATTATCCGGAGGCCAAGCAGGGAAATGGAAACGGCAACGGCAATGGAAGCTCAGCAAAGAAGCCCAACCCTTTTCCTCGTGCTCAGGTGAACCACATCGACATGGAGGACGTCTATGATCAGCCAGAGACTGTGGTTGGTAAGTTTTTATTAAATTCATGTCTGGTATTGGTACTGTTTGATTCTGGTGCAACACATTCATTTATATCAAAGGTAGTTGTAAAAAAATATGGGTTGCCCACTAGAACCCTTAGAAGCCCTCTTCAGGTCACTTCCCTAGGAGGTGAGATGATGGCAGCCTTAGGCTGTCATTCGACCCTCAGCATCGGAAATCATGATTTTCCCGCAGACCTCATAGTATTGGAATCTCATGGATTGGACATGATCCTAGGCATGGACTGGTTGACGAAGTTTGAAGGAAACATCGACTGTGCCCGCAAGATGATTTTGCTCACCACCCCGGAGTAGAAGAGGATCAAGTATGTATCTAGACGCACACCACCGAAGAATCAGGTGAATTCCCTCACTGGAGTCATTCAGGAGGAAGTGCCAGTAGTGCAAGATTTTCCCGATGTATTTCTAGAGGAATTACCAGGAATGCCACCGGATAGAGATATTGAATTTTTGATTGAGCTATTGCTTGACACAGCCCCAATATCCAAGAGAACTAATCAGATGCCCCCTAATGATTTGGAACAGATCAAGAAGATAATTAATGAGCTATTGGAGAAGGGATATATTCGTCCAAGATCGTCACTTGGGGAGCCCCAGTTCTTTTGGTAGAGAAGAAGGATGGAACCCTAAGAATGGTTGTGGATTATCATTCGTTGAACGATGTGACCATCAAGAACAAGTACCCTCTGCGGATGATTAATGATTTATTTGATCAGCTAGTCAGAGCCAAAGGATTCTCCAAGATCGATCTTCGATCAGGGTATCATCAGCTGAAGATTCATAAATAGGATATACCCAAAACGGCTTTCACCACCAGGTATGGTTTATATGAGTATACCGTCATGTCATTTGGACTGACTAATGCCCCTGCGTATTTTATGAGCATGATGAACAAGGTATTTATGGAATATCTAGACAAGTTTGTCGTGGTGTTCATCGATGACATATTGATTTTCTCCAAGAGCGAGGAAGAGCATAAGGAACACTTGCGTCAAGTTCTAGAGAAACTCCGACAACATCAGTTATATGCCAAGTTCAGCAAATGTGAATTTTGGTTGAAGGAAGTCAAATTCCTCGGACATGTTATTTCAGGAGAAGGAATAGCAGTCGACCCCACCAAGGTTGAATCAGTCACCAAATGGAAGTCCCCCACCTCAGTCAAGGAGATCCGCAGTTTTCTCGGACTTGCAAGATATTATCGGAGATTTATTGAGAATTTCTCCAAGATTGCTAAGCCCATGACTGAGCTATTGAAGAAGGAAACTAAGTACATTTGGACCGATGATTGTGAAGCCAGTTTTCAGGAGCTAAAGAAATGTTTGGTTACAACCCTAGTGCTAATTTTGCCGGACATACACAAGGATTACCAGGTATATTGTGACGCTTCTCGTCAAGGACTCGGAGGAGTGCTCATGCAGGAAGGAAAGGTCGTAGCTTATACCTCCAGACAGCTATGACCTCACGAGATGAACTATGCTACACATGATTTGGAGTTAGCAGTCATAGAGCACGCGCTCAAGACCTGGAGACATTTCCTTATCGGAAACAGTTGTGATGTTTACACGGATCATAAGAGCTTGAAGTATATTTTCATGTAGAAGGAGTTGAACCTCAGGCAGAGGAGATGGCTTGAATTGATCAAGGACTATGACGTGAGATTGCATTATCACCCAGGGAAGGAAAATGTTGTAGCAGATGCTTTGAGCCGTAACTGCTATGTGAACACCCTCATAGCTGGAGGATTACCTCAGGAGTTAGCCGACAATCTTAGAGATCTCCGATTGGAGATAGTACCGAGAGGATTTTTTGCCACCCTGGATATTCAGTCCACTCTGACCAAAAGAATCCGAGAAGCCCAGAAGACGGACAAGGAAATTGCAGAGATAAAGGAAAGGATGAGTAACAAAAAGCCTCAAGGTTTTCATGAGGATGAGCATAGAACATTATGGTTTGAGGATCGTATCTATGTGCCCAATGACCCAGAGGTCAGGAAGTTAATTCTTCAAGAGTCCCATGACTCACCATACTTGATTCACCCAGGCAACACCAAGATGTATTTGGATTTGAAGGAAAGTTTCTGGTGGACAGGTATGAAGAAGGATATTGCCCAGTATGTAGCAGTATGCGATGTTTGTCAGCGAGTAAAGGCGGAACATCAGAAGCCGGCAGGGTTACTTCAACCCCTGCCGATACCTGAGTGGAAATGGGAAAAACTTGGAAAGGATTTCATCACAGGATTACCCAGGACCCGTTCAGGTTATTATTCTATCTGGGTAGTGGTTAATCGCTTGACCAAGGTAGCACATTTCATTGTCGTGAAAACCACCTATACCAGCGTTAAGTTAGCCAAGATATACATGACCAGGATCGTATGTATGCATGGAGTTTCGAGGAGTATCATGTCAGATAGAGGAACACCATTTACCTCAAAGTTTTGGAATCAGTTACACGAAACTTTGGGTACAAGGCTAGAGTTTAGTACAACTTTTCATCCGCAGACAGATGGACAGACTGAGAGAATTAACCAGATTCTAGAGGACATGTTGAGAGCTTGTGCGCTAGACTATGGAGCTAGCTGGGATGATAATTTGCCCTATGCAGAGTTCTCGTACGACAACAGCTACCAGAACAGTTTGAAGATGGTCCCTTTCGAGGCTCTATACGAAAGGAGGTGCAGAACACCATTGTTGTGGGATGGGGTTGGAGACCGAAAACCTTTTGGTCCTGATCTTATCAGAGACTCCAAAGAGAAGGTCAAGCTTATTCAAGACAGACTTAAGATAGCTCAGTTGAGATAGAAGAGTTATGCCGGCAGTAAACGCAAGGAAGTAACGTATGAAGCGGGAGACCGAGCATATCTCCGTGTATCCCCACTTCGAGGAATTAAGAGGTTTGGTGTTAAAGGAAAGTTAGCACCCAGGTTCATAGGCCCATACAAAATCCTTGAACGTAGAGGAGAAGTTGCATACAAGCTGGAATTGCCGGAAGGATTGTCAGGAGTTCACGACGTCTTTCATGTTTCCTAGCTGAAGAAATGCCACGCTAAGATGACCGATATTCCTTTGAGAGACACAGTGCCCCTAGAGGCCATACAGCTTGACAGTGATCTAACTTATGAGGAGAAACCCGTCAGAATTCTCGAGACTGCGAACAGAGTTACCCGCAGCAAGATCATCAAGTTCTGCAAGGTTCTGTGGAGCCACCATTCCGAGGAGGAAGCCACCTGGGAGCGAGAAGAAGATCTCCGTCGAGACCACCCGCACCTATTTGCTAGCCAACCCATATCTCGAGGGCAAGATTCATCTTAAGAATTCCCGGAGTGCGAGGCATGTTACTACGAGTCGCTAGCTTTCGAAGATCATCAGCAAGGCAAGTATTTGATCATGAATTTTATTACCTATGTTTTATTGCATTAGTAGAATTTCCTCCCCACCATGCATGCAAGTAGGAGAATTTGAATCAAGTTTTGAGTAGTATCATGTGGTAGGTTGACCCAAATCCCTATGTTACCATGCCCCGGGACGTAGTAGTTATTATTCTATGCTTCGTAGACGGGTTTGGTTGAGTGGTTCATATGGGAGATGTGAGAGCCAAGATGATGACAACCCCAAGATTTCAAGATGCTCAAGACGGACTTCAAATTCACTACTGGGTGGAGGATGGATTGATGGGCACCCTGGAGCAACCAACGGATGGCTGGGATGCATGAAGAAGCGCCATGACATCTTGCAGAAAGCTTCACCCAGCCACGAAGATACGGATGGATACCCCTTGACCGGAAGCTTACCCGTGCGGCTGCAAGCCATTATGGGCTCTGGCTTGGTCGACCCTAGGCGTGACTCTGGACGGACGGTGCCAGAAGATGTAGAAGAATGGTAAGAAATGGATGGGTATCAGCAGTGGCCCAGAGGATCTCTACGGAAGACCATGTTTCGTTCGTCCCATCTTCAAACACTAGGCAGTGCGAGGACATAAAGGAGGGAACGATTCTTGCGGGTAAAGTGCACAAGACTCTGCAGAGTGGAAACCTAATCGATTAGTCGTGTCCCCGGTTATGGACAACTAAGCCTCTGAAATTGGGGTATTTCAAAAATCTCACCACCATACATAATTAATTAAATGATGGGTTTTTAATGATTTCGGGTATGAGACACTAGTTGGTGGAACCATCTCAATAACAACCAATATTTTGTAGTAATTGCAAGCAAGTCCTTTTGTTGTAGGGAAAAAATTGGCTTTTTCGCAAAAACTAAAAACTTAGAGCCCCACAGCCAAATTGCATATAGTGATAGCATTGTTATTATTGTATTTCTCTCTCTGACCTGCCAGCATATTCCATAATCCTGACCTACACGACTGCAACATCTTATGTTGCAGAGGAGTGTTCCGACCAGGAGTGAGGCTACGATCCGGGCTCGATGATTGCCCTATGGAGTCGGATGGACTCGCTTATCGTCTACGCTTCTGCATTTAGTTTTTCTCATGAGTTGGCCTTCGGCTGAATTTATTATGATGTAATAAAGACTCTATATGAGAATCGTGTAATAAATTAGGTGTGATTGAACTTTGGTATTTTCATCAATGTACTGTGTGTGCCAGCATGATCTTGGGATGGTACAGATACACAGAGACTTGACCAATTTCGGGTCGGGTCGCTACATCTACATATGCTGATTATGTTGATTGTGATGGGGTACCCATGCAAGCATGTTCCTTATTACTTGGTAGACCATGGAAATTTGATAAAAATTCTGTACACGATGGTAGAAACAATCAGTATACTCTTGTTCATAAGGATAAACATATTACTTTGCTTCCTATGTCTCCTGATTCCATTTTGAAAGTTGATATTAATAGAGCTAGTAAAGCAAAACAGGAGAAAAATAAGAGTGAAAAATCATATTGTGGCAAAAGAATTTGAGCAACAAATGAAGCCTAATAATAAACCATCTAGTGTTGCTTCTGAAATTAAATTGAAAAGTGGATGTTTACTTGCCACCAAATCTGATATTAATGATCTAGATTTCAGCAAATCTGTTTGCTATGCTTTTGTGTGCAAAGAGGCATTATTTTCATTCGAGGACGTGCCTTCCTCTTTGCCTCCTGTTGTCACTAACATTTTGCAAGAGTTCGTTGATGTCTTTCCACAAGACGTGCCACCGGGATTACCACCTATTCAAGGGATTGAGAATCAAATTGACTTAATTCCCGGTGCATCGCTACCCAATCGTAAACCATACTGTACCAATCCAGAGGAGACGAAGGAGATTATGCGTCAAGTACAGGAGCTACTTGACAAAGGTTATATACGCGAATCCCTTAGTCCTGGTGGCGTTCCTATCATTTTAGTGCCGAAAAAGGATGGTACATCGCGTATGTGTGTTGATTGTAGAGGCATTAATAATATTACTATTCATTATCGTCATCCTATTCCTAGGCTAGATGATATGCTTGATGAATTGAGTGGCTCTACAATATTCTCCAAAGTTGATTTGCATAGTGGATACCATCAAATTCGTCTGAAATTGGGAGATGAATGGAAAACAGCATTTAAAACTAAGTTTGGATTATATGAGTGGTTGGTCATGCCTTTTAGTTTAACTAATGCACCTAGTACTTTCATGAGATTAATGAACGAAGTTTTATGTGCTTTCATTGGATGATTTGTGGTAGTTTACTTTGATGATATACTGATTTATAGTAGATCTTTGGAGGAACATTTGGAACATTTACGTGCTGTTTTTATTGCTCTTCGTAACGCACGCTTGTTTGGTAACCTTGGGAAGTGCACCTTTTGCACCGACCGAGTATCTTTTCTTGGCTATTTTGTTACTCCACAGGGAATTGAAGTTGATAAAGTGTTGGTGCAACAAACCCCAAGCATGTTGCCCAGACTGTACACATGCTCAAGAACGAGATTGCAGCATCCAGGACAAGGCCAAGCAGAAGAGATCAGCTCTTTGAGGAATCAACGGGTGGATCAAGAAGACCAAGACCAACCTAAGGAGTAAAATACCACAATGGGAAAACCTCCCCTACCGGGCAGGCGAGCCTGGTGGGGACGAGGTTGCCCCGAAGACAAGACTCAAGATTGCCTCGGCAGGCTTGCTGGGAACGCTGAGGGCGGATTACCCCGCCAAGGCTCCACCGCTCCACCTCACAGCAACACAAGTCACCAATTGTTGCGGTGTCGAGCCCCCAAGATGCTAAGTGGCCATTATTTGGCACGTGGTAGCCATCCCCATAGGAAATCACCTCCAGATGACACTCGTCCAGCAACGTGTCACACAGGCAGGCGAGAAGGTGGCAAAACAGCACGACAAGGCTTGCCGGGCCAGGCTATGATGTGACACTAAGTGGCGCATTTAATGCGCTCTGTCTAGTCTGCAGAGTTAGGTATGATGGCACTGTTTGCTATCTAATCAGTACACAATGATTGATTTGCCATTGTGGTGACCCCTTGATCTATAAAAGGAGGGCCATGGCAACCTTAGAAAGGATTCAGACCCCTGTACACTCATACGCGCGTAGCTGCTCTTGCTCCGAGGCGACCTTGCCGGGCTTGAGTGTTGCGTCTCCACCACGGTCCTCTCATCAATCCACCAAAGCAGGAGTAGGGTTTTACGCCTCGCGGCGGCCATAACCTGGGTAAAAACTACATGTGTGATCGCTGCCGCGTTGCCCCGCGCCCTCCGCTCTTTGTTCAATGCGTCCTTCCCCCCCTGCCGAACCACAAGGGGCCGATGGCCTCATAGATGGTCGTATTTTCCCATGACATAAAGCCAAGATTGAAGCTATTGAGAGTTGGCCGCAGCCCAAAATGGTCACACAAGTGAGGAGTTTTCTTGGCCTCGCTGGTTTCTATAGGTGTTTTGTGAGAGATTTCAGCACCATTGCTGCACCTCTCAATGAGCTTACAAAGAAGGATGTGCCTTTTGTTTGGGATACCGCACAGGAAGAAGCCTTCACGGTATTGAAAGATAAGTTGACACATGCTGCATTACTCCAACTTCCCGATTTTAATAAAACTTTTGAACTTGAATGTGATGAGAGTGGAATTGGATTAGGAGGTGTGTTATTACAAGATGGCAAACCTGTTGCATACTTTTCTGAAAAATTAAGTAGGCCTAGTCTGAATTATTCTACTTATGATAAAGAATTATATGCTCTTGTTTAGACTTTAGAAAGATGGCAACATTATTTATGGCCCAAAGAATTTGTTATACATTCTGATCATGAATATTTGAAACATATTAAGAGTCAAGCTAAACTGAATCGTAGACATGCTAAATGGGTTGAATTCATTGAGACTTTCCCTTATGTCATTAAACACAAGAAGGGTAAAGAAAATGTTATTGCTGATGCATTGTCTCGTCGCTATACTATGCTTTCACAACTTGACTTTAAAATATTTGGTTTGGAGACCATCAAAGATCAATATGTGCATGATGCTGATTTTAGAGATGTAATGCAGAATTGTAAAGAAGGAAGAACATGGAACAAGTTCATCGTTAACGATGGATTTGTGTTCCGTGCTAACAAGCTATGCATTCCAGCTAGCTCCGTTCGTCTTTTGTTGTTGTAGGAGGCGCATGGAGGAGGATTAATGGGACACTTTGGCGTGAAGAAGATGGAGGACGTACTTGCTACACATTTCTTATGGCCAAAGATGAGACGGGATGTTGAGTGTTTTGTAGCTCGCTGCACTACATGTCAAAATGCTAAGTCACAACTCAATCCTCATGGTTTATATATGCCTTTGCCTGTACCTAGTCTTCCTTGGGAGGATATATCTATGGATTTTGTTTTAGGTTTGCCTCAAACAAAGAAGGGGTGGGATAGTATATTTGTTGTCATGGATAGATTTTTGAAAATGGTACACTTTATACCATGTCATAAAAGAGATGCTGCTGCTAATGTTGTTGATTTGTTCTTTCGTGAAATTATTCGCATGCATGGTGTGCCAAATACTATTGTTTCAGATCATGATACTAAGTTTCTTAGCCACTTTTGGAGATTTTTATGGGCTAAGTTGGGAACTAAACTGCTTTTTAGTACTACATGTCACCCCCAAACTAATGGACAAACTGAAGTAGTCAATAGAACATTGTCTACTATGCTTAGGGCTGTTTTGAAGAATAACTTAAAAATGTGGGAAGAATGCTTGTCTCATATTGAATTTGCTTATAATTGATCGCTGCATTCTACTACTAAGATGTGCCCTTTTGAAGTTGTGTATGGTTTCCTACCTCGTGCACCTATTGATTTGTTGCCTCTTCCATCTTCGGAGAAGGTTAATTTTGATGCTAAACAACGTGCTGAATTGATCTTAAAAATGCATGAGTTAACTAAGGAAAACATTGAGCGTATGAATGCTAAATATAAACTTGCTGGAGATAAGGGTAGAAAATGTGTTGTCTTTGCACCTGGAGATCTTGTTTGGTTACACTTGCGTAAGGATAGGTTTCCTGATTTGTGCAAATCAAAGGTAATGGGACGTGCTGATGGTCCTTTTAAGGTGTTAGAGAAAATAAATGATAATGCATATAGACTTGAGCTGCCTGCAGATTTTGGGGTTAGTCCCACTTTTAACATTGCAGATTTGAAGCCTTACTTGGGTGAGGAAGATGAGCTTCCGTCGAGGACGACTTCACTTCAAGAAGGGGAGGATGATGAGGACATCACTTCCACAGTTACACCCACAACCCCTGCTATTACATACATGGGACCAATTACTAGAGCTCACGCACGCCAATTAAATTACCAGGTACTTTCATTTCTTGGTAGCGATTCTAATGTTCATGAGAATATGATACTACCTAAATTGGATACATTTGTTTTGCTTTCAAATGAAGGGCCTGGCATGGACAAGAAGGATGAACATTGGAGTATGATCAAGCATGGAGATGATGGGATGCGCAAGGGGAACAAGAACGGAGTTTCTGGTTGAGTTTTTAGCATTTTGGAGCCACCTTGATGACGTACAAGTGCATGGACGAAATATACAAGATGCCCTTTCATAAATTTCGTCCATAGCTTAATATAGGTATTGTGCCACCTTATTTTTGGGCGAGGCCCATGTAATTTCAAAATACTACATATAGGCTATTTTTTTGAGTTCGTATTGTAGGGGAAACGACTCAGGAGGTGTTTTAGTCCCACCTTGCCAAGGGGGGATGAAATCCCCTCTCTTTCCCCCTACAAATACAGCCCTTAAGGCACCGTTTAGACTTTGGGTTTTGTTTAGATTAAAGTTCGCCATAGCTACAACTTCATGTACTTCGTTTGTGTTCTACGACCAGACAAAGACGTCACAGAACCCCACCTTCATTAATAAAGTTGTCCTCTTATATTCGCAATATCCAGATTGCAATTTCAGTTTCTTGCTTGTTCTTTGTTTGCGTGCAGGAAACAGACCCTCGTGGTCTGGTTGATCGTGCTCCGGCATGGTCAATAACCTCTCGGAGTTGGTTTAGCGAGCACAAAGGCGCAGTGTCTTTGCACGTTCATAGTCGGATCATCAAAGTCTACTCACTGAAAACGATGGCCACCATCTCATCGAAAGATGGGACACCTTTGCCTCTATCAGCAGGCCTTTCCTACGAACCATAGGTGATATTATTGATATGAAAGAAGGAAACATAAGGTTTCAATTTCCATTAAATAAAGGAATGAAACAATTCCCTATAAAGAGAATTAAGCCACCATGTGAATCAATTATGAGGGCCACCTATGGGATTAAAACTAAGGATGACAATACTTGAAACTTTGCCTTACGCCTAGCTGGGGGCATAAAACAATAGCGCTTGTTGGGAGGTAGCCCAATAGTTATCTTTTAGTTTTCCTTTTTATTTTCTATATTTAAGTGTTCACACAATTATGCTACTGTTATGATTGTGTTTGTATGTTTTAGTTAGTGTTTGTGCCAAGTAAAGCCTTTGGGGTGATTTGGTTGATAGTTGACTTGATTCTGTGAGAAAACAGAAACTTTTGCGCCAAGTTTTGGAATTTTTAAAATTCACCAGAACATGATAAAATTCTAAATGTTTTACACATGATTTATATACAAATTTACCACGTTGTCGTAATTTTTTAGATTTTTTGGAGTTGAGAAGTATAGCATTTGTTTAGATCTTTACAGACCATTTTGTTTTAGATAGATTATGTTTTCGTTGCATAGTTTGCTTGTTTTAATGATGCTATGGATTATATCAGGGGGTATAAGTCATGGAGAAGTTAGAATAAATTAGGTATTATGCAATAATAAAACATGAATGGGTTCATAACAGTACATAAAGTTTATGATTTGCTTGCTATACTTACGGAACTCACGAGGTTTCTGTTTACTTTGTGTGCTGAAGTTTTCAAGTTTTGGGTGAGATCACGATGGATGAAGGAATAAGGAGCGGCAGGACCCTAAGCTTGGGCATGCCCCGGATGGCATCCCCTCTTTCTTCTACAAACCATCGGTATATTACTTGGAGCTATATGTTTATTCATCACATGATATGAGTTTTACTTGGAGCGTCTTGTCCCGTAGTAGTTTTTGCTTTGTTTGCCTTTTAGTTTGCCACAATCATTGTTTGGTGCACACACCTTTTGAGAGGACACTCATTTATTCGTGATTTGTTAGAATACTCTATGTGCTTCACTTATATCTTTTGAGCTAGGCAGTTGCTCTAGTACTTCACTTATATCTTTTGGAGCACAACAGTGGTTATATTTTAGAGAAATAGTTGCATTCTCATGCTTCACTTATATCTTTTTGAGAGTCAAATAAATAGTAATGGCAATATGCACATGTTATGAAATTGATCCTGATATGATAGGTACTCAAGATGGATATAATAAACACTTTCGTGTAGATCAGTGAATATGATAAGTTTGATTCCTTGCAATAGTTTTGTGATATTAAGATGGTAATATGTGGGATGTACTAGTGAATGATTGTGGTTTAGTAAGAATATTGGTGTTAAGGTTTGTAATTACTGAAGAATGCACGTATAGTGTCTAGTTATGGTATGAAGTTAGAGCATGATTTATTATTGAGTGTCTTCCTTATGAGTGGCGGTCGGGGACTAGCGATGGTCTTTTCCTACCAGTCTATCCCCCTAGGGGCATGCATAGTTGTACTTTGCTTCGAGGGCTAATAAACTCTCGCAATAAGTATGCGAGTTATTTATAACTAATGTGAGTCCATGGATTATACGCGCTATTACCTTTCCACAATTTGCTAGCCTCTTCGGTACCGTGCATTGCCCTTTCTTACCTCAAGAGTTGGTGCAAACTTCGCCGGTGCATCCAAACCCCATGATATGATACGCTCTATCACACATAAGCCTCTTTATATCTTCCTCAAAACAGCAACCATAGCTACCTATCATGGCATTACCATAGCCATCCTGAGATATATTGCCATGCAACTTCCACCGTTCCGTTATTATGACATACCTTCATTATCACATTGATTTGCATGATCATATAGTTGACATAGTATTTTTGGCTAAGCCACCGTTCATCATCATCATACATGTTACGCTAGTATCATTGCACATCATGGTACACTACTAGAGGCATTCATATAGAGTCATATGTTTCAGTTTTATCGAGTTGTAATATAGAGTTGTATGTAAATAGAAGTGTGATGATCATCATTATTAGAGCATTCTCCCAGTGAGGAAAGGATGACAGAGACTATGATTCCACCACAAGTCAGGATGAGACTCTGGATGAAAAATAAACAAAAAGAGAAAAAAAAAGAGGCCAAAAAGAGCCCAACAAAAAAAATAGAGAAGGGGCAATGTTACTATCCTTTTCCACACTTGTGCTTCAAAGTAGCACCATGTATTTCATAAAGAGAGTCTCCTATGGTGTCACTTCCATATACTAGTGGGAAACTTTCATTATTGAACTTGGCTTGTATATTCCGATGGTGGCTTCCTCAAATGCCCAAGGTCTTCATGAGCAAGCAAGTTGGATGCACACCCACTTAGTTTTCAGTTTGACCTTTCATACACTTTGTAACAACTCCAGATCTTAACCTTGTCATTAAGCTTATTAGTGTGCCATGTCATCATGGTAATGATACTTGAATTGCATTAGGAATTAATTCATCATTCAAATTCAAGTAATTCAAATAACAAGAGGAAATAAAACAACTTCAAATAATTAATCAAAATAGTTCATAATCTGACAAATAATCCATATGTATTTATGTTAAGGAAAGCAAGATCACCATAAATCCAGAAGTGACTCTAGCATCATGCAGACAGGACCAAAACAGCCCCATATAGCTCATTTCTGTTAAAACAAAATCCTACAAAATCAATTAAATCCCAAACTTTTTGTGCAGTCCAAGAATAGTACCTAGTATTATTGGGCCAAGTTTCATATTTAACTAACATTTTTTGGTCACTCAAATAAATCTCTAACAGAGTCTGGAAATGAAATAGAAATAGAAAAAGAAAAGGGAATAAAGCCACTGTGGTACTGGGCCATTAGTGCCACAGTGCAATGAGGCCCAGCCCACGCCGGCCTTTCCCCTACTTTTGTATAGAGGGGAGGCAGGGGCAGGGCATGGCAGCCATCCACAGTGTCATGCCGTGCCTGGATGCGTGGCGTCCATCCGGCACCCCCTGGCCACCTACAAGACATCGGCACCCCTTCCCATGAAACCCTAGCACCCCTAGATCCCCCTCTCACTCGCTCTCCCTCTCGCTCCTGAGCTCGCAGACGCACTACCGTCACTGCTCCCTCATCGATCCCATGGCCACCGGCCACCCCGAGCTGCACCACAGCGTCCAGGCGGCCCGCCGTCGTCGTCTCCTTCCTCTACGCCCTTCAGTTTGTCACCAGGCCGCCGCCAAGCTCGCCATCACGGGTCTTCTCTGCCACGGCCGTCACCACCTCGCCATCGTTGCGGTCACTCCGGTCCATCCCCGGCCTCCCTGACCTTGTCCCCGACACCGCTGTGAGCCACTCTTCCGAAACCCCCTCTCCCTGTTGTCGATTCATCGCCGAAGCCATCATCCCCGAGCTCGTCCGAGCTCCCGCGTATGTGTACGTACGTGTGTGTTGTGTTATATTGGGTTGTGCTAGTCCTGCGCCGCTGCTTGTGCCGATGCTTTGCTGTTGCTGCTTGCTACGCTGCTGCTCTGCTCGTAGCTGCTGCTGCCGCTGCTGCTACTTAGCCGCTGCCACTGCTTTTGCTTCTGCCGCTGCCTACTGCTGCTTCTACTGCTATTGCTCGCACCGCTTGCGCCGCCCGCCTGCGTCGCTGCCGCCTCCACCCGCCGGAGCTCCCGCCGTTTAGCCGTCGCCGCTCCTGGTCGTTGTCGTCGAAGCCCGTCCGTGCGCGCTCGCCCGTCCTGGTCCACGTCGGCGCCAAGATCCCGCGCCGCACCCGCCTGCCCCTGGTCGCGCCATCCGCGCACCCTGCAGGGTCCCCGAGCGTACGCCCACCCACACATGGCCGCTCCACTGCCGCGCTCCACGTGCTCGACCGCCGAGCCATGCCGGTCGTGCCCCACGTCCCCCTGCTGCCCCGCCACTGCGGCTGCTGCCCTCGGCCCCCGCGGCCCGTTGCTGCGCCCGCGCGCCCTGCTCACCCCTCTGTGCGGGTGCTCCCTTAGGCCCATGCGCCCCCGCTCACCGCTGGCAGCCGCGCCCACCGGCGCTCTTCTGTGCACGCGTGCGTGCTTAGCCCTTGTGGTCGGCCCCTATTAATTAGTGGGGGCTACCCCCCCCGGCCACTTTACGCTAACCCCCATTTGAACCCCCACTGACTAGTGGGCCCTTTTTAGATAAAATAACTAAGTAAAACCCCCTGTTAACAAAAACACTCAATGACGTATGGGCCCCGCAGTCTAATGAAAACACTTAAATTATCTAGCTAAAATATAGACAATGACAGCTGGGACCCACTTGAACTATTCCACTGTTGACTAGTCCAACTTTGACTGGGTCAACTGGGCCCTATGGCCCCACCTGTTATACACTTAGGGTAGTCTTCCTAGGTACACTTAGCAATTTCAGTCTATTTTCGAATTTAAAAGAAATCCTAAAATTCCAGAATATTAATAAAACTTTGAAAATTAATAGAAAATAAACCGTAACTCGGATGAAAATAATTTATATATGAAAAATGATCAGAAAAATATAAAGAATCTGAATATGCACTGGTACAGTGAGCTGCTATACAAACGGTTTTTAACCCTTTTCCGCGATGGCATTTTAAACCGTCGCCTAGTGAGTGTGTGCGATAGGGGTTCCTTCCCACATGACCCAAAAATCGTCGGGGATAGGGGAGCCATGATGCAGACGCCCTGCCAAATGTAATCGTATGCGATGCAGCACACACAAAATTCTGTCACACGTGTGGGATTGGTGATTAAATGTTTCTAATGACGCAGTGAAACCAAACGGTGTTTCGTACTTAACCGTTTGGGAAATAGTATCTAAGGCACATGGGCCAACAGATGAACTGTGTGTGTGATATGTGCCCCATCGCACACGGGTTTTCTGTGGAACTCGTCTGCCATGCATGACTCCATCACACACTTTTCCGAACAATTACCGTGTGCGATAATGTTCTATCACAAACAGTTCAAGAGCCCTTTCGCACACATACAAGTGCTGCAGATCGTTTGTGATTTGTTGTGTTTCACCAACGGTTGCGGTATGATTGACGTGTGCTTTTCATTTGGGATCCCACATGTTTCCTAAAAAATTTACGAGTGGGATTGTATTTTACATTGGGCACGGTTTACTCTGAGCTCTCATGTGCGATAATGCGGTATCACAAACGGTTCTGGAGCCCCTACGCACACGTAGTAGTGCTGCAAATCGTCTGCGATCTGTTGTGTATCACCGACGGTTCCGCTACGATTGACGTATGCTTTTCGATGTAGATCGCACACACTCATTTTGTTGAACCGTGTGCGCAGAAATTATCAGGTTAAAGCTAAAATATCCCATTTGAATCGGCATGCAAAAAGCAAATTCGCCACAATATGCAATTGAATAAATAGTGTCCACAGGAAGAACATTTATCAGATTTCACAACAATTGCAATTGAACAAATGGTAGCTAAATTCCAATGATTTGTCGACATACAAATGCATTACATAATTAATCATAGTGTACGAAATACGAAGACCTCACCACATGGAAAAACAATGGATCCATGCGTATATGTTTAGCGGCTAACTCTTACTCAATGTTTTAGGAGAAGGCATGCTGAAATCTTCATTATCACCAGTGGGATTGATGTAGTGATTCAGGAAGAAGTTACTGATAAATCTCTGAACCATCAGCAATTCACCAGTGGGGAGCGGTTCAGGGGTCCTCTGTTCTAAGATGAGCTGCTGTATTTTTAAGAGCAGAATGTGCCATATGAGTGGAGTAGAAGATATTATTTAAGATAGACTTATTGGTACTAATTCGCAAGCATCTTCACAACTATCAGCAGATTTGCAGATGGAGATCATGTGTCTGCAAACATAGTATCCACAAAGGTTGGTCCCTGCTTGTTGCTGAGGACACTGAAATTTTTTGTACAGAATTAGTCATGTATTTGTCCTATTAGGAACAACCTAATCGGTGTTAGATGTATTTTTTTTCTTTGGACAGAAATAGAAAGAGGTTTATTTAGAAGTTTGAACATTTGACTAGCGTAAGAAAAGGTATCTGCAGACAATTGGATGCATTTTTTGAAAATAACGGATTTCGGTGTGTTACCGGAGAAACGATCTCGTGCTGCAGAGGTAGTTCCCTCTTGAACAGGTTCCTTGGTTTAGTTTTCCACAATGCAAACATACTGCAAATGAAGATGAATTTTCACAACATCAATTCTTGAACCAGATATAGATGCAAATTAATTTCAACATCATAGAATTAAATACCTATCCATGAATCGCTGAAGATGCGTCAAATCCTAAGCCTTTATTGACTCTCTGAGAGAATCCATGTAGTAAACTATGTTCTTGTTTGGAACAATGAATACCAAGACCCAGTGATTGCTACATATTAAGAAAAGCATGAACTTACGAATTATATTGAAACTGAAAGACAATCAGTGTATGTGTGGTTGGTTATTTGACTTACCGTTCATGATATGGCCAGAGAAGTGAGTTTGCATTGGACATCTTTTCGAAGATACGGGCGACCGTGTTAATGGCCCACTGTTTATCCTTACCATGTAATGTTGTGCCATTTGCTAATGCAGGATCTACGAAATACACATTCTCCCTTTTTCTTCTCTACGCGATCAATCCCCTAAGAGGAATAAAATGCAGTTAGTTGTTTATCATTTACAGCCTTGTATGGAGAAGTTGATCAGAGTTTGTTAAGTACTTACAAAATCAGGCATCTAACAAGAGTGGCATCAAGCATGTTGAAGTTGAAGAAGGGATGTAAGTCCTCGAAATCCACACTGATTGAACCAGGATCGTGTCAGAAATGATCTTTGTTGTAGTAGACTAGCAGAACATGATGACCTTCTAACATTAGATCCATGCAATATTTATGTAACTCGCGACAACTGGAACTGCACTCATCAAAGTATTCGCCAATAAGAAATGGCTGGCCATGGACGTAATTGCGTGCTTCAAGTACCTCTGCTTTATTTTTAGCAAGCGCCGATTCTATTTGTGCATCATTCATGCCGTCAGAAATAATATTACTCTCCGATTTGAACAACTTGCTGTTAATTTGGTTCTGGGCGAAGAGTGCCTTAAATAAGAGGCAATCGTTCTCATTCCTCTTCACTCTCGGGGGCGCTTCCTCATGGGTGCAACCTTTTTGGCCGCTTCCTTCTTGGTACTTGAAGCACTTCTGGTCCAAGGTCTGGATGGCTGAAAGGCGAACTGCCGAGCAGAGGGTAAAGCTTCGACGGACTGCTTAGCAGACGGTTTAGCTATGCCGGACTGCTGAGCTGGCGGTGCTGCTGTGACAGACTACTGGGTTGTAGGAGCAAAGGCATCGGACTACTGACCATGCGTTGAAGCTATGTCGGGTTTCTGCGCAGGTGGTGCCAACTTGTCGATGTGATGAGGAGGCCGTGCCAACGTGTTGGTTTGCTGAGCAGGCAGTGCTGACGCACTGGTATGCTGATCACACAGCTGCGGGCCGACGGACTGATGAGCAGTTGGTTCTGGACCTACAAACTGCTTAGCAGGCGGTTCCGAAGCATCAGACTACTTAGCAGTCCGTTCCACCAGGTTGGTCTGCTGAGCATGTGGTTCAGCTGAGTCTCCCCCGCTGCTTCAATGGCCGGCATCAGAACTGGTGGTGTGTCTTTAGCAGTTGTAGGCCTTGCCACTGGCTGCTTTGGGACGGATGATGACATGGCCTGTACGGCACAAAGTCGGGCGGGCTGAGCATAGGTTGATGCATCAGCCGTTGAATTACGAGTATTAGGTTCCTTGGGGGAAGCACGCGAGAGCTGCTGTGGCAAGGAGAGCGTCACTGGTTGAGGGGCGACATTGGTTGCTCTTGCGGGGCTTTAGGGATCTCATCCATGAAATCTATTTCCTTTCGTGGCCACTGGATGTGATGTAACAGTGTATCTCCCAAGTTCCTCTACTCATCAAAGTCCCCTAGGACATTCTTCAGGGCAAATTCATTGAATCCAGGCTTTACTTCAGTCAGGTAGCACTTCACACAGCCCGGCTTCAATGGCACATTGTCCAATAAGAGGCCCTCTTCCAAGAAGGGTGGGCAAACCCAGGCTATTGCACATTTTAATGTACCTTCATAATGTGTAAGCACGCCCTTCAGTCTGTCTTTCATTCTAGATAGATCAGATATAGCATCATCATGAGCAGTTGCAGTCTTAGTATCGCTGGGGTCAGCTGATGCACAGGTACTCTTGTGCGGTGTTGTCGCGCAATAACCAGCATCCTCCATGCCTGCCTCCCCTCCCATCTACCGGTTATCTGTCAGTGTTAGAGTCTTCTGCATCATAATTGACTACTCAATTTCCTTTCGAACAGTCGGATACATGTCCTTCCTCAACCTTTCATACAATTCATTCTGCTTCATTTCACTCCTTGCTTTTTCATGCTGATCCTCTCTTCTTTGTTGAGTGTGAAAGCCCTCTTGTACGGGACATTGACACCTATACCCCTTGCAAGGCCAGGGGGCTCTCTTGTTTCCAGAGCATCGGACAGAATGTCACATGGCCCTGAGTTCCTGTAGAACCTTCCAGGGATCTTCGAACCCTTTAACATCACGGGATACAGTTCTTCGTCATGTGAGTTTTCAAAGTAATAAGTTCCATCATCACGCCTCCTTGCACATCACCGCAAGTAGTCTCTTGCGTGTTCACCCCTGATTTCACTAAAGGCCGGTTTCCCACCCACAGCTACTACTTCTTTGTCCTCCTGGTCCCATATCAGTTTCATGCCGTAGTATCCTGCCACACCCATACGATGGGGGGTGTGTTCCTCTTCTAAAGTTCCGATTGCTTGGCACTCTTCTTAGTAAACTCTGTAGTTGTCATGACCCTTTTGAATTCTGCCCAGTCTGCCTTTACAATTTGGGGGTATGCGAGGATTGGGTCCTTGCCTTCACTGAAGTACTTCTTGTACAACACGTGCTTCCAGTTTCTCCAAGCATCCCTAGCCTTCTTCAGTGCAGCGTGTTCCACCTGCATTCTCCACTGCTCTGGAACGTTGAAGTGATCCACGATCTCCCGGACTATCCTTTGTCATGTTTCTGTGTCAGCCTTCCGAAACCCCGACAGATTAATGTTGAGCCTTGCCCTGCCAACAAATCCACACACACTCCTGAACCTCGTGCATGCTTTATCTGGTTTAGTTGGAGCCCAAGACTTTAAATCGATGTCAGTTACTTCATATACACCTTTAGGCTGGTGTGTGGGCTTCCTTGGACCGTTCCTCCATATCCTGACCGGAAGGGTAATTGCTGCAGCTCTATCCCGTTCCAGATTACTTGATCCCTCACCATCTACTGGAGACCTAGGGTTGTCGGACTCAGATGAAGATTCATCGCCTGAAGCATGAGTGCTCTCGCTGCTACTCGGCATCTACAGAGAACACATGCGAAACGCTGGAAAGGAGGATAAGCATAAAGCTAACAACTTGGTATCAAGCTGTCTAAACATGTCATGCAATAATTTAGAAAATGTACGGCTAATTTGTGTGACTCGGGCGCCCACGATCTATAAATCGACAATGACTAATTGGAACAAATATAGCTTATATGTACTAGTTAGGAAGGTAGATAATGAACATATATACGCTCTCCGTTATTTTATAGCCAATTTGGGAACATACCAAACGAAAAAGGAAGAGGGATTGCGAGGAAATATGCCTTACCACGATGGAGAGTGTAACTAACAAGAGAGGCGAGGGTTACAGGATCGATATGCTCGAGGGTGGCTGGCGAGCAAACGAAGACGACGAGGCGTGGGCAGCCGCGTGTTGGGAACGGTAGTGGAGGTAGGGTTGGCGCCGAAGAGCGGGCACACGGCTGGGTTGAGCATGCCGGCACCGGAGCGGGTTCTGCTGTGGATCTAGGGGAGGGGGAGCTGGCGATGGAGATTGGGTGGACTGTTGAGTGAAACGGGGGCGGGCGATCGGGGGGGAGTGTTGGCGACCTAGGTGAAAAATGTTAAAAAAGATCCCCGGTCACCGCACGGAAAGGCCTATGCAAACGGTTGCCTCTAAGTGCCCGTGTGCACAAACAACATAATTTTGTTTGAAACGAAGATGTGCTAATTTTGTAATGAAGACGTAAGTTCATCGTATCGCCTCGAATTTTTTTCCACGGTAAGCAATCACCATTATACCACAGGTTTAATTTTCTGGTGCATTTAGGGTGTCGTGTGCTATATTTAAGCCATTTTTGGCATTTACCATGCATTTTGGCATATAAATCAAATCCTAGCCAGAACTGCATGTGCTGATGAAAGGGATGAGGATTGTTGTTCGATCTGGGAACATCATATGATGCAAAAGTACGATCTGTGGTGTTTGGGTTCTGGCCAATCAGAACGCACGACTCACATCGCGCGTGCAGCAGGAGGGGGGCATCGGCCATGGTTTGGTAGGCACACGGCTTTCGTGAATGAACTGTGTGCTATTTGAAAACATTTACATCAATCGTTTGAACGAAAATATGAGTTCATCATTTCGGCTCAAATTTTTTCCATGGTAACCAATCACCGTTGTACCCTGGGGTTCGATTTTCTGGTGCATTTGAGATCTCGTTTGCTATATTTGAGACATTTTTTGCATTTACAATATATAAATATAACCGTGTCGCAACTACACGTGGGTGTTAGCAAGATCATTTGTGTGTCGCTTTGCGTTTTTCATTCATTGTCCAAGAAATGGGAATTTTTTTTCAAACATTTCGGTCGCAGGGTTCGGCAAGAGGTGTAGGCCTTGTTTGTATTTTAATTACAAGAAATGCATATAGAGTCCAGAAATAACGAAAATCGGTGTGTCACCGTGGCGTGCTCCCACGACCCCATGGAAAATTTTGGTAAAGTTTGGCACAAGTTTTGATGCTCGCACCTTCGAAACCGGAGCATCTCACAAGAATGATCATAGTTTCCATAAGGAGACGCGGCACTTCGGACTCCAATCATTGGTGACTTCATCGTTCCCCCTCGAAAAAATATTCACGGTAAACAATCACCGATATACCCTAGGTTTGGTTTTTTTTGCCCATTTCAGGTCTCGTCTGCTATATTTTAGCCTTTTTTTGCATTTACCTAGCATTTAGTGCATACAAAATCAAAACCCTACTACAACTACATGTGGGTGTTAGTTAGCAAAGAAGGTGTACAAATCATTTGTGTGTCGCTTTGCGAGTTTTCATCCATTGTCCGGGAAGCGGGGAGAAGTTTCAAACATTTCCGATGAGAGGTGCGGCCACTGGCGTAGGCCGAGTTGGTATTTTAATTACAGGAAATTCAGATGGAGTCCGGACATCATGAAAATCGGTGTGTGACTGTGGCGTGCTCTCACGACCCCGTGGAAAAAATTAGGTAAAGTTTGGCACAAGTTTTGATGATCGCTCCTTGGAAACCAGAGCATCTCAGAAGAAGGATCATGGTTTCCAAAAGGAGACGTGTCGATTCAAACTCCAGTGGCCGGTGACTTCATCGTTTGGCCTCCTAAAAAATTGCACGGTACGCAATCACCATTATACCACGGGTTTGATTTTCTGGCGCATTTCATGTATCATTTGCTATATTTAAGATATATTTTGAATTTAACGTGCATTTTGTGCATATAAATCAAATCCCAACTGCAACTGCATGTGCTAATGAAAGGGATGAGGATTCTAGTTCGATCTAGGAGCATCCAGTGGTGCAGACGTATGATCCATGCGGTTTGGGTTCTGGCCAATCAGAATGCACGACTCACATCACAGGCGCAGTTTGGTCGGCACACGGCTTTCATGAATGAACTATGTGCTATTCACAAACCATATTGCATATCTTCTGTTCATACATACTAGAGTGAGATAAATTGAGTGTGCTACCTCTAGGGTATAATAATAATAAACAGTTCAAATTCATTGCCTGAGCTGACAGCATATCAAGGTTAACATATTAACGGTTCTTACATCAACAGAAGACCAGGCATAACTCACAAATTCAGTACACGCAACAGTTCTAAATTGAACGAATTAAGTTGCAGGTTAGGCATAAAAACTAGTCTTACGGCTTAATTCCCATGTACATGGGGGAACTGGGATCATTAGGTTGACCCCGAATAAACTTAGGTTTTCTCATGATTTTACGGTTCTCTGTTTGTAAGGTGCGTGATCCCTTGGATGGCAACTCAGCAAATTCATCATACTCGTCCTCATCAGCAAGATCCTCGACATCCAGTACCCTCCTCTTCCCATGCATCACTACATGGCAGTTCTTATGCAAGGGGTCTTTCACATAGAAAATCTAGGTAGCATCGCTGGCAAGAATGAATGGGTCTGCATGTTATGCCATCGTTGTCTTGTTAACATAGATCTTCCTATAATCATCAACCTTTACCTGACTAAGAGGGATCCATGTGCACCTGAATAATGCCACCTTAACTTTCACATAGTTAAGCTCCCAAATCTCTTTGATGGTTCCATAGTATACCCTATTATCAGCTTCATCTATAGTCATGCATTCTATTCGAACAAAGCTATTCTGATATGAGGTCTTCTCATCATGTTCCTCGGTGTAGAATGTGTAGCCATTTATGTCATACGCTTGGTACATCAACATCGTAGGTGATGGCTTTTGTGCCAACCACGTAGCAATGTCATCCATGGATCCTTGTGCCAAACGATTCTTCAGCCATGTGGCGTAGTCCTTATTGTGCTCCTTCATTTCCACATCTAATGGATACACCATTGGTAAGAAGATTTGGCATATCTCTGCCAAGTGTTCCTCATCATAAGCGCTGAGAACTGGGCTGTTAAGTAGTACAGTCAAATGGGCTTTGTTGGACAAATCTCCGGGTGCAGCCTTTTGCGTGCCAGCAAGGACCGGCTTACCTTTCAGCCTTCCCTTGTGGCGAGAGAGGGGCAAACCTATAGGTCTTTGTTTCATGTATTCGGTACAAAACTCAACCACCTCCTCCGTGGTATAACCTTGTAGGATGCTTGCCTCTGGATGGCTTTGGTTCCGACAATAGCGCTTCAGTATTCCCATGAACCGCTCAAAGGGATACATGTTGTGAAGAAACACAGGACCACAATACTTTATCTCGTCGACAAGCTGCATAGTGAGATGGACCATGACATCAAAGAATGACGGTGGGAAAAACATCTCTAGGCTGGACAATATTCTTGCAATATCCTCTTGCAAATAATCCAACTCTTCAGGATCTACAACTTTCTGCCATAGTTTTTTGAAGAAATCACATAGCTCAATGTGTGTTTCTTATATCTGTGTCCATCAGATTCCTGATGGCCACCGGGAGGATTTGTGTCAACATTACATGGCAATCATGTGACTTCATGTGTCCCAACTTCATTTTACCTGAGCTCACATCCACGAGACTTCTGATGTTTGCGGAGTAGGAAGAGGGTGTCTTAACTGACAACAAATAGTAGAAGAACTCTGTTGCTTCTTTTGTACTAAAATTGTAACTTTGGCGAGCATGGAGGAATTTGTTATCTTCTGCTCCACTCTTGCGTTTTGATTGATCACCAAGCATATCGAGTCGTGCAACATCACCATCCTTTGTTTTACCTTTAATCTTGAGCAGAGTACCAAGGATGCTTTCACATACATTATTCTCTACATGCTTGACATTGATGCAGTGACATACACATAGAATCTCCCAGTAAGGTAATTCCCAGAACACCGATTTCTTCTTAAACACTTGATCCCTGGGTGTTTGTTTCACCATCAAAGCATGCTTCTTGCCAAGCACAACATTAATTTGTTTAGCCATGTTGTGGACTACCTCCCCAGCATAAGGTCTTGGGCCCAAACCTACCTCTGTCGTACCATCAAATTCAGCTTTCATCTTTCAGTATGGGTGATTTTTTCGTAAGAACCCACAATGACGCAAATACATGATTTCGTGCGAGTTGGGAAGAAATCTGCTAGTTGTCCTATCCATGCATGTAACACACCCTACATCTTCCTTTGTTTTCTACCCCGATGTGTTGCCTAATGTTGGCATATCTTGAATAGTGTGCAGCAGCATCACATGTAGATCAAAAAACTCCTTTTTGTAAGCATCATAACATTTTACAGCAGGCTTTTTTACCCATAATGTTAGCAATTCTTCTACCAGTAGCTGAAACTAAATGTCGATGTCATTTCCAGGTTGCTTCGGGCCTTGGATAATCATTGACATCATGATGCATTTTTTCTTCATACACAACCAAGGAGCAAGGTTATATATGCACAAAAGCACCGGCCATGTGCAGTGTTTGGTGCTCATATCGCCAAAAGGATTCATTCCGTCAGTACACTCCCCGAGCCTTATACTTCTAGGATCCTTGGCAAAGTCTTCAAACTTGTTGTCGATTAATTCCCACTGAGCCCCATCTTTCGGGTGCGTGATATATTTATCCGTAGTTTGCTCATCATGATGCCACCGCAACCTCTTTGCCTCTCTAGGGTTTGAAAACAAATGCCTCAACCTTGGAATTAAAGGCAAGTACCAAACAACCTTGAACGGGATTCCTGTCTTGATCTCGTCGTCCAATTTGTACTTGTCCTTTGCTCTCCTACGCTTGTATCGCGCATGCTTGCATGTGGGACATGCACGCAAATCTTTGTATTCACCACGGTACAGTATACAATCATTCACACAAGCGTGTATCTTCTGTACTTCAAGTTCCAATGGGCAAACAATTCTCTTTGCTTCGTTCGTGCTTTTGGTGAGCACATTATCTTCCAGAAGAATTTCTTTGAAAAGACCTAACTACTCTATGAGGCCCTTGTTTGATAGACCGTTTGCTGCTTTAAATCTAAGAAGCGCCAGTGTGGCACTCAACTTGGAATATTTCTTTTTGCATCATGGATACAAATCTTTCCTGGAGTCTGCATCAATGGTTGACAAATCCTTGTACCCAATCATATATTTTTTGGGCCCTTGAAATCTGCAATCATAGCAGCAAAATCTGGCATATCAAGGTCGTCGTCGTCGCCTGCGTTGCCGTCTTGGTTTTCCAGTGGGGTTTTCGCCTTTCCGGTGTTCCATTGGTAGCTTGACGCCTCAGCCCCGATGTTAGATTCAACATCCATGTGACTCTGACCGGGGTTTGGCATCTCGCAGCCCTGGGTAAATTCATCCATGACCTGCTCTTCACCGTGTCTGGTCGAACGTGTATATCCATCCATGAATCCCCGAGTGAGTAAGTGGAACTCGACAGTTGTAACTTTATGTGACTCTGTATTGGCACAATGACTGCATGGACACAGGATATAATCCTCATTACCAATTCTCTTCTTTGTACTTTCAGCCAAATTGATGAACTCCATCACGCCCCTGATAAAATCCGAGCTTCTCCATTTCTTCATCCATTTAGATTGTTCATCTGCACCACACGAAGGGTAATTAAAAACAAAATGACAACATTAATACACGGATTAACTGATGCCCAAAGATGCGTGCATAAATCAAAATATTTTATTTTCATAATTACTGAGGGCACTCCATATTGTTGTCCAACCATGCGATGACAAAAATTAATGGCCAGTCAATTTACACGCAGAGTACTACAACACTACCCTTATGAATTGAGTACCTTAATTAAGCCACTCAATGAAAAGAATACCTTAATTAATTAGCCGCACGATGAATTCCACCCAGCAAACAGAGAAGCGCGATGCGGCGGCACGCCGAGACGGCAGGGTCGAGGAGCAAACCTTAGTGGGGCTACCGACTGAAGTTCGACCTCCACTACCCCACCATCGACTGCGATGGATGTGTTCCAATCACGCCGCCGCCGACCTCGATGGTTGAGCTCCTCCTATCTCCCACCATAGACCGAGGATTGACCTCCTATGATGCCGCCACCGCCCACCGACCAAGGATTGACCTCTTATCTAGTAGCCGCTGCCTCGGCCGCCGCTGCCATCTCTATCTGTAGAGCGGTTGTTTTTATTTTTCTATGGGTATCCGCAGAGCGGCTGTTTACCCTAAGTATTACTGTAACTCAATTATTGCAGCCCCATATGTACAGTGTAGTACATCACATACGGTTATGTCACGACAACTGTGTCTCACCTACGTTGTCTTCTCACATGGTTTGGTGTGGAAATCGTGTGTGAAGTTGTAATACCTAACACAAACGTCATGTATAAACCGTGTGCCGTATATAACATAGTGCGATAAGTAGTTCCCGACCGTTAGCATATCCCCACAGTGTTGCAGGGTGAAACCCTAAGATGGATCTTTTCACACTTGGAGGGGGAAAAGGGATGAACACCAAGAACACAAAGAGGAATTCACTCCAACAAAATCCAATCACACATCCACTAGAATAGAAAATACATAGATCCACAAGTATACAAGCACAATCAAAGGAAACAAGCACTAGGATAAAGTTCTTCCCACTCCTAAGAGATGAGGTCTTGATGATAATCTTCTCCAATATGAGGTCTTGAAATCCTAGAAGTGGATCCTCTCCTAAGAGGTCTAGATCTCCATGAGTGGTAGAAGGAGCAAAGCCCTCAAATATCTCACATATACTTTGCTAACCCTAGGTACGGAATATATAGACGGTATGGAATATATAGGCTTGGGAATGAAGTGGACGAAGTGGAGGCCCAACAGCTGATCTCAGTCGGCCATCCTGATGGGCCCGTGCACACGGGGTAAGTTGGGCCCGTGCGCACGGGGTGCTACAGCGCCAACTCCCTGGATAGCCCATGGGCACGGGGTCTTGGGGTCCCATGCGCACGGGGTCGCCTGGGACTTGCAGCCTTGCTCCTCTTGAACTCCTTGTCCTTCCTTATGGACTTGGGGTACTTCTCCTTCTCCTTGGTGATGTTCCTTAGCTACTTGGGAGTGTTCCTCTTCGTACCTAATGATACATAGTGCATTTTGGTGAGGTAGCAACCAAGTTCCACTCGTGTCCGTATGCATGTCAAGTAGGAAGGAGTTCACTTTGATTTCCATTGTGCATGCTCTAGCTCTTGTCGTGGGTCCACGTGGTGCTTGATGTGTTGGTGTAGATTCCATGGGATGATGGAAGGATGCTCCGCATCATCTCCCCCCCCTTGGGAGAGATCCGTCCACGGATCGTGAACTTCATCCCCATGGTATGGGGCCAAGTCCTTGACATTGTAGATGTCGCTTACATTGTACTTGTCACGTGGGATGTCGATCTTGTAGGCGTTGTCATTGTAGCATGCTAGCACCTTGAAGGGTCCATGGGCGTGAGGTAGTAGCTTGGATTTGTGCTCGTTGGGAAAGCGGTCCTTGAGGAGATGTAGACATACGAGATCTCCCGGTTGGAACACCATTGCTGTCTTGTTGATGTTGAGATTGGTGGCGAGGCGTTGTACTTGACGCTTGATACGTCTCCAACGTATCTATAATTTTTGATTGTTCCATGCTATTATATTATCTGTTTTGGATGTTTTATATGCATTAATATGCTATTTTATATGATTTTTGGGACTAACCTATTAACCTAGAGCCCAGTGCCAGTTTCAGTTTTTTCCTTGTTATAGAGTTTTGCAGAAAAGGAATACCAAACGGAGTCCAAACGGAATAAAACTTTCGCGATGATTTTTCTTGGACCAGAAGAAACCCAGGAGACTTGGAGTGCAAGTCGGAAGAGCCGCAAGGCGGCCACAAGGGTGGAGGGCGCGCCCGGCGCGCCCCCTGAGCTTGTGGGCCCCTCGTAGCCCCTCTGACCTTGATCTTTCGCCTATATATACTCTTATACCCCAAAAACATCCAGGGGAGCAACAAAACCACTTTTCCACCACCGCAACCTTCTGTACCCGCGAGATCCCATCTTGGGGCCTTTTTCGGCGTCCTGCCGGAGGGGGATTCGATCACGGAGGGCTTCTACATCAACACCATTGCCTCTCCGATGAAGCGTGAGTAGTTTACTTCAGACCTACGGGTCCATAGCTAGTATCTAGATGGCTTCTTCTCTCTCTTTGATTCTCAATACAAAGTTCTCCTCGATGTTCTTGGAGATCTATTCGATGTAATACTCTTTTGCGGTGTGTTTGCCGAGATCCAATGAATTGTGGATTTATGATCAGCTTATCTATGAATATTATTTGAATCTTCTCTGAATTCTTATATGCATGATTTGATATCTTTGCAAGTCTCTTCGAACTATCGATTTGGTTTGGCCAACTAGATTGGTTTTTCTTGCAATGGGAGAAGTGCTTAGCTTTGGGTTCAATCTTGCGGTGTCCTTTCCCAGTGACAGTAGGGGCAGCAAGGCACATATTGTATTGTTGCCATCGAGGATAAAAAGATGGGGTTTTCATCATATTGCTTGAGTTTATCCTGCTACATCATGTCATCTTACTTAATGCGTTACTCTGTTCTTATGAGCTTAATACTCTAGATGCAAGCAGGAGTCGGTCGATGTGTGGAGTAATAGTAGTAGATGCAGAATCGTTTCAGTCTACTTGACACGGATGTGATGCCTATATTCATGATCATTGCCTTAGATATCGTCATAACTTTGCGCTTTTCTATCAATTGCTCGGCAGTAATTTGTTTACCCACCGTAATAATTTCTATCTTGAGAGAAGCCTCTAGTGAAACCTATGGCCCTCGGGTCTATTTTCCATCATATAAGTTTCCGATCTACAATTTCCGTTTCCTATTTATTTTACTTTGCAATCTTTACTTTCTGTTCCATAAACCAAAAATACCAAAAATATTACTTTACTGTTTATCATCTCTATCAGATCTCATGTTGCAAATAACCGTTAAGGGATTGACAACCCCTTTATCGCATTGGGTGCAAGGTTGGTGTTTTTTTGTGCAGGTATTCGGTGACTTGAGCATTGTCTCCTACTGGATTGATACCTTGGTTCTCAAAAGCTGAGGGAAATACTTACTCTACTTTGCTGCATCACCCTTTCCTCTTCAAGGGAAAAACCAACGCAAGCTCAAGAAGTAGCAGGAAGAATTTCTGGCTCCGTTGCCGGAGAGGTTTACGCCAAGTCAAGTCAAGATTTGATCTCCCGTCAACTTGCCAATTTCTAGCGCCGTTGCCAGGGAGGTTTACGCCAGTCAAGTCAAGATTTGATCACCCGTCAACTTGCCAATTTCTGGCGCCGTTGCCGGGGAGATCTACGCCAAGCCAAGACATACCAAGTACCCATCATATACTCTCATCCCTCGCATTACATTATTCGCCATTCGCCTCTCGTTTTCCTCTCCCCCACTTCTAAAATGATTTTCAAAAAGATTTGCCTTTTCTTCGCCTTCTTCCGTTCGTCTTTTCGTTTGCCTTGATGTCTTATTTGGCTCGTTTGCTTGTTTGGTTGGAATAATTGTGTATTTATTGCAAATCAGAGAACCTAAGATCTATGGATCCTCATCCGCTTGCCAATCTTTTTAAGAGATCCAATTATGATGAACCAATTGCTAGTGAGTTTTGTGCACTAGATTATCTTTATGAAGTTTTGCTTGAAATTCGTGAATCTGAAAATTGTGATGAAGCACTTTATGAAGTGATTCACGATAGATCTTTGAATAAAAAGCATGATTGCAATGATATTATTATAAATTATATTAATGTCAATTGTGCTAATAATATGCAAAACCCTAAGCTTGGGGATGCTAGTTTTGCTATGTCCACTACTTGTTGCAATGATCACGATTGGGGTGATTCTTCTTATGATCTTGAAAATTTATTTAAGCCCCATGATGAATATGAGATTGATAATAATGTTTGCAATAATATTGAAAGTGAGTTTGGAAGAGTGTCAACTTTAGATCCCACATATTTGGATAATGTTCAATCTTATGAAGTTTTTGATAAAAGTGGGTTCAGAGAGGTCATGACTTTATTTTATGATAATCCCACTATTTTGGAAGAGTGTCAACTTTGCATGCATGTGGTTCACAAAGAGAATATTTTATGTGATAGTTATATTGTTGAGTTTGAATATGATCCCACATGTAATTATTACGAGAGAGGAAAATATGGTTGTAGAAATCTTCATGTTACAAAATTACCTCTCGTTATGTTGAGATTGCTATCGTCTCTTTCTTCTTCCTTGCATATGCTAGTTTTTTCTTGTCTTGATAATTTGTTTGCCTATAAAATGCCTATGCATAGGAAGTATGTTAGAATTAGATGTGTTTTTCGCATGCTATATGATGCTCTCTTTGTGCTTCAATTCTTGTCTTTCATGTGAGCATCATCAAAATTATCAATGCCTAGCTAAAAGGCTTTAAAGAAAAGCGCTTGTTGGGAGACAACCCAATATTTTTCCTTGCTGTTTTTCATTAAATATTTCATCTAGCCTCTTGTTAGATGTGGTTTTGTGTTTTAATTAGTGTTTGTGCCAAGTAAGACCTTTGGGATGGCTTACGGTGATAGTTGATTTGATCCTGCTGAAAAACAGAAACTTTTGCGTCCAGTCCCAGAATTTTTTAAATTCACTGGAGCGGGGAATGACTCTGATTCTTTTTACACAAGATGGATATACGAATTTCCTCTGTTTTCCTAATTTTTCAGAATTTTTGGAGTTACATAAGTATTAAAACAATTCAGATCTTTGCAGACTGTTCTGTTTTTGACAGATTCTGTTTTTTATGTGTTGTTTGCTTATTTTGATGAATCTATGGCTAGTATCGGGGGGTATGAACCATAGAAAAATTGGAATACAGTAGATATTACACCAATATAAATAAATAATGAGTTCACAACAGTACCAAAAGTGGTTATTTATTTTCTTATACTAACGGAGCTTATGAGAATTTCTGTTGAGTTTTGTGTTGTGAAGTTTTCAAGTTTTGGGTGTGGATTTGATGGACTATGGAATAAGGAGTGGCAAGAGCCTAAGCTTGGGGATGCCCAAGGCACCCCAAGGTAATATTCAAGGATGTCAAAAAGCCTAAGCTTGGGGATGCCCCGGGAAGGCATCCCCTCTTTCGTCTTCGTCTATCGGTAACTTTACTTGAGGCTATATTTTTATTCACCACATGATATGTATTTTGGTTGGAGCGTCTTGTATGATTTGAGTATTTGCTTTTTAGTTTGCCACAATCATCTTTGTTGTACACACCTTTTGAGAGAGACACGCATGAATCATGATTTATTAGAATGCTCTATGTGCTTCACTTATATCTTTTGAGCTAGGCAAATTTGCTCTAGTGCTTCACTTATATCTTTTTAGAGCACGGCGGTGATTTTATTTTATAGAAATTGATGAACTCTCACACTTCACTTATATTATTTTGAGAGTCTTTCTAAACAGCATGGTAATTTTCTTTGGTTATAAAACTAGTCCTAATATGATAGGCATCCAAGAGGGATATAATAAAAACTTTCATATATAGTGCATTGAATACTATGAGAAGTTTGATTCCTTATGATTGTTTTGAGATATGAAGATGGTGATATTAGAGTCATGCTAGTGAATAGTTGTGAATTTGAGAAATACTTGTGTTAAAGTTTGTGAGTCCCGTAGCATGCACGTATGGTGAACCGTTATGTGATGAAGTCAGAGCATGATTCATTTTTTGATTGTCTTCCTTATGAGTGGCGGTCGGGGACGAGCAATGGTCTTTTCCTACCAATCTATCCCCCTAGGAGCATGCGCGTAGTACTTTGTTTCGATGACTAATAGATTTTTGCAATAAGTATATGAGTTCTTTATGACTAATGTTGAGTCCATGGACTATACGCACTCTCACCTCTCCGCCATTGCTAGCCTCTCTTGTACCGCGCAACTTTCGCCGGTGCCATAAACCCACCACATATCCTTCCTCAAAACAGCCACCATACCTACCTATTATGGCATTTCCATAGCCATTCTGAGATATATTGCCATGCAACTTTCCACCGTTCCATTATTATGACACGCTTCATCATTGTCATATTGCTTTGCATGACCATGTAGTTGACATCGTATTTGTGGCAAAGCCGCCATTCATCATATTTTTATACATGTCTCTCTTGATTCATTGCACATACCGGTACACCGCCGGAGGCATTCATATAGAGTCATATCTTGTTCTAGCATCGAGTTTTAAATTTTGAGTTGTAAGTAAATAAAAGTGTGATGGTCTTCATTATTAGAGCATTTCCCATGTGAGGAAACGATGATGGAGACTATGATTCCCCCACAAGTTGGGATGAGACTCCGGACAAAAAAAATAGGCCAAAAAAAATGAAAGAAGGCCCATAAAAAAATGAGAGAAAAGAGAGAAGGGACAATGTTACTATCCTCTTTGCCACACTTGTGCTTCAAACTAGCACCATGATCTTCATGATAGAGAGTCTCCTATGATATCACTTTCGTATACTAGTGGGAATTTTTCATTATAGAACTTGGCTTGTATATTCCAATGATGGGCTTCCTCAAATTGCCCTAGGTCTTTGTGAGCAAGCAAGTTGGATGCACACCCACTTAGTTTTCTTTTTGAGCTTTCATAAACTTATAGCTCTAGTGCATCTGTTGCATGGCAATCCCTACTCACTCACATTGATATCTATTAATGGGCATCTCCATAGCCCGTTGATACGCCTAGTTGATGTGAGACTATCTCCTCTTTTTGTCTTCTCCACAACCACCGTCTATTCCACCTATAGTGCTATGTCCATGGCTCACGCTCATGTATTGCGTGAAAGTTGAAAAAGTTTGAGAACGTCAAAAGTATGAAACAATTGCTTGGCTTGTCATCGGGGTTGTGCATGATTTAAATATTTTGTGTGATGAAGATGGAGCATAGCCAGACCATATGATTTTGTAGGGATAAGCTTTCTTTGGCCATGTTATTTTGAGAAGACATAATTATTTTGTTAGTATGCTTGAAGTATTATTGTTTTTTATGTCAATATTAAACTTTTGTTTTGAATCTTATGGATCTGAACATTCATGCCACAATAAGGAGAATACACGGATAAATATGTTAGGTAGCATTCCACATCAAAAATTCTGTTTTTATCATTTACCTACTCGAGGACGAGCATGAATTAAGCTTTGGGATGCTTGATACGTCTCCAACGTATCTATAATTTTTGATTGTTCCATGCTATTATATTATCTGTTTTGGATGTTTTATATGCATTAATATGCTATTTTATATGATTTTTGGGACTAACCTATTAACCTAGAGCCCAGTGCCAGTTTCTATTTTTTCCTTGTTTTAGAGTTTTGCAGAAAAGGAATACCAAACGGAATAAAACTTTCGCGATGATTTTTATTGGACCCGAAGACACCCAGGAGACTAGGAGTGCAAGTCGGAAGAGCTGTGAGGCATCCACAAGGGTGGAGGACGCGCCCAGGGGGGTAGGGCACGCACCCCGACCTTGTGGGCCCCTCGTAGCCCCTCTGACCTAGATCTTTCGCCTATATATACTCTTATACCCCAAAAACATCTAGGGGAGCAACAAAATCACTTTTCCACCGCCGCAACCTTCTGTACCCGTGAGATCCCATCTTGGGGCCTTTTCCGGCATTCTGCCGGAAGGGGATTCGATCACAGAGGACTTCTACATCAACACCATTGCCTCTCCGATGAAGCGTGAGTAGTTTACTTCAGACCTACGGGTCCATAGCTAGTAGCTAGACGGCTTCTTCTCTCTCTTTGATTCTCAATACAAAGTTCTCCTCGATGTTCTTGGAGATCTATTCGATGTAATACTCTTTTATGGTGTGTTTGCCGAGATCCGATGAATTGTGGATTTATGATCAGCTTATCTATGAATATTATTTGTATCTTCTCTGAATTCTTATATGCATGATTTGATATCTTTGCAAGTCTCTTCGAACTATCGATTTGGTTTGGCCAACTAGATTGGTTTTTCTTGCAATGGGAGAAGTGCTTAGCTTTGGGTTCAATCTTGCGATGTCCTTTCCCAGTGACAGTAGGGGCAGCAAGGCACATATTGTATTGTTGCCATCGAGGATAAAAAGATGGGGTTTTCATCATATTGCTTGAGTTTATCCCGCTACATCATGTCATCTTACTTAATGCGTTACTCTGTTCTTATGAACTTAATACTCAAGATGCAGGCAGGAGTCGGTCGATGTGTGGAGTAATAGTAGTAGATGCAGAATCATTTCGGTCTAATTGACACGAACGTGATGCCTATATTCATGATCATTGCCTTAGATATCATCATAACTTTGCGCTTTTCTATCAATTACTCGGCAGTAATTTGTTTACCCACCGTAAAAATTTGTATCTTGAGAGAAGCCTCTAGTGAAACCTATGGCCCCCGGGTCTATTTTCCATCATATAAGTTTCTGATGTACAATTTCTATTTCCTATTTCTTTTACTTTGCAATCTTTACTTTCCGTTCCATAAACCAAAAATACCAAAAATATTACTTTACCGTTTATCATCTCTATCAGATCTCACATTGCAAATAACCGTTAAGGGATTGACAACCCCTTTATCGCGTTGGGTGCAAGGTTGGTGTTTGTTTGTGCAGGTATTCGGTGACTTGAGCGTTGTCTCCTATTGGATTGATACCTTGGTTCTCAAAAGCTGAGGGAAATACTTACTCTACTTTGCTGCATCACCCTTTCCTCTTCAAGGGAAAAACCAACGCAAGCTCAAGAAGTAGCAACGCTCGATCGTGGCCCTTGTATCTTCATGCATCTTCTTGAGAAAACTTGCCCTTGCACTCGCATCCATGTTCGTGCATTCTTGGAGCGGAAGAGGTAGAATGTCCAATGGGGACATTGGGTTTAAGCCGTTGACAACCTCAAAGGGGGACTTGCTGGTAGTAGAGTGTCGAGCTTGATTGTAGGTGTACTCGGCGATTGGTAAGCACTCCTCCCACTCCTTGATGTTCTTCTTGATCAACACGTGTAGGAGAGTAGATAGCATCCGGTTGGTGACTTCCATTTTGCCATCGGTTTGGGGATGATAGGCCGTCGAGAATAGTAGCTTGATGCCGAGCTTGGCGCATAGTGTCTTCCAAAAGTAGCTTAGGAACTTGACATCTTGGTCTGACACTATGGTCCGGTACTCCATGCAACCTCAAGATTTCCTTACAAAAGAGATTTGCAACATGTGAAGCATCGTCTATCTTATTGCATGGGATGAAATGTGCCATTTTAGAGAATCGGTCCACGACAACAAATACAGAATCCTTTCCATTTTGAGTCCTAGGCAAACCAAGCATGAAATCCATACTAATATCTTCCATGGTTGATATGGAATTGGAAGTGGCATATGTAAACCATGAGATTGAGCTTGTGACTTAGCTTTGCGGCATGTAGAACATCGGTTGGTAAAACAAGCATCGTCGCGGAACATATTTGGCCAAAAGTACTTGAAGGAGAGTGTGGCAAAGGTCTTGTCGCGCCCAAAATGTCCCATAAGTCCTCCGACGTGAGCCTCTTGCAAAAGTAACAAACAAAGCGAAGACTCGGGTATACAAAGCTTGTTAGCGTGCATAAGGTATCCATTCTTGAGATAATAGTTCTCCCAACAAGTGTGAGCAAGACATTTGGCATAAGGAATCGCAAATGTGGGATCAAGTGCATAAAGATCTTTAACATGCTCAAAGCCAATAACATTTAACTCAAGTTGAGTAACTAACATGCACTTGCAGGAAAGAGCATCCGCCACAACGTTTTCTTTACCCTTAATGTATTTGATCACATAAGGAAAAGATTCAATAAATTCACTCCATTTAGCATGCCGTTTATTCAACTTGGTTTTACCTTTAAGGTACTTTAGTGTCTCATGATCGGTATGCATGAAAAATTCATGTGGGCGAAGATAATGCTCCCAAACATGCAATATGCGCACTAAAGCATATGATTCTTTGTCATAGATGGGATACTTGAGTTGAGCACCGGAAAGTTTTTCACTAAAGTATGCAATGGGTCGCTTTTCTTGCATCAAAACTCCACCAATTCCATTACCACTAGCATCACAATGGACCTCAAAAGTTTTGTTGAAATTAGGCAATGCAAGAATCGGGGCATGTGTAAGTAAAGATTTGAACTCGTCAAATGCGGTAGATTGCGAGGATCCCCATACAAAGGGTGCATTCTTCTTACTCAAGGCATGCAAAGGTGTGGCAATAGTGCTAAAATCTTTCACAAAGCGACGATAAAAACCCGCTAGACCAAGGAAACTACTCACTTGTTGCAAATTAGTGGGTTGTGGCCAAGTTTTAATTGCTTCAATTTTAGACTCATCAACATGAACACCCTTTGAAGACACAACAAAGCCCAAGAAAACAATCTTGTCAACACCAAAAGTGCATTTTTCCATATTGGCATAAAGACGCTCTTTTCTAAGAGTTTGCAACACGGCCCTAAGATGATTTACATGCTCTTGGAGGGATTTGCTAAACACAAGAATATTGTCAAAGTAGACCACAACAAACACTCCAATGTAAGGATGTAAGGACGAAGCACATAATGCATAACACGCATGAAAGTACCAGGTGCTTTCGATAAACCCATAGGCATAACTAACCACTCGTACAAACCAAATTTTGTTTTGAAAGCGGTCTTCCATTCATCACCTTCTTGTATGCGGATTTGATAATAACCACTTTTAAGATCAATTTTTGAGAAAATGGTGGCGCCGCTAAGCTCATCTAGCATATCATCAAGGCGTGGAATTGGATGCCTATAGCGAACGGTGATAGCATTTATTGCTCTACAATCGAAACACATGCGAAAACTACCATCGTGCTTAGGCACAAGAATAACCGGCACGATACAAGGACTTAAACTTTCACGAACATGTCCATGGTCTATGAGATGTTGGACTTGCCTTTGTATTTCTTTTGTTTCTTTGGGGTTGACGCGGTATGGAGCCTTGTTAGGAAGAGGTGCGCCGGGGATAAGGTCGATCTGGTGTTTGATGCCACGTAGAGGAAGAAGACAGGGAGGTAGCTCATCGGGGAAAACATCCGCGAATTCCTGCAACAAATTAGACAACACTAGAGGAAGAGGGTTAGATGTGTTAGTCGTTGCCACCCCATCTTTGCACACTAGGACATAGTTTATGGCACTCGATGGGTTCTCACACACTTCTCTCATCTCGCTTTTTGTGGCTAGGAAGACTAAGTTCATCTCTCTTGATGCGTAGTCACTAATTTTGGGCTTGTGGCTCTCACTCTCTTTGTGGTGGTTCACTCTCTCACTATTCTCTCCATGATGGGTGGATGCTTGCTTGTCGGCGATCACTTGACTTGGTGACATAGGTCGTAGAACATACACTTTTCCCTTCATCTTGAAGCTATAGTGGTTAGTTATTCCATTGTGGATGACGCCACGGTCGAATTGCCAAGGTCTTCCCAAGGGAAGATGTCACACGGACATGGGAACCACATCACACTCCAAGGTGTCCTCGTAGGCGCCTATCTTGAACGAAACTTGCATGGTGTGCTCCACTTGAATGGTGCCGGAGTCGCTAAGCCGTTGGACCTTGTAGGGGCGAGGATGCTTCTTCTTGAGCAATTGTAGCTTGGAACATAGTTCGTCACTTGCCAAGTTGTGACAACTTCCTCCGTCGATGATGACCTTTACGAAACGCCCATTGATGCCGGCCTTGGTGTGGAAGATGTGACATCGTTGGTCTTCGTCTTGTTGGTGTTGAAGCATCAAGACCTTGGAGGCCACAAGAGCGGGACTTGAATCATTATCGCAAAAGACTTGAGCATCTTCTTCTTCATTCACTTGATGGTGAATGGCGACGTGCTCGAGAGCTTCCATCTCGTCTTCACTCATGGAGTCATATGTGCCATCGTCATTGGCAATCATGGTTCGCTGTTTGATGCATTGGAAAGACTTGTTTCCACGGCCACCACATGTGAAGCACTTGAGAGAACTTGTCTTGACGGGGTCATCCGGTGGTGCCGATGAAGAGGTAGTCTTGTTCTTGTAGTTGCTTGCCAGAGGACGAGTCGAGGAAGGCATCGCTTGCTTGCAACTTGACTTGTTGCTGGTACTTGGTGATGCTCTAGTCGAGGTAGGAGGTGCCGTAGTAGAGGTAGCTTGAGTGTATGAGCCGTAGGTCTTGGATGAGTACTTGGCGTATTTGAGGTCTTCTTGCACTTGTCACTCTACCTTGGTCGCTTGATGAACTAGCTCGAGAAGGTTGGAGTAGGGTTGGAAATCAGCAATCTTCCTTATTGGGTGATTGAGGCCGTTCAAGAAGCGTGCCATAGTTTGCTCATCATCTTCTTTGACATTGGCTCTTATCTAACACCGACTGCACCCCTAAGGACCAGACCTTTTCAGGAGAGCTTCCATGAAAGCAAACACCCTTGATCATACTGATATCGCCCATTCCCTTCTCTCTTATGCTTGGATTAGAATTACTACTGCTTTTGTATGATCCTATTCTGATTCATAGCTTGATTTTGTAACCTGCAATTGTTACTTTACCTGCTTATCCTAAACTGCTTAGTATAGGTTGGTTAGTGATCCATCAGTGACCCCTCACCTTGTCCTTGTTGCCCCAGCTTTATGACCAATGACTCGATCAACGTGATCGATGTCCAGGGCCCGACACAGCACATCACACCCCCCCTTAGTTGTATGACACTGCAGGGTTACTATCAAGAATCGAGGGTAATACCTCGTATAGCACTTCTCATGAGACCTCTATAGTGTAGTTAATCGGTCGTGGTCTACGGAGAGTGATTCCTCCTTCACCACTATACGATAATGACTCTGTCGTGCAACCCATCAAGAGTGAACCATCGAGAGTGATTCCTCCAAGTTCACCTTGACGGTTACATCGAGTGGAACCCATCGAGGCTGATTCCTCGGATTCCCTTTGGTGTTTTGGACACACGGTTACTTTGACTTTACCATAGAACCATGATGACATCGGGTCGGCCCCGAGGGGTACCCGCGAGTGATGTGAAGTCGGGTTCACTTGGAGGGTACCCACGAGATTTTTACACAGCACGGCCGGGCATTCTTAGCCCTTGTCGTAAGTCCATGAGATGGGGCGACGGGACCACATATCGTGGATCATTGATTGTTACCGCGAGCACCCAAGACACTAGCGGTTTGGGTATGTGATCCGAGTAGGCCTCTCGTCTTTTTGCACTGACCACCATGCGAGAATAAGTATGGGCACTCTGGATGGTACATTTCTTCCAAAAGCTCACTGACGTCAGCGGTTTAGCGGCACGCGCCCGGGTGGTCCGCGTAAGCACCTGCCTTGTATAAGGAGGTAGCCAGGAATGATCCCGTCCGTCCTTGCAATGCGTAGGATTGCGAAGGACGACTGGCCGATGACCCCTTCGCATTTAGGATGTAGACCGGCGTGCTGGCCTCTCTGTTGAGCCTAGGTAGGACTACGGCGTGTTGATCGGTCGAGGCCGGTCATGACCTGATGGTATGTCCGGCCGGAGTTGATCGAGTGTGTTGGGTAAGTTTGTGCACCCCTGCAGGGAAGTTAATCTATTCGAATAGCCATGTCCACAGTAACGGACGCTCGGAGTTGTATCCCGATCAATACAACTAGAACTAGATGCTGAGTGTCGGGGTACGACACCTATGGGATCCCGAGAGACCCCTTTACGGTTCGGCGGGGGGAGAGGTATACGCAAAGAGCAAAACCAACGATCGACGCGGGAAGTTTTTACCCAGGTTCGGGCCGCTGATCAGCGTAAAACCCTACTCCTGCTTTGTTTTCTTATTAATGTTCTTGAGCCCAGCGTTCAGGAGCGCTCATTATGAACAGTACGTTCAAAGAGCAGCTACGCATGCAGAATGGGCCAGAAGTTCTCCTCCTCTGTAGCAGTTGCCTTGGGCCTCCTTTTATATCACAAAGGGGTCACCACAGTGGAAAAATGTACATACATTGAGGTGTAAAGTAGCTACAGGGTATCATACCTAACCCCTGACGGATTAGGACAAACGCATTTAATGCACCGTGAGGTGTCCGTTTAGGTGTCCTCACTTACTTGGGGATGGAAAAAGGGGCCATCCCATCAGCACCGCTTAAGCTCTCCTCCACTGGCGCGTTGCCACGTATCCAGAGAAGGATCAAGAATGTCAGGCTTGTTACTGTGCTGAAGCGGTGGCACAGTGACAGAATCTTGCCGTGCGCCGAATCTTGCCGGGCACCAAGCCTTGCCGGGCCCGGCAAGCCACCCCGGCAAGATCTTGCCGGGGAAGCTGGCCTTCGGATCCCAGCTCTTCTTATCTGCTGATCCTCATATCTCTGACTTGATGATTTCTCTGATGGCTTGAATCGACCTCGAACTGTTCCCGGCAAGCCTTGCTGCGAGGATGGCTACAACTGCCCGTGCACAAGTATGGGGTACTAGTGGCCCAATACTTAGTACACCGACAGGAGCCCCCGGGCCTAGGCCATACATGAGTGCGAGGCGTTGTTGGGCTAGGCCCAAACAGTGCACGGGCACGCGTGGCATGGGATTAACTGCTCGTAAATATCTTGTTTTACCGTGCCCCCCCACTACACGCACCGAGCGCGCGACGTGGCAAGCGTGCCCCAAAGGCTACAACTGCAGCGCGCCTATAGAGGCGCATTCACATTGGGGAATAAAAGAGGCGACCCCGCTCCTTCCCCATAAAAAGGAGAAGCCACAGAGGCACAAGCCTATTTACTCCCCTCTTCTTCTCAATCTGGCCGTCGCCATCGCCTTCCTCCTCTTGAGCTCAGAGCGAAGCTTTTTCCTCTTCCGCCCGCCGCTTCCACGCCCGCGCCACCCCCGGCTTCCGCCCTCACAGCCGCCATGCCGCCCAGGGCCAGCAAAGGCAAGGGCAAGGAGGCGAAAGCCGACGTCCCGGAGAGCGAACTGGTGAAGATGCGGAAGAGGCTTGTCGTCTTCCCCCCATCGCTCGATGCTGAAGCTCTGAAGGGGCGATACCAGTGCATGTGGGCGAAGGAGACGCAAGCTCATCCTGCCATACGCGTAATTCCAAGTGCTTGTTCCAAAGGTGGATCGGACAGATACCCTTTCTTCACTGCGTATTTCTATTGCGGGCTCTGTCCCCCATTTTCCGACTTCTTCAATGATATCATGTACACATACGGCTTTCGTCTTCTCGATTTCACGCCGAATGCGGTACTTTGCATGTCCATCTTTGCCCATCTCTGTGAAAACTTTGTTGGCGTGATTCCCAATTCTGCTCTTTTTCGCCATTACTTCTTCCCTCGCATCCAAAAAGGAGAGGCCCTCTCTGGTTCTATCGCCTGGATTGCAAAGGCTTGGAATAAGGAAATATACCCAGAAGGAGTTTACCGCGAAAAGTGGGACGAGTGGCGGGCTGAATGGTGCTGGATCCAGGAAGCAGATCCCCATCCGTTTTGTCTTCCCCGGCAACAGAAGGTGGTCCGCGACAAGGACTGGAGCGATCTCGCCGCGGAGGACGAGAGGCTCACAATCGCCACCACTAGGATCCTTCGCCTGAAGGCTGCCGGGCTGACGATGGAGATGATTGGCTTCGACTTTCTCCGCCGCCGCATCGCCCCTTTGCAGAACAGGGGAAGGCCAGCTTGGGAATACAAAAACGCGGCAGATGTCATGAGATTGTGCCCCGGGCTGAACAACAATCTGACCACTATGCAGCTTGGCACTCTCCGTCAAAAACTATTCCAGCGCGAAGACAAGCATCGGCTGCCGGCAAGGATTGTCCCCTTGTGCAACAATTCTGCCTTGGGGTCAATCATCGCCTTCATGCCGATGTTCAACGCCCACGGTCTTGACCCGACCTGGGCCGAGCCAACCGAGGAGGAACCACAGAAGTTTTTTGACAACTTGACGGAGAGACCTGTCCGGCAAGAGGCAGATTTTATCCGAGCCACCACCGACCAAGAAGTAGCTTACATTGCTACTAGGGTGGAGGAGGCAAATCTTGCCGCGGAGGCCGACAGCGTTGGCTTCACGGAATGGGAAGCCAGTGACGCAGAGGTAGTAGTGGAAATAAAACCTGCTGGGAAGGATGGAGCTGTCGGGGAACAGAGCAGCGCAGCCGCTGAGAGTTGTCCGGCGAGGACACGGCCAAAGAGGAAACACAAGAAGAGCTCCCAGCTCCGAAGAAGACGAAGCGTGTTCTTCGGAAGGCTGCATCTGGCATCCCGGCAAGCCAGCCTTCTTTGAGCGGCGAGGCTCCCAGCAAGAAAGTGGCCGGCAAGACTGGACCGGGCAAGGGGTTCATCAACAACCCGCGCGGCGCGCGAGACCCACACCAGCGGCCACTGCTGGGGCGGTAGGGGCGTCTCGCACTACCGCACCGGAAGCTGCCCCGGCGCCTACCATAGCCAAGCAGCCTAGGACCCCTCCTCCGCCTCCCCACTCAGACATCGCAGCGGAGGTCGATTTCGACATCTCCGGCTTTAGTCCGGAGCGAGAGGAAGAAGAGTGAGTACTTTGCCACAGCCTTTATATTCCAATCTTGGATCGATCTTACTAACTTGCTCGTATTGTCTCTGTAGTGATGCAGAAACCTTGCTGGAGAGGATGGCGAAGAGGTCAAAGACTTCTACGGGTGACGAGCCCCCGGCAGGCTCGACGAGCGTGCCAGAAACCGTCGTTGTCAGCCCGGAGCCTAGTCCTCAACACAGCCCCCAGCACAGCCCCCAGCGCAGCCCCCAGCGTAAGTTCACTATTCTTTTTCCGCTAGCGGGTGCCGAGGCTTCCATTCTTGCCGCTGATATCCTTGGGTTCGCAGGAGAAGAACAGCAACAACGAGAGCTGTCGGAAGACATCCCCGTTGTGCCACCTTCATCGACCACTCCGCCCACAAGCACGTCCCCGACAAGAGATCCTACCGACGAGCCCATCCTAATTAAGGAGGAGCCGGCAGGTGCGGACTCCGGCAACCCACCCCCGGTAACCGGAGTTGCCGGGAGGGGCGAAGCCACCTCCCAATAGCCCGACGCAGGTAATCAGTTGCCTCAGAGTGCTTGTTATTCTTTCCCTTATCTCTCTGTCTTTAGTCGCTTCAATCTTCAATCTCAATCTTATTCTGTTCTCCTCCTTCGTCCTTCAGAGTTCCCTGTGACGGAACACATGGATGTCGACATTGTCATCGAGGAGACCGCCAGGGACGCCGCTGCCGAAGCAGACAGGATCGCCGCCAGCGATGCCACCAAGGATGACACTGTCGAGGCTGGTGGTGCTCTTGACGGGGAAGCCGCCGAGACTGCACAAGAGGAACCCGCCAAGGAACCTACTGAAGGGGGCGACAGGGAGGCTGATGACCGTACTAACGGCATTCCTGCCGCAGGAGCGCCAGGCGCTGCACCGGCCATGGAGCCCCCTGCCACTGGTGAGGCGGTCGCTGAAGACCAACCGTCAACATCTGAAGGCCCCTCATCCAGCAAATACCACAAGGTTGGCGAGAATCTGTTCGTTAACTTGCCGGGGACGGCAAGCATTGGGGCACCAGCCGAAGGAGAAGTTTTTGACGAAGAAATCATCGCTGCTACCGGGCTCGAGGTTGTTGATGATCCCAGCGCTAGCAGCGGCAAATCTGAAGAGGATCAGCTCCTTCAGGCCATGGGCAAGAATTTCCGCAAGCTCCAGGCTCTCCACCGCGCCCGGAAAGATAAAGCGGACTCCAGAATGGCAGTTGTCAAGGCGGCCGAAGCGGATTTTCAAAGGCGCATCGCACAAATGCAAGTCTGGCACGCTGAGGCCCTCCAAGAGTTGGTTGCCGGCTGGGAACAAGTGAGCCAGCAGTGGACAGAAATCCTCCTGAAGCAATCCGATATGGAGAAGGCGCATGATGAAGCTACTCAAAGGATTGCCGCTGAAGATGCCCTCCTGACGGGGCGCTGCATTGCTCTTGATGCTTATGAGGAAGATCTCACCGCACGTGAGCAGGCGCTCGCCGCCAAGCTTCACAGTAAAGACGAAGATATCGAGAAGCTTGTCGCACGGCGGACCTAGGAGCTAGAGCAAAAACATAAAGAGGCGCTTGAAGCTCTGACTGCAAGTCACGCCGGCAAGATCAAGGAGGCCGTCGATGCTGCCGAAGCTGCAGAGGCCGCCAAGAACGAGCTGAGCGACAAGGTGAAGTAACTGGAAACAGATCTTGAAGAGCACGGCAAGGAGCTCTCGACGCTCAAAGGTGATAGGGAAAAAACCCTCCACTCCTTGGCGGAGATGCAAGTTGCCCTGTCCAACAAAACCAAGCAGCTCTCCTCTGCGGCTTAAGACATTGCAGTTCTGGAACTGAAGCTGACCATGTTGCAGAAGTCTCTCGAGGCCGGCAGGGCCCGTGAGAAGGCTCTACTCAAGGATCTCCAAGAAGAGAGGAACCTGCTCAAGAGCGCCGCCGCCGCCCAAACCGATTACGAGAAGGGGGTGAAGATCTGGACTGGACGTCTCATCGCCACCGCGGAGAAGCTTACCGCAGAACTGTCAACCATGGGCCTGTCAAACTTCAGGTATTCTTCCGAGGAAAGAATATCTCCAAGTGCCAGGTTGACGATGTTCTTTGAAAGCATCATCAACGCCTTGAGGGTGCTCCAGTCTAGCCGGGCGACCCAATTGGCCAACGAGACTCGCCGGCTTTGCCGGGCCGTCCTCCGCAAGGTGCTTATCAAAGTGGTGCACAGCAATCCCGGCATCGACCTCTCCAACGCGCTCGGCCATCTGCCAAGGGACGCAAATGTTGAGGCGCTTGAAGAATGCATCGCGCCTATCCTTGAGAAGGTGGACTCCATCAAAAGGATCGAAGGCCAGCGCAGGGATTAAGTGCTCCCCCTTTTCTTGCCGTCATCATTCCTTGTAAAAGACAATTAAGTCTCAAGTTAGAATTGCGGCAACTCATGAATGTAATATAACTCGCCTATGTTTAGGTTCATGCTTGCTATTTTCCTTGTCTGATTCCTTTATGTATGGAGTTCACCCTACGCTTACTGAAAAACTTGCCGGTGCGCAACCTGCCGCGAGCGCTGGTGCGGGACTTCAGCAGCCTGCTGGAGGCGCAGCGGCCGGCAAGACTCCTTGGTGTTCTCAGTGCAGCCACTTAAATCGTTGAGCGGGCTCGAAACAAAATAAGGGCGCAACTGATTACAACAAGGGTTCCTTCACGTGCAGATTTTCCATACAAGAGTCGGAATCGTCCAAGGGAATAACTTTGTAATAAAAGAAACTTGCTCTAAGTTTTTAGGACTTAGCTTTCTGTCGCTGTCCTTCCTCCGGCAAGCGTCGATTCCGAACGTCGCCAACTGATATTCATATCTCCCTTCCCCCCCGGCAAATGTGCACGCGAGGAATCCTTCTGTCTTTTAAAAAGAAAGAAGAGAAAATAAAGACATGAAACCTTGGCGGTTCGTTAGAACTTACCGGGAGTAGGTGTCATACAACATCTTAGACAAGCATGCATATATAAATATGAACATGGGAATCAATAAGGGAATGTACAACACTTAAATTTATTCATCTGTGCTCAGGGTCTGCGCCTGGCTTTGTACAAAGGATCACATGCCTTGCCGGCAAGACTTGTACAAAAGGGTGGTTGTCGGGGGCCCCCGGCAACCGCGCCTTATGGGTAGAACTTGCGAAGATGTTCGATATTCCAGGAATTGCTCACTGGAATGCCATCTTCGGTCTCCAGGCGGATAGCGCCGGGCCTGGTGACTTGTACTACCCGATAAGGGCCTTCCCACTTTGGCGTCAACTTGTTTGAATTCATGGCGGACTGAATCCACCGAAGAACAAGGTCGCCTTCCTCAAGGCTTCGGGCATGAACTTTGCGGCTATGATAGCGGTGCAAAGCTTGCTGGTAGCGTGCAGCTCGCACAGCAGCCTGAAGACGATTCTCCTCAAGGAGCACAGCGTCATCTTGCCGCAGTTGCTCTTGCTCAAGCTCATCATAAGCGAGCACTCGAGGTGATCCGTATATGAGTTCCATGGGGAGAACTGCTTCCGCTTCGTAGACCAGAGCGAATGGTGTCTGGCCGGTGGCTCGATTTGCTGTCGTTCTGATTGACCAAAGAACCGCCGGCAACTCATCAATCCAGCGTCTTCCGCATTTTCTCAGCCTGTGAAAGGTTCTGGTCCTGAGACCGCGCAGCACTTCAGCATTGGCCCTCTCCGCTTGGCCGTTGCTTCTCGGGTGAGCAACAGAGGCAAACCAAATTTTGCCGCCAAGGTCTTGGACGTACTGCATGAAGGTGCGACTTGTGAACTGCATGCCGTTGTCGGTGATGATCCTGTTGGGTACACCGAAACGGCAAACTATCCCTTTAAAGAACTTGACGGCTGATTGTGCTGTCACCTTCCTCACTGCTTCCACCTCCGGCCACTTTGTGAACTTGTCGATAGCAACGTACAAGTACTCAAAGCCCCCGGTAGCACGGGGGAAAGGGCCCAGTATGTCGAGCCCCCAGACCGAAAATGGCCAGGAGAGAGGGATTGTCTGAAGAGCTTGAGCTGGTTGATGTAATTTCTTTGAATGAAACTGGCACGCTTCACACTTGGTGACTAGTGCAGTTGCATCCTGGAGAGCGGTGGGCCAAAAGAAACCTTGCCGGAATGCTTTCCCGACAAGCGCTCTTGACCCTATGTGAGAGCCACATATGCCTCCATGTATCTCTGCCAACAACTCTAGTCCATCCTCCCGAGGAATGCACTTCAATTTCACACAGTTTGGTCTCTTTCTGTATAGGACGTCATCGACGAACTTGTACATAACAGACCGACGGGCTACTCTCTCTGCTTCTTCCTGTTCCTCAGGGAGTTCTCCTGTCTGAAGGAAATGGACAATGTGCTACGCCCATGCTGGAGCCTGAGGCTCGACAGCTAGGACTAAAGGCATCTCCTCTGCCGGGGGAACGTTTGTCTCGACAGCAAGGGCCTGAGGCCCTGCCGGAGCCTATTGTTCCCCGGCAGGCATGTCGATCCCGGCAACTTCCTTGCCGGCGGCTCCGGGGAGCTCTGCCGGGAAGTACTGGCCAGAGTTCAACTTTCTTCTCTTTTCTTGCCGCATCGATGGTGCCACGGATGGTTGAGTCAACTGGAGCACAAAAGTTCCTGGTTCCACAGGCAACTTGAGGGCAGCATGTTTTGACAGGTCGTCAGCAACACTGTTCTCGGCACGAGGAATGTGCTCCATTTGTAGACCGTCAAAGCGCTCTTCCATTTTCCTCACTTCATCCACGTAGGCTTGCATCAATGGACTTTGATAACTCTTGTTGACTTGCCTGACGACAAGTTGTGAATCGCCTTTGATGACGAGCTTTTTGATACCAAGGTCTGTCGTGATCCTAAGACCGGCAAGCAAACCCTCGTATTCTGCAGTGTTGTTGGTTGAACTCTCCCGGGGAAAATGCATTTGGACTACGTACTTGAGGTGCTCTCCGGTGGGTGTGACAAGCAGCACGCCAGCACCGGCGCCTTGCAGCGAAAAAGCCCCATCAAAGTACATAACCCATTGCTGACCGATTTCCTTGCCGGGGAGAGTTGTTTCCTGAACCTCTTCGTCTGGCGTTGGGGTCCATTCTGCAATGAACTCCGCCAAGGCCCTGCTCTGGATCGTCGAAGTGCTTTCAAACTTGAGGCCAAAGCTGGACAACTCCAATGCCCACTCCACGATCCTGCCGGTTGCTTTCGGATTTTACAAAATCCGTTGCAGCGGAAAGCGAGTGACGACGGTGATTCCATGTGCTTGAAAATAATGGTGCAGCTTTCTCGAGGCCATAAGAAGGCCGAAAAGCAACTTCTGCACACCAGAATACCTTGACCTAGCTCCTTGTAAAAGAGAGCTAACAAAATAGACCGAGCGCTGCACCACCTTCTTCTTCTGCACTGGTTCTTCTGCTTGCGCAGATCCTGTCTTGCCGGGATCTACCCTTGCCGGGGAAGATCTTGCCGCGCCACCCGGCGGTCCTGCCGCTGGTGTTGCTTCCTCATCAGCCTCTCTCTGCGCCACTAGCGCAGCACTAACCACTTGATTTGTTGCTGCCAGATATAGCAACAACAGCTCTTGTGGTTTAGGCGCGACTAGCGTCGGCGGAGAGGAAAGGTATTTCTTCAAATCTTGCAGCGCAGCCTCCGCCTCCGGAGTCCATTTCATTGGACCTGCCTTCTTCAAAATTTTGAAGAAGGGCAGGGCGCGCTCAACAGATTTGGAAATAAACCTGCTTAGAGCAGCAACACAGCCGGCAAGACGATGCACATCTTTAACGCGTCTCGGCGCTTCAATTTGCTCAATAGCTTTGATCTTGTCGGGGTTCACTTCGATTCCCCGGCAAGATACAAAGAATCCGAGGAGCTTGCCGGAAGGAACACCGAACACGCACTTCTCAGGATTGAGCTTCAAGTTGATCTTGCGTAGACTTGCAAATGTTTCTTCTAAATCTTGAATGAGAGTTGCTTTGTCTTTGGTTTTGACCACTATATCATCCATATACGCCTCCATATTTCTATGGAGTTGAGGCTCAAAACCAATTTGGATAGCTCTCGCAAATGTCGAACCAGCACTTTTCAACCCGAAAGGCATTCGTATAAAACAATACGTACCACATGGGCTGATAAATGCGGTCTTCTCTTCATCTTCTTTTGCCATAAAAATCTGATGATACCCTGAATAGGCATCAAGGAACGACAGGAGATCACAACCAGCGGTCGCATCCACAATCTGGTCGATGCGCGGCAAGGGAAAGGGATCTTTTGGACAAGCTTTATTGATATCTGTATAATCGATACAAAGCCTCCATTTCCCATTCGCTTTCTGCACTACAACCGGGTTGGCCAACCAGGTTGGATGAAGCACTCCTTTGACCAATCCTGCCGCCTCCAGCTTTCTGATTTCTTCGGCGATGAATTCTTGCCGCTCCAAGGCTTGCTTCCTGACCCTTTGCTTGACGGGCCGCGCATGAGGACAGACAGCAAGGTGGTGCTCAATTACCTTCCTGGGAACACCGGGGATGTCAGACGGTTGCCATGCAAACACGTCGACATTCGCCCGCAGGAAAGCAACGAGCGCGCTTTCCTATTTGTCATCTAGGGTGGAACTTATGGTGAAAGTTCCCCCCGTTCCGTCCTCTCTGACGGGCACCTTCTTGGTCTCCAGCGGAGCAGCCTTGGATTTCTTGTTCTTGCCGGTGGAACTCTCTGGTGCGTCCTCGACGGAAGCGCAGCACTCCGAGGAGGTGCGCTTGCCGGAGTTCGCGCCAAGGTTCTTGCCGGTCTTCTTCTTCCCCCCGGGAGTTCCAGCGGCAGGAGCAGGTGCCTTGATGGCAGGTGCTGCAACTGCTTCCTGGTAAAGTTGGTCGGCACAGATGAGCGCATCCTTCTTATCAGAATGGATAGTGATGACGCCCAACGGCCCAGGCATCTTCAAGACGTTGTACGCGTAGTGTGATGCCGCCATGAACTTAGCCAGCGCTGGCCGACCAAGGATCCCATTGTATGACATGGGGATCTTGGCGACATCAAACACCACCTTCTCGGTCCTGAAGTTGAGCTCGCTACCAAATGTCACTGGCAGCGTAATCTTGCCCTTGGGCTGGGTTCTTCCTGGATTGACCCCTTGAAACGTACCCGTTTCTTCGAGGTCCTCGTCGGGAATTTGGAGCTTTCTGAGCACATCCGGTGAGATTAAGTTTAGGTCGGCCCCACCGTCAACTAACATTTTCGTCACCTTGAGGTTGCGAATCATTGGCGAGACCAACAATGGCAAGCACCCGACCGCAGTTGTGCGATCAGGGTGATGCTCGGCATCGAAAATGATAGGCGTGCTAGACCATTTTAGGGGCCTACATGCATCTGGGGATGGCTCTGCTGCATTGACTTCCCGCACCCACTGTTTGAGTTGACGGTGGGAAGAATGCAGCGAGGCACCTCCATCGATACACATGGCCTCCGTAGCCTTCTGGAATTCTTGCTCACTGGATTCATCATCTTCTTCATCATCATCCTCTTCTTTGTCCCGGCCCCGAGCGGGCCTATCTTTTTGTTGCTTGGCCTTGCCGCGGCGCCCCCCCTCGGCCACCGTGCTTCTTGCCGGATCCATCAGCACCATCTTGGGCCTTCTCCTTATCCCGCCTCTCGTATTCGGCCCTCTGCTTCTCGGCAAGCTGCTCAACTTGCCGGCTGTTCTAGAGATCGTGGCCCTTGGTGCGATGGATCTTGTAATACTGCTTGCCGGAGTTTTCCGACTTGTCGGCAGCCGCCAAGGCCTGACAGGAAGGGCACCCGGCAAGATCCTTGCCGGGGTCACCAACCTTGGCCTTCTTGGCGGCGCCGGGGTTGTCGGATTCCTCGACAGCAAGCACGGCCTTGCCTCCGCGTTTCCTGTTCCGCAGCCGGCCTTTCCTTGATGGGGCCACGGCATCTTCTTCTTCGGACTCGCCCGCCGCGCCAACAGCCTCGCCAGGGAGTTTCCTCCCCTCTTCAGCTTGAGCACACTTGTCGGCCAAAGCGTAAAGCTCGGCAATACTCCTGACTTTGTTCATTGCCAGCTCTTCCCGCATTTTGCGGTTATGCACGTTCTGGTGGAACGCGCCAACGACAGCGGCAGGGTGAACGTCAGGAATATTGTACTGCACCCGGCTAAATCTCTGGATAAACTTGCGCAGGGACTCGCCCTCCTTCTGAGGGATGATATGCAAATCACTTTCTTGGCCAGGAGCTTGGTGGCCTCCGACAAAGGCGCCAACAAACTGATGGCACAGATCTGACCAGGAAGAAATAGAATTCTTCGGCAGATGCATCAACCACGACCTGACGTTGGGTTTGAGCACCAACGGGAAGTAGTTGGCAAGTATCTTGTCATCTCGGCCCCCGGCAGCCTGCACCGCAATGGTGTAGATGCTCAGGAATTCCGAGGGATGGGTCTTACCATCATATTTCTCCGGGACCTCCGGCTTGAAGGTTCGGGAATTGGGCCACCGGACTTGCCGCAGCTCACGGGTAAACGCTGGAGTCCCTACCTCATAAGGCAAGTCTCCTACGTCCCCTAGCGTAGGCTCGTCGACAGCCGGCCCCGCGCGCTTATCAGACTGATAGCGCGCTTCCCATCACCGCTCGATGGTAGTTCGAGCGTCCTCCTTGCCTCGTAACTGGAGAACTTGACGCTGATCGCGGCGCATCCGTGGATCGGATGACGCCGTGGAAACTTCTTCACGGTGGTCGACCTGCTGGGTTGGCGGCCGCCGCTGGTGTCGCGGAGGGGAGTGCACTATGGTTGCACCACCTCCGGTTTTCTCCACATCGGCTCGCGCCGGATTGATGGGCCTCCGCTGCGAGGGCCCTGCCTCTTGCGGTCCATTTTTGTTGGCGAAGCCGATAAGGCTCTGGATAGTAGCTCGCCACTCCTCCATCTTCTCCGGAGCAGGAGGAAAATCGAGGAGTAGCTGCGCACGTGCCAAGGCTTCCGCTGGCGTAGGCGGCGGCGACAGGTGCGAGGTACGTGAGGTGCTCTGACTCCTAACCATATTAGAAGGAGCACCACCACGGTCACGCGACCGCGCACCACCTCCGCCAGCAGCTCGGTGTGCATGCTGGTCCCGCGCATCTTGGGATCGATGCGCAGAAATCTTTTCATGGGGACGCCCTGAACCACCAGCGCGATGACGTTGCTCATCATGCACGACCTGGGTAGGTCGTGATGCTTGCGCCGGCGCGGGAGCTCCAGCAGGCGCCCTCCGATCTCTGGAGTTCGTTGTGCCAGCCGTAGGCAACACAACGCCGTCTCTAGATCCAGCGGCGTGCAGATTACCACTGCCACTACGAACGATACCGCTCGCTTGGCTCGGATCACCAGAATGCCGCGGGGGTTCTAATCCTCTTCCTTCTATATCCACGCCGTCGCTCGTACGCGAAGGCGTAGGCAAAACGGACGTGGACGGTTGCGCCGTTACAGCGCTCTTCTTCTTGGGCGACATGATGATGAAGAAACTGAGGCGCCGATCACTAGATCAGGTTCACGCAACCTTCAATCCCCCTACCTGGCGCGCCAAAGATGTCGGGGTACGACACCTATCAGATCCCGAGAGACCCCTTTACGATTCGGCGGGGGGAGAGGTATACGCAAAGAGCAGAACCAACGATCGACACGGGAAGTTTTTACCCTGGTTCGGGCCGCTGATCAGCGTAAAACCCTACTCCTGCTTTGTGTTCTTATTAATGTTCTTGAGCCCAGCCTTCAGGAGCGCTCGTTATGAACAGTACGTTCAAAGAGCAGCTACGCATGCAGAATGGGCCAGAAGTTCTCCTCCTCTGTAGCAGTTGCCTTGGGCCTCCTTTTATATCACAAAGGGGTCACCACAGTGGCAAAATATACATACATTGAGGTGTAAAGTAGCTACAGGGTATCATACCTAACCCCTGACGGATTAGGACAAACGCATTTAATGCACCGTGAGATGTCCGTTTAGGTGTCCTCACTTTCTTGGGGATGGAAAAAGGGGCCATCCCATCAGCACCGCTTAAGCTCTCCTCCACTAGCGCGTTACCATGTATCCAGAGAAGGATCCAGAATGTCAGGCTTGTTACTGTGCCGAAGCGGTGGCACAGTGGCAGAATCTTGCCGTGCGCCGAATCTTGCCGGGCACCAAGCCTTGCCGGGCGCCAAGCCTTGCCGGGCGCCAAGCCTTGCCGGGCCCCGCAGGCCACCCCGGCAAGATCTTGCCGGGGAAGCTGGCCTTCGGATCCCAGCTCTTCTTATCTGCTGATCCTCATATCTCTGACTTGATGATTTCTCCGATGGCTTGAATCGACCTCGAACTGTTCCCGGCAAGCCTTGCCGCGAGGATGGCTACAACTACCCGTGCACAAGTACGGGGTACTAGTGGCCCAATACTTAGTACACCGACACTGAGGCATGAAATGGATATGTTGCTCCCGGATCGCTTTCTCGTAGGGAGTCGAGAAAGGATCTCTGGGCGTGGTTACTACAACATACTACTACTTTATAATATGCTAATCTGCACTCTTCTAATGCTGCATGATGCTTCAAGATGCTAGTCTTTGATAGGCTAGGCTTCCCCTTCTCTTCTGGCATTTCTGCAGTTCAGTCCAAAGATATAGCCCCATTCCTTTGATACCAATGCATACTTAGCATAGTTCTAATGTAAGTCTTGCGAGTACTTTGGATGAGTACTCACGGTTGCTTTTTTACCTCTTTTTCCCCATACCCAATTGTTGCGACCAGATGATGAATCCCAGGAGCCAGATGCGCCACCGACAACTACTACTACCCTGAGGGTGCCTACTACTACGTCGAGGCCACCGCCGACTATAAGTAGTTAGGAGGCTCCCAGGTAGGAGGCCTTGCCTTTTCGATCGTTGTTGCTTTTTTGCTAGCCTTCTTAAGAAAAACTTGTTTACTTATGTATGTACTCAGATATTGTTGCTTCCGATGACTTGTTTGTATTTGAGCTTATGTATTTGAGCCCTCGAGTCCCATGGCTTGTAATATGAAGCTTGTATGACTTTAATTTGTGTCTAGAGTTGTGTTGTGATATCTTCCCGTGAGTCTCTGATCTTGATCATGTGCATTTGCGTGTATGATTAGTGCATGATTGAATCGGGGGCATCACAAGTTGGTATCAGAGCCGGCTGCCTGTAGATAGCCCCCTTTCCAACTCCTTGGCCGAAGTTGAGTCTAGTCCTTGAATTTTTTTTACTAACATTGTTGTGTGGCTTACGGGCACACATCACAATTGGGTGGTATTAGGATCTTTTATTCCTCGTCTATACTTTGGGACTCTGATCTCTCTTCTACTCGGGTTAAAAGATTTTGCTAACTCTAACATTAGGATCTCATGATCATATCCACCCGGAGGTTTTCCTTACCCCTTTCTTGAATTGAGGGCGAGGATCTGCTTCACAGTGTTCACGGACCGCAGGATCCTTTTATTGAGGGCACCCTATGTGGCCCCCTGCAGATTCCTCACTCCAGTGGCTTTCTCCAATGTTGATGTAGCCTTTGCTATGTATGATTGTTGTATCCCTCCACCGCGTGCCATCGTGTCGCCTAGTTGTCTAGCTGCGTGAGTTTCCGAACTCATGTTGCCCGTTTGTATCCAACTCTGCGCTTGGATCAGTATGTTGTGATGGACTACTTTGATGTATATATCACACTTCTTTCTTTGTGTATGTTACCTCATAAATGATTCATTGTCGCTACAATTGCTCAATGCTAAACTTCCCCCTGTTGCATTCTAGCAGGATGGTTAGATCCGCTAGTCGTGGCCCTGGTGCTGATGCTCCACCACGGCCCGAATATATGGCAGGAATGATATAACAGTTTGAGCTGAATCGCCAGTTCATGGAAGGAGTCATGGCTTAGTTTCCGCGCCCCAATATGAATCAGCAGCCAGCCCCATTAACTATATAGGATTTCATGCGCCTCAACCCGACCATCTGCTACAGCTCAACTCAGCCCCTTGATGCTGATGACTGGCTCCGCGACATCACCTATGAGATGGAGTCTGCTGATGTAACCCCTACCAGCTATGTCACATTCGCATCCAGCCCTGGTAACTCTATAGGATTTCATGCGCCTCAACCCGACCATCAACCGCAGCTCAACTCAGCCCCTTGATGCTGATGACTGGCTCCGCGACATCACCTATGAGATGGAGTCTGCTGATGTAGCCCCTGCCAGCTATGTCACGTTTGCATCCTTTTTCCTCGAGGGTCCCGCTGCTCAATGGTGGGACAGTCACAGGCGTACCCAACCTGCTGGAACAGTCATCACTTGGCCGGATTTCCAAGCTACCTTCCATGCCCGCTTCATTCCTCAGGGAATCATGGACAGGAAGAAGCGAGAGTTCCGCAACCTCACCGAGGGCAACAAGACTGTGGATGCTTATCAGTGGTAGTTCCTTGACTTATCCCGCTATGCTGAAGAGGATATTGCTACTGATGCTCGTAGGCAGGAAAAGTTTCGTGACGGACTTCACCCTGACATCAAGCTTGCACTCCTGGTGCATGACTTTGCTAACTTCGCCACCTTGGTGAACAAGGCCATCCAGGTTGAGACTGGTCTTCAGGAACACCAGGGATCCCTCAGGCGCAACCATGACGCTGGCTCATCTTCGAGCCTGTCCTCGCAGAAGCATCAGATTTGGATCCCCCACAGCATGTATCGTCCCACTGCCCCTGCACCAAGACAGTCCTATGCTGCACCTCGTCTGCCTCCTCCACCACTGCTGTGACGGTGGCCCGATCTTTTGATGAGAGTGGGGATAATTATCGATTTGGTGGATTTTGACCTTGACGATCCGGCTATACCGTACCCGATGATATGCCTCGACAATCGCTAAACCAATCTCCGATGGTTATTGACCTTGCCGTAGGCACGATCAACCTGAACAACGAGGTTCAAGCTCCTGCAAGCAACCAAAGAACCGACAAGAACAAAGGTGAATTGCAACTGAAATTGCGGATAATAAACTGAGCACACGAACTAGATGAAAAGTTGGGGTTCCACTGTGGATCTAACAGGGCGGTAGTCCTACACGTCTCGTAGATGCAAATTGTAGCGATGGCTAAACAATACAATAAAACCCAAGTATAAACCCTAAACTTTACTCCTATTTATTAAAGGGCTGAGGACGCCGTCAAGTCGTGGCCAAGTAAAACTCTCTGCCTACGGATAGAAGTTTCTGGTCCTTGTCTTCATGGCGCTCTTGTGCGTGGCTGATGTTTGTCTTGTATGGGCTGGGGCCCATGTAGTAATATGTGCATCAGATGGCTAGTACAAAGTCGGGCCAGACCAACTGCCCACGCTGCCCTACTTCTCTTCTCCCTTCACCTTGCGTGCTCCTTGCTTCATGCATGCCCTTGCGTGCATGCATGCATGGATGCCTTTTATTTAAATTGCTCTTAGGTCCATCTCTTGCATGCACGGTTGTAGCATTTGAATGGACACTAAAGTGTACACATGTATATACACATATATGTGTTGGTCGCCTCATTTTAACACATGACTTATCCAAGTCCTTTGTACTTCTGCATAACATAGAACAATGTGTAGTATTTTCATTCCAGATAATAACGAACAATAATTTATTACTCTTACTAAAAATCACCTGAAAAATATGTATTCCCGCAATATAATTGGTCGTCTCTGACGTAGCCATGTCCACATCATCCTCCCTTTCTTGAAAACAAAGCCGTCCTTGGCGTTGCTTATTCTGTAAATATACGAACAAAAGAGAGAAGGTGTATGCACGGTATATGTATATGTCATCCATTATTATCCCTTTTCGATGGTGTACAATTCCTCTCATAGGGGGCAGCCCCGGTGGTACTTCCTTTGGAAGAACATCATGATACTCCTGCAAAAGGTTAGCGACAACAGGAGGCAAGAGAAGGAGGCATATCCTCAAATGAAAACAAAACTTCTTTGCAAATAAGAGCAAAACATTCATCAGTGTGAGCATCTAACTCAAAAATTTCAGCACGTGTAGCTAAGAAAGAAGCATCTTTCAATTTAATTTCTTTAGATGTGCTAGGATCAGATTTGTGCATCTTTTTAAATTGTTCCAACTCATCAACAACTTTCTGATTTTCAGATTTAGTACGCTCAGTATTTGTGTTTCTACTAGCCCTAGCAAGATCATCTTTTAAAATTTGCTCAGGAGACATAGGGTGTAGAATGATTTTCTTTCCTTTATGTTTGAGAGTGTACTGATTAGTTCTACCATCATGTAAACATTGTTTATCATACTGCCATGGCCTTCCTAGTAACATAGAACAAGCTTGCATAGGCACAATATCGCAGTCAATAGTATCATGGTATGAACCTAAACAAAAAAGGAATTCTCACCATGCGTGTTACCTTTACTTTTCCACCATCATTAAACCATTGAATGTAGTAAGGTTGTGCATGTTGTCGCGAAGGTAGGGAGAGCTTCTCCACCATGTCAATGCTTGCTAAATTGTTACAACTCCCTCCATCAATGACTATGCAAACGGAACACTCCTTGATGACTCCTTTGATGTGGAAGAGGTTGTGACGCTGATCCTTCTTTGCTTTGACAATCTGAGCACTAAGTAAACGATGTGATATAAGACTCATGCACTTATCGGCGTCATCGGCAGTAACATGTTCTTCCTCTTGCGCCGGTCTTGTGTCATCGTCTTCATGTGCAGCAAGCAAGGCATATGTGTCTTCATCAAAATCACTAGCGGAGTCGTACTCGCCGTCTTCATGAATGATCAATACACGCTTATTAGGATAGTCCTTCATGACATGGCCAAATCCCTTGCAAGTGTGGCACTGGATATCCTTTGTTCTTTTGGAGGAAGCGGACGATGATGATGAACTTTTTGTTGGAGTTGGTGTAGTAGTTTTCAGTGATGCTGAAGTAGATGAAGTAGGCCCCGGTCGAGAGGTTGCAGGTGCTGCTGTAGAGGTGCGAGTGGACGGGGCAGCAGGGGTGCGTGGCGCCCATGTGGAAGTACGACCTGCAGAAAAATTAGAACGCATTCTCGAACGACCCTACACTTCATGTTCAACATGTATAGCTAGATGGAATAAACGGGTCATTGAATGATAATCCTTATAAGCAAGTATGTCATAAATTTCTCTATTCAGTCCACCCAAGAACCTAGCCATAGAGGCTTCCTCAGTCTCAACTAAACCACAACGTAACATGCCCATTTGCAATTCTTAATAATAGTCTTCCACAGATTTAGATCCTTGGTTCAAGCGTTGTAGTTTATTTAGCAAGTCATGTTCATAATATCCGGGAACAAAACGGTGACGCATTACTAATTTCAAAGCTTCCCAAGTGGCAGGAATATTATTAGGATGTTTACGACAATGTTCTCTCTGCCAAACAGAAGCAAAATCACTAAACTCACTAGTTGCAGCCCTAACTCTTTTATCATCAAGAAAATCATGGCAAGCAAATTTTTGATCAACTAATAATTCCCATTCAAGATAAACATCTGGATCATATTTCCCATCAAAAGGAGGCATGAAGAATTTAATTCTACCCAAAGAGTCGTCATGGCCATGTACCTGAGGAAGTTGATGTCGTCCCATACCTTGTTGATTATTGCGTAGTCGACGACGATCATGATCATTGTTATCATTCACTGCATCAGGATCCTTGGAATCACCATCATAGTTGTCATCTTGGATGTCCTCATGCAGGCAGGCTATCGAGTTGGCGTTGCGAGGACGGGGCTGGTCGATAGCATCGGTGTATGAAAGAGGGTGCCTCGGGTCTCCTAGAGGCACCCGACAAGCTCGTTGTAGACCTATGTTGGTGGCTGGAAGACGCGGAGCGGCAGTGGAGGCGGCACCCAGACGGGCATCTTCGGCATCGAGACGTTTCATAATAGATGCAAATGTTTGAGTGAATGTCTCATTGCTATCCTCGATCGACTTGAGATGCTTATCAAGTGTGCCCTCAAACGATGTGAACCGCTCGGTGTATGCATGCACATTCTCCTCAAGGCGTGCCACCATGGCTTTCATGTTGTCTTCATCACCTGCCATGGTTAGGATGAAATAAGAACAAAATCACAAGTATATTGCTCCTACAGTAACTACGGTGAGGCGGTGGAAAATGTCTCTCAACTCTCGAGCAATTACCAAGCTCTTACCAGTTCTTACCGTGCTGCAGTGGTTGTCGGCTGTTGGCGATGTCAAAGTTATTCAAAGATTGATATAGCGATTACCAAGTGACTGAACAAGGTACAATATAGGGAGTGGATCTTGGTGAAGGTTTCCTCAACTCACAATATGTGGCACAATTAAGCAAAAAGTAATGCAAGCTGAATAATTGCTCAAACTCCTAACTAGTGCTTGCAGTCGACTAGTAAGAGATAAAACAATCTAAGCCTAGATACTGAATCAAGGGAAAGGAAACCGATAGAAATATTATAGCTCTAAATAGCTAGATATAAGTGAGGTATAAACGCAGTGTCGGTGCAACCAAGAACAGAAAAATGTCCAGCAGCTATTAGTAAAAGTTCAGACCAATAAAAGATATTATCCAAAAGATTGTAACCGGCCTGAACTTTGCAAAATCTTCTCTTTTTCCTTTTTTTTTGCTCTTTTTTTGTCGCTCTTTTTTTTCTTTTGCTTTTTTTTCAGATCGGTTACAAAATGTATAAAGACGAACTAAGAGAACATGACCGAATCAAAAGTGCTACTGGAAGCGACCAAGGTGTACCACTAGACATAAGAAATCAAACAGATGCGTGACTAGCCAACTCCCACGTGCAATAGTAGTACAGCAAAGCACAAAGCAAATACTCCAGAGGTAGTATGACTGGATAGCAAAGGAAACAGCAGCGTTGGTAGTCTCGGGTTGGGTACCGCGCCAAGCAGACGTGTGAGGCGGACAGGCGGACAAGCAGTCTATGGCAGGCGGCAGGTAGATGGATTGGGTGGACACTAACCGCTGAAAATATATTGACAAACGGCAAGAGTTGCAAACCAATGCAATCTTGCGCTCTTTTTTTTCTAATCTTTCCAGAGCACAAACGAACCTGCGGCGGATTTTCTTATGGACAAAAAAACAAGTTTGATCTAGTAGACAAATTTTCTCTCAAACTAATCTAAACCAGCACTAATTCTAGGATGAATGCAACCAAAAATTCAACTATGCAAATACTAGATGCAAAAATTGCTAAAGGCTAAAAAAGATAGGTGCAAAGGATGAACTAATCTAATTTTTTTTGGCTTTTTGTGGGTTTATAGGACAGAAAAAGAAACTAAACTACGAAAACTGTAAATCTCTCACCGATGAACCTGAAAACTGATACCACTTGATGTGACGGCGGCCCGATCTTTCGATGATAGTGGGGATAATTATCAATTTGGTGGATTTTGACCTTGACGATCCGGCTATACCATACCCAACGATATGCCTCAACAATCGCTAAACCAATCTCCGATGGTTATTGACCTTGCCGTAGGCACGATCAACCTGAACAATGAGGTTCGAGTTCCTACAAGCAACCGAAGAACTGGCAAGAACAAAGGTGAATTGCAACTGAAATTGTGGATAATAAACTAAGCACACGAACTAGATGAAAAGTTGGGGTTCCACTATGGATCTGACAAGGCGGTAGTCCTACACGTCTCGTAGATGCAAATTGTAGCAATGGCTAAACAATACAATAAAACCCAAGTCTAAACCCTAAACTTTACTGCTATTTATTAAAGGGCTGAGGACGCCGTCAAGTTGTGGCTGAGTAAAACTGTCTGGCTGCGAATAGAAGTTTCTGGACCTTGTCTTCGTGGCGCTCTCGTGCGTGGCTGATGTTTGTCTTGTATGGGCTGGGGCCCATGTAGTCATATGTGCATCAGATTGCTAGTACAAAGTCGGGCCAGACCAACTGCCCATGCTGCCCTACTTCTCTTCTCCCTTCACCTTGCGTGCGCCTTGCTTCATGCATGCCCTTGCGTGCATGCATGCATGGATGCCTTTTATTTAAATTACTCTTGGGTCCACCTCTCGCATGCACGGTTGTAGCATTTGAATGGCACTAAATTATACACATGTATATACACATATATGTCTTGGTCGCCTCATTTTAACACGTAACTTATCCAAGTCCTTTGTACTTCTGCATAACATAGAACAATGTGTAGTATTTTCATTCTAGATAATAAAGAACAATAATTTATTACTCTTACTAAGAATCACCTGAAAAATATGTATTCCCGCAATATAATTGGTCATCCCCGATGTAGCCATGTCCACATCAACAACCGAGGCAGCCTCTTCGAGATGCACCACCCCAAGCTCCTGCTCCCAATCCAAATGATGGTCTGTGCTTCAAGTGTGGCCGTCCAGGTCACCGTGCCAGGGAATGCTATCAAAACCAGAACCAGCTTGCACTTCCTCCAACTGGCCATGGTAACAATCAGCCCTGCAACAACAATGCGAGGCCTTATGGTCGTGGTCAGGCTAACAACACTAATGGTACTCTCCTTGTTAATTCAGTACCAGCTTCTGTTTTATTTGATATAGGAGCATCGCATTCTTTCATATCAAAAGATTTTGCATTCATGCATGGCATTAAATACGAAGAGATGCACATTCCATTAGTGGTAAACACCCCCGCGGGCCAATGTCAAACCACCATGGTTAGCCACAACGTCGCCATTGAAATTGAAGGGTTAGAATTCCATGCCTCTCCCATTATTCTGAAGTCTTCTAATATTGACCTCATTCTGGTAATGGATTGGTTGAAAGTGCATACTTCTACAATCGTTTGTGCCACTAAAACCGTTCACCTCCTACATCCTTCTAATGAGATAGTAAGCTACCATGCTCATCTTGTTCGAAATGTCGAAGCCCAGATTTATCTATTGAATGCGTTGAATGCAACACCTCTTGAGGGAATTGAAAGCATTCCAGTCGTTCTCGAATTCCAAGATGTCTCTCCAGAAGAACTCTCAGGGATACCTCATGTTCGAGCTGTCAAATTTGTCATTGACTTGAAACCAGGCACCACTCCTATCGCCAAACGACCCTACAAGATGCTGCCACATGAACTCCTTGAGCTTATGGAGGAAATTGATAAATCTCTTCATAGTGGATTCATTCGTCCAAGTTCCTCTGCTTAGGGAGCACCTTCCCTCTTTGTCAAGAAGAAGGATGGAAAGAATCATTTGGTCCAAGACTATCGTCCTATCAACCAAGCAACAATTCAGAACAAGTATCCCCTTCCATAGATCAATGATCTGTATGATCAACTTGCTGGATCCTCTGTATTCTCTAAACTCGACTTGAGGTTGGATTACCACCAGATCCGGGTGCGTGAAGAGGATATTCCCAAGATAGCATTCTTTACTCGCTATGGTTCATACGAGTACACCGTCATGTCCTTCGGCTTGACCAATGCTCCAGCTACATTCTCTCGTCTAATGAACTATATCTTCATGGAATACCTCGACAATTCATCGTGGTTTATCTAGATGATATCCTTGTATATTCCAAGAATAAGGAAGAACATGCTAAACATCTTCGCCTTGTCCTGGAAAAGCTTCGAGAACATCAGCTATATGCCAAGTATTCCAAGTTTGAATTCTGGCTACCCGAAGTAACCTACATTGGTCATGTGATCTCCAAGGATTGTATTGCCATCAACCCAGAGAGAGTTCAGGCTATTCTTGACTGGACCCCTCCGAAGAATGTCAAGCAAGTCAGAAGCTTTCTCGGACTCGCCAGCTACTGTCGTTGTTTCGTCGAGAACTTCTCTAAGATCGCCAAGCCACTGACTAATCTGCTTCACAAAGGCATTAAGTTTGATTGGACAAAGAAGTGCTAGGAAAGTTTCCAGGCACTCAAGGACAAGCTGACTTCTGCCCCACTGCTTGCTCCTCCAAATTTCCAAAAGGATTTCGTCATCTATTGCGACACTTCTCGTCAAGGATTAGGTTGTGTCCTAATGCAAGAGCGCAGGGTGATTGCTTATGCCTCTCGTCAAGTGCGCCCTCATGAAGAGAACTACCCAGTTCATGACCTCGAGCTTGCTGCAGTTATCTATGCACTAAAGTTGTGGCAACATTATCTCCTCGGTAATCATTGCGAGATCTTCATCGATCATCAGAGTTCGAAGTATCTATTTACTTAGCCAGATCTGAACCTCCGTCAGTAGAGATGGATGGAGGCCATAGCAGATTATAACTTGGGTATTTCTTATACCCCAGGCAAGACTAATGTCTTGGTCGATGCCTTGAGCCGCAAGTCTTATTGCAATAACCACATAGTTCATAAAGCTCAACCCCGTCTTCATGAAGAACTTTACAAGTTGAACCTTCAAATAGTTCCACAGGGTTCTCTGAATAACCTTGTCCTGGAACCAACTCTTCTGAAAGCTATCAAGTCTGCGCAAGCCAAAGATGCTGAAGTCGATCAAATGAAATGTGATCTTGCTTTAGAGAAAGCCAGAGATTTCTCGCTTGCTGAAGATGGAACCTTGTACTTCAGGGATCTGATAGTGGTACCCCGATTTGAGCTTATGACAGAGAAGGTGATGAAAGAAGCACATGACACCCCTCTCTCTATTCATCCAGGAAGTACCAAGATGTACTTAGACATTCGTCAGAAGTACTGGTGGTCTAAGATGAAGCAAGATATTGCTCGGTATATCGAAGAAGGTGACATTTGACGTCACGTCAAAGCAGAACAACAGAAATTGGCTGGACTTCTGCAACCACTCCCTATTTCTGAATGGAAACGGGATAAGATTCAGATGGACTTCGTCACTAGCCTTCCCAAGTCACAAAAAGGTAATGATGCTATCTTTGTCGTCATCAACCAATTCTCGAAAGTTGCACACTTTCTGCCAGTCAAGGAGACTATCACTGCTAGTCAATTAGCAAACTTGTATATCTCCAGAATTGTGACTCTCCATGGAATTCCGAAGGAGATCAGTTCAGACCGTGGCAGTATATTCACTTCAAAGTTCTGGGATAGTTTCCAAGAAGCAATGGGAACTCATATAACCTAGAGGACTTCTTATCATCCCCAATCCCATGCCAAGTCGAGTGAGTTAATCAAATTCTTGAAGACATGCTTCGGGCTTGTGTCATCTCTTTCGGCAAGAAATGGGAAGAATCTCTTCCTTATGTTGAATTCTCTTATAACAACAGCTCTCAAGCTAGCTTGAAGATGGAACCCTTCGAGGTACTCTATGGACATAAGTGCTGAACCCCACTGAATTGGTCAGAAACTGGGGAACGGATGCTCGTTGGTCCAGACATTATCCAACAAGCTGAAGAGCAAGTCCGCATTGTGCGGGATAATCTCAAGGCGGCTCAGCCCCGCCAGAAGAGCAATTATGACCGTAAACACTGGGGTTCAACCTACCAACCTGGTGAGAAAGCTTATCTATGTGACACTCCTTTGAGAGGCACTCATCGATTCGGAGTCAAGGGCAAGCTAGCTCCTGTCTACATTGGTCCCTTCTACATTCTCGCCCATCGTGGACTTGTGGCTTATCAATTGGAATTTCCACCTCAGTTCTCTCATGTCCATGACGTCTTCCACATGTCGCAACTTCGTCGTTGCTTTAAGGACCCGGAGCGTGAAGTGGATCCAGAATTGATCGAGGTGCAAGATGATCTCACATACAAAGAGCATCCGATCCGCATTCTTGAAGAAGGTGGACGTCAAACTCGACAGAAGGTTACTTCAAGTATTAGCTGCTGAGTTGTCAATTCAACCACACCTAGAGAATAATTATCTGCAGCAATACGATCAGTAGCACAGTAATATGATAGTTTTGATAGTAGTAATGACGGTAACAGTAACGGTAATAGTGATAGCAATGATTTTATAGCAGTTGTAACGGTAACAGCTGCAGTAGTAACTTAGCAAGAACAATATAGGGAAAATTCGTAGGCATTGGATTGGTGAATTCATTGGATGATATTCATCATATAACAGTCATAACCTAGGGCTATACGGCACTAGCTCCAGTTCATAAATATAATGTAGGCATGTATTCCGTAAATAGTCATACGTGCTTATGGAAAGAACTTGCATGACATGTTTTGTCCTACCCTCCCGTGGCAGCGGGGTCCATAAGGAAACTAAGGGATATTAAGCCCTCCTTTTAATAGAGAACCGAAACAAAGCATTAGCACATAGTGAATACATGAACTCCTCAAACTACGGTCATCACCGGAAAGTATCCCGAATACTGTCACTCCGGGGTTTACGGATCATAACACGTAATAGGTGACTATAACTTACAAGATCGGATCTAGAACATAGATATAATGGTGATAACATAAATGGTTCAGATCTGAAATCATGCACCCGGGCCCAAAGTGACAAGCATTAAGCATGGCAAAGTCATAGCAACATCAATCTCAGAACATAATGGATACTAGGGATCAAGCCCTAACAAAACTAACTAGATTCCATGATGAATCTCATCCAACTCCCTCACTGACCAGCGAGCCTACGAAGGAATTACTCACTCCCGGTGGGGAGCATCATGGAATTGGCGATGGAGAAGGGTTAGTGATGACGAAGATCGAAGATCCCCCTCTCTGGAGCCCCAAACGAACTCCAGATCTGGCCTCCCGATGAAGAAGAGGAGGTGCCGGTGGCAGTATATCGTGAAACGTGATAATTCTTTTTCCCTTATTTTTTTCTCTGAAAATATGATTTTATAGCGTCGGAGATAGGGTCTGCGGGGCCACCAGGTGAGGACAACCCACCTGGGTGCGCCAGGAGCGGGGCGCGCCCTGGTGGGTTGTGTTCCCCCAGGGACCCCGCTCCGGTGGTTCTTGGCTCCAGCATTTATCTTTTATTGTATAAAAATTCTCCAAAAAGTTTCGTTCCATTCCGAGAACTTTTATTTCTGCACAAAAAACAACACCATGGTAGTTCTGCTAAAAACAGCGTCAGTCCGGGTTAGTTTCATTCAAATCATGCAAATTAGAGTCCAAAACAAGAGCAAAAGCGTTAGGAAAAGCAGATACGATGGAGACATATCAACTCCCCCAAGCTTAAACCTTTGATTTTCCTCAAGCAATTCAGTTGATAAACTGAAAGTGAAAAAGAAAAACTTTTACGAACTCTTTTGTTCTTGTTTACATAAATAAGCTTAAGTAGCACCCAGGTTTTCAGCAAAGATTATAACTAACCATGTCAACAATAACTCTTAAAAATTGTATTAACTCGTATCAATGGCATAAGCAACTAGTGAGCAATAATAAAATATCTCAAATGACAACACTTTGTCAAAACAATCATGATATAATATGACACCAGTGGTATCTCGCTAGCCCTTTCTGAGACCGCAAAACATAAATGCAGAGCACCTCCAAAGTTCAAGCAGTGACTAAACATTGTAATTCATTGTAGAAAAGTTCCAGTCATGATGCATCCAACATTAGCTATACATAATGCATGAGGATGACAATAGTGCTCTTAGATCTGGCGCTTATTTGAGAAGGTGGTGACACAACATAAAATTAAATAGATAGTCGCTTCGCAGAGGGAGGCAGTGATTTACAGCGGTGCCAGAGCTCAGATTTTTAAAACGGAGATAAATGAAATTTTGAGAAATGCACCCTTCCTGTTTACTTCGCGACCATTAGTTATCAATATCTTCCATGCTAAACACATTAGTGGCGGTTCCCAAGCGATAAAAGTAAAGGTTTACTCCCCCTCCATCAACAAACACACTCCATGGCTAGCCGAATCCACGGGTACCACCCATACCAACATCAGTCCTGGGGGAGTTTTGTTTAATTATTTGCATTTTTTTATTTCGGGACTGGGAATCCCTATTACCGCCCCTCTCGTGCAAGGACGAGTGAATAAACACTCGTCATGAGAATAACCCGCTTAGCATGGAAGATACCGACTACCTCCTGTCGCTCTATGAACAATCCAGGCACACAAAAACGGATGTTTATTTGAAGTTTTTAGAGGTGGCACATGCAAATTTACTTAGAACGGCAGGGTAATACCGCATATAGGTAGATATATGGTGGACCCATCTAGAACAACTTGGGTTTTAGGATTTTGTTGCAGAAGCAGTATTCCCGCTTAGTACAGGTGAAGGCTAGCAAATAGGTTGAGAAGCGGCCAGCTAGAGAGCGAAAACGGTCATGAACATGCATTATGCATAAGTAACATTGGATACTAGCATGAGTAGGATATGAGCACCATGAACATAAATATCATAGAGGCTATGTTGGTTTTGATTAAACTACATGCATGAACATGTGCCAAGTCAAGCCACTTGAAACATTCAGAGGAGGATACCATATCATCATACCACATCACAATCATTTTAATGCATGTTGACATCCAAGATAAATCATTATCCACTCCTAGCTACTTAAGCATGGCATGAGAAACTATAATCTCTAATTGTCATTGCAAACATGTTTGATCATAATGGGCTGAATCATGGATACTAGGTTAAACATATTTACAAAAATAGAACAAGTTGAGTTCATACCCGTTTCTCTCTGCCACAGCCAGTTCATCAAATATCGTCATCATTGCCTTTCACTTGCACGACCGAATGATATGAAAATAATACTAGTGCAATAGTGCCATGGACTAAGCTGGAATCTGCAAACATTTTATTCAAAACAAATGAGAAGACAAGGTAATTCGGGCTCTTTATTAGATCAACCTCAATGCATATGAGAGCCACTCAACAGTTTCATCGTGGCCTTCTCCTTAGTATGACTCAATAAAAGGAAAATAATTTCAGAGAAACACACTGAAATATTTTTGGAGTTTTTAGTTTTTCTTGAAGAAAGCAAATTAAAGAAAAAGGGAAAACAAAAACAAGAAAAACTATTTAGACGGGAGAACTCCCGACAAGCAAAAGAAGAACAAGGAAATCTTTTTGGATTTTCTTTTTAATACTACACCTAGCTAAACTAGAAAGAAAAACCGAAAAGAAGCAAGAAACACATTTTTTTGGATTTTCTCAAAGATTTTCAAACACACAATAAGAAAACATGGAAATAAATCTAGCATGGATAATACAATGAAAAAGTGTGGACACCGACAACTGGATGAAATGTGTGAACATAAATGTATTGTCAGTGGGAATACGTACTCCCCCAAGCTTAGGCTTTTGGCCTAGCTTGGTAATCACCTTCCATGGCCCGCATAATAGTCAGAGTGGTAGCTCACTGAGGCCCTAGGTGCAGCCTCCGCGGCTTGCCGGGCAGCGACGACCTTGGCATTGTGTGCACAGGCCTCGTTCTCCAAAACATAGTACCTTATTTTGCTGTGAAAATCAAAGAGAGCAGGCGCGGGCAAGAAGGTATGCACAACTGATACTTTGTTGATCAGCAAGTTATAAGTATAATCATTGACTTCACCCTTAAGGAACTTATGGCGCTTCATGGCCTCAAAGTCTAAGTACTGAGTGGGAAGGATAGGGTCATTAGTCCAGGGTGACACACCCAGCTCCTTTGCTAATCATGAAGCATAAATCCCACCATAAAAATATCCACTACCAGTGTTGTGTTGCAGTCTGCGTGCAACAATCTCTCCAAGGTTATAACGCTTAATACCGGTGAGAGCAGTGTGTATGAGGCTCAAGTCAGGAGCACAAAGTGTGCTATAGTCTTGCTTTCCTACGATGCATTTGCCATTAAACAGTGCAAAGTATTGAATTGATGGGAAATGAATACTTTTTATTCTACCTTGTGTCACTCCTCTGTCCTCGCCGTAACAAATATTTATCAAGAAAGACTCATACTCAGCTCTTGTTGGCTCGTCCAGCGAACCCCAAAACGGAATTTTACACACACCACTAAACTCATCTAAAGGCATGGTAATTGGACGGTCATAAAGTTTAAACGAAACTCTAGACTCACGAGGATGAAATTTAAATTCTTTAGTAAACGATACTGTGATACTGAGATGTTGGTTGCACTTATCTTCAATGTAGGGACTGAGCTCGGCGTTGTGGATATATTGATCAAAATCTTCTTTAATACCTGCACTTATCATGAAATCGTCACTCGGCATAGGCATGTTTGATAGCGGCTTCTCGCACTGAACTTGCACTTGGTTCAACATAAGACCGACGAGTTGAGCCATTGCTAGACGATGCCTCCGAGGATCTCCTCCTAGAAGAAATCCTCCCAAAGAAACTCATTTTATTCGCGTACAATTTCTGAAAATTTTCTGGGACAAAAAATATATTAAAAAAACTTCACCAGATTGATAGCAACTACTCATAAGGAGGCATCGAGGCTATATTGAGCATTCAAACTACTTAGAACTCTAAGAATTCAACATGCAAGCTCATCTACAGCAGCACCAAGAGTAGCTAATTATTCAAAATATAGTCCACTAAAGCAAAAACTAATTGGAGCAATGAAGGAGTCACATACCAAGTAGCAATCCCCCAAAATAGTTTCGGAAACGGGACTTCGAGCAAAGAGATCGAAATCCACGGGTTTGAGAGCAAGAACATGAGAGAGAGAGAGAGAGAGAGAGCAATGGTGATTTTTTTGGAGGTAGGTGATGACATGGGCTAAAGAGATAAGCGAGGGGGGCCACATGGGGACCATAACCCACCAGGGCGTGCCTGGGGCTGCTGGCGCGCCCAGGTGGGTTGTGCCCACCTGGTGCACCCCCCTCTGATGTTATTTGCACTAAAAATTAAGAAATATTAAAAAAAATCGTATTAAAATTTCAGGGTATTCTGAGAACTTTTATTTTTGGGTCATTTTTTATTGCACGGGAAATTCAGAAAACAGACAAAACATGGCATTTTATTTTATTTAACTAAGAAAGACAGAAAATAAAAGTTGGGAGCAGAAGGTTGTGCTTACTAAATTCATCAACTTCATACTTCTAAAAAATGATCCATTAATAAGGTTGATCAAGTCTTATTAATAACCACCTTCGATTAGCATGAAACCAAAGAACTTTCATAAAACACTAAGTTACCTCAACGGGGATATGCATGTCCCCAACAATAAGCATTTTATATTTCTTTTTAGCAGTAGGTAGAGGTAGTTGAAAACTTCCAATAGTGAGTGTCGGAGATTTTTCAATAACATTAATACCATTCACTTGGAATTGTTTCTTCGGAAAGTGCATCGTATGCTCATTACCATTGATATGAAAAGTGACCTTGCTTTTATTGCAATCAATAACAGCCCCTGCAGTATTCAAGAAGGGTCTACCAAGGATAATCGACATGTTGTCGTCCTCGGGCATCTCAAGTATAACAAAGTAAGTTAAGATAGTAACATTTGCAACAACAACGGGCACATCCTCATAGATACCGATAGGTATGGCAGTTGATTTGTCAGCCATTTGCAAAGATATTTCAGTAGGTGTGAATTTATTCAAATCAAGTCTTTTATATAAAGAGAAAGGCATAACACTAGCACCAGCTCCTAAATCACGCAAAGCAGTTTTGACATAACTTCTTTTGATGGAGCAAGGTATAGTTGGTATTCCCGGATCTCCAAGTTTTTTAGGTACTCCATCCTTAAAAGAATAATTAGCAAGCATGGTGGATATTTCAGCTTTCGGTATTTTTCTCTTATTAGTGATGATGTCTTTCATATATTTTGCATAAGGGGCCATCTTTAATATATCGGTCAAGCGAGTACGCAAAAATACTGGCCTAAGCATTTCAGCAAAACATTCAACTTCTTCATCATCCTTTTTCTTAGTCGACTTAGCTGGAAAGGGTATGGTTTTTGAACCCATGGTTCTCTTTCTCTTCCATGTTTTCTAGCAACAAAGTTCTTTTATCATATCTTTTATTCTTAGGTTGTGGATTATCAAGATCAACAGTTGGTTATATTTCAACATCATTATCTGGTTGTTCATCGTTATCTGGTTGAGTGTCTTCATGAACATCAACATTATCTTTTTCATTATCACTAGGTGAATGTTCATTACCAGATTGAGTTTCAGCATCAGAAATAGAAACATCATTATTATCAGGAGGTTTTTCCATCTCAGGTTCACTAGAAGCATGCAAAGTCCTATCATTTTTCTTTTTCTTCTCTTTAGAAGGACTAGGTGCATCAGTGTTAATTCTTTGAGAATCTTGTTCAATTCTTTTAGGCTGACCCTCAGGATAAAGTGGTTCCTGAGTCATTTTACCTCCTCTAGTTGCTACTCTAACATCAAAGTCATTTATATTATTATTCATTTCATCTAGCACCTCTCTTTGAGATTTAGCAACTTGTTCTAGTTGAGTTTGAACCATAGAGGCATGTTTTCCTACACCTCTAACATCATTGGAGATTCTAAATAACAAGTCACTCAAGCGAGCAATCATATTGGAGTTGTATTTCAATTGTTTCATAACATTTTCATTGAAGTGATCTTGTTTTCTAATGTAGTTATCAAACTCATAAAGGCATTGACTAGGATGTTTATTGTAAGGGATGTCACCTTCATCAAATTTCATCAAAGAGTTTACCTCTACCACCTTGGGTGGTGGTGTGTCAAGTCCATGTATCTCTTCAATAGGAGGTAAAAATTTAACATCCTCTGCTTTAATACCTTTTTCCTTCATACTTTTCTTTTCCTCTTGCATATCTTCAGGACTGAGATATAAGATACCCCTCTTCTTCGGAGTGGGTTTAGGTGGTGGTTCAGGAAAAGTCCAATCATCATAATTTTTCAATATATTATTCAATAATTCCTCAGCTTGTTCAATAGTTCGTTCCCTAGAAACACAACAAGCACAACTATCTAGGAAGTCCCTAGAAGCATCGGTTAGTCCATTATAGAAGATATCAAGTATTTCATTTTTCTTAAGAGGATGATCAGGCAAAGCATTAAGCAATTGGAGAAGCCTCCCCCAAGCTTGTGGGAGACTCTCTTCTTCAATTTGCACAAAGTTAAATATTTCCTGTAAGGCAACTTGTTTCTTATGAGCAGGAAAATATTTCTCACAGAAGTAGTAAATCATATCCTGCGGACTACACACACAACCAGGAGCAAGAGTATTGTACCATATCTTAGCATCACCCTTTAATGAGAACAGAAATAATTTGAGAATATAGTAGTAGCGAATCTTCTCACCATGAGCAAATAGGGTGGCTATATCATTTAACTTAGTAAGATGTGCCACAACAGTTTCAGTTTCATCGCCATGGAAAGGATCAGATTCAACCAAAGTAATTAACTCTGGGTCGACAGAGAATTCATAATCCTTATCATCAACAAAGATAGGTGAAGTAGCAAACTTAGGATCACATTTCATTCTAGCATTCAAAGATTTCTCTTTCAGTTTGCATAATAATTTCTTAAGATCATCTCTATCATTGCAAGCAAGAAAATCTCTAGCTGTCTCCTCATCCATAACATAACCTTTAGGTATCTTAGGCAATTCATATCTAGGAGAGCTAGGCCTATTAGGTGTTTCAAGATTTTCAGTTTCAACTACTTCATCAGTTTCAGCATTCTCAATATCTTTAGCTCTAGCAATTTGTTCATCAAGAAATTCACCTAGTGGCATATTATCATCAAGCAAGGTACTAGCGTCATCATGAGTAGCATTCGTAGCAGAAGTGGCATCATCAATAACTTGCGACATATCAGAACTAATAGCATGTGGTGGTGTTGCAAGTCTACTCAAAATAGAAGGTGAATCAACTATAGAGTGTGATGGCAGTTCCTTACCTCCCCTCGTCTTAGAGGGAAGAATCTTAGTCTTGGTATCCTTTAGATTCTTCATAGTGATAAATTGATAATAATCCCAAGTGACTCAACAAATATAGCTATGCTCCCCGGCAACAGCGCCAGAAAAAGGTCTTGATAACCTACAGGTATAGGGGATCGCAACAGTTTTCGAGGGTAGAGTATTCAACCCAAATTTATAGATTCGACACAAGGGGAGCCATAGAATATTTGCAAGTATTAGCAGCTGAGTTGTCAATTCAACCACACCTGGGGATTAATTATCTGCAGTAATATGAAAAGTAGCATAGTAATATGATAGTTTTGATAGCAGTAATGATAGTAACAGTAACAGTAACAGTAACAGTGATAGCAATGATTTTATAGCAGTTGTAACAGTAATAGCAGCAGTAGTAACTTAGCAAGAACAATATAGGGAAAATTCGTAGGCATTGGATCGGTGAATTCGTTGGATGATATTCATCATATAACAGTCATAACCTAGGGCGATACGGCACTAGCTCCAGTTCATAAATATAATGTAGGCATGTATTCCGTAAATAGTCATACGTGCTTATGGAAAGAACTTGCATGACATGTTTTGTCCTACCCTCCCGTGGCAGCGGGGTCCATAAGGAAACTAAGGGATATTAAGGCCTCCTTTTAATAGAGAACAGGAATAAAGCATTAGCACATAGTGAATACATGAACTCCTCAAACTACGGTCATCACCGGAAAGTATCCCGAATACTGTCACTCCGGGGTTTACGGATCATAACACGTAATAGGTGACTATAACTTGCAAGATCGGATCTAGAACATAGATATAATGGTGATAACATAAATGGTTCAGATCTGAAATCATGGCACCCGGGCCCAAAGTGACAAGCATTAAGCATGGCAAAGTCATAGCAACATCAATCTCAGAACATAATGGATACTAGGGATCAAGCCCTAACAAAACTAACTCGATTACATGATGAATCTCATCCAACTCCCTCACCGACCAGCAAGCCTATGAAGGAATTACTCACTCCCGGTGGGGAGCATCATGGAATTGGCGATGGAGAAGGGTTGGTGATGACGAAGATCGAAGATCTCCCTCTCCGGAGCCCCAAACTGACTCTAGATCTGGCCTCCCGATGAAGAACAGGAGGTGGCGGCGGCTCCATATCGTGAAATGCGATAATTCTTTTTCCCTTATTTTTTCTCCGAAAATGTGATTTTATAGCGTCGGGGATAGGGTCTGCGGGGCAACCAGGTTAGGACAAGCTACCTGGGCGCGCCAGGAGGGGGGCGCGCCCTGGTGGGTTGTGCTCCCCCAGGGAGCCCCTCCGGTGGTTCTTGGCTCCAGTATTCTTCTTTTATTGTATAAAAATTCTCCAAAAAGTTTTGTTCCATTCCGAGAACTTTTATTTCTGCACAAAAAACAACATCATTGTAGTTCTGCTGAAAACAGCGTCAGTCCGGGTTAGTTTCATTCAAATCATGCAAATTAGAGTCCAAAACAAGAGCAAAATTGTTAGGAAAAGTAGATACAACGGAGATGTATCAGTTACCAAGTTCCTCAAGGTGCAATGGTGGAATCATACTGAAGATGAAGCCACATGGGAATGCGAGGTTAATCTTCGTGCTGAATATCCCGATCTTTTCCCTTCTACCTCTTAATTCTCAGGACGAGAATTTCTTTTAGAGGAGGAGAGTGGTAACACCCCTGGTTAATGAGCTACAATAACCCTCTGTGATTAAGCTAATCATTTTGCTAAACAGTGAATGATCATCTTTGATTCTATCTCATTTCAAATTCCACTTGAATTCAAATTCAAATTTTAAGTGAAATACAGAAATTCACAAACATGAAAACTAAAATGTTAATCATGGGGAAAATAATCCATAACTAATTTTGGTGGTGGACCAACATTTAAATAAATGTTACCTCCTGTTCGAGCTGTCGAATTCGTCATGTACTTGAAACCAGGCACCACTCCTATCGCCAAATGACCCTACAAAATGCCGCCTCATGAACTCCTTGAGCTTAAGGAGGAAATCGATAAATCTCTTCGTATTGGATTCATTCGTCCAAGTTCCTCTGTTTGGGGGCACCTTCCCTCTTTGTCAAGAAGAAGGATGGAACGAATCGTTTGGTCCAAGACTATCATCCTATCAACTAAGCAAAAATTCAGAACAAGTATCCCCTTCCACGGATCAATGATTTGTATAATCAACTTGCTGGATCCTTTGTATTCTGTAAACTCGACTTGAGGTTTGGTTACCACCAGATCCGGGTGCGTGAAGAGGATATTCCCAAGACATCATTCGTTACTCGCTATGGTTCATATAAGTACGCCGTCATGTCCTTCGGCTTAACCAATGCTCCAGCTACATTCTCTCGTCTAATGAACTATATCTTCATGGAATACCTTGACAGGTTCGTCGTGGTTTATCTGGATGATATCCTTGTATATTCCAAGAATAAGGAAGAACATGATGAACATCTTCCCCTTGTGCGAGAAAAGCTTTGAGAACATCAGCTATATGCCAAGTAGTCCAGGTGTGAATTCTGGCTACCCGAAGTAACCTACCTTGGTCATGTGATCTCCAAGGATGGTATTGCCATCAACCCAGAGCGAGTTCAGGCTATTCTTGACTAGACCCCTCCGAAGAATGTCAAGCAAGTCAGAAGATTTCTTTGAATCGCCAGCTACTGCCGTCGTTTCATCGAGAACTTCCCCAAGATCGCCAAGCCGCTGACTAATCTGCTTCACAAAGGCGTTAAGTTTTATTGGACAGAGAAGTGTCAGGAAAGTTTCCAGACACTCAAGGATAAGCTGACTTCTACCCCAGTGCTTGCTCCTCCAGATTCCCTAAAGGATTTTGTCATCTATTGTGATGCATCTCGTCAAGGATTAGGCTGTGTCCTAATGCAACACTACAAAAAAAGACACATCTGTGACATTTTGGCCCGAACAAAAAAAATTGTCATGGTTATGACACTTCTATGACGATAATTGTGACAAAACCACGTATCATCATAAATGTGGTGGGCTCCTACTTCTATGACAAAAAATCATGACAGAAAATGGGCTTTTCGTCCTAGGCGGGCCAGGGACGCACCTGCATGACATTCTTTGGGCCGTCCATGAAGGAAAAAGTCATGGTAGAAGCGAGGGCGAGGAAACTTTTCGGGATTTCCGGTTACGGTGGGCGGTCAGGGCCGAGCGATGCATAGAGGTTTGCATGTTTCTCTAGTACATGTACGTGCGTGTGTCCGAGGTGTTGGGCTCTAACTGAACCCTAGCGAGGTCTTTGCTTACTGTACCCGAGCGATTGCACTAGCTATGTTACTGAACTTGAGTGATCGATCCCTTGGCTGTTAACTGAACCCGAGCGATTCCTTTGCTGCTGCTGATACTTGGACCTGAGCGACCGATCGCTGCTGCTACTTACTGAAGCCAATTGAGCCCGGCCCTGTGCGAGACGCAACCAGCCGGTGTGTTGGGTTGCCTCTGGATGAACAGTGACTGTTGCTACCCAGCGCGTGATACGTAGAACGAGTCGAGACGTGGTGAGTCGAGGCTATGGATGAATAGTTCCTAGTGGGGGTTGGATGAATATGACCTCGTTGTAGTAGGCGGTTGCCGCTGGATGAACAGGACCCCAAGGAGGCCACCGCACCCCAGCTGGTTGGGGTGGATGAATAGGACACCGTGGAGGCTCCATGAACGGCAGCCGGTGGAGGCTGGATGAATAGTAGCCTGTGGATGAACAATAGCTGGTGGAGGCTGGAGGAAGTCGATGGTGCATGAATAGTAGCCCATGGAGGCTGGAGCGAGGCAATAGACGATGGATGAATAGGACCCCATTTCGACCGTAGGCGCTCGAACAGAAATCTGTTTCCTCTGTTTTGCGGTACGCCACAACCCTTCCGATCAACAAGACCTTGTTTCGGCCGTAGGTGCTCGAACAGAAGTCTGTTTCCTTGGTTTTGCAGTACGGCAGACCCCTCCCAATGAACAGGGTCCCATTTCGACCGTACGCGGTCAAACAGAAGGCCGTTTCCTCTGTTCTGCGGTACGCCAGCCTTGTTTCGGCTGTTTCGTCCAAGCTGGTTGGCTCCCGATGAACAGGACGTATTCCAACCCAGTCGGTTGCCTCCCGATGAAGACGACATTGTTTCCTCTGTTCCGACCCAGCCGATTAGCTGTCGATGAACAGGATGCCATCGCTGTATGCATTCGAGACCCCGCCTATATGTACGTACGTAGCCGTATTTACTTTCTTGCAGCATGGCTGTACGTACGTGTACACGATATAGATGGGACTGCGTGACATGCTATGTCGGCGGTTCTACTACGACACCTGCCGCTCCTTACTCGGCGACGGGTCATCGCTGCAGTGAGACAGATCGACCACTATGTACGTACACGTTTGTGACCAGACAGATAACTATACGTACACTTTGACCTGGTGGGTCCCAGCTGCCAGGGGGTAAGGAGGCACTTCCTTGCATGCGAAGATAAAGCCGGAGGGTCCCAACTGTCAGGGGGGAATGGTTTTTTCGTGAAATACAGAAGCCCTTCCGGTGGGTCCGAGCTGTCAGGTGGAGGAATCATTATTTTGCGCATAATAAGGAGGCACTTCCTTGCGTGCGGCCATGGACCCAGCTGTCAGCCTCTCCATGTACAATCCTCTTCTGATGGCTGTCGTTCGTTGACTGCATTGACGACGCCGTACCGTATGAGAGCACCAAGGTAGTGGACGAAAGTGCGACCTAGGAAGGGAACGACCCGGAGCCGGGGAATATGCAGCAATGGATGCCCACGCAGAGGGGAGTACGAGGGTTGTCTGGTTCGGCTGTGGTTTGAGGCTGCCGTCACCAGAGAATAACAGGGGGTGTGGGTGAGTAGAGGGAAGGCCTGGCCAGCGGTGGGAGTAGGGTGGGGCGGTGAGGCCTGTGCAGCAGCACAACCAGCCAATGGAGGCAGGAGCAGGAGGTCCCGCCGGCGTTGGTTTGGGCGGCTGGTGCAAGAAGATCAGAGATTGAAGAAGCAGCAGGACCGTTCGATTAAAATCCAATGGTCACTGCTGCTAGAATCGTTTGTTGACTAAGTTGACAAAGCCCTACATACGCGTCAACTTACTAGGCCCAAAGGTCAGCCTCCGAACCGGTGTGCCCTAGATGTCAGGGGGAGAAATCATTTTTTTCCATAATAAGGACGCAGTTGCTTGCGTGCGGTCATGGACCATGGGGGTCCCTACTATCAACCTCCCCATGTACATCCCTATTCCGATGGCTGTCATTTATTGAATGTTGACCACGCTGAGCACGTCGCGCCTAGAGCACCAACACGGTGGACGACAGTGAGGCCTAGGAATGGAACGACCCGGAGCCGGCGAAGACACAACAGTGGATGCCCACGCTGAGGGGAGTATGACGGTTGACTGGTTCGACTGTGGTGTGAGGCTGCCGTCACCGGAGAATAACATGAGGTGCGGGTGGGTAGAGGGATGGCCAGGCTAGCCGAGGGAGTAGGGTGGGCCGGTGAAGCCTGCGCGGCATCACAGCCGGCCACAAGAGGAGGGAGCAGGCAGTCCCACCGGCGCTGGTTTAGGCGGCTGGAGCAGGAAGATCAGAGTTTGAAGAAGCATGTCAGCCGTTGGATGGACATCCAACAGTCACTACTGCTTGAATCGTGTGTTGACTATAAGTTGACAAAGCCTTGCGTAAACAAGGTAGCCTCAAAATTTGTGGCGTGTACAGCCCATTTGCTATTATTTTTATAATTTACAGCCCATTTGCTAATCCATATGGAATTTATTGCAGCCCATTTTCCATTTTTAGAATTGCTGCCATTTTCTGGTCAATACCAGGGTTAAAAATTTAAACTAAAAAATATGCAAAATTTTAAAAATTTGCATATTTTTGCTGGGGTACAAAATATTTTTAATCCAAAAATTAAGAGCCATACTAAAACTAATTTAAAACTAAAGTAATACTGTGTTATGTTAAAATCCAATGAAATATAAAATATCAGTGAAGAACAAAAACAAAAAACGAAACTAATTGCTCATTTGCTATATTTTTTTGGAATTTGCAACCCCTTTCATATTACTTTTAAGATTTACTGCCCATACTCTGGCCAGGCCGGAATGCATCCCTCCTCGTCTTGAAAGATTTGCAGCCTAGTAAGTCAAAGAAAACACTGCTTGGGTATTCTTCAAAAAGAAATGGTGGGCTACCTATTTTCCCAAAGAAAAAACTGCTGGGCTGGTCATGTTGTTAGACGGGCCACAGAGATTACACAACTGAGTTTATAGCCTGCTGCTCTGAACAAATCCTCAAAAAAGCTTTCTGCAATTATCGTTAATTGACTATACATTGTGCAATTCTGTCATTAATTGACTATACATTGACAATGATGTGGGTCCCAGATATCAGCAGGGTGGATTAGAGTAAAAAAAATCAAGAGCTGCATCTGAGTAGTAAAGAGGCACTTGCTTGTGTTCGGGAGTGGACCTGATGGGTCCATACTATCATACTCACAACTACAGTCCTCTCTCGATTCACTATGTTGACAAGGCCGGACGGCGGCGCCTCTACGAGTGCACCAAGGTGGAGGACGACGGCGAGGCCTCGGATGGGAATGAACAGGAGTCGGGGAAGATGCGACAGTATGGTCGTAAGCGGAGGGGAGTACGAGGGTTCATTGGTTCTGGTGCGGGATGGGCTGCCGTCACTGGAGAAGAATAGGATGTCGGGGGGAGTAAAGGGATGGCCTGGCCAGCATTTCAGGGTACGACAGGGCGGCGATGCATGCACGGCAGCACAACCAACCATTGAAGGCAGGAACAGGCGCTCCCGCCGGCGCAGGTTTGGTTTTGGCAGCTGGACCGGCCAGGCCCAAAAACTCATTATGCTGGATTATAATAATTAATTTTATATGGCTACAACTTATTGTAAAATGCTGCGGAGCATCTTTTTCTTCTTGAGGTTTTTTTAGACAATTTTCTTCTTGAGGTGTGAAGCCGAGCACACTCAGAAGCCCTGGGATAAAGTGGTGTCGCCAATGTGTTGGGCTAGGTTGGGCATTCTTATCAAAAAATAATAATGGACCAAAACTATTTACGACGTTAACTACGATTTGCATGGGTTCGCTGGTTACAGGAAGAAAATGGTGGGAGAAAAAAGACGGATCGTTATCTTTGCCTAAGAATAATATCGACTGAATGTAATGACACTCTCATAGGAAATAATATCCTCCTGTTAAAATTTGACTTTTCAAATCATAAATTTAAAGAGCTGGTGCATGAGCATTTAGCTTTATTTATTTATGTATGTATGTTTAGGGGACCATGAGCATGTACGTGGGCCGAATTCATGTGAGAGGCTTCCTTCCAGTTAATTATGGGCTCCTCTATTGGGCCTTCATCACTGGGCTGCATGTGATCGACAAGTGGAAAATGTGTTCCGTACCAAAAATAGTATGCGCTACGTACGGGGCACTAAAGGATCGGACCATGCAACGACTTCCAAAACATTGTGTTTGTCGTTCTAATAACACATTTATTCAACCACAAAATATATTACCGATTGTACATTGAAAACAGCTGCAGCAACAACCAGGGCTGGGGGTGCAACAAAAGCAGTAAGCAGGCCAGAAGAGTAAAGACGCAGCTCTCTCTTCCAAACCAAACATCAGCCAACATTACAAAAGGACTACCAAAAAAGAACAAGTGTATGCATCAAAGTAAATAAAGATCCTACTACACCAAGTGTACGCATCTAACTAATTGGCTCAGTTAGATGTTACTATTTATTAAGCTGTGGAGATTGGCTGACGGCTTGAACTAGATGGGTGCCTGACGGGGGAAACTCCAGCCAGCAGGTCAAAGTCTGATACTTCCGACACTCTCTCCTACTTTGGGCTGCAGAGCATGGCGACACATATCAGGGTATGGTGCATGGAGAGACGCATGGTATGTTGTGTACACACAGTTTTGCCTGATGAACAAAACCGTGCTGCCATCATGATCCTTGCCATCGGTTATCTCCTGGTTAATCGAATAATTCAGTCCGAGAAACAGAGAGCATGTACGAAGGCTACTTACCAGCCTCCAGTCAAACATTCCTGAAGGCCCAAAGAAGCTGGGATCCTGCTCAAAGACCTTGCAGTGACTACGATTGTATTTCGCGAAACAACATGTCCGGTACATGCGAACGATCATCAATCGTTCGCCGTCGTCTAATCGAGCCAGGAACCACCTGCAACTGCCATGCTGCTTTTCTTTGAAAGGATCTGGGATTAGGAAGGGTAGGGACACCAGGCGGCCTACAACATCATATCAAGTTGGAGTCAAATAAAGAAGGGCTCGTACTGTAGTCAATCTTAAGAACAGCATGTTATGAGCATGAATATTTTTTCAGTAAATGTTGACAGTAATATAAGCAAGCCATCATGATATCATAGGAAAGTAACATACTGCTGTAACAACCCTTTGTAGCGATGACTGGAGTAGGCCAGCAATACGTCCTGCCATAGAAGGAGTCCACAGCGTAAATGAAGCCCTTGTGTTCAATGGCATCAGAGAGCCATGGAGGATGTATGATCCTGCGATGGACGTGCAGATTTATCCACTTACCCTAGTGGTCTGTCAGATAGGTGAGACCATGGTTGAAGAATGCAATTAGCTTGAAGTCTTTATAATTCGTAGATCTTGTGGGCACTTGGCAGATTACAACCTTGAGCAAATGAAACTTGGTATCATGTTGGCAACTGTAAGATTCCGAGTATTCTGTGCCGCGGTGCCAAAGCAGTGCAATGTTAATCAAAGGAAGGTGGATCAATCGCCGGGTGTAGACCTCCACAAGCATCCAGCTGCCGCGACCATCGACGAGTATCATCCAAGACGTGTTCATGCCGACCGAGTACATACCGTTAATGTAGTTGAGGGTGACGAGGATCGGATCGTAGTCGAGGGGGTTGATGCTTGCCACCCTACGATCGTTATGCTGTGTGACACACCATTTCTGAAGATCAGGCGGCATCAGCAACCAGGGAGATGGCTTTAAATGTTCCAGTCTGAGGGCTTTGAGTAAACGGTACAGCCCCGATGAGCACATGGCGAGCGGCATGGTACTGAGATTGTCCACACGCGAAACAATGAGCTTGTTTACCTCTGTGGGGAGTGAATTCCAGCCACTCTTTTGGCGGACGCTACTCGGTTCTACCATTGTTAGTGTTTGGGTTTCGGAAGAGGGGGGGCGCCTAGCGGGGATGGAAGATTGGACGATTATGTGCAGACGAGGATGGAGAAGCGAATATGTGTTTTGGGAAGTGGACAGGTGATGATGACAATGTAGCACCAGCACGCCGCTTGACTTACAAGACACATCCCAGCAGCATAGGGTCATATCGATGCCAGACAACTTGAGTGATCACAGTACTGGTACAATAAACAACAGTACCTACTACTATGCCCGAGTAGTATAGTGGAGTAGGACTCTACTCTACTACTAGCACCGGAGGAGTAGTATATTGTAAAATAGTTACAAACTTCAATGCCCGAGCGTGGAACAACTACGAACCGCCATCGGTGCTAACTCCAATCCCCAGCAAACGTTCGCTAGGATACATGGCAGTTGCAAATGCCCGCGTCGCAGTTACAGTACGTGTGTAAGGGTGGCGGTTTTGTCAAATACTATGGCTTAAAAACAGGCCACCATCGGATGGAAATCTGACGGTTATGTGGGATTCGCCAGGATTGGGCTCGTGGCGAACAATCGCCAGATATCATTACTAAAAAAAGGTTAAAACACTCGGGGCTAGAACTTGCACCGGCTGACCACTAACAATGATACTAACATAGTTGTAAAATGGTCAGAGAATGTGTCTACGTGGTGTTTGGAATTATATGCAAACTAGTAAAAGAAACGGAGGGAGTACTAGTAAGTACACCATCTACCACTTCGTGTGCTCCTCCTACGCTCCATGCGGCGGGCGCAACGTCCCCTACAGCCACTCCCGTTTCATGGACGGTTGGTCGATGCCTACAAGGTGCCCTGCGTCTACAAGAGTTTCGGCTGCGAGAGGTACGTTGACCAGCACTCGCTGGCGGAGCATAGTTCCAAATGTGCGTACGCGCCCTGCTACTGCTATGAGTGCACGCCGCCATTTGAGGGCTAGTCGGTGAGCCTCGTGCATCACCTCACAGCACCGTCCGGCAATCACTCTTGGCCTGCGGTGAACATCAAGTACGAGATGTGCTACCCGTTCGTCGTGCCAGAGTCGCTGGAGGATCACCGCCGCCTACTAGTCGCGGAGGAGGACGACAGTGTCTTCCTCTTGGACGTGGGCACCGGCAAGGCCCGCGCAGGCCGCCGCCCCATCTCTGTCGTGTGCGTCAGGGGCCACGCCGCTGACGCTGACATGAGGCCGTTGTACAGGTGCGTGCTCACTGTTGACGCCCCTTCGGCCTACAAGGGCGACCTCGGCACCTCCCTCACATTGAATGGGACTGTGGTGAGCTGCTCCGTTCCCGGCAATGTGGACATGGAAGAGGGCTGGTTTCATATTCACTCCAAGATGATGCACGGGGACTCCAAGGAGGTTCCCTGGGCATATGCATTACCAATTAACTGTTCATCATTAGTCTTCGCTCAATGTAAGCCGTTGTCTAAGCATGTGGACACTTCTTATTTATATAGTATAGAACCTTCCATGCATGATCTTGCTCTATTAAACTATGCGCTTGAATAAAAGTGTATCCATTTATGATTTAGTCTAGAACTAGCGGGTGTACCCGCGCATTTGCGTGGCTAGATTAATATTTTTTTTTATTTAACACTTGTTTAATGTTTCTATAATTTTTCCATGTTTATTTTTATTTATTAATATTTGTTGTTTTCCCATTTTTAGTTTGTTTATTTAAAGGTATTTAGCATAACAGGATGATATATGGCTGTCTTGTGATTTTGTTAGGAAACTATACCGTTTGGTGCATTTTAAACAACTATTATCATCCCCGAAAAGTGATATGTTTATTATGAAATTCATGTTGCTTCCATGAGATACGACATGTACACTTAATCAGGGTGATTTGAGCTTTATCACGGAAAATAACTAATTTGTCCGGTTCGGTTTTATTTCATTGGCATAAGGTCTCATGTGATGAGAGTCCTGTAGTTATTGACAGGCACCTTATTTTTTAAGTTGATGATACACATGGTAACTAATAATAATTAGATTGACAAAGAAATAGAAAATTGTGAATGGTGTTGGCAATGTAATGTAGATTTGATCTATTTTATATTTTTGATAAATGATCTTCATTTATTTTTTGTCAAACATGTTAATTTTTTTCTTGTGACATTCACGTAATATTTAAATTATTGTTTTTTGGAAACCTTCTCATGTTTTTTCTTTTGCTTCATATATGCGTTTTTTTTAAATTATGTATCTGTTATATGTTAGATCTTTAGTCCATTTTTTTATTTCTTGTAGAACTATATGGTTATGATTGATTTATTGTTTATGAATTTATGAAGCAAATGGACCCAATCATATCAGAAATGAAATACAAAGTTGCATATAATTTTTTTACCCATCTTAGTTTAGTCAAAACTATGTAAAACGTGTTTCATCATTTAAAAAACAAATAGTGTAACGTGGTTCCCATCCCACCCTGTTTTTTTAGAAGAAATGTGCACGTCTTTTTTTTCCTTTCTTTTGAAGGGATGTACGCTGCTCCTTCTTAGAGCATCTCTAGCAGACCCTGTAAATCTCACAAACCCGCATAAGTCCGGCGAGTATACGGGCTCGGCCCAATTTTCTGGCCAGAACAGAGCCCGTATACTCGTCCGGCCCGTAAATTTTTTTACCGCGGCCCGCAAACTGCCCACCAGAAGGGTATATCTACGGGTTTGCGGGGGGGGGATACGGGTCGAAACCCTATCCCTCCGCTGCCGCGTTCCACGGCGATTCCCCACTGCCCCCTCGCATTTCTCACCGCCGGCGAGCCCGCATCCGCCTCGAAACGCCATGTGGAGCCTAAAAACACATTTCCTTCCTTCTTGGCCTTTGAAGTGTAGTTGAAAGTAACTGAGGCGGCCCGTCCATGTGTGATTCTGCCCCAAATCTGAGTGGCCTACCCGTCCATGGGGCTATGCCGTACCAAATCGCATGGGGAAAAATAAATTAAGGCCGCTGCCCCAAATCTGTGTGCCCTGCCCGTCCATGGGAAGATGCTCTACCAAATCAGAAGTGTAGTTGTTGTAGCAGATTGATTTGCTTGCCCATTCATGGCCAAATCTTGGAGGAGGTGATCTTTGTGGCCAGTTTTTTGCCGAGGCCAGGACATGCATTGCGGATCAGGCGTCGCCCACCAGCGATGCGGCATCTCACTTTTACCTATGTAGTCCATTGGCGTTGGGACATATAGCTGTGTTGTTAGGTTCAGGGGCCATCTTCTGTGTGTCGTTCCTGTCGTCTTAGGTTGCGGACGTGCTGACAGGTATGAATCCCTTTGTGCTCTCCCATTCGCCTCTTGCTTTACATAATTTGCTTCATAATTTAGGCTGCTACACCAAATCTTAGTGCCCTGTCGGTCCATGGCCATGGCCAAAGCTTGTAGGAGATCATGTTGCTGGCCATTTTTTGCCGAGGCCAGGACACGCGCTGTGGATCAGGTGTCGCCCAGCAGTGAGGTCTCACTGTCGCTTCTGTTCAAGTCCATTGGCGCTGGGACATATAGCTTTGTCTTTGGGTTCGGGTCATCTTTTGTGTGTCGCTCCTGTTGTCTTAGGCTGCGGATGTGCTGACAGCTATGATCCCTTTGTACTCTTCCATTCGCCTCTTGCTTTACATAATTTGCTTCATAATTTCATTTAGATTTTTTTTTGTTAAAAGTAAATTCAGGTATTTGCCTATACTTTAAAAAAAAATTGTTTACATTGTACCACTGGTAATATTTTGAGAAATACTAAAAGTTGTTTACTTTGCAACATGATTTTTGGCATTTAATTTTTTCCTATGATTCAAAAATGTTTGTTAATTCTTACTAACCTTGCTGATTATGTATAGGTGAAAATTCTAAATGTTTAGATCATATGATCCTTTGACGAATGATGTATAACTTTCATCTATTTTTAATTTTTTTACGGGAAGTATAAGCTCCATCTTTTTAAGAGTATTTTTTCACCGGAAAAAAGAGACCGTTTTTTTAATGGTTTTTGATGTTTGCTAGCATCTTTGTAGTATTTGATACGAAGAAGTAAAAAGAAAAACCATACCCAATCTTGCACAGCCGATGTATCATGTGTCATGCCCAGCGTAATTTTGTGCAGGACCATTAGAGTGGAGATGATTACCACTACGTATAAAAAAATCTAAGTAAAACAGCCCGTAGTCCCCAGTCCCCAGTCCCAGTCATCTACATAGAACTCTCTCTCCTTTCCCCCCGTGCGATCCCCACCAGGCTCCTCCTGCACATCCGCCATTTCTTCTGATTTGCCGCCGGCGAAGGATGACATCGCTGTGCCTCATCAGGAAACTAATCCTCATGCTATCCTGGATCCACATGTCACTTCTTTTCTCCTGATTTTTCTTCCCTGGTGGTGGCACATGTGGCTGGGTGAGTACGTGGATCTCGGCGACCTCGTCGAGTCTGTCAACGCGGTCATGGAGATGTCCAGGGAGAACGTCTGCGCTGCTCAAACTTATCGTAGCCGGAGGCTCTGGATGTTGGGGCTGCGGAGGCATTGAGGGAGCTCGCGGAGGAAAAAATATCAGCAAGATGTGAGTATTTTCTGCGAGTGGCTTTTAGTTATTCCCCTCCTACTGTCCGGACTTCTACCAAATGTCAATGTTATTGCAACCATATAAGTTTTTATGAAGTTGAATGATCTAGAAATCAGAATAGGATTTTATCTTTCCATTGCTAAACAACTTTTCATGTGAAATCAGAATTCATACCACAACTTTCTGTGTTTAGAAGTGCACCTATACTTGTTCACTGAATTCTACAGTAGAGAACACATTAAAGCAAACATGTGGATCTGCTTGAATTAAGTCTAACTGAAGCTAGCAAGAGACCCTTGCATCTAATTATTGATTGTCAGTAAAAGAAGGTGGTTTACAAGCACTTTTACTGAGCTATGTAGCAAAAGCATCAGTTTAATGTGGGACATGCATGCAGTTAGCTGCTGTTGAAGTTTTGTAGTCCAGTTATTTAGGTGCGGCTAGTTTTCTTGTCGGCTTCTTGCGTCTTAATTACCACATAGAGGCAGTGCTATATGGTGAACATACACAATGTTATATGGTGCACACACAAATTCAAGGTGTGTGAATTAGTTATAGATATGGTTTCTTATCTTGCTTATGGAATCCTATCGTCTAATATGATATGTGAGAATCATGTTTGTCGGAGTGGTTATTATTCCAAATTTGTAATATGATTTTTAAACTTTTGCGCATGTAGAAAGTAAGCTACATATGCACACTTGTTAACATATGTAAGCATGAAAGCAGTGTATGGCAATAATAATATTCATTGTCATGTTCTTATTTCCTGCTTAAGAAATAATAAGAAATCCAATCTATAACATACTTTTTATACAGTATTTTGGGCCATATATGTAACACATGGACGACACGCTTTTGAACCATACATTGTATTTTTTAATCATGGTGATTTGGCCCTCGTATGCATTTGTTTGAATAACAAAAAAATTAGAAGATCTCTTTGTATACTATATTCTTTGCGCTATCTTCGCTTGGGCACTCCGTGTCGTTGATCAGCACCATTAATCCTTCTCTGTTTGTGACTCTTGATAATGCCACATATAGTTACCCATGGCAGAAGACTTGCTTAGGCATATATAGGCCCACCTTGTTTAGGGATTGACCTTGGCTTTTATTTATTGTCATTGCAAAATAAACTGATAGAGGATATTGCCATCTTTTTAGCACGAAGGGCCATTTTGAGTCGCTTGGTGACATAATGATTTTAGGTATGTATACCTTGTCGCCGATGTGTGTTCCTGTGATTATTTGTGCCTCAATGAACCTGTTTCCCAGTTGTGTGATAGTCATTCTTGTGCCATTGCATAAACCTGCCGCTTGATTGATGTTTCGTAGGAGCATCACCAGCAAACCTACCTTCAGTTTAAGCTCGTGGTTTGGAATTCCTGGGAAGGTCATGTTGTTAAGGAACTCCGTTGGACACATATTCTCCATTGTGTTGTACTTCTTTGTTGCCTTGCATACAGTGTCCAAGCTTAGGTATGTCCCCTCTTCACCTTGTATTTGGCTCATTATGTAGTTATTTATCTTCTCAATTGTTTCCTTCCTTGGGCATAGTATTGCTCTTTCTTCGAGAAATTCACAGTCATGATAGTTTTGTTGCAAGTTTGGGTACGTGCTTTTGACTATCTCTTCTTTTGGGTCTTCTCCTTTATGTAGAATTATGTCTTTAGGTATTCTTAACCAATCATCTCCTTCATCATTTGTTTTTTTGCCATCACCAATTTGTAATATCCATTCTGCAAATTCAGCCACATTTTGCCTTTGTATTGGATCTTCTGACAGGCACTTCAGCCGCATGTTTTTAGTTATTCTAAATATTTCGAAGTGCTTCCATAGGTATGACCTTTTGATTGAGGCATTTACTATGTGCTCTCTCTTTCCCTTTGTTATCACTGGAAGTATTTGTCTAAAGTCGCCTCCTAGCACAACTGTCATGCCACCAAATGGCCTTTCGTCACTATTTTGATTTGTGAACCTTAGAATATCCCTAAGGCTTTTGTCTAGTGCTTCGAAGCAGTGTTTGTTTGCCATAGGAGCCTCATCCCACAGTATAAGTGAGGTCTTCTTTACCAGTTCAGCCAAATGTGAGCCTTGTTTTATTTCACATGTTGATTCTTCCATGATATTTATTGGAATGTGGAATCTTGAGTGTGCTGTTCTTCCACCTTGGAGCAGCAAAGCTGCAATGCCAGATGATGCTACCGCAAGCACTATCTTTCCCTCTGATCGTAGCTTTGTTGTAATTGCCTTCCATAGATAGGTTTTTCCTGTGCCACCGTAGCCTTCTGCCAATATCTGTTTTCCAAGTCCTCTCTCAGCTGATTCTATTATTGCATCAAAATCCATTTTCTGGTCGTGGTTAAGATTGCGTATTATTGTTTGGTGCTCACTCTTTAGTGCCTCCATGTCAAAGCTAAGTTCTTCGTTTATCATTTTGTTCCCAAGTTGTTCAAGTTCTGTAGCATTTGGTAGTTCTATGTCTGGATAGTCCTTCAGTGTCTTTCCTGCTTGCCTCATTAGTTTCTCTATCTCGATCAGAGCATATGTTCTTTTCTGTGAATCAGTGAGCTTTAGCGTAGGAAAGTTTAGGATAATCCTTCTTTTGTACTGGATATCTTCAGACAGTGCCTCCCATGTTGAATCCCACAACATCTTTGGGCTGGTCACCTCACAATGGCATAAAATTGTGGTGAATAGCTGTCGTAATTGTGTCCCTAATCCCCAGCTTGATGCTTCATTGATGCATTCAATCCACTCACTGTCGTCGTCAAGAAATCCAAGCGCTTGGCATGCTGATTTGTATGTTGGGTGAACAACTCCATTAACTGTTCTAATATCCTCAAATGATGTGCATCCTTTCTTGGTGTTTAGAAGCATTCTCATATAATACCGGTCACCACTTGCAGGGTGTGCGTAGTATATTCTTCCAATAGCAAAGCCCCTTTTCCGCTCCTCCCAAGTTTTGCTTTCGCTTTTCCATACAAATTTTGATGGGAATTCTACATAGGTTAATTCTTTTCCCACCTCATGTATTTTGTTTGCCTCCATCCACTCTGTGAACTTAGTACTTGTGGATCCTGGTCTTCTTACTATCTTCTCAATGTTAGTCGAGTCCAGAAAAATAACTTGTTGCTCATTTTCAATGTGGAATGGCAGTCTCTCGACCGGTGGATCACGATGGTGAAGATCAAACTGGAATATCCGCCAGCATGCTTCGATTGTTGATATGTATCTCATCTCTAGGTATTTCTTGATTTCATCATAGTCGTTTGCCGCATCCCTTTCCTTTAGTAGGGCTGTTACTTAGTCATCATCTTTATGGATTTACTTAAATAGGTACTTGATTGACCTAGACCTGTTGCACCACTTGACGTTTATGTGAGCTTGTAATTTGACCAAAAGGTTTCTGTTGTATGGCATGACAAATCTGTTGTCGAGCATTGCTCCTCCCTTTTTTATCTTCCTTCCATTGTCTCGCCTTCTATATACTGGAAAGCCATCCTCATCGATTGTGGTATCGACATTGTATGCTTTTGGGAAGTGTTTAGTACATCTGTTGTTCATCATGCATGGCAATTTTGTATTTGCCTCTTTGCAAGGCCCGTGCATCATGAAATTCTCAACACCTGCATATTCGTCCGGATCGACATCTTTGTCTGGGATCTTCGCACCGATTATTTGGTCGATTTCTGATGGTCCTTTGCACTTGTAATTCTCTTTGAGGAATACCAGTATGTGCGCATGCGGGAGTCCCCTCTTCTGGAACTCTATTGCGTAGATAACTGCATTGACTGAATATATAGTTTAATTTTGTTACATTTCAGAAGCATTTTATTAAATAGACAAAGGCTATGGTGTGCCAAAATATTGAAAATTTAGATGCTATTAGTTGCGATGAGTAGTCGACTGATCTTACTTATTATCGTTTCTCCAAAGTGTTTCTTCACAACGATGTCTCTCATTAGCTCCTTCAGTTTTATCATGAATACTCGATCAACAATATCTGGCGGGTCGGCTGGATTTAGGCCTCCTCATGCTTCATCTAGCATGTATTGGATCTCAGGCCACTTTGCATTGCATGTGAATGTTATAAACAGGTCTGGATATCCAGCCGAACGACATATTGCAAAAGCGTCTTGCAAGTTTTGTGCCTTGTATCTTCTGCCTCCTATAAAAGATGAAGGTACAATTATCCTCTTTCCAACCTGCTCTGTTCTGGTGTCCCCTCACTCAATCGTGTCCTGTAGTCCAGTATAAAGTTCAGTCCGTAGCTTCCCTTGATTATTCCTGACCCAGTTTAGTCTGTTTTGCTCAATGCATGTGTAAACATCTACCCAAAATTGCAGCGATAGATGTCTAGACGTTAGCAGCGAGATTCCTTGGTCAGGTCTTTGCTGTAGGGAATATGCGTAGTAGTCCAGCATAGTTACATATTTCCTGCTATTGTCACCTTCTTTTCTTCGCTTGTAAGGTATTTCAAGCTTGAAGCAATCTTCTCCATATGGAAACAACATCGGGTATTGCATCGACATGAATTTCGGATGGATTTCCGATATTCTGTGAGGTTCCATATTTTTGTACTCGACAACAATGTCTTGTCCTTCGCTCTCTCTAGTTGGATCTCTTACAACCAATGTTGCAACTTCTGATGCAGATGGAAGGTTGTGTGCTCCGTTCCTTTTCCCAAGTATCCGAAGTGTGTAATCGTGGTAGTCTTCTTCTTTGAATCTATCTCTTGCCATTCTGAAAGATTTTGCGAGGATGTTGTTCTCATCAAGCATATTTTGTAGCTTTTTGACAATGGCAGTGTCCACCGTTGATTTTTAATCATTGCATCCTGAAGCATCTATCCTAATTTGGACCTCATTTTCTGTCTAATAGATGTACAGCTGGGCAAAATGAGGTTTGTTACCTTCTTCAGGTAGTAGACTTCCAATATGGTGGTAGTTCTGGCCATGCAGTCTAAAAACATATGGTCCTGTGCCTTTGTTTATTTCTTTGTCAACAGCTCCTCCCATTGATGTGAATGAGAACAGTGAGTTGTATGACCTGATATTTTCTTTGAAGTTTGTTGCATCACTTCCTTCACCCGTTAATAGTCCTGTGAGATAAGGTGGAGGATGTGCTATCTTTGGTAGGTCAATTTTACCTTGTTTGCAGCAAATTCCGAAAGAAGGTTTTTTGGTTCCTTTATGAGAATTTAATCTTTCTTCACACCATAGTATTGGATTGCAATGTTCGCATCTATATGTTGGCTTTCCAAAGTTCCATATCGTGCTAAAATAACTTCTGGATGTAGTGCTGCTGCTTGTTTCTATGATGTTGCTTTCAAGGTCATTGTCCCTCCCATTTCTCCTTGAACGCTTGACATCTCTTATTTCTTTGGTTTGTTCCTTTCTCTTCCGTGAAGCATCTTCTTCTTTTTTATTGGTTGTTTCCTGTGTATTCCTGCATCTCTTACTCCTTTTTTCTTGTAGTTGTTGTTTCCTCCTGATAATAGCTTCTCTAGCTTCTTTTTTAAGTGGGCCTGCTGGTTTCGACGTATAATGTCCCTTCATTTCTGCATTTGATATTCTTTTAGCAATATAGTATCAAACATTTGAAAGGTACTTTATGCACAATGTTGTAAAGAAACTAACAATATATGCACTAACTAAGAGGTGCTGGCTGCATGTAGAAACAACCTATAATTCTTATCAATCATGCTTTCAGGATTATTATGTTGTGTGGTTCGAGATGCAGTGTATGGCATTATTGGTGTGACAGTGTGGTTGTTTCTCAGTGCACGACAGTTGCTCCACGGGAATTACTATGGCGAAGTAAATCATTTTTAGCACTATACGTAAAATTATTAGGTTTTGTAATATTTACAAAGGTCAATCTTTCAAATGTATATGTTAGAGAAGTACAAAAAAAATAGTCATTACATGAAGATAGTCAAACATGGTCAATGATATACCTGATAGTGTCTTCTTGCCTTTGTTTTTTAAATTTTGTAAAGCATCACACGCTTGTGCTAATTAATTATTGTCGTAATTGTATCTTTGCTGCAAAGCAAATCCTGTAGTGATCCTGGAAAATATTTTGTACCATGTACATAATTATATTAGAGCATATCTTTCTATTGCTGCCATTACTTTATCAGTCCGTGTGTAACTTTTAGTTCATGACAGAAGCTGGTACTGTTATCTCAAAGAAAATAGAGCTGATGTGAAGAGCCAAGGCATGACGTGTGAGAATAGTTTATTTGAGTCAGTATTATAAGCCTAAATGTAAAACAATGTAATAATGAATAAAATATTCATGAGGTTGCTTTGAATTGCAGATAGTAGTAGTTTTCCACGTACCTTCTAATCTGAAGTCTAGCAGGCCTGATTCGTGTGCTAGTTCTTCCAGCGATTCTATCTAGGTCTATTATGACTAATCTTGTTTAGTTTTAGATGTGTCGATGATCCAAAGGTCTAGATGATAGGATCCCTTGGTTAATCGAAGTGTACGTTCAGCTATATAAGGGCAGCACGCCAACGTGTGCTCGGATCAGCCTATTCGATAAGGAGTAGGAACCGAATTCATAACAATTACGGTATACTGTATTTTTTTTTGAGAAAAGTATACTGTAGATAGATAAATTCCAAACCCAACTCTACATGCCCCACGTATGAAGCCTATTCAAGCCCAGCAGTTTTGATGCAGGCCCATGTAAGTATTTCTTTTTGATAATCAAGCCCATGTCAGTTTTGACCACCCCGTATAAACAACCCGTACAGGTCATCATGTACGTAGAACTCCCCTCTTTTATAGTGTAAAATAAAAATCTCTCAGCTCAGTCGTTCCCCTCCAGCATCCTTATCCATCCGCATGCACCACCTCTTCCATTAGCCGGCTGATTAAGATCTCACTGCTTGCCATCACCAAATTGATGCCCAAACCATCACGACTGATTCATTCCTTCCTATTTCTCTTGGTGTAGGTACTGGCGCAGTTTATCGTTAGGCAGAGTACGCGGACACGTCCGTCGCGTTCTCGAGGATGTGGATCCTCGACGACCTCGTGGAGTTCGACAGAGAGTTCTCAAGGGTTTCGGCCAAGATGGCGACCTCTTCTTGGTACGGCTAGAGGTCCATGGCATAGGTGTTGTAGTTTGGCCGAGTGGAGGAGGCTGCGAGGGAAATCACCGAGTCACCTGCTGAGTGAGTTATTAGATCTGACATCTGGAAAATACAAATAGCAGCCGATGACCATGAGATGCTGTCCTCCTCATTGTTCTTGCTGTCAGGCTACTACTAACTATAAGTGCGAACTGAAGATTTTTTCTTGCACTTTATCCATAGCAAGTCCATAGTATTTTTAATTTGTTGTTTGCAAGAAATGATGCCTTTTCTCTTAAAAAGGTCTTATGCACCGGAAGTTGGTTCTTATGTGTCAATTCTTTTCTTAAACTACAAAGGCCTTACCTTGTGTGTGCTAATCCATCACCTTGGATATTTATTTTGTTATAGGTTTGTTGAGCAGCTCACTTGTGTCAACAAGATGCCATTGATTTGCTTATATCCAGTCTTTCTATTAAGTTATTGATGAAGAAAGGTATGTTCCTTTCTATTGTGCTGGTGTCATATAGATTTGCCAAAGTATTAGTTTCTTCAAATTGTGAAGTAAATCCTAATGTGCGAAACTCTAGTCTTATAGTATGTTCATGTCTATTGTGCTGGCCTCATAAAGATTCGCCTGAAATAGCATGTGCATAAAGGAAACTACATGAAGAAAGTTATCAATATGTTTTAGACTAAGAACATTGGTAACATTCTCAACCTTAATCTAATAAGTATCCTTCTTATCATGGTCGATGTCAATCAAATACTCTACTTATCTTGGCCGATACAAAAAGATGGTCGCACTATTTATATCGTAAGCTACTGATCCACTAATTATCTAGATAACATCCGTTTTCTCCTGGCCTTCGATTTCAGTACTTCATCTTCAAGAATTGTTTTTTTGGCTTCTGCTTTAACATGTTTCTTGTTCCCACAAACACCTTTTTCCTTTTGTTCAGGCATATTCGGCATATTCGTCTCAATGCATTCATCCTCTGACTCATCTGATATTACAATAGATCTCAGTCTCCTTTTAGTGCCACTGCGGAGCTCACGTGATGACGATGATATTTTGTCTTGACTCTTATCTTTGTTTAATTCAGTCCCAGTGCTGTCATGTCGCTCCTCTTTCACAGGCACCAATTCACACGAAAGTTTGCCAGGTGAAACTTTATTATTCTGTGACTGCAAACATATACATTTTGAAAATTAGACACATTTATAAAATCTGAAGTGTGTATATAGTTAAAAAAATCAATCACCTTTCTGTCTGGCATATTTTGCTTCTTCATTAACACGGTGTCCACCTCATAATCCATCAATTCCTATGAAACATATATAAGATGAATCAGTTAAGGAGTTCTGAAGATGGTAAAAAGTTAATGCAGCTTTACCTCCTCGGCTTTATTGTCCAAACAGAGCATCTCAAGCCTATCATCAGGCACAAATGTTCTTTTTACTGCATAGTTTTGTGTGCCAAATGTGAGATTATTATCATTGAGCTTGAATCTAAATATAAGTTTTCTTCCACATAATTGTTGAATAATCTTTGGCGCTTCTTCCGATTTCCCATCTTGTGTGTCCAACAACCTAGATGCAGATGTATTAAGCAATCTTGCAGCCTCCTCGTCAAATAAAGTGCAAATTTTAGTAGATGTATGGTCACTAATTTGGAGTCAAAAAAGATACCTAACATACGATTCATGTTAGTGGAGAGTAAATATAATATAACAGTTCTTGTTCATATTTTAGTAATATAATATGCTTACCGAGGTGTGACCTTTTCTGGATATATACCACAACTCTTGCAATAATAATTGTCAGTTTCCTTGGTAGCCAGTTTGTGGCACTTATCACATGACATGTACCACCATTGAATATTTTCTTACAAACGATCCACTGTAGCTATTGTTGTGAACACAAAATCCTAAAAAAAACAACGTTAGCATTTGGGTGGGGTCTGGGATTAAGATGCATATATAATCACAATATGGTTTTGTTATAACTAATATTAAATGAATTGTCATACAGGTCTTATCTCATATCACGGAGATTGATGGTATCATTTATTGGAATTCTCATGCATTACCTGGTCTGACTGGTTTCCGTGCCTCATTGTAGGAAGTTCTTGTAATGTTCTCCTCTTATAAAACATATGTTCTTCTAGTGTTCCTTGATTACTTCTATCTATACTCATCATCTTTGGTAAGGTTTCTTCTGTTGAGTCCCTGCACATGTAAGAAGTAAATATGAATATACAACCTTGAATCAACCTGAATCACTAAGTATGAGTGAAAACTAAATAAATTGGTGGTGTTTCATACCTATCAAGAAGTTCTTGTGTTTCTGGTATATCTAGATCTATATATATTCTTGTCGCACTCATTGATTTTAGGCACAAACCTATTTAATCAATCAGTTAGAATTTGTAAATGATAAGAATTGCATGTAAGTCTATGCACTTACCATTAAATCTCTGCACCATCGTTGATGTGATAATAAGGACAGTTTGGCTGCCGATTACATACTCGGTCAAAAAATAAGCAAACTTTCCCCACAACGTGATTCTGATTTCATCACCCCTAAATAATTGAATCCTACAAGTTAGTGCTAACCACATGGGGGAGGTTTAGTTAAAATTGAGACATGCATATGCATATGCACTTACTCTGGCATTAGGATTTCAATCTCACGGATATATGAAGGTTGTGGGTTCCTTTTTGTTATTCTTGTCTCCACTGGCTTCATTTGAGTTAGTAGTCCAATGACATCTCCATATTTGGAGATTAGTGATATAAAAATTAGAAATATCAATTATTTGGAGGTCGTAATTACAACTATAAATATACCTGAGCATTGTGTGTCTTTTTCTGCCCTTTCTTCTAGTGTGTCCATGGTAGCAAACTCGAAGTAATAATCCGGGAAAACTTTCGAATATCCTTTTATTTCCTTTACCTTTGTATTGTATGCAAAAAATATTTTAATTTCATTGCTCACTGGCCTATATTTTGTGGATTCCACGACCTTAAAATTGCTGAATGCATAAATAGATTTTTCATTGATCTTTGATCTAAGTGTCTATAAGATTCTTCCAGATAGTAGCATGGATTGTTTCACCCTGTTAAAAGAATCAAATATGGTTAGGTACTTGCTTCATATGACAGAATAATTCTAATTTAATATATTAGAAAACAGACCTGCTCGTCCATCAGTATCATATCTAGGCTAATAAGCTCATCGGTCGTAGGATTCACTGAATCCCACATTCTCATTACTTTCACTTGAATATTCCAATTCTGTCCCCTTGTAGTTAAGTCGCTCAACTTCTTGTATGCCATATTCTTATGTCTTCAAAATTAATAGGGAACAATTTATCAATTGATATAATATTTATGAAGATTCTATACATAAAAAGTAAGCTTGCAAAATAACAATTATCAAATCTGATGAATCAGGCCAAGAGTGCTTTGGCGTCAATTCTTCCGACGTTGATTCGAGCCGGCGTCGCTTTGTCGGGCGTCGAGCGTGCTTTCGCGTGACTTTGCCGGGCGTCGAGTCAAGTGGCTGGAGGTGGTTTTTCGTTTGGACATTGAGTCGCGTGTGGCGTGTTGAAGTCATCGGCACCGGCTTGTAATTGTTTGGTGGGTACTTGTGCGGCCGTGTGTACTTATTTATATATGGGTTTAGGTGTCTTTGGTTGTGGTGGCCGAGACTGGCCAGAAATCAGATGCCAACACCGTCTGCAAATCAGACTTGTTTTATTTGCGTGTATTCGTTCCTGATCTGGAACTTTCCTCACATGAGGTGGTTGTCCTTGTTGGTTAATAATAGATTCCTTATTTGTTTAGGTTTGACTAATATTTTTTTCTTATCATTGACCCATCGATGGGAAGGTTTTTTGGTACGGGCTAGTTATAGACGCATGATTTGGAACCTATGTGCACAACTTCTACGTGACATGTTCTACTATTTGAACATGTATTATATTCTTAGGTAATGCTTGCATCTTTTAATCTCAGTCGTTAATACATTAAATTAAGCATCAAGATAATTTAATCTATGTGGACACACGTGGTGGCTTGTTTGCCTATCGTTTTAAGTAAATAATAGATCTTCCATGTATGCTTTTGCTCCATTAGAGTTCTCGCTTGCCATTTATGAGATTAATTGTGAATTTTTTCTACAGTAATGGTGAAAGACTTATGATGAATCATTTCTTACATCTCCTATGCCCCCTTCCAAGTCATCTGATTTACATTCATGGTGTTCTAGAAAAAATAAACAAAATCAATACTCAAAAAATAATTCTTAAAGATCATTTCTTGCAAAGCACAATAAGTGTTATTTCTTCAAAAGTTTTGGATGCAGGTTGAACAGTTGAATGCTTTTGTTTGCAAAAGATACTTTTTTTTATCTATTTAGCCTACATTTACTATTCACCCGGGTGCTTGTGAGCTCTAGAGAAGAAATAATATCCAAAGAAACCTATCGATATTTGTTACACATGAGATGACCCCCACATACTTTGTCAAAATAAACAACTCCCCGATCAATGCATTTCACTGTTCTATGCAACGCACGGGCACCTTACTATATATAGTACAACCATAAATTTAACTAACAAAATGCTCATGCATGTCACCAAAAATTATATCATTGAAAACTATGTTCAAATACGAATCCAACGATATAGTTTTTGTTGACATGCACTAACATATTTCAGTTAAATCTTCAGTCAAATTACATGGGGGACTAATAAACCACGATAGAGGTAGTACTAGTGTAGAGGGCGGCGCTGCACGGGAGTCTCACCCCGCTCGTGGCGCGGCAGTAAAGCCGTCATATCACAAAACCCCACCACTCCCAGTAATAAGTGGCCTAGTAAAATAAACGGACAAGCAACCATCACATCCCTCTGTCTTTTTTGCATTTCATCTCTCTGCATTTACTTTGTCCAGTTCATCTTGCACACTCGATCCCTAGCTACTCCTAGTACTAGTAGTAGTGCTCAAGCTGGAATTCCAATTGCACGGCACAACTTCTTAGGCACAAAATTCGGTACAGGATGTACGAAGCGGTTTGGGAATTTGCATGCCTTCCCGACCAGTGAGATACTCCGTACAAAGTACGATAGAGAAAAAACCACAGAGAGAAGGAAGCTAAAGTAAACAATCAAACGAGCATTTTTACATTTCTTTTGCATTGAATGGTTTCACAAGCTTGACTAGTGTTGTTTTTCTACTTTTACGAAAACCGCATCATAATGTTAAAACGTGCATTTGCATGTGTGTATACATACAAGTAGTAGTACAGTCTACAAGCATATAGAGAGAGAGACGTGTACTGCGATATATATAGTTAAGTTTGTGCTATATGCACGTACTTACAAATGCGTACGGATACAAAAGGTTTCCAAACTTTTTCTTTTACATACTTAATTAAGGACGCTAATAATTCCCGAACGTTCAGGATTTATCATTTCCGTCCCAAAACTAATGAGATCGCCTTACGACACTAAATTATTGCTAATAAAAGCCACTGCGCTCGTAGGAGCGCTTGCGGCGCGCCACGAGTGCCCTGGTGCGCGGCCGTTTCCTAGTGAGGCGACACAACGCCTCTTCCTCGGCCTCGCAACTCGCGAGGTGCTGATTTGCGACTTGCCGGTGGGCGAGCGCGATCTCACCGGTATGGTGATCCGGCGCCAACAGGTACTCCTCCTCACTGGAAGCGTGCACCCGGTCCACGTACCGCCAAGCATAGATGAGGCGCTTGGGCCCGACTACACTCAGTGCTTTGGCACGGGTGTCCTCCGCCACCTAGACGGCCCTCGCACGAGCCTTCTCCAAAGATCCAATTGCCTGACTCAATCGGACGCAACATAGGCCTGCCAGGCAGCATGCCTCGCGGTGCGCTTCTCTTCATCGGCCTTCTTCTCCACCTCTATTTTGGAACGCTCTGCCGGAGGCAAAGCCTCCCACAAGGCGGCCTCCATTTCTTTCCAAAGCTCCTCCAAGCTGGGGGTGCTCGGCGGGCAGCGCGACGTTCTCCTCGTAGCGGGGAGCTGACGCGTCCTCCGATGCTCGTGGTGGCGAGACTGGGAACGCCGATGCGTCCACCTCGATGCGTCGCGGCGAGGAGTGGAACGCCGACGCATCATCCTCCATTGGTGGCAGCGAGGGGCGCCTAGGGCTTGGGAGGAGCGATTCCATGGTGGTCGACGAGTCCTTAACTGAGTGGGAGGGGGAGGATATAAAGGCGATGAACGTGAGCGTTCTTCCGAATGTTGTGGGAGGTGTAGTATTTATAGCGAGCAATGCCACACCTACGTAAGATATGTTGCGTGATTAACGTAATAGCTAGGTGGGCATATTTTTGTTGGAGTAAACTACGGCGGAGGGGAGGGGTGGAAATATTGCTGGTCACAACGGATTGGACGAGCGCGAGGGGACGAGAGTCATGCATGCAGATTGTTTTGAAATGGCGAGGAGTGGTGGGACTGTGGGAGGGAGAAGGAGTCGTGGGACTATATATGACATGGCAATATCATAACGCACCTGGACGGAGGGACTAGTCTGCATAGTGCATATAAGTTTTGTCTGAAGTCAAAGTACCTCTACTTTAACCAAACTTATAGAAAAATGTATCAACATTCACAATATCAAATCAATATTTTTATATTGATTATGAAATGTAGTTTCATAAAATATATATTTGGTATTGTAGATATTGATTTTTTTAATATAAATTTGGTCAAATTTTGCAAACTTTTACTTGACACAAATCTTATGCGGAGTAAAAAGGACCAGAGGGAGTATCATGCATGCGGAGTAGGCAAAAGAAAATTGCTCATTTATAGCCGTCTGAAGTCTCAAAGGGCGCGACCATGCGAGGGAGGCGAAGATCGTTGGAGGCGCGATGGTTGACAGAATTAAGTGAAAGTTACATGCAGGCGCTGGCATGGCGTGCGAACATGCAGAAGCTATACCGTCAGGCCTACGATGTGGGTCTAGTAGACATGACATCTAGTGGGTCCCGCATAGTACTAGTGATAGAGGCGAGGGTCCCGATCTTTCGATGAGATGATAACTATCGATTTGGTGGAGGCGACTTTGACGATCCGACTACAAACGTGCACGACGTTGCGCCTTAGCAATCGCTAAACCAATCTCCTGAGGGTACCGACGATGCCGGAAGCACGATCAGCCTGACCACGAAGGTCTATTCCAGCATGCAATCGAAGAACAAGCAAGAATATGATAATGCAATCTGAATATTGCAAATATAAATGAAGTATTGATAAAGGTGGGGATCCGAAAGTGGTCTTGGTCTAGTCGTTGGACACAAACGAAGTACACGAAGTTGCAATGGCTAACTTTTAACTAAACAAATCCCAAGGAAAAAGCTACTAGATTGATCTACTTATATAGGAGCAAGGGGTGGCAGCCAAGGAGGTGGGAGGATGTCCCAAGGCATCCCAAAACCAACCCTAGGTCGTAGAAGGCCCATGGGCCCAAGTGGAGGTGATGCAACACCTTTGGACTTGTAGTTTGACTCGGATTCTGCTGCAGCATTAGATTATTTTGTCAATATCTCAACGATCCGGACGAATTTGAAGGTGAATCCAATTGGGTTGGAAAGAGCACGAAATCTACTTTCCAACAAAAAAAAGAATCACCCAATTTGAAGTCCGTATGAAAGAGATCTTGATGTTTTGAATCAGGTATGTTTGTGCAGTCTGAATCTGAGTCCAGAATGTGAGAGACTTGGACTTCTTCTCTTGGCCCAGAAGTGACGTGAGAGGACTTTTTGAACAAACACCTAAACTTCTCGTTTTCCTTTATCTTCATATGTGGATTGTATAAATGTCCCATACACCTGCAATTAGACATGGCACAAAAGTCTGTGAAGTATTTTTGTCCTGAATAACATAAATAAATTATTGCATAGTTTGCATTAGAAATCACCTCACAAATATGCATAAATGCAATATTTTTGGTCGTATCCAAGGTAGTCATGTCCTCATCATCCTCCCCTTCTTGAAAACAAAGCCGTCCTCGGCGTTGCTTAATCTAAAATGTGGCTAACAAAAGAGACAAGGTGTACATGTTGTATATGTATATGTCATCCATTTTTACTTCCCTTGTTTTTTGCACATATGACACATGTATACGTGAGTAACTTTCATAGTTCATAAAATATAAATCCAAAATATTATCACAACAAGTAGAAGGCATGAAAATATTGCAACTCAGTTTGGACATATAAGTGAAGCTCTTAATCATATCAAAATATTGACAATGTTCATCATTAAACCATCCCAACATTGGTGAATAAACCTTACTTGCATCAAATTTACATGCTACAACATACTTAAATAAGCAAACATGCAGTAAGTCATTTGACACAGAATCATCACCAAGATTAGAGGTCATATCAAAATGATTAAATATTGGTTCTTTTGCATCAACAGTTAATTCAATGGGTGAACCCAAAATTGTTGGTATTTCAGATATTTGATCACATGACGCATTCATGACAGTAATACGATTCTCTAAAATAGGAGGTGTGCTCAAATCAATAGGTAACTCAGCACATGATGTATTCAAGTTAACTAGGCATGCATCATTCTCATGTGAAGTTATATCATCAATACCTTTACTGTTACCTTGTCGCAAAGACTTAGCTGATGTAGGTACGAACGATGACAATGTACCATACACTTGAGATGATGTCGCGCTCATAATCTGAGGTGTGGCTACTCTAGTTGGTGCAATGGTGGAGGAACCAACCGATGGTGGTGGGCATGAACTGGAATAGTAGTTGTTGTAGTCACCCAATGCATCCTCCTGTATCTATCTCTCAAAGGTACAAGCGCGAACATACATACCAGTAATGCAACGAGGAATATACTGAAATCTTGCGCGAATATCATGGTTCAAACCACCAAAAAATCTATTCATTGTATCATCCTCAGATTCTTCTATGTCACAATGATGCATATAAGATTTGAATTCTTGGTAGTAAGAATGAACAGTGTTACTGCCTTATTTTAATTGTTCCAATTTGCGAAAAAATTCACGACGATAGTCAGGAGAAAAAATTTGTTGTCTCATTACAGCTTTCAAATCTTTCCAAGTTGTGGGTTGGTTATCAATGTTTTCCTTACAATGTACACTCCACCAAACATAAGAAAAACCAGTAAATGCTCTAGTGGCAGCTCGTACTCTCTCAAGTTCAGAAAAATCATGCTGACTAAAAACTTGTTTTACTTCAAGCTCCCAAGCTAGATAAATAGCAGGATTAAATCTACCCTCAAATGATGGTAAAGAGATAACCTGACCATGTGCTTGTGTTTGTTGTCCCACCTCTCGTGATGGTGAAGATGTATCCGTCATCCAAGAACTTCTATATCCGGAACCTACCATGATTAGTAGAAACAAGAAACAAAATTTAAGAATAATGTTCCTATGAACTACTAGGATGTGGTGGTAAAGCGCTCACAGTAAAGCAAATATCAATAACTTACAAGTTCTTACCATGCAGCAGGTGGTGACATGCAACCGGCGGTGTCAAATAACTCCGAAGATTGAGTAAAGTGATTTCCAGGGGAATGTACATATACACGGTGTAGAAATATGTGGAGCTTGGAAGGCTTAAATATACAGTAGCAAAAGATTAGCAATAATCAATTCAGAGATGTCATGTTGAATAAACGCTCAACGACGATATTGTGCTGGTCCTAGGCTAGATCGGACTAGAGACGTGAGCCTAGAACACTAATAAGGTCACGGCGTATCACAACTAGCATCAATAATGGATATAAAGTAGCTATGGACAGCAAGATATACGTGAAGATCACAATGGCAGTAAAGATAATGATGAGAAACAACTGCCAAGCAAGATATGCCAACAACTCTCTCTCCAACTTTCCTCTGGAAAAGTTTGTGCCAATTTTCTGACAATTTTTCTACAGATTGCTACTGACTCAAGCTTTCAAATGCAAAAAGAAGCACTCAATTCTGAGTTGATATGAAGAGTCAAAAAAATTCTAAAAATGGAACAAGCAGTGTTTACGAACTTCGGAGGGCAAAAAGACCTATTTAGAAGCCGATTTTGAGGTGTCAAATATTGAAAAAGCTTATGCAACTATTTAGATGCGGCTCATCGCTAGCTTTAATTTGAGTACTCGCGGAGCCAAAACGGACTTCGTATGAGGAAGATATACCTATTTTACTGAACAGTGCACAAGACAGATTCGAATCCGAATTCAGCTACAAGATTGAGTCTAGATAGCTCTGATTTTTTGTCTTCTCTCTTTTGTTTCTCACACTTTTTTCTTTTTCTCCTTTTTTCTGACTTTTTTTTTTACTTTTTTTCTCTCTTCTTTTCTTTATTTTCTCTCTCTCTTTTTCACAACACAAACTAGATAAGATGTAGATTGGATCAAGCGAAGATTGAACGACCTCAACTATGATTAAGACAATGAACGCTAGGTAGCATGTGGTGGAAAATGATCAGCGGAAGGGATAACGATGCAGCGGCGGTGTGACTAATATGAACAGAACTCGAAACTCTAAACGAACTAGACACTAAGACCAGGAACTCGACACGACAATGTAACCGATAATTCAATAATGCAAACAATGAAAAGAAAACTGCAAAGGCTCAAACTGGCTTGGACAAATGATCAATAGATCTAACTTTTTTTGTGGCTTTTTCTTGGACAATGGTAAGAAAATAAATCTAATCTAGGAAAAACTAGAAATTCTCACCGAGCAACCTGAAAACTGATACCACTTGATAGAGGCAAAGGTGTCCCATCTTTCGATGAGATGGTGGCTATCATTTTTGGTGGAGTAGACTTTGATGATCCGACTACGAACGTGCAAGGACGTCACACCTTAGCAATCGCTAAACCAACTCCGAGAGGTTATTGACCACGTCGAAGCACGATCAACCTGACCACGAGGGTCTATTTCCTGCAAGCAAATGAAGAACAAGCAAGAAACTTAGACTGCAATCCAGATATTGTGAATATAAGAGGAAAGCTTTGTTGATCACGGTGGGGTTCTGTGACATCTTGGTTTGGTCATTGAACACAAACAAAGTACGCGAAGTTGCAGCTATGGCGAACTTTTAACTAAACAAATCCCAAGGAAAAAGCTACTAGATTGATCTACTTATATAGAAGCAAGGGGTGGCAGCCAAGGAGGTGGGAGGACGTCCCAAGGCATCCTAAAACCAACCCTAGGTCGTACAAGGCCCATGGGCCCAAGTGGAGGTGATGCAACACCTTTGGACTTGTAGTTTGACTCAGATTCTGCCGCAGCATTAGATTATTTCGTCAATATCTCGACGCTCCAGATGAATTTGAAGGTGAATTCAATTAGGTTGGAAAGAGCACAAAATCTACTTTCCAACAAAAAAAAGAATCACCCAATTCGGAGTTTGTATGAAAGAGATCTTGACGTTTTGAGTCAGGTATATATGTGCAGTCCGAATCTGAGTGCAGAACGTGAGAAACTTGGACTCTATCTTCTCTTGGCCAAAAAGTGACGTGAGAGGACTTTTTGAACAACACCTAAACTGCTCGTTTTCCCTTATCTTCATATGTGGATTGTACAAATGCCCCATACACCTACAATTAGACATGGCACAAAAGTCTGTGAAGTATTTTTGTCCTGGATAACATAAATAAATTATTGCATAGTTTGCACGAGAAATCACCTCACAAATATGCATGTATGCAATACTTTTGGTCGTATCCAAGGTAGTCATGTCCTCATCAACTAGAGAACTCTTTGGGGGCATGCAGTTGTTTATCCACCGGGCAAGCCATCACCCCACGCCGTTCGCATGCCCTACTCGTCACCGTACCTTACAACAGTTCGCTCCCAGTCGTCCTGTCCTTTCACATTACACCAGTTCCACTTCTCCTAACCGGCCTCCAAGATCCATGGCCTCCCAAATCTCCATGATTGGTGGTGAGTACAAGGTTAGAACCATCACCGGCGATGAGTTCATCATCATCTACACCCGTAGATCTACGATGGTGGAAGCATGCCTTGGTCGCTTCCTACACATGTTCCAAAGTTCAAAGCATGAGTGGGTCATTGGGCTAGATGTTGAGTACACCACAGTCCTGGAAAAGGAGAAGCTTCTAAAGGAGGCAGAGATGAAGAAGCCCGCCGTGATCCAGGTTTGCGTACATAACATGTGCTTGGTCTACCACATATGCCATGCCGACGTTAGGTGCCAGGATTTTGAGGCCTTCCTCAAGGACAAAAGAGTGAAATTCGTTACTGTAGACTTTACGAACGACAGGAGAGTCCTGTGTCGGATAGGCCTCGTTGTAGGCCAGCCCTTCGATCTCAGAAGGAAAGCCTGGTGTCCTCCTCTCAGCCTTTAATGTTGACCCTGGCAGCAGCCATGATTGATCCTTCGTATGATGAAGTGAAGAAACCTCACCCCAAGTTTCATCATGCAAGGGACTCGAAGACAATAGATGAAGATCACATCATGTACGCACCAATGGATGCCTACCTTTGTTTAAATATTTACAAGGGTTGGATAAAGAAGCAGAGCCCAGTGTCCGGTTCAAGCAAAGAAGTGTCAGCGAAGAGGAAGAGGAAGAGGGACGAGGACAAAGTCGAGGACGTGGACGAGGACTCCGCGTAAGGTGGCAGTGTCGTTGTTCATGTTGGTTCTACTGCAGTGTCAAGCAGACTAGTTGCTTAGTTTTATTTCAGGGGTGTGATATGCTGAGCCCCCAGCAGAGCTATGTTATGTTCTTTCTCATTATTTGTACGTACTAGTATGTCTTACTACTATTCTTCTTGTAGTTGATACTACTACTCATTTCTTCGCGTTCCTACTATACTTAATACGTACTAGTAGTATAATTTGGGTTAGACAATTTGTGAAAGAAGAAGTTCACTGGAGCATAGGAAGAAGATGGCAGAGAAGCTATCCCAGTATCTATATTAGGGTGGCAGGGTGCCCATGATCTATCTTATAAGTGTTGGGTGTGGTATGCAGTTCGCCGGAAAAAAATGGATCGTGCCCGTGGTTAAACGGATGGCGGGGGTGGGGAGAGCATGGCGGTGGCAGGCAGTTCAGGGGAGGGTGGGGCGGCGGCGGCAGGCAGTTAGGCCTGTGGCGGGCTGGTGGCTCGATGGTCGAGAGAGAAGATGAACGGTGCATCATTTTCGGAGGTTGAATAAGCCCTTCTGGCCGTCCATGTTGCATCCAACAGCTCACATGAGTCAACTGATCCAAATTGTTCCTTCAGATTACATGATCCATGTGGCATTCAAGGTCTCGAAGGTAGATTCCACGTCCGCACCCGGTTTGCGGGCTTGGCGCATGCGCGACCAGCTTCTGCCGCGACAGCCATCATGCGAGCCTCCTCCGAGCTGGCGGAGATGACAATGACACGCTAGCTCCTCCTCACCGGCATGCTGGAGCATGTGCTCAACCTCCTCCTCTTTGTACGATGCGAGCATAGACGTGGCTCGACCTGCTCGCGTGCTTGGCAGCGCGGCGTCATCGCGTGGAGGGACTACAAACGACATGAGCGGGCGAGGGGTTGAGATCCTCTTCAGTATCGTACGGTGCTGTAGTGTGGATGACATGTGGGGCCGATCCCACATGGCAGCGATAGTACTGCACCATACAGTACTGCACCGACCGTATACATGCGCAATGGCAGCGGCGGCATACTGATGAGTGCGCTTATGGGAGCTTGGTTATAGGGTTGGTCAAACTTAAAAGAACATCGTACTAGTACACGTAATCCTGTGCAAGCGCGTGCATCACCGCCGCGCTTATACACCACATTAGTTAGCACAGCATTGATACAGAATCCTGTGCAAGCGCGTGCACCGCGGCCGCGTGGTCGATCGAAAGGTGTGTCACGGTGTCACGCTGGAAGGACATCGACCGAACCTTTTTGTGTGTGTGAAAACAATCCCCGAATATTACTCTACTTTTTTTTGCTGGAAAAGTTCCTCGCGCTACAATATTTCCATATATTTGTATTTAGCTTTAGTTTGTGATTATTTGGATTTGGATGTTTTAACTGCCCCCTACAAAAAAATTAATAGAGATTATGTGTGTGTAACAGAGAGAGAACGCGTTTATGTGTCTACATGTGTGTTGTGGCGGAAGGGCAATGTGGATCGGTGTGTGTGTGATAGTGTCGGCGTACGACACCTATGGGATCGCATGGATCCCTTTTACGGTACGGCAGGGAGAGAGGTGTACACAAAGAGCAGATCCAACGATCAACGCAAAGGGATTTTTACCCAGGTTCGGGCCGCTGAGAAGCGTAACACCGAACTCCTGCTTTAGTTTATTGTGGATGATTAAGCCCAAGCTCCAGGAGCGCTTGCGATGAACAGTATGTTCGAACAGCAGCTACACATGCAGGATGGGCTAGAGTGCCCCCCCTGTAGCTACGCCTTGGGCCTCCTTTTATACGTTCAAGGGGTCACCAACAGTGGCATACAGAATGTACAGAGGTGTAAAGTTGCTACAGTGTTTACATGCTTATCACTGACGATTTAGGACAAACGCATTTTATGCTCCTTTTAGGTGTCCGTTTAGGTGTCCCTTGCTTTCTTGGGGACAGAAAAAGGGGTTGTCCCATCAGCACCGCTTAAGCTCGCCCACCTCTAGGGCCATGACACGTATCCAGGAGGACAAAACCCAAATGACAGGCTAGCTGCTGCACTGGAGCGGTGGCAGGGTGGCAGAATCTTGCTGGGTGCGAGCCTTGCCGGGTCTTCGCAAGCCATCCTGGCAAGGATCTTGCCGGGGATCTGGCCACTAGGCTTCTGTCTTCTAGTCACTGGTTTGAACGTCCCCTTGACGGTCTTGCATTTGCTTCCAACTGTCCCCCGACAGACCTTGCCGCTGGTATGGCTACAACTGTCCGTGCACAAGTATGGGGTACTAAAGGACCCAAGCTTTAGTACACCGACAGGAGCCCCCGGGCCTAGGCCATACACGGGTGCGAGGCATTGTTGGGCCAGGTCCAAACAGTGCACGGGCATGCGTGGCAGGAGTAAGCTACCATAATCATCTCGTTTACCGCGCTTCCCCACGGCGCATATTGAATGCATGATGTGGGATATGTGCGCGGAATAACCATTGTAGCAGCGCGCTTGCGAAAGCGCATTCACATTGATTAGAAAGGAGGCAGTTCCGTGCCTTCCCCATAAAAAGGAATCCACAGAGGTGCCGTTCATTTACCTTCCATCCTTTCCAATCTGGAAACCGCCGTCGCCTTCTTCCTCGAATTCAAAACAGAGCCTCCCCCAATCATCCGCCGCCCCCCACTCCCTCATTGCCCTCGGCCCCTGCCTCCTCAGTCGCTATGCCGCCCAAAGCGAGCAAGGGCAAAGAGGTGAAAGCCGCCAGCTTGGGCGCACAGGCGGAAGAGAGTGAGCTGGTGAAGATGCGGAAGGAGCATGTCATCTTCGCTCCGATGCTCGACGCGGGCGCCCTGAAGGATTGATATCTGTGCATGTGGGGAAGGGACACGAAGGCTCACCCTGCCACACACATGAATCTAGCTTCCTCCGAGGGCAGCCTAGATAAATTCCCTTTCTTCGTCGCATACTTTTATTGTGGGCTCTTCCCCCCGTTTTCTGATTTCTTCAACGACATCATGTACACATACGGCTTCCATCTCTTGGATTTCACGCCGAATGCCATGACATGCATGTCAGTCTTTGCCCATCTCTGTGAAAATTTCACAGGAGTAATCCCCAGCACAGCCCTCTTTCACCACTATTTCATTCCCCGCATCGAAAAAGGAGAAGCCCTCTCCGGTTCTATCACCTGGATTCCAAGAGCATGGAATAAAGAGATATATCCAGAGGGTCTCTACCGTACGAAGTGGGAAGAAAGGCGGGGCGAATGGTGCTGGATTAAGGAAAAAGATCCCTAGCCTTTCTGCCTACCCCAAAAAACCAAAGAGGCCCGTGGCAACGGTTGGAGCATTGTCGATCCTCAAGACGAGAAGCTCACAATCGCAATCACCAGGATCCACCGTCTCAGGGCTGCCGGGCTCACAATAGAAATGATTGGCGCCGATTTCCTTCGCCGCCACATCGCTCCTTTACACAACAAAGGGAGACCAGCCTGGGATTTTCGGAATGCGGCAGATGTCATGAGGCTGCGCCCTGGTTTGAACGACAACCTGACGGTCATGTAGCACACGGCGCTCTGCCACAAACTGTTCAGGCCCAGCGGGAAATATAAGTTGCCGGCGAGCATAATTCCTCTGTGCAACAACTCCGCTCTGACCTCAATCATCGCCATGATGCCGGCATGTAATGACCACGGCCTTGACGGGACTTGGGTTGAGCCATCCGCAGAGCAGGCACAGGGGTTCTGTGATAATCTGTCAGAGAGGGCCATCCGAGAAGAGACAAATCTCATCCGCCCCACTACTGATGAGGAAGTGGCGTATATTGCCAGCAGGGCGGAAGAGGCGAATCTTGCCACGGAGGCCGGCAGTGCTGGCTTCGTGGAAGAGGAAGCCAGCTAAGAAGAAGTAATGTTAGAAGAAAATCTTGCTGGGCAAGGTGAGACTGCCGGGGAACAGAGTGGCACAGCTGTCGGGAGCCCTTCTGCCGAAGGCTCAACCAAGGAGCAGCTGTACGAGGAGCCCCCAGCTCCAGAGAAGAAGAAACGTGTTCTTCGGAAAGCCGCCTCCGGCGTCCCAGCACGTCAGCCTTCCTCAAGCGGTGAGAATCCTGGCAAGAGGGCGGCCGGTGAGACTACACAGCGGCAAGATGCTCAACAGCAGCCCACGCGAGTACCAGATGCACAGTCGCGGCAACAAGTGGAATGGTGAGGGCGTCTCATACGACAGCGCCGACTGCCGGAGCAACAGGGTCACATCGACCTGCCACCTCTGTCACAGCCAAGCGACCCAGGACCCCTTCTCCGCCCCCTCACACGGACACTGAAGTGGAGGTCGACTTCGACCTCTCTGCTTTTAGCTCGAAAAGAGAAGAGTAAGGGGCCTGCCAGATCTTTTAATTTCTGAATTCCTGATTTGCTTGATTCATTTGTCTTGCTTTGGCTTGTCTCCACAGGGATACGGAAACATTGGCGCAAAGGATGGCGAAGAGGGCAAAGCCTTCAATGGGCGACGAGCCCCCGGCAAGCACCGTAGGTGCACCAGAGCTCATCATCGTCAGCCCGGAGCCCAGTCCTCAACGCAGCCCCCAACCCAGCCCCCAGCATGAGTCCAGTACTTATTTCCCACTGGCGGGTGTTGAGGTGTTTTATTTTTGTTACTGACATCACCGGGCTTGCAGGAGAAGAACGACAACAGGAAGAGCCATCGGAGGTCGTCCCTGACATGCCGCCTCCGTCAACCACGCCGCCCAGAAATGAATCTCCGGCAAGGGCTTCCATGTTGAGCCTATTCGTGTTGAAGAGGAGCCGGCAAGCACGGGCACTGGTAGTCCTACATCGGCAACCAATGTTGCCGGGAAAGGAGAAACCACCTCTCAACAGCTCAACACAGGTAAACCACTTGCCTCTGAGTACTTGTCATTCTTTCTTTATCTTTGCCTTCTTGAACTTCAACTTTGGTCTCATCTTGTTTTCTTCCCCAGTCTTCAGATCTTCCTTCAATGGAACAAATGAATGTTGATATCGTCATTGAGGAGATCGCCAAGGATGCTGCCGCCGAGGCCGACAAGATCGCTGCTGACAAGGCCTCCAGGGTTGCACAGGAGGAAACCGTCAAGGGATCTGCTGAGAGCACCGGCAAGGAGACCAGTGACAATACTGATGGCATTCCTGCCACAGGAGCACATGGCGCTGCCTCAGCCACGGAGTCCCCAGTTGCCAGCGAGGCGGTTGTCGAAGACCAACCGTCAACATCTGAGGTTCCCCCGTCAAGCAGATACCATAAAGTTGGCGACAACCTGTTCGTCAGCATACCAGGGACGGCAGGCACTAGGGCGCCAACCGAAGAGGAAATTCTTGATGAAAACGTCATCGCCGCTGCTGGACTCGAGATCGTTGACGAGCCATGTGCCAGTAGCAGCAAGTCCAAGGAAGAGCAGCTCCTCCAAGCCATGAGCAGTAACTTCCAGAAGCTCCAGGCGCTTCACCGCAGCTGAAAGGAAAAGTTGGACTCCAGGGCAGCAGTTGTTGAAGCAGCAGAGGCGGATTTCCAGAAGCACGTCGAGCAAATGCAAGTCTGGTATGCTGAGGCTTTCCAAGAGCTAATGACTGGCTGGGAACAGTTGAGTCAAAGTTGGAGCGAATTCCTCCTGAAGCAATCTGATGCCGAGAAGGCACAGGAAGAAGCCGCACAGCGGGCCGCTGCAGAGGAAGCTCATTTGACGGAACACCGCGTCGGGCTTGATGCTCATGAAGAAGACCTTGCCGCTCGTGAGGAGGCACTTGCCACCAAGCTCCGCAGTAAGGATGAGGAGATCAAAAAGCTTGTCACGCAGTGAACCCAGGAGTTGGTGCAGAAACACAAGGAGACGCTCGAAGCTCTGGCCATATATCATGCCGGCAAGTTAAAGGAGGCCATCGATGCTGCCGAAGCTGCAGAGGCCGCCAAGAACGAGCTGGGCGATAAGGTAAAGAGGCTGGAGACGGATCTCGAGGACCATGGTAAGGAGCTCTCAATGCTCAAAGCCAACAGAAAGAAAACTCTCTATAGCTTGGCGGAGATGCAAACCTCCATGTCCGACAAGATCAAAGAGCTCACCTCAGCCAATGAATCTATCACTGATCTGAAATTGAAGCTGACCACGCTAGAGAAGTCCCTGGAGGACGGCAAGGCTCAAGAGAAGGCTTTGATCAAGGACCTCCAGAACGAGAAGGACCTGCTCAAGAGCGTTGCCGCCTCTTACAATGACTTTGAGAAAGGTGTGAAGATCTGGACCAAGCGCCTGGTTGACGTCGCAGAAAGGATTGCAGCAGAGTTGTCCACCATATGCCTGCAGAACTTCAGCTATTCTTCTGACGACTGTGGCACCCCGGCTCAGAGAACTGGTTTACCAGTGTTTCCAACCCAGAGATCATGTCTTCTGGAAACACACAACAACTTGGAACAGAACATAGCTGAACTTTTATTGATAATAGTCGAGTACAAGCTTATATATTACATGATCATCGAGGCCAAAAGCACATCTGGTGCCATAACAGTATCTACGTTATTTATCTAACATATCAGGGCCTCGGTATTACTGCGGAATACTACAGTGGAAGACTACTGCGTAGCGGAACATGATAGTATCTCCATCCACAGGGACACTGCTGAGGACACATCCTAGGCATCACAACACGGACATCGAGACCTCCGTCTTAGTCTTCTCCTGCATCTGGCATGATACGCCAGGTGAGTACTTTGAATGTACTCGCAAGCACATGACAACCAAATATGCAGCAAATAATAGCACGGCAATCAACTTGTTAACTCTTAACTGAATCACTTACTGTTATTAACTTACTCATATCCGGGTTGTCTCACAACCCTCGGAATACTCGATGCCATGAGTACTTCCACTCATAAGACAAGTTCTTCCATCATTACTATGGTTATTACGGTTGATCACCTAGAGAGGTCTGGACGGGCTGTCCAATACCGTGGACGCAGCTATTCGAATAGATTTTACACTCTGCAGAGGTTGCGCACTTTACCCACACTATGGAGCACCTGACCTCGTAATCCTATTCGGGTGGATCAGCGTTGCTCCAATGAAACCTACCTGACCCGTGACTCTCCCATCGTACCACCGGCATTCATTCTCCCCCGGAGTCCTGCCCTGGGTGGCCCCCTTATGTCACCTCGTGACACCTGCCACCGTCGTGGACAAACTAAACTGTCCCAAACGGGGACGCCGGCACAAAACTCAACTGGGCTCACAGGGTTATCACCGTCTACCTGATCAGGACAGCACGCACGCATAACCCTCCCTGTCTGGAGGTACCGGTGAAAGAGCACGGAGCCAGACCAAGTCAAGGCCATCCCATACCGGCGAATGTGGCTGCACGGGTAAGCCCGGACAGGTGACTCTTGATCAACCAACTAAGTTTCATTTATCAAGCATGATGGTTCAACATTTCAGCTTGAGTTATCAACATAAGGCATTTAAATAATTTACTTTGAATAATCTATGTTAATGAAATGCAAGAAATGAATATGAATTTATGCAATGCTATGAAATGCTTCATAATATGGATGTCCTGGCTTGCCTTGATCAGTTGGGTGGTTCAGAAACTCCTGGTCTTCAAATCCACAAGAATCTCCTTCTGAAAACATTTTTAAATAGCAAAGGAAAATGTCACATAAAGCCTTTTTATTCACCAACAATTCTGTGGATGTTGGAAAAATACCAAACTTGGTCAGAAAATAAAGGACTTTCGTACAAACACAATGCAAAAAGAATCAGGTCAATTGGACTTTTCTGTAAAAAGTTATTCACAGTCAAAGCTACTGGTCAACTCTGTTAATAATTCAAAATGAGAAAAAAAACTCAGAACGGGCCACGTCGAAGGCGTAAAATGCCGATGCGCATCCACTTACCGCTTCGGTAAGTCGCTGACGGGTGGGGCCCTTCGTTTAAAATAGAGGGGAGAGAGAGAGCAGAGAAGAGGGGCGGCTCACTGGCGGTGATTGCCGGCGATAGCGACGGCGGTTGGGCTCGTGGATGGTGGGGATGGATCGGGCGCTTGAATACGGTCTTCCCGGTACCTGTAGCTTCCCCGGAGATGGTCGGACGGCACGGAGCACTTCTTCTCCGGCGGACGAGCGCTACGATGGTCGACGGAGGAGCCCAATCCGGTAGCAATCCAGTGAGGCGAGAGCTCGGGGAGGACCAGAGGAACCCACTGATCACGCTGAAGGGCTCAGGCGAGGAGGAGGTGGAGTGGAGGTGGCTGGATATGGAACGAGGGCGGCGGAGGAGCTCCGGTGAAGCTCGAGGCCAGAGGGCCTCTCGGCCTTGGCTCTTGCTTGGGGAGGCAGTGGAGGATGGAGGGTGAGGGGTGAGGAGCTCAGCGAGGCTGGACGGGGCTATTTATAGCTGAGAAGAGGCGCTCGGCGATCTCTCCGGATGCGGCTCGAAGCGGGGCACATCGCCGGCGAGAGGAACGCCTCGCTGGCTGGCTGCTTGCGGCGACAGGACGGGAGAGAGCAGCAGCATTGAATGCTCGAAGAGACCGGACGGGAGGAAGAGGACGAGCGGTGCTGCAACCATGGCCACACGGGCCTCACAGTGCGGCGATGGCGTGGCGGCTGGCGAGGGCATCTCCGGCGAGGGCGAAGGCACTGGAAGGGCTAGGTGTCAACCAGGGGCGATGTCGGCATGCTTGGACAATGCACGGTTGCGCGAGCGTCCAGTCCCGACGCGACCCTAGCCTGGCGCGGCACAGATCGCGGCGACAAGCATGCCATCGCCCTGCTCACCATGGTGCTTGGCACCAGGGGGCCACGTAGGTCTGGCAAAACTTGTCTGGCACGTCGACCTTCAATCCCTCACTTCACCTGTACCCGTGGTTTGGCTTGGTTTGGTCTGAGATGAATGGTAACCTCAACAACAGTTCCTGATAGCAAAGAAGAGAGGGATCTAGAGAGCTGGAGAGCTAGGGATGGAGCCAAAGAGATTGTCTGGAGTGATCCTCATTGGAAGGACTCCAAACTGACCAAGTTTGAGGTGGTTTGGTTGAAGTTTGAGGGTAGTTCATGTGTAACCTGCAAATCTGGTCCGTAATGTGAATGTTGAGGTACTGCTCACTTGGTTGATCTCCTAAGGCTAAAACTTGGTGGAGGGAAGTCATTTGTAGTTGTCCTCATGCCACAAAAATTGCAGAGCATTTGGACAAACCAAGCAGGTACTTCCTTCACAAAGGTTCAGACTGACCAGGAACAAAAATGAATTGTTTTGCAAAATATTTGAACTAGGCCATGGAATATTTTTGGATATTGGAGCAAGATATGGTCCAAAGTATTTTAGAGAATTATTTGAGAATTTTCTGAGCATCCAAACTATAGGTGGCTTCACAACCCATAGTAATGCCCTAAATTCTCAAATAAAAGAAAAGGGCTTTTGAAAATGATTTCAATTGGGATTTGGGTCCTTGAGATACTTGGCAGGGTTTTGGCAAGGTGATGAGGCTTTGGACTACTTGGAAAAGATTCAAAAGTTTCCAAGACCAATGAAAAGGTTCAAAAAGCATTCAAATTTCAAATAAAGCCAAGAAAAGTTTGAAAAGAAAAAGTTGCCAAAATCAGGGTGTCACAAACCTACCCCCCCTTAGGATGAATCTCGTCCTCGAGATTCGGTTGCTCATGGAACAAATATGGATATGCGAATCTCAGAAAATCTTCTCTTTCCCAAGTGGCCTCTTCCTCAGTGTGGTGCTCCCATAGCACCTTGTAAAAGCTTATCACCTTACTCCTCGTGGTTCTTTCTATCTCATCCAAGATCCTGACAGGTTTTTCCTCACAAGTCAAATCCTTAGCTAATTCTAATTCACTCATATCCGCTTGTTTGGCTGGGGGTGCAATGCATTTCCTTAACTGTGAGATGTGAAAAACATCATGAACGTCTGACAATGCTAGTGGCAATTCCAACTGATATGCGACTCTGCCCTTCGTAGCAATCACTCGAAAGGGACCGATGAATCTTGGGGCCAACTTTCCCCGGGTGCCAAACCTCTTTACTCCCTTCATAGGGGTTACTCGCAGGTAAGCATAGTCTCCAGGCTCGAAAGTTACTTCCCAGTGTTTTGGGTCGTAATAGCTCTTCTGTCGGGACTTGGCTGCATGCAGACGCTCTTGAATATCTTTGACTTGCCTTTCAGCCTCGAGCATCAAGTTCGTACCAAAGATGCGACTATCTCCTGTTTGGGACCAGTTCAGCGGTGTGCGGCACTTCCGTCCGTACAATGCCTCAAAAGGCGACATCTTGAGACTTGCCTGATAGCTGTTGTTGTAGGAGAATTCCGCGTACGGCAAATTATCCTGCCATTTAGGTCCATGGGAGAGAGCACATGACCGAAGCATATCCTCTAATATTTGGTTCACGCACTCGGTCTGTCCGTCTGTCTGCGGATGGTATGTTGTGCTGTGTTTTAGCATGGTTCCCAAAGCTTGATGTAGCCGTAGCCAGAATGCTGAGGTAAATAGGGAACCCCTATCTGAAGTGGTAGACTTGGGTACTCTGTGCCGACTGACTATTCGGGACATGTAGAGTTGTGCCAGCTGATTTGCGTTGAAAGTGGTCTTTACTGGGATAAAGTGAGCCACTTTCGTGAGGATGTCTACAATGACCCAAATAGCATCATTGCCTCTCGTGGACTTGGGCAATCCCACAATAAAATCCATACATATGTCGTCCCACTTCCACTGGGGCATCGGTAAAGGTTGTAGTAGCCCAGCGGGTTTCTGATACTCAGCTTTGACCTTGTTACAAATGTCACAGCAGGCGACATAGTATGCTATATCTTTCCGCATTCCTGACCACCAAAAAGTTTCTCTCAAGTCCTGATACATCTTGGTACCTCCCGGGTGGATCAAATATGTGGACTCATGTGCTTCCTTGAGTATTTGTTGCCTCAAGTTGTTCTGATTCGGCACACAAATTCGTTTCTCGAACCACACGGTACCCTGTTCACTTATACGGAAGGACTTGGCCTTCCCTTGCTGAATTAACTCCTTGATCTTCCGAATTTCTTCATCTGACTTCTGTGCTTCCTTGATTTCCTCCATGAAGGTTGGAGTAATTTCCAACGTGTCCGGGGTCATTGGGCTACATAGCACCATATTGAGCTTGACAAAGTCTTCTTGTAAGCTTGGATGCATACCCTCAACTAGTGCATTCACAGCAGCTTGTTTCCTGCTCAGGGTATCAGCGACCACATTTGCTTTCCCTGGATGATAGTTTATTCCAACATCATAATCCTTGACTAGCTCAAGCCATCTATGCTGTCTGAGGTTCAGGTCGGGTTGAGTGAAAATATACTTGAGACTCTTATGGTCTGTGTATATCTCACATCGTTGTCCAATAAGATAATGCCTCCAAATCTTCAGGGCATGAACCACAGCAGCTAGCTCCAAGTCATGTGCGGGATAGTTCTCCTTATGAGGTCATATCTGTCGTGATGCATAAGCCACAACCTTTCCCTCTTGCATTAGCACACATCCAATTCCATGCCTGGATGCGTCGCAATATATGTCGAAACTATTGTGAATGTCTGGGAGGACTAAGACAGGGGTTGTGGTTAGCCTTGTCTTTAATTCCTGGAAACTGTTATCGCACTCGTATGTCCAGATAAACCTTTGGTTCTTTTTCAATAATTCCGTCAGTGGCTTGGCTATCTTAGAAAAGCCTTCAATGAAGCGACAGTAGTAGCCTGCCAAGCCAAGGAAACTACGGACTTCAGTCACCATAGCTGGTGTCTTCCAGTTCAAGACCGCAGTAACCTTACTAGGATCAACATCTATCCCTTTCTCTGACAGAATATGTCCAAGGAATCCCACCTCTTTCAGCCAAAATTCGCACTTACTGAACTTGGCATATAAGCGATGGGTTCTCAACCTTTCCAAGACAGCTCTGAGACGTTGTTTATGCTCCTCTTCATCCTTAGAGTATATCAGGATGTCATCAATGAACACCACTACAAACTTGTCCAGAAAGTCCATGAAGACTTTGTTCATCATACTCATGAAGTAGACTGGAGCATTGGTTAATCCAAACGCCATAACTGTAAATTCATATAGTCCATAACGAGTGGTGAACGCTGTCTTGGGGATATCCTCCTTTCGGATTTTCAGTTGATGATATCCCGTTCTGAGGTCGATCTTAGAGAATACCCGTGCTCCATTCAACTGGTCAAATAAGTCATCAATTTGAGGAAGCGGGTACTTGTTCTTGATAGTGACCTTGTTAAGCTGGCGATAGTTTACGCACATTCGTAGACTTCCATCCTTCTTCTTGACAAATAATACTGGTGACCCCCATGGCGAGATGCTTGGACGAATATATCCTTTTTGTAGCAATTCGTCTAACTGCTTCTTTAGCTCTGCCAGCTCTGGGCCTGGCATACGATAATATTTCTTGTATATCGGGGCTGTACTGGGAATTACCTCGATCGCAAACTCCAATTCTCGGTCGGGCGGCATTCCTGGTAATTCCTCAGGGAACACATCCGGGAACTCGCAGACTACTGGGATCAGGTTCATATCTGTAACAGTGGTCTGGTATGCCGTGCCCTTTCTTGTTATCATTCTGCTGGCCAGAAATTGGATGGTTTGTCCGGCGGGGTTCACCAATGTCACCGTTCTGGTGGCACAGTTGATACACACTTGGTGCGGTGCCAACCAGTCCATCCCCAGTATTATGTCCAGTCCTGGAGATTCAATGGCAACAAGGGTAGCTGGGAATTTGACTCCATGGATGGAGATTTCCAGTCCCTTGTATATTATATTTGTTCTGAGCGTAGAGCCAGGGGATTGTACCACCATGATTTTGTCCAAAAGTGAAGGAGAAAATTTGTGCAAGGTGGCAAAACTTCGCGAAATAAATGAGTCGGAAGCCCCAGAATCAAATAAAATTAATGCAGGTATGTCATTGACAGAAAACATACCAAGGATAATGTCTGGAGCTTCATAGACTTCTTCGGCAGAGATGTGGTGGACGCATCCGTGGCTGAAGTTGTGGTTGGGGCGGCGTCCAAGGTGATTGACTTGTGGCTTGTGGTCAGCAGATTGCTTCCCGTTATTAGTAGGGCACTGCTTGGCGTAGTGTCCACTCTGGCCACAAGTGAAACAGGTGTTGTTGCGGCGGTAGTCCTCTATGACTGGCTGCTTGCCGAAGGTCTTGTTCTGGTTGCCTGGCTTGCTGTTGTTGCCACCATTGTTCCACACGGGTTTGTTTTCAGATGGCCCTGGCTGCCAACTGCGCAGCTTTTGTGCATATGGCTCCCTGTTGTCCTTCTTGGGCTCAAACTTCCTCTTATGATCATCATTCCCAGACTTGTGTTCTCGTTCAGCGATGAAGGCCTTATCCACCAATGTCAGGAACTCAGGGAAGTCCAACATGCATAGCTGACATCGGAGGGCGTGATTAAGTCCTCCGAGGAACCGGTCTATTTTACTTTCTTCGGTAGCCACATCATGAGGAGAGTACCGGGCCAAATTGTTGAACTTGTTTAAGTATTCTCCCACAGACATGTTTCCTTGTGTGAGATCCAGGAATTCTCTCCGTTTCACTTTCATGATACCCGTGGGGATATGATACTTGCGGAACAGCTCTTTGAATTTCTCCCAGGAAATCTCTTCAGCAGGCCACATTAACTTGGTGTTGTCCCACCATATGGCTGCCGGACCTTCGAGATAATGGGTGGCAAATGGGACTTTATCTACTTCTTCACAACGAGCGATGTCCAATTTCTTCTCCATGGTCCTTAACCAGTCATCAGCCTCAATAGGATCCACGGCCTGACCAAAGTTGGGTGGTTTTGTGCGCTGGAAGTCAGACAGTTTGGAATGCACCCCATTGCCATTATTCTGACCTACTATTGTCTGCATACTCTTGAGAAATTCCATGAGGTCTTGGTGCCTCTTTTCCTCAAACATTCTCATTATCTGATCTGTGGTTGGTGCTTGAGGTGGTGGTGGTGGTAAGTCTTCGGGCGGTTGCCCTTCCTGCCTGGCGGATCGACGGACGGGGTTTCTATCGCCTCCTTGACTGCTACTTCCTTTCTTCATTCTAATTTTTGTTCCCATGGCAAACACCGAATCGATGAGCAACATCCATAAGGAGAATTACAGTAATATGACACCAAAAGAAAATTCATGAAAAAGGCAAATAAAGAAAACAAGATAATTATACAAGATAACCCAACATCATACATGGCAAGCTAGTAGGGGAATATCATGACTAGACTGCTCATACGACAGTTGGCATATGCAAAGATGCATGCATTACTACTCCAGTCTAGTGCGTCAGTGACACGAACACTGCCCATTCGAAGAGTCCTCATCGTCAGATCCTGAGTCGGAATCAGAACTGATGATGTGAGTCACCGGGTTAAAGGAGACGCGATGTCGCTGCTGAGACGGCTCTCCCTCGGCGGAAGAAAGAGCACGTCGCCTCAACATCGGTGGAGCAGGAATGGCTGAGAGTGAGGCCCACTCAGCTGGGGTCTCAAGTCGACTACCAGACGATAAGCCTGATGGTCCAAAAAAACCAGAAGGGGTATCAAGCACACGCGGGGGTGGAACTGGTGGTGGATAACTAGGTGGAACTACAGGAGGAGGAGGAGCTGGAGTCACTGCTGCAAGTGCCTCCTGAACACGACACAGCTCCTTAGCCAAGGAAATGATCATACGATAACTGGCGTTCAGGTAGCGAGACAAAACACCAACCGCATGATCACACGCCGGGTCAACAGGTGAGAAAAGGACTCGCCCTGTCTTAGGCGACAGAGTGGGATAGTGGAAGAAACCTGGATGGGTCTGCATCTCGACCTCCTGGAAGCGCAAGTCAGTAATAGCCTCCATGGCAGCAAACTGGATCGCCGGCTCCGGAGTAGAAGCCACTCCGCCCTTGGAAGAGCGAGAAGAGCTTCCAATATCCAAAGTCGCGGTCATGTAAGCCACTGCATGGTACTCATATACTGACTCGCCCAACTGCTCCCGAAATACCTGGTACACCGGCTCGTCACCATTGGGATACAGCCAAAGCCAGACGCTACGAAGCAGAGCTGGAAAAGTGTGGGGTTCTGGCTCATGATGGAAATGATATGGAACTGGTGTCATCTACACTCACAATGCCAAGGGTTAGTAACATAATGAATTATGATGCATGAGACATGGCATGCAATAATCAAATGCAACAAGCAAGATGCACACTCAAAGTCCTATGCTAATCGCAATCCTAGCGCGGGTTACCTAGGGTGTCCTACAGTCAGCACGGCTCTGATACCAAGCATTGTGGCACCCCGGCTCAGAGAACCGGTTTACCAGTGTTTCCAACCCGGAGATCATGTCTTCTAGAAACACACAACAACTTGGAACAGAACATAGCTGAACTTTTAATGATAATAGTCGAGTACTAGCTTATATATTACATGCTCATCAAGGCCAAAAGCACATCTGGTGCTATAACAATATCTACAGTATTTATCTAACATATCAGGGCCTCGGTATTACTGTGGAATACTACAGAGGAAGACTACTGCATAGCGGAACATGATAGTATCTCCATCCACAGGGACACTGCTGAGGACACATCCTAGGCATCGCAACACGGACATCGAGACCTCCGTCTCAGTCTTCTCCTGCATCTGGCATAATACGTCAGGTGAGTACTTTGAATGTACTCGCAAGCACATGACAACCAAATATGCAGCAAATAATAGCACGGCAATCAACTTGTTAACTCTTAACTGATTCACTTACTGTTATTAACTTACTCATATCCGGGTTGTCTCACAACCCTCGGAATACTCGATGCCACAAGTACTTTCACTCATAAGACAAGTTCTTCCATCATTACTATGGTTATTACGGTTGATCACCTAGAGAGGTCTGGACGGGCTGTCCAATACTGTGGACGCGACTATTCGAATAGATTTTACACTCTACAGAGGTTGCGCACTTTACCCACACTATGGAGCACCTGACCTCGTAATCCCATTCGGGTGGATCAGCGTTGCTCCAACGAAACCTGCCTGACCCGTGACTCTCCCATCGTACCACCGGCATTCATTCTCCCCCGGAGTCCTGCCCTGGGTGGCCCCCTTGTGTCACCTCATGACACCTGCCACCGTCGTGGCCAAACTAAACTGTCCCAAACAGAGACGCCGGCACAAAACTCAACTGGGCTCACAGGGTTATCGCCGTCTACCTGATCAGGGCAGCACGCACGCATAACCCTCCCTATCTGGAGGTACCGGTGAAAGAGCACGGAGCCAGACCAAGTCAAGGCCGTCCCATACCGGCGAATGTGGTTGCACGGGTAAGCCCGGACAGGTGACTCTTGATCAACCAACTAAGTTTCATTTATCAAGCATGATGGTTCAACATTTCAGCTTGAGTTATCAACATAAGGCATTTAAATAATTTACTTTGAATAATCTATGTTAATGAAATGCAAGAAATGAATATGAATTTATGCAATGCTATGAAATGCTTCATAATATGGATGTCCTGGCTTGCCTTGATCAGTTGGGTGGTTCAGAAACTCCTGGTCTTCAAATCCACAAGAATCTCCTTCTGAAAACATTTTTAAATGGCAAAGGAAAATGTCACATAAAGCCTTTTTATTCACCAACAATTCTGTGGATGTTGGAAAAATACCAAACTTGGTCAGAAAATAAAGGACTTTGGTACAAACACAATGCAAAAAGAATCAGGTCAATTGGACTTTTCTGTAAAAAGTTATTCACAGTCAAAGCTACTGGTCAACTCTGTTAATAATTCAAAATTTGGAAAAAGAACTCAGAACGGGCCACGTCGAAGGCGTAAAACGCCGATGCGCGTCCACTTACCGCTTCGGTAAGTCACTGACGGGTGGGGCCCTTCGTTTAAAACAGAGGGGAGAGAGAGAGAGAGCAGAGAAGAGGGGCGGCTCACGGGCAGTGATTGCCGGAGATAGCGACGGTGGTTGGGCTCGTGGATGGTGGGGATGGATCGGGCGCTTGAATACGGTCTTCTCGGTACCCGTAGCTTCCCGGAGATGGTCGGACGGTGCGGCGCCCTTCTTCTCCGGCGGACAAGCACTACGGTGGTCGACGGAGGAGCCCAATCCGGCAGCAATCCGACGAGGTGAGAGCTTAGGGAGGACCAGAGGAACCCACTGATCATGCTGAAGGGCTCAGGCGAGGCGGAGGTGGAGTGGAGGTGGCTGGATATGGAACGAGGGCGGCGGAGGAGCTCCGGTGAAGCTCGAGGCCAGATGGCCTCTCGGCCTTGGCTCTTGCTTGGGGAGGCAGTGGAGGATGGAGGGCGAGGGGTGAGGAGCTCAGTGAGGCTGGACGGGGCTATTTATAGCCAAGAAGAGGCACTCGGCGATCTCTCCGGATGTGGCTCGAAGCGGGCCACGTCACCGATGAGAGGTACGCCTCACTGGCTGGCTGCTTGTGGCAAGAGGATGGGAGAGAGAAGCAGCATTGAATGCTCGAAGAGACCGCATGGGAGGAACAGGACGAGCGGTGCCGCAACTATGGCCGCACGGGCCTCACAGTGCGACGATGGCGTGGCGGCCGGCGAGGGCATCTCCGGCGAGGGCGAAGGCACTGGAAGGGCTAGGTGTCAACCAGGGGCGATGTCGGCATGCTTGGACAACGCATGGCTGCGCGAGCATCCAGACCCGACGCGACCCGAGCCTGGCGTGGCACAGAGCGCGGCGACAAGCATGCCATCGCCGTGCTCACCACGGTGCTTGGCACTAGGGGGCCACGTAGGTCTGGCAAAACTTGTCCGGCACGTCGACCTTCGATCCCTCACTTCACCTGTACCCATGGTTTGGCTTGGTTTGGTCTGACAGGAATGGTAACCTCAACAACAGTTCCTGACAGCAAAGAAGAGAGGGATCTGGAGAGGTGGAGAGCTAGGAATGGAGCCAAAGAGATTGTCTGGAGTGATCCTCGTTGCAAGGACTCCAAACTGACCAAGTTTGAGGTGGTTTGGTTGAAGTTTGAGGGTAGTTCATGTGTAACCTGCAAATCTGGTCCAGAATGTGAATGTTGAGGTACTGCTCACTTGGTTGATCTCCTAAGGCTGAAACTTGGTGGAGGGAAGTGATTTGTAGTTGTCCTCATGCCACAAAAATTGCAGAGCATTTAGACAAACCAAGCAGGTACTTCCTTCACAAAGGTTCAGACTGACCAGGAACAAAAATGAATTGTTTTGCAAAATATTTGAACTAGGCCATGGAATATTTTTGGATATTGGAGCAAGATATGGTCCAAAGTATTTTAGAGAATTATTTGAGAATTTTCTGAGCATCCAAACTATAGGTGGCTTCACAACCCATAGTAATGCCCTAAATTCTCAAATAAAAGAAAAGGGCTTTTGAAAATGATTTCAATTGGGATTTGGGTCCTTGAGATACTTGGCAGGGTTTTGGCAAGGTGATGAGGCTTTGGACTACTTGGAAAAGATTCAAAAGTTTCCAAGACCAATGAAAAGGTTCAAAAAGCATTCAAATTTCAAATAAAGCCAAGAAAAGTTTGAAAAGAAAAAGTTGCCAAAATCAGGGTGTCACAACGACAGGGTGTCATCGAGCGCCAAGCTGACCATGTTCTTTGAGAGCATCATTGATGCCCTGAAGCGGCTCCGTTCTGAACGAGCAACCCACCTGGCCAACGAATCCCGCAAACTCTGTCGGGCTGTCCTCCTCAAGGTGCTCGTCAAAGTGGTGCACAAGAACCCTGGTAACAACCTCACCAACGTTCTCGACAGCCTGCCGGAGGGTGCAGACCTCAAGGCACTCAAAGAGCTTGTCGTGTCCATCATCGACAAGGTAAGCTAAGTCAAGAGGGTCGAAGGCCAGCGCAGGGACTAGCCACTTCGCTTCATCTTTGCCGCCACCATTCCATGCCAAAGATAAATTCATCTTAAGTTAGAATCGTGGCAACTATCAATGTAATATAACATGCTATGCTTTGGATGAATGCATGCTATTTCCCTTATCGGATTTCTTTCTGTATGGTGCATGCCCTACGCTCATTGGAAAAACTTGCCGGCGCGCGTACCCTTGCCGCGAGCGCTTTGAGGAACGGATCCTTAGCAGCCTGCTGGGGGTGTCGCTACCGGCAAGATACCTTGACATTTTCAGTGCAGCCACCTAAGCTGTTGAGCGGACTCGAAACAGAGTAAGGGCGCAACCGATCATGGCAAAGTTCCTTTGCGTGCAGGTTTTCCATATGGCCGAAATCGTTCAAGGAAAATAACCTTTAAGTAAAAAGAAATTCACTTAAAGTTTTGCAACTTAACTTTTTGTCGCTCAACTCCTTCCTGCAAGGTGTCAACTTTGAACGTTGCTTGTCGGTATCCATACCATCATTCCCCCCGGCAAACTTGCACGCGAGGGAACCTTCCATCTTTTGAGAAAAAGAAAGAAGAGAAAACAGAGATATGGAACCTTGGCGGTTCGTTAACGCTTACCGGAAGCAAGTGTAATACAATATGTCAGACAAACATGCATATAGATTAACATGAAAATCGACAGGAATTGTAAAACACTTAAGCTTATTCAACTATGCACAGGGCCTGAGCCTGGCTTTGTACAAAGGATCACATGCCTTGCTGGCAAAACTCGTACAAAAGGTGGTTGCCGGGGGACCTGGCAACCGCGCCTTATGGGTAGAACTTACAAAGATGCTCGATATTATAGGAATTGCTCACTGGAATGCCATCCTCGGTCTCCAGGCAGACAGCACCAGGCCTGGTGACCCGTACTACCCGATAAGGGCCTTCCCACTTCGGCGTCAACTTGTTGGAATTCTTGGCCGACTGAACGCGCTGAAGAACAAGGTCGCCTTCCTCAAGACTTCGGGCATGTCTTGCGGCTATGATAGCGGCGCAAGGCTTGCTGGTAGCATGCAGCTCGCACAGCATCCTGAAGACAATCTTTCTCAAGGAGTGTAGCGTCATCTTGCCACAACTGCTCTAGCTCAAGCTCATCATAAGCGAGCACTCGAGGTGACCTGTATATGAGTTCCGTGGGGAGAACTGCTTCTGCCCCCTACACTAGGGAGAAGGGTGTCTGGCCAGTGGCTCGATTTGGTGTCATTCTGATTGACCAAAGAACCGCCGGCAACTCATCAATCCAGTGTCTTCCGCACTTCTTCAGCTTGTCGAAAGTCCTTGTCTTGAGCCCTCGCAACACTTCAGCATTTGCCCTTTCTGCTTGGTCGTTGCTTCTCGGATGAGCAACAGAAGCAAAACAGATTTTGCTGCCAAGGTCTTGGACATATTGCATGAAGGTGTGGCTCAGGAACTATGTGCCGTTGTCGGTGATGATCCTGTTTGGCACACCAAAACGGCAAACTAGTCCCTTGAAGAACTTGACGGCTGATTGTGCTGTCACCTTTCTCACTGCTTCCACTTCCGGACACTTTGTGAACTTGTCGATCGTGACGTACAAGTACTCAAAGCCGCCGTTAGCATGGGGAAAAGGGCCCAATATGTCAAGCCCCCAGACCAAAAATGCCCAGGAAAGAGGAATTGTCTGAAGAGCTTGAGCTGGCTAATGCAATTTCTTTGAATGGAACTGGCACGCTTCACACTTGGTTACTAGTGTAGTTGCATTCTGGAGGGTAGTGGGCCAAAAGAAACCTTGCCGGAATGCCTTACCGATAAGAGCCCTTGAACCTATGTGGGAGCCACATATGCCCCCATGTATCTCTGCCAACAGCTCTAGTCCATCTTCTCGAGGAATGCACTTCAATTTCACACCGTTCGGTCTCTTTCTGTACAGGACATTGTCCACGAATTGGTACATACTAGACTAACGGGCTACTTTCTCCACTTCTTCCTATTCTTTGGGGAGTTCCCCTGTTTGGAAGAACTGGACGATGTGATGTGCCCATGCTGGAGCCTGAGGCTCAACAGCAAGGACTAAAGGCATGTACTCTGTCGCGGGAGCGTTTGTCTCTACAGCAAGGGCTTGAGGCCCTGCTGGAGCCTGTTGCTCCCCGACAAGCTTGGTGGAGTTCTCGGCAACTTCCTTGCCAGCGGCTCCTGGGAGCTCTGGAGGAAAGTACAGGCCGGAACTCAACTTCCTTCACTTATGTTGCCTTGTTGATGGTGTTATGGATGGCTGAGTCAATCGGAGCACAAAAGTACCTGGTTCCACAGGTAACTTAAGGGCAGCACGCTTTGATAGGCCATCAGCAATGTCATTCTCCACTCGAGGAACATGCTCTGTCTACAGACTGTCAAAGCGCTCCTCAAATTTCCTCACTTCATCTACATATGCTTCCATCAACGGGCTCTGATAGTCTTTGTTTACCTGCTTGACGACAAGCTGTGAATCACCCCTGACGATGAGCTTCTTAATTCCAAGATCCACCGCGATCCTGAGACTGCAAGCAGCCCTTCGTATTCTGCAGTGTTGTTCGTTGATCTCTCCCGGGGAAAGTGCATCTGAATTACATATTTGAGGTGCTCTCCGGTGGGCGCGACAAGCAGCACGCCAGCACCGGTGCCTTGCATCGAGAAAGCCCCATCAAAATACATAATCCATTCTCGATCTGTTTCCTTGCCGGGAAGAGTTGTCTCTTGACTTTCTTTGTCTGGCGTTGGGGTCCATTCTGCAATGAACTCTGGCAAGGCTCTGCACTGAATTGTTGAAGTGCTTTCAAACTTGAGATCAAAGCTTGACAATTCCAACAGCCACTCCACAATCCTGCCGGTCGCATCTGGATTTCATAAAATCCGCTGCAACGGGAAGCGAGTGACGACGGTAATCTCATGTGCCTAGAAATAATGGCGCAGCTTCTTCGAGGCCATAAGGAGGCCAAAGAGCAATTTCTGCACACCAGAATATCTTGACCTAGCCCCCTGCAAAAGGGAGCTGACAAAATAAACTAGACGCTGCACCATCTTCTTCCTCTGTGTTGCTTCATTTGACCTTGCAAATTCTGCCTTGTCGGCACCAGACCCTGCCGGGGAAGATCACAGCTCGTCATTTGACGGTCCTGCCGCCGCTGCTGCTTCCTCATCGACCTTCCTCTGCGCTACTAATGCAGCACTAACCACTTGATTTGTTGCCGCTAAATATAGCAGCAACGGCTCTTGTGGTTTAGGCGCGACTAGTATCGGCAGAGAGGAGAGGTACTTCTTCAAATCCTCCAGCGCTGCCTCCACTTCCGGAGTCCATTCATTGGACCTGCCTTCTTCAAGATTTTGAAAAAGGGCAGGGCGCGCTCAGCAAATTTGGAGATGAACCTACTCAGAGAAGCTATGCAGCTGGCAAGTCGACGCACATCTTTGACGCGTCTTGGTGCTTCAATCTGCTCAATTTCCTTGATCTTGTCGGGATTTGCTTCGATCCCACGCTGAGATACAAAGAACCCGAGAAGCTTGCCGGATGGAACGCCAAACACACACTTCTTGGGATTGAGCTTCAGATTGATCTTGCGCAGATTTGCAAATGTCTCTTCTAAATGTTGTATGAGCGTTGCTTTGTACTTGGTTTTAACCACTATATCATCCATATAGGCTTCCAAATTTCTATTCAGCTGAGGCTCAAAACCAATCTGGACCGCTCTTGCAAATGTTGAACCAGCACTTTTCAACCCGAAAGGCATACTTAAGAAACAATACGTACCACACGGGGTGATAAATGCGGTTTTCTCTTCATCTTCCTTTGCCATGAAAATCTGATGGTACCCTGACTAGGCGTCGAGAAACGACAACAGATCGCAGCCGGCAGTGGAGTCCACAATCTGGTCGATGCGCGGCAAGGGGAAAGGATCTTTTGGACAGGCTTTATTTATATCTGTATAGTCGATACATAGCCTCCATTTTCCATTCGCCTTGCGCACTACAACTGGATTAGCTAACCACGTCGGATGGAGCACTCCTCTGACCAAACCTGCCGCTTCCAACTTCCTGATTTCTTCGGCAATAAATTCTTGCCGTTCCAAAGACTGCTTCCTAACCTTTTGCTTGACGGGCCGTGCATGAGGACAGACAGCAAGATGGTGCTCAATTACTTCCCTGAGAACACCGGGGATATCAGATGGTTGCCATGCAAACACATCGATATTCGCCCGTAGGAAAGCAATGAGCGCTCTCTCCTATTTGTCATCGAGGGTGGAACTTATGATGAAAGTTCCTCCCATACCATCCTCCTTGACGGGCACCTTCTTGGTTTCTAGTGGAGCTGCCTTGGATTTCTTGCTCTTGTCGGTGGAGCTCTTCGGCACATCCTCGACGGGAGTGCAGCACTCCGAGGAGGTGCGCTTGCTGGAGTGTGTGCTAGAGGTCTTGCCGGTCTTCTTCTTCCCCCAGGAGCTTCAGCGGCAGGAGCAAGTGCCTTGGCAGTAGATGCTGCAACTGCCTCCTGGTAGAGTTGGTCGGCACAGATAAGCGCATCCTTTTTGTCAGAGTTGACAGTGATGACGCTCATCGGCCCGGGCATCTTCAATACATTGTAGGCGTAGCGCGAGGCCGCCATGAATTTAGCCAGCGCTGGACGGCCCAGAATCCCGTTATACAGTAACGGAATCTTGGCGGCGTCGAAAATGATCTTTTCTGTTCTATAGTTCAGCTCACTGCCAAATGTCACCGGCAATGTGATCTTGCCCTTTGGCTGGCTCCTTCCTGGATTGATCCCTTGAAACGTGCTCGTTTCCTTGAGATCTTCGTCAAGAATTTGCAACCTCTTGATCACGCTAGGCGAGATCAGGTTCAAACCGGCCCCACCGTTAACTAACATTTTTGTCACCTTGAGGTTGCGAATCGTTGGTGAAACCAACAATGGCAAACACCCGACCGCGGTTGTGCGATCAGGGTGATCCTCAACATAAAAAATGATAGGCGTGTTGGACCATTTCAGAAGCTTACGAGCATTGACTAACGGCTCTGTCACATTAATCTCGTGCACCCATTGTTTAAGTTGGCGGTGAGAAGAATGCAATGAGGCGCCTCCGTCAACGCACATAGCTTCTGTAGCCTTTTGGAACTCGTGCTCGCTAGACTCGTCGTCCTCTTCGTTGTCATCGTCACCCTCCTCTTCTTTGTCGCGGCCTCGAGCGGGCCTCTCCTTCTGTTGCTTGGCCTTGCCGCGGCAACCTCCTCGGCCACCGCGCTTCTTGCCAGACCCCTTAGCACCATCCTGGGCCCTCTCCTTGTCTCGCCTTTCATATTCAGCTTTCTGCCTCTCGACAAGCTGTTCAACTTGCCGGCAGTTTTGGAGATCATGGCCCTTAGTGCGATGGATCTTGCAGTATTGCTTGTCGGAGCCCTCCGGCTTGTCGGCGGCCACCAAGGCATGACATGTGACACACCCGGCAACCTCCTTGCCGGGACCGTCAACCTTGATCTTCTTGGCGGTGCTGGGGTTCCCGGATTCCTCGACGACAAGCTCAGCCTTGCCCTTGCGCTTCCTGTTACGCCGTCGGCCTTTCCTTATCGGGGCAGCGGTGTCTTCACCTTCAGAGTCGATTCCTATGCCGACATCCTCGCCGGGGAGTCTCCTTCCCTCTTCAGCCCGAGCACATTTGTCCGCCAGAGCATAGAGCTCAGCAATATCCCTGACCTTGTTCATCGCCAGCTCTTCCTGTTGGGGAACGTAGTAGTAAATCAAAAATTTTCCTACGCATCACCAAGATCAATCTATGGAGAGACTAGCAATGAGAGAGAGAGGAGTGCATCTTCATACCCTTGAAGATCGTGATGTGGAAGCGTTGCAAGAACGCGGTTGGAGGAGTCGTACACGCAGCGATTCAGATCGCGGTCGATTCCGATCTAAGCACCGAACAACGGCGCCTCCGCGTTCAACACACGTGCAGCCCGGTGACGTCTCCCACGCCTTGATCCAGTAAGGAGGAGGGATAGGTTGGGGAAGACAGCTCCAGCAGCACGACGGCGTGGTGGTGGAACTTGCAGTTCTTCGACAGGGCTTCGCCAAGCTCAACGGAGGAGGAGGGGGTGTTGGAGAGGGGGAGGGCTGCGCCTTGGATGAGGTGCTGCTTCCCTCCCTCCTCCCCTCTATTTATAGGGCCAAGGGGGAAGGGGGCCGGCCCCTCTAGATCAGATCTAGAGGGGGGGCGGCGGCCAGGGGGAGGGGGTTTGCCCCCCAAGCCAAGGGGGCGCCCCCCTTTAGGGTTCCCCCAACCCTAGGTGCATGGGCCCTAGGGGGGATGGCGCCCAGCCCACTTAGGGGCTGGTTCCCTCCCCCATACAGCCCATAGGGCCCTCCGGGGCAGGTGGACCCTCCCGGTGGACCCCCGGAACCCCTTCGGTGGTCCCGGTACAATACCGGAAAACCCCCGAACACTTCCGGTGACCGCATGATGACTTCCCATATGTAAATCTTCACCTCCGGACCATTCCGGAACTCCTCGTGACATCCGGGATCTCATCCGGGACTCCGAACAACATTCGGTAACCACATACTATTTCCCATAACAACCCTAGTGTCACCGAACCTTAAGTGTGTAGACCCTACGGGTTCGGGAACCATGCAGACATGACCGAGACATCTCTCCGGCCAATAACCAACTGCGGGATCTGGATACCCATTTTGGCTCCCACATGTTCCACGATGATCTCATCGGATGAACCACGATGTCGAGGATTGAATCAATCCCGTATACAATTCCCTTTGTCTACCGGTATGATACTTGCCCGAGATTCGATCGTCGGTATCCCTATACCTTGTTCAATCTCGTTATCGGCAAGTCTCTTTACTCGTTCCGTAACGCATGATCCCGTGGCTAACTCTTTAGTCACATTGAGCTCATTATGATGATGCATTACCGAGTGGGCCCAGAGATACCTCTCCGTCATACGGAGTGACAAATCCCAGTCTCGATTCGTGCCAACCCAACAGACACTTTCGGAGATACCTGTAGTGCACCTTTATGGTCACCCAGTTACATTGTGACGTTTGATACACCCAAAGCATTCCTACGGTATCCGGGAGTTGCACAATCTCATGGTCTAAGGAAATGATACTTGACATTAGAAAAGCTTTAGCAGACGAACTACACGATCTAGTGCTATGCTTAGGATTGGGTCTTGTCCATCACATCATTCTCCTAATGATGTGATCCCGTTATCAATGACATCCAATGTCCATGGTCAGGAAACCATAACCATCTATTGATCAACGAGCTAGTCAACTAGAGGCTCACTAGGGACATGTTGTGGTCTATGTATTCACACATGTATTACGATTTTCGGATAACACAATTATAGCATGAACAATAGACAATTATCATGAACAAGGAAATATAATAATAACCACTTTATTATTGCCTCTAGGGCATATTTCCAACAGTCTCCCACTTGCACTAGAGTCAATAATCTAGTTACATTGTGATGAATCGAACACCCATAGAGTTCTGGTGTTGATCATGTTTTGCTCGTGGAAGAGGTTTAGTCAACGGATCTGCGACATTCAGATCCGTATGCACTTTACAAATATCTATGTCTCCATCTTGAACATGTTCATGAATGGAGTTGAAGTGACGCTTGATATGCCTGGTCTTCTTGTGAAATCTGGGCTCCTTGGCAAGGGCAATAGCTCCAGTGTTGTCACAGAAGAGAGTCATTGGGCCCGACGCATTGGGAATAACTCCTAGGTCGGTGATGAACTCCTTCATCCAGACTGCTTCCTGTGCTGCCTCCGAGGCTGCTATGTACTCTGCTTCACATGTAGATCCCGCCACGACGCTTTGCTTGCAACTGCACCAGCTGACTGCCCCACCATTCAAAATATACACGTATCCGGTTTGTGACTTAGAGTCATCCAGATCTGTGTCGAAGCTAGCATCGACGTAACCCTTTACGACGAGCTCTTCGTCACCTCCATAAACGAGAAACATATCCTTAGTCCTTTTCAGGTACTTCAGGATGTTCTTGACCGCTGTCGAGTGTTCCATGCCGGGATTACTTTGGTACCTTCCTACCAAACTTACGGCGAGGTTCACATCAGGTCTGGTACACAGCATGGCATGCATAATAGACCCTATGGCTGAGGCATAGGGGATGACACTCATCTTTTCTCTATCTTTTGCCGAGGTCGGGCATTGAGCCGTGCTCAATCTCACACCTTGCAATACAGGCAAGAACCCCTTCTTGGACTGATCCATATTGAACTTCTTCAATATCTTGTCAAGGTATGTGCTTTGCGAAAGACCAATGAGGCGTCTCGATCTATCTCTATAGATCTTGATGCCTAATATGTAAGCAGCTTCTCCAAGGTCCTTCATTGAAAAACACTTATTCAAGTAGGCCTTTATGTTTTCCAAGAATTCTATATCATTTCCCATTAATAGTATGTCATCCACATATAATATGAGAAATGCTACAGAGCTCCCACTCACTTTCTTGTAAACACAGGCTTCTCCATAAGTCTGTGTAAACCCAAACGCTTTGATCATCTCATCAAAGCGAATGTTCCAACTCCGAGATGCTTGCACCAGCCCATAGATTGAGCGCTGGAGCTTGCATACCTTGTCAGCATTATTAGGATCGACAAAACCTTCCGGCTGCATCATATACAACTCTTCCTTAAGGAAACCATTAAGGAATGCCGTTTTGACGTCCATTTTCCATATCTCATAATCATAGAATGCGGCAATTGCTAACATGATTCGGACGGACTTCAGCTTCGCTACGGGTGAGAAGGTCTCATCGTAGTCAACCCCTTGAACTTGTCGATAACCCTTAGCGACAAGTCGAGCCTTATAGATGGTCACATTACCATCCGCGTCTGTCTTCTTCTTAAAGATCCATTTGTTCTCTATGGCTTGCCGATCATTGGGCAAGTCTGTCAAAGTCCATACTTCGTTTTCATACATGCATCCTATCTCGGATTTCATGGCTTCTAGCCATTTATTGGAATCCGGGCCCGCCATCGCTTCTTCATAGTTCGAAGGTTCACCATTGTCTAACAACATGATTTCCAGGACAGGGTTGCCGTACCACTCTGATGCAGAACGTGTCCTCGTGGACCTACGAATTTTAGTAGCAACTTGATCCGAAGTTTCATGATCATCATCATTAACTTCCTCTCTAGTCGGTGCAGGCACCACAGAAACATCTTCCTGAGCTGCGCTACTCTCCGGTTCAAGAGGGGTTACCTCATCAAGTTCTACTTTCCTCCCACTTACTTCTTTCGAGAGAAACTCTTTCTCTAGAAAGGATCCATTCTTGGCAACAAATATCTTGCCTTCGGATCTGAGGTAGAAGGTATACCCAATAGTTTCCTTAGGGTATCCTATGAAGACGCATTTTTCCGATTTGGGTTCGAGCTTTTCAGGTTGAAGTTTCTTGACATAAGCATCGCATCCCCAAACTTTCAGAAACGGCAGCTTAGGTTTCTTCCCAAACCATAATTCATACGGTGTCTTCTCAACGGATTTCGACGGAGCCCTATTTAAAGTGAATGCGGCAGTCTCTAAAGCATAACCCCAAAATGATAGCGGTAGATCGGTAAGAGACATCATAGATCGCACCATATCCAATAGAGTGCGATTACGACGTTCAGACACACCATTACGCTGAGGTGTTCCAGGCGGCGTGAGTTGTGAAACAATTCCATATTTCCTTAAGTGCGTGCCAAACTCGTGACTCAAATATTCCCCTCCACGATCTAATCGTAAGAACTTTATTTTCCTATCACGTTGATTCTCAACCTCACTCTGAAATTCCTTGAACTTTTCGAAGGTCTCAGACTTGTGTTTCATTAAGTAGACATACCCATATCTACTTAAGTCATCAGTGAGGGTGAGAACATAACGATAACCACCGCGAGCCTCAACGCTCATTGGACCGCACACATCAGTATGTATGATTTCCAATAAGTTGGTTGCTCGCTCCATTGTTCCGGAGAACGGAGTCTTGGTCATTTTGCCCATGAGGCATGGTTCGCACGTGTCAAATGATCAATAATCAAGAGACTCCAAAAGTCCATCTGCATGGAGTTTCTTCATGCGTTTGACACCAATGTGACCAAGGCGGCAGTGCCACAAGTATGTGGGACTATCATTATCAACCTTACATCTTTTGGCATTCACACTATGAATATGTGTAACATCACGTTCGAGATTCAATAAAAATAAACCATTGACCAGCGGGGCATGACCATAAAACATATCTCTCATATAAATAGAACAACCATTATTCTCGAATTTAAATGAGTAGCCATCTCGCATCAAACGAGATCCTGATACAATGTTCATGCTCAAAGTTGGTACTAAATAACAATTATTGAGGTTTAAAACTAATCCCGTAGGCAGATGTAGAGGTAGCGTGCCGACGGCGATCACATCGACCTTGGAACCATTCCCGACGCGCATCGTCACCTCGTCCTTCGCCAGTCTCCGCTTATTCCGCAGCTCCTGTTTTGAGTTACAAATATGAGCAACCGCACCGGTATCAAATACCCAGGAGCTACTACGAGCGCTGGTAAGGTACACATCAATAACATGTATATCATATATACCTTTGGTATTGCCGGCCTTCTTATCTGCTAAGTACTTGGGGCAGTTCCGCTTCCAGTGACCGTTTCCCTTGCAATAAAAGCATTCAGTCTCAGGCTTGGGTCCATTCTTTGGCTTCTTCCCGGTAGCTTGCTTACCGGGCGTGGCAACTCCCTTGCCGTCCTTCTTGAAGTTCTTTTTATCCTTGCCTTTCTTGAACTTAGTGGTTTTATTCACCATCAACACTTGATGTTCCTTTTTGATCTCCACCTCCGCTGATTTCAGCATTGAATATACCTCAGGAATGGTTTTTTCCATCCCCTGCATATTGAAGTTCATCACAAAGCTCTTGTAGCTAGGTGGAAGCGACTGAAGGATTCTGTCAACGACCGCGTCATCCGGGAGATTAACTCCCAGCTGAGACAAGCGGTTGTGCAACCCAGACATTTTGAGTATATGCTCGCTGACAGAACTATTCTCCTCCATCTTACAACTGTAGAACTTGTCGGAGACTTCATATCTCTCGACTCGGGCATGAGCTTGGAAAACCATTTTCAGCTCTTGGAACATCTCATATGCTCCGTGTTGCTCAAAACGCTTTTGGAGCCCCGGTTCTAAGCTGTAAAGCATGCCGCATTGAACCAGGGAGTAATCATCACTACGCGACTGCCAGACGTTCATAACGTCTTGAGTTGCCGGGAAAACAGGTGTGTCACCTAGCGGTGCTTCAAGGACATAAGCTTTCTTGGCAGCTATGAGGATGATCCTCAGGTTACGGACCCAGTCCGTGTAGTTGCTACCATCGTCTTTCAGCTTGGTTTTCTCTAGGAACGCGTTGAAGTTGAGGGCAACATTAGCGTGGGCCATTTGATCTACAAGACATATTGTAAAGATTTTAGACTATGTTCATGATAATTAAGTTCATCTAATCAAATTATTCTATGAACTCCCACTCAGATAGACATCCCTCTAGTCATCTAAGTGATACATGATCCGAATTGACTAGGCCGTGTCCGATCATCACGTGAGACAGACTAGTCATCAACGGTGAACATCTCTATGTTGATTGTATCTTCTATACGACTCATGTTCGACCTTTCGGTCTTCCGTGTTCCGAGGCCATGTCTGTACATGCTAGGCTCGTCAAGTCAACCTAAGTGTTTTGCATGTGTAAATCTGGCTTACACCCGTTGTATTCAAACGTTAGAATCTATCACACCCGATCATCACGTGGTGCTTCGAAACAACGAACCTTCGCAACGGTGCACAGTTAGGGGGAACACTTTCTTGAAATTTTAGCGAGGGATCATCTTATTTATGTTACCGTCGTTCTAAGCAAATAAGATGTAAACATGATAAACATCACATGCAAATCATAAAGTGACATGATATGGCCAACATTATTTTGCTCCTTTTGATCTCCATCTTCGGGGCACCATGATCATCATCGTCACCGGCATGACACCATGATCTCCATCATCATGATCTCCATCATCGTGTCTTCATGAAGTTGTCTCGCCAACTATTACTTCTACTACTATGGCTAACAGTTAGCAATAAAGCAAAGTAATTACATGGCGTTATCATTGACACGCAGGTCATACAATAAATTAAGACAACTCCTATGGCTCCTGCCGGTTGTCATACTCATCGACATGCAAGTCGTGATTCCTATTACAAGAACATGATCAATCTCATACATCGCATATATCATTCATCACATCCTTTTGGCCATATCACATCACACGACATATGCTACAAGAACAAGTTAGACGTCCTCTAATTGTTGTTGCAAATTTTTTTTACGTGGCTGCTATAGGTTTCTAGCAAGAACGTTTCTTACCTACACCACAACCACAACATGATATGCCAATTTCTATTTACCCTTCATAAGGACCCTTTTCATCGAATCCGATCCGACTAAAGTGGGAGAGACAGACACCCGCTAGCCACCTTATGCAACTAGTGCATGTCAGTCGGTGGAACCTGTCTCACGTAAGCGTACGTGTAAGGTCGGTCCGGGCCGCTTCATCCCACGATGCCGCCGAATCAAGATAAGACTAGTAATGGCAAGTAAATTGACAAAATCGACGCCCACAACAACTTGTGTTCTACTCGTGCAAGAAACTACGCATAGACCTAGCTCATGATGCCACTGTTGGGGAACGTAGTAGTAAATCAAAATTTTTCCTACGCATCACCAAGATCAATCTATGGAGAGACTAGCAACGAGAGAGAGAGAGGAGTGCATCTTCATACCCTTGAAGATCGCGATGCGGAAGCGTTGCAAGAACGCGGTTGGAGGAGTCGTACACGTAGCGATTCAGATCGCGGTCGATTCCGATCTAAGCACCGAACAACGGCGCCTCCGCGTTCAACACACGTGCAGCCCGGTGACGTCTCCCGCACCTTGATCCAGCAAGGAGGAGGGAGAGGTTGGGGAAGACAGCTCCAGCAGCACGACGGCGTGGTGGTGGAACTTGCAGTTCTCCGGCAGGGCTTCGCCAAGCTCAATGGAGGAGGAGGGGGTGTTGGAGAGGGGGAGGGCTGCGCCTTGGATGAGGTGCTGCTGCCCTCCCTCCTCCCCTCTATTTATAGGGGGAAGGGGGAAGGGGGCCGGCCGCTCTAGATCAGATCTAGAGGGGGGGCGGCGGCCGGGGGAGGGGGCTTGCCCCCCAAGCCAAGGGGGCGCCCCCCTTTAGGGTTTCCCCCAACCCTAGGCGCATGGGCCCTAGGGGGGGATGGCGCCCAGCCCACTTAGGGGCTGGTTCCCTCCCCCATACAGCCCATAGGGCCCTCCGGGGTAGGTGGACCCTCCCGGTGGACCCCCGGAACCCCTTCGGTGGTCCTGGTACAATACCGGAAAAACCCCAAACACTTCCGGTGACCGTATGATGACTTCCCATATATAAATCTTCACCTCCGGACCATTCCGGAACTCCTCGTGACGTCCGGGATCTCATCCGGGACTCCGAACAACATTCGGAAACCACATACTATTTCCCATAACAACCCTAGCGTCACCGAACCTTAAGTGTGTAGACCCTACGGGTTCGGGAACCATGCAGACATGACCGAGACATCTCTCCAGCCAATAACCAATAGCGGGATCTGGATACCCATGTTGGCTCCCACATGTTCCACGATGATCTCATCGGATGAACCACGATGTCAAGGATTCAATCAATCCCGTATACAATTCCCTTTGTCTACTGGTATGATACTTGCCCGAGATTCGATCGTCGGTATCCCTATACCTTGTTCAATCTCGTTACCGGCAAGTCTCTTTACTTGTTCCGTAACGCATGATCCCGTGGCTAACTCTTTAGTCACATTGAGCTCATTATGATGATGCATTACCGAGTGGGCCCAGAGATACCTCTCCGTCATACGGAGTGACAAATCCCAGTCTCGATTCGTGCCAACCCAACAGACACTTTCGGAGATACCTGTAGTGCACCTTTATGGTCACCCAGTTACGTTGTGACGTTTGATACACCCAAAGCATTCCTACGGTATCTGGGAGTTGCACAATCTCATGGTCTAAGGAAATGATACTGGACATTAGAAAAGCTTTAGCAGACGAACTACACGATCTAGTGCTATGCTTAGGATTGGGTCTTGTCCATCACATCATTCTCCTAATGATGTGATCCCGTTATCAACGACATCCAATGTCCATGGTCAGGAAACCTTAACCATCTATTGATCAACGAGCTAGTCAACTAGAGGCTCACTAGGGACATGTTGTTGTCTATGTATTCACACATGTATTACGATTTCCGAATAACACATTTATAGCATGAACAATAGACAATTATCATGAACAAGGAAATATAATAATAACCACTTTATTATTGCCTCTAGGGCATATTTCCAACACTTCCCACATCTTGCGATTGTGCACGTTCTGATGGAACGCGCTAATGACAGCGGCAGGATGAACGTTTGGAATATTGTGCTGTATTTGGCTAAATCTTTGTATGTACTTGCACAAAGGCTCGCCTTCTTTCTGGGGAATGAGATGCAAATCGCTTTCCTGGCCAGGAGCTTGGTGGCCTCCAATAAAGGCGCCAACAAACTGATGACACAGGTCTGCCCAAGAAGAAATGGAATTCTCCGGCAGATGCATCAACCACGACCTGACGTTGGGCTTGAGCACCAATGGGAAGTAGTTGGCGAATACCTTGTCGTCTCGAGCCCCGGCAGCCTGCACCGCAATAGTGTAGATGCTCAGGAACTCCGACGGATGAGTCTTGCAGTCGTATTTCTCCGGGACCTCTTGTTTGAACCAGCGAAGGACGCCATGGATGACGCCATTCCCAGCCCCCAGGCCAACCCCCTGCATGAAGGCATGGGGCAGACCTCGTTTGCTGGTGGACATGCTGAAGCCTCCCTATTGTTGCCCGCCAGGGAGACCAGCGAAGGCCATGCATCTATCAGATTGATAGCGCGCTTCCCGTCGCCGCTCGATGGTAGTTCGAGCATCTTCTTTGCTTCGCTCCCGAAGAACTTGACGTTGATCGTGGCATGTTCGCGGATCAGACAACGTCGTGGAATCGCCATCACAGACGTCGGTCCGCTGAGCAAGCGACCGCTATTGCTGTTGTGGAAGAGACTGCACCATAGTCGTTCTTCCTCCAGTCTTTTCGCCATCGGCACGCATCGGCTCGATGGACCGCCGCCGCGAAGGCTCCGCCTGTTGCGGCCCATCTCTATTGGCGAAGCCGATGAGGCTCTGAATAGCAGCTCTCCAGTCTTCAAGCTTCTCTGGAGTGGGAGGGAAATCCAGGAGCAGCTGCGCTCGCGCCAACGCTTCTGCTGGTGTAGGCGGCGGCGAAAGGTGCGAGGAACATGAGGTGCTCTGACTCCTAACTATGTTAGAAGGAGCTCCATCATGGTCCCGCGACCGCGCCGCGCTTCCACCGGCATCTTGACGTGCATGCTTGCCCCGTGTGTCTCAGGAATGATGCACAGGGGTCTTTCCTTGGGAACGCCTAGAACCGCCGACGTCACGGCGCTACTCATCGCGCGCGGCCTGAGTGCCTTGGAAGGCGCCATCTCGTCCTTGGAGTTCGCTGCACCACCCGTAGGCGGCACGGCTCCGTCCTTAGATCTAGAGGCGTGCGGGTTGTTGTCGCCACTGCAAACAACACCGCTCACCTGGCTTTGGTCACCAGAACTTCGTGGAAGCTCAAGACCTTCACCTCCTCCACCCACGTCCATGTCGTCGCCCGCCCGTGAAGGCACGGCAAACCAGACGCAGATGGACCAACCGCCGCCAAACCCTTCTTCTTGGGGGCCATGGCGACAAAAATGATCAAGAGACTGACGTGCTGATCGCAAGATCAGGTTCGCGCAACCCCTTCCCCCTACCTGGCGTGCCAAAGATGTCGGCGTACAACACCTATGGGATCGCGTGGATCCCTTTTACGGTTCGGCAGGGAGAGAGGTGTACACAAAGAGCAGATCCAACGATCAACGCAAAGGGATTTTTACCCAGGTTCGGGCCGCTGAGAAGCGTAATACCCTACTCCTGCTTTAGTTTATTGTGGATGATTAAGCCCAAGCTCCAGGAGCGCTTGCAATGAACAGTATGTTCAAGCAGCAGCTACACATGCAGGATGGGCTAGAGTGTCCCCCCTGTTGCTACGTCTTGGGCCTCCTTTTATACGTTCAAGGGGTCACCAACAGTGGCGTACAGTACGTACAGAGGTTTAAAGTTGCTACAGTGTTTACATGCTTATCACTGACGATTTAGGACAAACGCATTTAATGCTCCGTTTAGGTGCCCCTTGCTTTCTTGGGAACGGAAAAAGGGGCCGTCCCATCAGCACCGCTTAAGCTCGCCCACCTCTAGTGCCATGACACGCATCTAGGAGGACAAAACCCAAATGACAGGCTGGCTACTGCACCGGAGCGGTGGCAGGGTGGCAGAATCTTGCTGGGTGCGAGCCTTGCCGGGTCTTCGCAAGCCATCCCTGCAAGGATCTTGCCAGGGATCCAACCACTGGGCTTCTGTCTTCTAGTCACTGGTTTGAACGTCCCCTTGATGGTCTTGCATTTGCTTCCAGCTGTCCCCCGACAGACCTTGCCGCTGGTATGGCTACAACTATCCGTGCACAAGTATGGGGTACTAAAGGACCCAAGCTTTAGTACACCGACAAATAGTCATAGAGAGGTGTGAATGTGCAAATGATCATGTATGAGTGAGACATGGAGATATACCGAGATGTTGTGTATACATGAGAGAACGGTGTTCTATTTATGTTTTTTGTGTGTGCGTGTGTGAGAGAGAGAGAGGAGCATCCGTAACACATCAACCATCTCTCTCGATTCGACCGTCCCTCACACAATCGCATGTAACACATGCATCAACGCACACATTTTGACACCCTCACCCAGCCCCTGCCCGCCTCATGGCCCCTAAATCGCTCTCTATCTCGCACACACAATCTCTTCATGAAAACCCTATTTGCCATGCATGTACCTCTCTATGACATACACACCATGTACCACGCACACACATTTATCTCTCGCTATATCTCTTTGCCTAGCAAACACACTTCCCATAGTCCTATTGACAGAGGCGAGGGTCATGTTCTTTCGATGAGATGATAACTATCGATTTGGTGGAGACAGCGTTGACGATCAGACTACGAACGTGCAACGATGTTGCGCCTTAGCAATCGCTAAACCAACTCCGAGAGGTTATTGACCACGCCGGAGCACGACCAACCTGACCACGAAGGTCTATTCCTACAGGCAATCTAAGAACAAGAAAGAATATGATAAAGCAATCTGAATATTTGCGAATATGGATGAAGTATTGATAAAAGTGGGGATCCGTAAGCGGTCTTGGTCTGGTCGTTGGACACAAACGAAGTACACGAAGTTGCAATGGCTAACTTTTAACTAAAAAAATCCCAAGGAAAAATCTACCAGATTGATCTACTTTTATAGGAGCAAGGGGTGGCAGCCAAGGAGGTGGGAGGATGTCCCAAGGCATCCTAAAACCAACCCTAGGTCGTACAAGGCCCATGGGCCCAACTGGAGGTGATGCAATGATACGTCTCCAACGTATCTATAATTTATGAAGTATTCATGCTGCTATATTATCATTCTTGGATGTTTTGCAATCATTTTATAGCAACTTTATATCATTTTTCGGGACTAACCTATTGACTTAGTACCCAGTGCCAGTTGCTATTTTTTGCTTGTTTTTTACATCGCAGGAAATCAATACCAAACGGAGTCCAAACACCGCGAAACTTTTTGTGGATTTTTTATGGACCAGAAGACATCCAATGGTCCAGAGCAGCACCTGGGGGTGCCCCGAGGGGGGCACAACCCACCGCGGCGCGCCTGGGCCCCCAGGCACACCCCGGTGGGTTGTGCCCACCTCGGTGGCCTCCCGCACCGCCTCTTCGCCCTATGAATTGCCAAATATTCCAAAAACCCTCGGAAAAACCCTAGATCAGAAGTTCTGCCACCGCAGGCCTCTGTAGCCACGAAAAACCAATCTAGATCCCGTTCCGCCACCCTGCCGGAGGGGGAGATCATCACCGGAGGCCATCTTCATCATCCCTATGGCCACCATGATGAGGAGGGAGTAGTCCACCCTCAGGGCTGAGGGTTTGTACCATTAGCTATGTGTTTAATCTCTCTCTCTCGTGATCTTGAGATGGCATGATCTTGATGTATCGTGGGCTTTGTTAATATAGTCGGATCATATGGTGTTTTCCCCTCTCTATCTTGTGATGAATTGAGTTTTCCCTTTGAGATTTGTTTTATCGGATTGAATACTTTTATGGATTTGAGAGCACTTGATCTATGTCTTGGCACTCAACTCGCGGATTCTCGAGGTGACGTTCGGGTAATCTATGCATAGGGGTTGATGCACGTTTTCGTCCTTGTTTCTCCGATAGAAATCTTGGGGCACTCTTTGAGGTTCTTTGTGTTGGATCGAGTATTATGAATCTGAAATTGTTTGATGTGTATCGTATAATTAACTCGTGGATACTTGTGGTGACATTGGAGTATCTAGGTGATATTAGAGTTGGTTGATGTGTATCATATGGTGTTATTTTAGTACGAACTCTTGGATAGATCGAACGGAAAGAATAACTTTGCGTTATTTTAGTATGAACTCTTGAATAGATCGAACGGAAAGAATAACTTTAAGGTGGTTTCGTACCCTACAAACAATTTCTTCTTATGTTCTCCGCTAGATAGGAACTTGGGAGTGATTCTTCATCGCACGTTGAGGGAAGGTTATATGATCCAATTAGATTAGCTTTGTTGAGAGATTGCACTAGCGAAAGTATGGACCCTAGGCCTTGTTTTCAAGCATTGCAATACTGTTTGTGCTCCGTTTTACCAATTGCTACCTTGCTGTTTTTTATTGTCCTATTACAAAAATCAATATCAACTATCATTACTACACTTGTATCACCATCTGTTCGCCGAACTAGTGCACCTATACAATTTACCATTTGTATTTGGTGTGTTGGGGACACAAGAGACTTTTTATTATTTGGTTGCAGGGTTGTTTGAGAGAGACCATCTTCATCCTACGCCTCCCACAGATTGATAAACCTTAGGTCATCCACTTGAGGGAAATTTGCTACTGTCCTACAAAACTCTGCGCTTGGAGGCCCAACACGAGTCTACAAGAACAAGTTGTGCAATAGACATCAAGCTCTTTTCTGGCGCCGTTGCCGGGGAGGTGAGTGCTTGAAGGTATATCTTTAGATCTTGCAATTGAATCTTTTAGTTTCTTGTTTTATCACTAGTTTGGTTTATAAAAAAAACTACAAAAAATGGAGATTGGGTTACCTCAAGTTGTTCTTTATCTTTATAATGTCTATCTTGAGAATAGGGATTCTGATAATTGTGCTCAATTGCTAGAAAAAGAATTCAACAAAATTTATGGCATAAAAACGTTGGATGATGGGCATGATTGCAATATTGCTAGTATGAATTCTTTGAATATCCATGATATTAATGATGATTGCATTAGTCATGATAATGATGTCTCCTATAAGAATGTCAATTTTTGCGGAGTGAATTGGGAGTACAAATGCACATCAAAAAGAGAAGATAGATTTTGTAAGAAGCATAAATATTTAGAAACAAAAAATTTGCAAGAGAGCCTAGATGATTGTGCTGAAAGATTTAATTTTTCTCGCCATCCTTGTGAACTTTGCAATGAACGTGGTCATTTAAATCTCCAATGCAAATTGTTTCATGATCAAATCATGTCCAAAAATTGTGATAACTTGATTTCCCTTGAGCATCATAAAGAGCTTAGTCTTCTTTTGGGGTATGAAGAAATGAAACGTATAACTGAGGGTATTCCAAAATTTAATCTCAAGAGATTTCTTGATTTTGATCTAGAGGAAATTTATATGTTTTGTGCGGTAAATTGCATTGAGAATCCTTATATTGCCAACTATCTAAAGACAAGAAAACAAATAGAATATGAAGAAAGTACTAATGAAAGGGAAAATATTTCCCAATACCCTCCTAGTGTTTATTATGATGAATCAGGTAACGAGGAGGAGCTTCCTATCCAATCAATCTCTTCAACAAGAAGCTCAAAAAAATTGATTAAACCCATACATGAGGTGGTGAAGAAGAAAAGGAAAAGAAGGAGAAGTATAGGTAAAAAGTTAACTCTCCCAAGTAATATTGCTCCTATCACCATTGTGCCTCATGAAAGTGAATCAAATATGTTGATGGAGGATGATGATATTGAGTATGATTTTGTGATGCCTACTACTTGTTGTAATGATTATGATTGGGAAGATAATGATACTTCTTATAATCTTGGAAATCTTTTTGGCACCAACTTGGGAAATTATGATGATAGCAATTGTTATACCGTTGGTGCTATTCATACTATTAATGATGAGAGTGATTATGCTTATGATATGCCAAGTCACAAGCTTGGGGATGCTATGTTTGATGAGAATGACATATTTGAGAATTTATTTGCTGCAATTAATGTTTGTCCCAAGCTTGGGGATGATATGCTTAATGAAGATGATCTTTTTAGTCCCCCTACTTTGAATGATCAAATTTTCTATGATGATTGCATGCCTCCTATCTATGATGAGAACAAAGTTCCTACTTATGATGATTATTGTGATGATACTTATGTTACAAAAAGTAGTGATGATTATATTTATAAAACTTGTCATAGTTATGATTACCCATTTCCTGAACATTACTCTTTTAATGTGGAAACAATTTATAGTATTCGAGTTTCATATGATATTCCCACCATTGTGAGTGAGAAAAAATTTTCTTATGTGGAGAGTAATAAAATTTCTATGCTTGTGGATCATGAAGAGAATGCTTTATGTGATGGTTATATTGATGAATATATTCATGATGCTACTAAAAATTACTATGAGAGAGGAACTTATGATTCATGATGCTCTCTTTATGTTTTAATTCTTATCTTTTATGCGAACATCATTGAAATCATCATGCCTAGCTAAAAGGCATTAAAGAAAAGCGCTTGTTGGGAGACAACCCAACATTTACCCCTACTGTTTTTACGTGTTCACATGATTATGCTACTGTAGTAATTATGTTTTATTGCTTTTGTTTCAATAAAATGCCAAGTAAAGCCTTAGGGATAGTATGGATGATAGTTGACTTGAATCTGTGCAAAAACAGAAACTTTTGCACCCAGTCCAGGAATTTTGAAAATTTACTGGAATGTGATTTTGATCTGAATTTTTTACAGGTGATAGATATACAAATTCTCCACGTTTTAGTAATTTTTCAGAATTTTTGGAGTAGCAGAAGTATGGTTGGAGTACAGATTATTACAGACTGTTCTGTTTTTTGACAGATTATGTTTTCAATGCATTGTTTGCTTGTTTTCTAGTTTCTATGGCTTATATTGCTCAATATAAATTGTGGAAATGATATGATACAGTAGTAATTGTGTGGAAACAATTATGAATCTTGTCTTTGACAGTACCAAAGTGAAATGGTTTGCTCTTTATCATACTAACCTATCTCACGAAGTTCCGTTAAGTTTTGTGTGATTGAAGTTTTCAAGTTTTGGGTGAGATGTCTATATGAGGAGAATAAGGAGTGACAAGACCCTAAGCTTGGGGATTCCCAAGGCACCCCAAGGTAATATTCAAGGAAGATCCAAGCAACTAAGCTTGGGGATGCCACAGAAGGCATCCCCTCTTTCGTCTCCAACATTATCGGTAACCTCACTTGGAGCTACATTTTTATTCGTCACATGAAAAAAAAAATTGCTTGGAGCGTCATTTTCTTGTTAGGATTTGTTTTATGTTATTTAGAATAATGTTTTGCATCTTTATTTTCAATAAAAATGTCAAGGATAGCCTTTACCATGCTTATTTTGCAAGCATATGAGTTGCTGTTTCAAAACAGAAAGTTTATCAATGTTGCAAAAATTCCCGAGAAAAGTCAGAATGTGTTAAATTGTTGAAACTTTTTGAACAATAAGTTCTGATAAATTTTCTACAGTGTGGTAAATTTTCATAACCTTTAGAGTTAAATAAGTATTGATACTCTTGCATTCTTTAAAGACTGTACTGTTTGGGCAGATTGCTGTTATGTTTGCATTGTTTACATATGTTTGCTTGTTTAATGATTCTATTTGAGGATAGGAGTATTAAATATGAAGAGGCATTTAGTATGAAATATTGAATAATATTTTTTGTGATTTTATACAGTAGAGAATGATAAGGTTTTTGCATTGGTTTATACTAACTTATCTCACGAGTTCTTGTTGAGTTCTGTGTGTATGAAGTTTTTAAGATTTAGGGAAACCGTGATATAAAAGGAATTAAGGAGATGCAAAGGATCAAGCTTGGGGATTCCCAAGGCACCCCAAGATAATATTTCAAGAAGTCTCAAGCATCTAAGCTTGGGGATGCCCCGGTAGGCATCCCACCTTTCTTCATCAACAATTATCAGTTAGTATCGGTTGAGCCTAAGTTTTTGCTTCTTCACTTGAGTTGTGCTATTCTTGGAATGTCTTTTTGTTTTGTTTTACTTGCTGTTTTAATAAAATACTTAGATCTGAAAGTTTTTAAATAAGAGAGAGTCCTCAATTAGCTACCCCTTTACTTAACTACTCGCTTGATCTTCACTTATATCTTTTTGGAGAAGTTTGTCATTTACTCTCGTGCTTCACTTATATCCTATGAGTAAATTGTTGAATGAATTGAATATCATGAAGTTGAAATTATATGTTCATATCATGCCTAGTGGTAGCTTCACATTGGGTTTAGAAAGTGAAATCTTCTGAAGCTTGACAATCACAATATAGGTCATACAAGCAATTCATGAATGATTACTATAAGCAAGAGGACTTCCACATGCAAATACACTATCTTGGAAATCTTTTGTGATTGTGAGCCCCCATCAAAATATTATATGCCAAAATTGTTGACGTTGGACAAGGAAGACAACATAATGATTTATGTTTGTTCATATTCACATAGAAGTTATATTGTCATAGATCCTTCAACATGTGGTGCTTGCCCCCCATCTTTGCTAGCCAAAAATTCCGCACCAAGTAGAGATACTACTTGTGCATCCAAAAACCCGTAAACCCAAATCTTATTTTCAAGAGTCCACTATACCTACCTAATGATTGAGTAAGATCCTTCAAGTAAGTTGTCATCGGTGCAATAAGGCAATAAAAATTGCTTCTATAAGTGTTGTACGAACTTGTGATGGCAAAGAATAAAAGCGACAGACTGCATAATAAAGGTTGCTATCAAAAGGGGCAATATAACGTGATGTTCTTTTGCACTAAGGGATTGAGCATACAAACAAAAAGCGCATGGCAACCTCTGCTTCCCTCTGCGAAGGGCCTACCTTTTACTTTTATGTATTTACTTTCATGCAAGAGTCAAAGTTTTTCTCTCTATTCCTTTTTATTTTTCTCTTTTGGCAAGCATCATGTGGTGAGGAAAGATCTAGGCACATATATCCAGTTGGATATGGGTAGCATGACCTATTATTGTTGACATCACCCTTGAGGTGAATACGTTGGGAGGCGAAATTATAAGCCCCTATCTTTCTATGTGTCCGGTTGAAACGTTTTGCTCATGCGTATGCCGTGAGTGTTAGCAATCATACAAGGCTATATGATGGTTGAGTATGTGGAGCTCTTACTTAGACTCTGTTGAATAAGTTGAATTGCAATTGTTTGGTGACTAAGAATATAGGTTGTTGAGTTTCAAGAGAATTCATTGTTTGAACCTTAACATGTGAATTGGTTGCTACTTTAACATGAGAAGTTTTATAAGAAAGAATTGCTGTTATGATGCTAGAAAAAGTGATTGAAATAACTATTGATCAAACTTATGCACTTTGCTAGCATTCACACTTTATAAATTATTTCTTTTATCATTTACCTACTCGAGGACGAGTAGGAATTAAGCTTGGGGATGCTGATACGTCTCCAACGTATCTAAAATTTATGAAGTATTCATGCTGCTATATTATCATTCTTGGATGTTTTACAATCATTTTATAGCAACTTTATATCATTTTTTGGGACTAACCTATTGACATAGTGCCCAGTGCCAGTTGCTATTTTTTGCTTGTTTTTTACATCGCAGGAAATCAATACCAAACGGAGTCCAAACACCGCGAAACTTTTTGTGGATTTTTTATGGACCAGAAGACATCCAATGGGCCAGAGCAGCACCTTGGGGTGCCCCGAGGGGGGCACAACCCACCAGGGCGCGCCTGGGCCCCAGGTGCGCCCCGGTGGGTTATGCCCACCTCGGTAGCCTCCCACCCCGCCTCTTCGCCCTATAAATTGCCAAATATTCCAAAAACCATCGGAAAAACCCTAGATTAGAAGTTCTGCCGCCGCAGGCCTCTATAGCCACAAAAAACCAATCTAGATCCAGTTCCGGCACCCTGCTGGTGGGGGAGATCATCACCGAAGGCCATCTTCATCATCCCTATGGCCACCATGATGAGGAGGGAGTAGTCCACCCTCGGGGCTGAGGGTTTGTACCAGTAGCTATGTGTTTAATCTCTCTCTCTCTCATGTTCTTGAGATGGCATGATCTTGATGTATCGCGGGCTTTGTTAATATAGTCGGATCATATGGTGTTTTCCCCTCTCTATCTTGTGATGAATTGAGTTTTCCCTTTGAGATTTCGTTTTATCGGATCGAATACTTTTATGGATTTGAGAGCACTTGATCTATGTCTTGGCACTCAACTCGCGGATTCCCGAGGTGACATTGGGGTAATCTATGCATAGGGGTTGATGCATGTTTTCGTCCTTGTTTCTCCGGTAGAAATCTTGGGGCACTCTTTGAGGTACTTTGTGTTGGATCGAGTATTATGAATCTGAAATTGTTTGATGCGTATCGTATAATTAACTTGTGGATACTTGTGGTGACATTGGAGTATCTAGGTGACATTAGAGTTGGTTGATGCGTATCATATGGTGTTATTTTAGTATGAACACTTGGATAGATCGAACGGAAAGATTAACTTTGCGTTATTTTAGTACGAACTCTTGAATAGATCAAACGGAAAGAATAACTTTAAGGTGGTTTCGTACCCTACAAACAATTTCTTCTTATGTTCTCCGCTAGATAGGAACTTTGGAGTGATTCTTCATCGCACGTTGAGGGAAGGTTGTATGATCCAATTAGATTAGCATTGTTTAGAGATTGCACTAGTGAAAGTACGGACCCTAGGCCTTGTTTTCAAGCATTGCAATACTGTTTGTGCTCCGTTTTGCCAATTGCTACCTTGCTGTTTTTTATTGTTCCTATTACAAAAATCAATATCTACTATCATTACTACACTTGTATCACCATCTATTCGCTGAACTAGTGCACCTATACTATTTACCATTTGTATTTGGTGTCTTGGGGACACAAGAGACTTTTTATTATTTGGTTGCAGGGTTGTTTGAGAGAAACCATCTTTATCATACGCTTCCCACGGATTGATAAACCTTAGGTCATCCACTTGAGGGAAATTTGCTACTGTCCTACAAAACTCTGCGCTTGGAGGCCCAACACGAGTCTACAAGAACAAGTTGTGTAGTAGACATCATGCAACACATTTGGACTTGTAGTTTGACTCGGATTCTGCTGCAGCGTCAGATTGTTTCGTCCATATCTCAACGCTCCGGACGAATTTGAAGTTGAATCCAATTGGGTTGGAAAGAGCATGAAATCTACTTTCCAACAGAAAATGAATCACCCAATTCGGAGTCCGGATGAAAGAGATCTTGGCGTTTTGAGTCAGGTATGTATGTGCAGTCCGAATCTGAGTCCAGAATATGAGAGACTTGGACTCTATCTTCTCTTGGCACAAAAGTGACATGAGGGGACTTTTTGAACAGCACCTAAACTTCTCTTTTTCCCTTATCTTCATATGTGGACTGTACAAATGTCTCATACACCTGCAATTAGACATGGCACAAAAGTCTGTGAAGTATTTTTGTCCTGGATAACATAAATAAATTATTGCATAGTTTGCATTAGAAATCACCTCACAAATATGCATGTAGGCAATATTTTTTATCGTATCCAAGGTAGTCATGTCCTCATCATCCTCCCCTTCTTGAAACCAAAGCCGTCCTCGGCGTTGCTTAATCTGAAATGTGGCTAACAAAAGAGACAAGGTGTACATGTTGTATATGTATATGTCATCCATTTTTACTTCCCTTGGATTTTGCACATATGACACATGTATACATGAGTAACTTTCATAGTTCATAAACTATAAAGCCAAAATATTATCACAAGAAGTAGAAGGCATGAAAATATTGCAACTCAATTTGCACATATAAGTGAAGCTCTTATTCATATCAAAAGATTGACAATGTTCATCATTGAACCATCCCAACATTGGTGAATAAACCTTACTTGCGTCAAATTTACATGCTACAACATGCTTAAATAGGTAAACATGCAATAAGTCATTTGACACAGAATCATCACCAAGATTAGAGGTCATATCAAAATGATTAAACATTGATTCTTTTGCATCAACAGTTAATTCAATGGGTGCACTCAAAATTGTTGGCATTTCAGCTGTTTGATCACATAACGCATTCATGACAGTAGCACGATTCTCTAAAATAGGTGGTGTGCTCAAATCAATAGGTAACTCAACACATGATCTATTCAAGTTAACTAGGCATGCATCATTCTCATGTGAAGTTATATCATCAATACCTTTACTGTTACCTTGTCGCAAAGACGTTGCTGATGTAGGTACGAACGATGACAATGTACCATACACTTGAGATGATGTTGCAGTCACAATCTGAGGTGTGGCTGCTCTAGTAGGTGCAATGGTGGAGGAACCAACCGGTGGTGGTGAGCATGAACTGGAATAGTAGTTGTTGTAGTCACCCAATGCATCCTCCTATATATGTCTCTCAAAGGTACAAGCGCGAATATACATACCAGTAATGCAACGAGGAGTATACTGAAATCTTGCACGAATATCATGGTTCAAACCACCAAAAAAAATATTCATTGTATCATCCTCAGATTCTTCTATGTCACAATGATGCATATAAAATTTGAACTCTTGGTAGTAAGCATTTTAATTGTTCCAATTTGCGAACCAATTCATGACGATAGTAAGGAGGAAAAAAATTGTTGTCTCATTACAGCTTTCAAATCTTTCCAAGTTGTGGGCTGGTTATCAATGTCTTTCTTACAATGTACACTCAACCAAACAGAAGCAAAACCAGTAAATGCTCCAGTGGCATCTCGTACTCTCTCAAGTTCAGAAAAATCATGGTGACTAAAAACTTGTTCTACTTCAAGCTCCCAAGCTAGATAAATAGCAGGATTAAATCTACCCTCAAATGACGGTAAAGAGATAACCTGACCATGTGCTTGTGTGTGTTGTCCCACCTCTCGTGATGGTGAAGATGTATCCGTCGTCCAAGAACTTCTATCTCGGGAACCTGTCATGCTTAGTAGAAACAAGAAACAAAATTCGGGAATAATGTTCCTATGAACTACTAAGATGTGGTGGTAAAGCACTCACAGTAAAGCAAATATCAATATCTTACAAGTTCTTACCATGCAGCAGGTGGTGAGAGGCAACCAGCAGTTTCAAATAACTCCGAAGATTGAGTAAAGCGATTGCCAGGGGAACGTACGTATACACGGTGTAGAAATATGTGGAGCTTGGAAGGCTTAAATATTTGGTAGCAAAAGATTAGCAATAATCAATTCAGAGATGCAATGTTGAATAAACGCTCAATGATGGTACTGTGCTAGTCCTAGGCTAGACCAGACGAGAGACGCGAGCCTATAACACTAATGAGGTCATGGCGTAGCACAACTAGCATCAATAAAGGATATGAAGTAGCTCTGGATAGCAAGATATAAGTGAAAATCACAATGGCAGTAAAGATAATGATGAGAAACAACTGCCATGCAAGATATACCAACAACTCTCTCTCTCCAACTTTCCAATGCTACTGACACAACTATTCAGATGTGTCTTGCCGCTAGCTTTAATTTGAGTACTCGCGGAGCCAAAACGGACTTCGTATGAGGAAGATACGCCTATTTTATTGAACAGTGCACAAAACAGATTCCAATCCGAATTCAGGTACAAGATTGAGTCGAGATAGATCCGAATTTTTTTCTCTCTCTCTTTTTTCTCGCACTTTTTTTCTTTGTCTTTCTCTCCTTTTATTTCTCTGTCTTTTTTTACTTTTTTTCTCTTTTTTTCCTGTCTTTTTTTTTCTCTCTCCCTCTTTCAAAAGCAAACTAGATAAGATGCAGATTGGATCAAGCGAAGATGTGAACAACCTCAACTATGATTATGACAATGAACGGTGGGTAGCACGTGGTGGAAATTGATGGATGTGGTGGTGGACAGCGGAAGGGGTAACGATGCAGCGGCGGCGTGACTAATGTGAACAGAACTCAAAACTCTAAACGAACTAGACACTAAGACCAGCAACTCGACACGATGATGCAACCAATAATTCAACTATGCGAGCAATGAAAATAAAATTGCAAAGGCTCAGATTGGTTTGGACAAAGGATGAACTGATCTAACTTTTTTTATGGCTTTTTCTTGGATAGTAGATAAGAAAATAAATCTAATCTAGGGATAACTGGAAATTCTCACCGAGCAACCTGAAAACTAATACCACTTGATAGAGGCGAGGGTCCCGATCATTCGATGAGATGATAACTATCGATTTGGTGGAGATGACTTTGATGATCCAACTACGAACATGCAATGACGTTGGGCCTTAGCAATCGCTAAACCAACTCCGAGAAGTTATTGACCACGCCGGAGCATGATCAACCTGGCCATGAAGGTCTATTCCTGCACGCAGTCAAAGAACAAGCAAGAATATGATAAAGCAGTCTGAATATTTGCGAATATGGATGAAGTATTGATAAAAGTAGGGATCCGTAAGCGGTCTTGGTCTGGTTGTTGGACACAAACGAAGTACACGAAGTTGCAATGGCTAACTTTTAACTAAACAAATCCCAAGGAAAAAGCTACTATATTGATCTACTTATATAGGAGCAAGGGGTGGCAGCCAAGGAGGTGGGAGGATGTCCCAAGGCATCCTAAAACCAACCCTAGGTCGTACAAGGCCCATGGGCCCAAGTGGAGGTGATGCAACACCTTTGGACTTGTAGTTTGACTCGGATTATGCCGCGGCATTTCCTATTTGGCGCTGCAGACGTCGGTTATAGCTGTTTCCGCAAGCCGGCGCCTGCAGCGGCGCTAGCTGGGCTCGGCCCAACTCCCATATTTCCACCTGTTTTGAAACTCAAAAAGAAGAGCAAGGGAAATTGTGCGCACCCAGGAGTCGAACCAACGATCTCTTCGTTGATACTAACTCCACAAACCACTACGCCATCGCTCTGACTCGTGAATACAAACCTCCTTTCCATCTTTTTATACATAAAGGAAATGCCTCTATGTCTTCTGTGTTTTTTCCCTTTTCTTTCTTTGTTTCCTTTTTTCTTTTTTTCTTAAATGCGTGAAATGTGTACAAATAGATGATTTTTTTCTAATTCGTGAACTTTTTCTTTAAATCGATGAACTTTTTTTCAATTTTAATGAACTTTTTCAAGTTCAATGAAGTTTTCTTCAAACTTGATTAACATTTTCTAAAAATGAATGGACTTTTATCATTTTGATGAACTCATTTTAAAAATCGATGAACTTTGTGTAAAATTCAATGAACTTTTTTTTCAAATCCAATGACCTTTTTTCCATTCGATGAACTTTTTTTTCAAATCCAATGAATTTTTCTCAATTCGATGAACTTTTTTAATCAGATGAACTTTTTTCAAATCCGATGAATTTTTCCAAAATTGATCAACCTTTTTTAGATTTATGAACTTTTTTGTTCAAAATCGATGAACTTTTTTTAATAATATATGAACTTTTTTCATATATTATTGATGAACTTTTTTCAAACCAATGAACTATTTTTCTGAATTTGGTGAATTTTTTTTAAAGTCGAATGAACTTTTTTCAAATTCACTTAATTTTTTTCAAAAATTGATGATTTGTTTTTAAATTATGTGAACTTTTTTCAAAATCGATGAATTATTTTATAATTCTATGAACTTTTTTCAAAATTGATGAACTTTTTTTCAAATTTGTGAAAAAATTGAAATAGATGATTTTTTTCATAATCAATGAACTTTTTTCAAATTTGTGAACTATTCTACAAAATCTATGAACTTGTTTTAATCCATTTACTTTTTCAAAAATATGAACTATTTTTCCATACTGGGTAACTTTTTCTATAGCAATTCTATGATTTTTTTTTTCAATTTTACGTTTTCTTTTTTGAAATGATTTATATGGGTCCAATATATATGTTGTACTAAACGAAGTGTTACATAGAACAATTTTTGATGTGCAGACAACAAAGCGATCTTGGTCCATTGGTTGTCTCGTCAGGTCCTCAGCCGACCCGATCCTGGTTCGATTCCCTGCCCACCCATTTATTAGCACCTTTTTCTCTTCACCTTTGTTTTTCTCGCAGATTGCTGGGCCGGCCCATTAGGGGTCGCGCGCGGGAGCCAGTTGCGCTTAGCGGCGCTGAATGCGCCGAATAGGAGCTCCCTTCTGCTGTAGCGTCAGATTGTTTTGTCAATATCTCAACGATTCGGATGAATTTGATGGTGAATCCAATTGGGTTGGAAATAGCATGAAATCTAATTTCCAACAAAAAAGGAATCACCCAATTCAGAGTCCGGATGAAACAGATATTGGCGTTTTGAGTCAGGTATGTCTGTGCAGTCTAAATCTGAGTCCAGAACGTGAGAGACTTGGACTCTATCTTCTCTTGGTCCAAAAGTGACGTGAGAGGAATTTTTGAACAGCACCTAAACTTCTCTTTTTCCCTTATCTTCATATGTGGATTGTACAAATGTCTCATACACCTGCAATTAGACATGGCACAAAAGTCCGTGAAGTATTTTTGTCCTGGATAACATAAATAAATTATTGTATAGTTTGCATTAGAAATCACCTCACAAATATGCATGTAGGCAATATTTTTGGTCGTATCCAAGGTAGTCATGTCCTCATCACCTATCTTTGTACCCCGCACACGATCTCTCTATATTTCTCAAACATTGACACACGCGATGTATCTGTATCGCACCATTAGCCTCTCTCGCATGCTCACTATGCACACACATTCTCTCCATAGGTTTGATTTCTCTCAATATTTGACACACACACAACCTCCCCCCCCCCCCCCCACCACACTATCCATCCCCATCCAAGGTATTATAGCGACCACTGTCGCTTGTGCTTATCTACACCCCCACATGCACACCACCTTGATCTTCAAGGAGGGCATCGGGAAGAACGAAGACGACGACCAGACCGCACTAGAGACCGCGGGGCCATTTGGAAGCATGATGATGTGGCGACGGCTGAGTAACTCCTTTCCCCCTCTCTCTCTCCCTCTCCCTCCCTCCCGCACAAAATTATCAATCCCTCAGCCCACAAGATTCCCCTCTATTCCTTGTTCTTTTGAGCTCTCTCATCAAACCTTTTGTCTCTTCTCCTTCCACATGTACAAAATCTCAATGCACACGCATCTCACACCTTATATTACATGTCTAAATCTTACTCACAAACCTAACTTCTTCCTCTATATACATCCCTCTCTCACACACTTCCTCTCTCTCTCTCTCTCTCTCGGTTTCTCTCCTACTCTCTCGCCCACATATATCCAATCTTTCCCGTCCTCTGTCTCTTTCTTCCACTGGGTGTATATCTTGTGTGTTGAGCGCACGCATCTCTCTCCCGCCATTGCTCCATCTCCACAAACTCTCTACGTTTCATTCACACATTGGGATGTGTTCTGAAAATTGCTTTAGATCGGATCATGTAGAGTTATGGTTGGTTTTGTTGCATCCAACAAATTAATAACTATGAAATGCATTTAGATTTTCATTTGAGTTGGATTATGTGAGTTTGAGCATATTGTGAAGTACTATAGACCCGGTATTCATCTTGGAATTCAACAACGATTCTAAATATTGAATTGTACAAACCATTACATTCGAAGTCAATAGCTTAATATATTTATTTCACAATTACAACAAATAATTAATGCCATGACAAACTAAGAAAACAGATGTGTACTCCCTCTGTTTTTATTTAAGTCCGCGTATTAGCATTGGTCAAAGTCAAGTTTTGTAAACTCTGACAAAGTTTATAAACAAAAATATTAACATATACAATAACAAATCAATACCATTAGATTCATTATTGAATGTACTTTCACATCATACAGATTTGTTATGGTAAATGTTAATATTTTTTCTATAAACTTGGTCAAACTTTAGGAAGTCTGACTTCAGTCAAACCTAATATGCAGAGTAAATAAAATCAGAGCGAGTACTAGTAATACTCGTAGCTGCTCAGCCCAATCACCCAACATGCTAGACGGGGAGTAGGGAGTAGTACAATGTTACAAATTTTCAGGTCGGCGACAAAATCTCCCGCTTCCATCGAGATCTCCCACGACTCAAATTCGACAAATGCAAAGTTACCATCATACCCTTGGTCGAACAGGCCGACGGATGCTGGTTGGTCGGGGGCTGTTTTGGTAACTTCACGTTCACCCCACCCCTGCACCCAGAGTACTCCTCATTACTCCCCATTTTCTATCCCCACCACAAAATAGACTTCTCCACGGCACCGCAGCACCTTCGTGCCCCTCCCCTTCTTCATCAGCGCACTCGTCCACCGCAGTGCATCTGCCTCATCGACGACGTCGTACGCCGCACTGGAGTCGGTCCGCCATTGTTGTCGTACATGGAGCCGCTTCCTCGGTGCCGTCTTCCACGGTCTCAGATCTGCTTCCCGGAAGCTGACGCCAAGCGAGTAGCACCACCGTCGTCGACAATGAACTGAATCCCGTTGCCGACCATGATGCACACACGCCGCTGCGACCTTCGTACTCCTCCTCGATTGGTAATGTGTATATTGATTCTCTAAGCAGTACATGTGCAGTTCCGATTATGTTCATACCTACCCTTCAAATTTTCTGGCTGCTATTGTTTCGGTAAAAGTAAATGGTTATAGCTTGCATTGTCCAACAGAATATCATCTTCTAATTGTGCGTCGCTCCTGTATTGCGTTGTGCTTGGGTAGGTTCTTGATCTGTAACCAGTAGTGTCGCAAATGATGGAAAGTTTTTTAGAATTGCAGGGAGGTGACCCCCTGTTCTATTCACTCAAAATGAAACCACAACGTAGTTCTAGCAAAGTTGAAGAGCCACATAGTAGGATATTAAAAATCACTCATGCTAACATGGCAGATGAGTGCTTTAATGTTGCCCACAAGATGCGTGAGTATTACTATATTTTTCTTGCCATGTTGAGATTTTAAAACTACGAATGCGAACATGCAGAGGAGCAATGAAGACCAAATATGGGATGTTGGGGACATCTTCAAGGAACATTGCAAGTTAAAGAGGAGCTGCACCGAACCTGTAAAACGAGCTTTGGTAAGTAACAACCTTTCAGTTACTTTGACACTGAGAACCTGACTAGCAGTGGTGGATGTTTTGTGTGTCCTTGATGGTTTCGTTAATGAAATCGGAGGGAGCCCCCTCTTTTAACCATTTTTTTACTTTGACATGGTATGTGTCTGGCAGTAGTACTGAACACAGGACCAGTCCAGGCCCTGGGCAAGCCCCAAGCTGAAAATAGCGTCAAACCACATTGTCTGCTTGGCTAGGGTTCTTGCCATGCAATCCAGCAGTGTTGCAGATTATTAAACAATAATAGGCGAGACAAAAAAATTCCTGTACACTTGATTAGGCTCTCAATCGTTTGTAGGATCTCAATTTACTCAGTGGACCCACCATGCCATAGGATGAATCTTTTGTAATTTAGTGTTGAAGCTAGTCAGTCAAACGCGCCTACAGACGCCCTAGAGATCATCTGGTTGCCGGTTGTTTTGCTGCAGCAACCCATGTCTTAGTGCGCCCCTCTGCTGGTTTTTCTATTTCTCTTAGCCTTGTGTTCTTCAATGTATATGTGGTAGTTTCTATAAGCTGGCTCTGCTTGATATGTAATAAGCAAAGTCTTAATCGTCCTAATGCTTTCCTTTTTAGCTTGATGTAGGAAGTGGGTGTTCTCACCTTCCAGTCTGTTTTTATATTTCTCCTTTTGAATTCACTTCTCCTAGTCCTATTTATCGGGCTTCTACTTGATGGATCTAGGGAGCTCTGACTATTGATCTAAAAAAGAAGTAACTTCTTCATGTTAGGAAGCAGTTCCTGCGAGGAGGGAAGTATGGTCAACCTCGAGATCATGTTTCCAAAATGAGGCTGGATTACACACAAGGTGCCATTTCCCTAATGATGTCAGATTAGACACAAGGTGCAGATTCCCAGATGATGCTGGATTACTCACAAGTCAGGTGGAGTTGTCAAGTGTTCATGTCCTCGTTGCTCTAGTAAAGGCTGGAAGAAAGCGTGCAATAGCCCTTGAGAATGTAGCTGAGTTCCTGAAGAAGCGAAAAGAGCAATCAGATGCTCTCTTCACCCAAGCCAAAGAAGAGATGGAAGAAGCCAGAAAGAAGCTAGCAGAGGCAGAGCAGGCTAGGCATCTCCTGCTATCTAAAATTGTTGTCAATACAAATTTTCATTCATAATAGCTAGGTTCAAATGTTTATCTAGTCAGCATGCCTGTTGTGATGTCCGTGCATCTACTTAGATGTATGTAAGTCTGTGATACCTAGAGGTGGCACAAAATAAATTTTTTCCGGGTCATGTAATAACAGCCATTACTTTCCGAACAATAACAAACGAACCATTGGACATGGTATAGTTCACACGCAAGCCCAATATTCCAAGTTCAACTTCCACATCAAACTCATGTTCACAGATATCTGCACATTCATAGATAATCTCCACAACCATGATTCACTTCAAAGACAAAAAAATGTGAGGAGAGTTATAAATAAAGAAAAATCTCTAGTTCCTACTACCAGTGCGAGCACAACAAATCAAGACCATACGTAATTAATTATATTTTGGACATTTTTTAACTAAACGCGAATAACTTCTGGAAGCATGTATAATCTCTAATGTCGGCCACGACTGGGGTCCATGATGTTTTGAGCCAAACCGGGCAACACACCGGGTGTCTATGCCGGCGACGCGGTGGTCATAGCCATCATGGGTTCGGATCGGCGGCAGCTCCCGTGGTCTACTATTCCTCAGTGTCGGCGGTGGCCACGGACGTGTTGGCCACCTCCGCCGGCATGCCGTGGTTCCGCCAACGTTTGTGTCGGATGGCGCGGCCAGCCATGGTGCACTGGACACCATGGTCCCCCATGTGCCGGCGTGCAGCAACTGGCCACTCCTCTGCGAGCAGGCTTGGAGCGTTGAGTTGATGCACCAGGGGCCAACTTGGAGCGGCGCCTTGCTCCTCTGCTCGCCTGCCTGCAGCCTCGCCCATGGTACTGACGGCCTGGGGTGGGGAGGGAGGTGGAGCAGCGAGTTGCCTGGCTCGTCGGGGCACCCAGCTGGCTTTTATGCCGGAGAACTCGTCTTCCTGCTCACCGTATGCTATGGAAAGTGTGGAGAAAATGGTGCAAGGAGGATATGGGTAGCGGCGGTGTGGTGCGGTTCTTGCCAGGCGTCTGGCCTCGTTTAAATAGCGGGCGGACGCGAGGAGCCAACCGGCGTTGTGTTCTAAAATGTCAGCCGGCTCGCGGAAGGACGTGTTGCCGACACACGCGCGGATTCAATGGAGGTAGGCAGGGCAGTCTGAAGCCGGTTGAATGTGGCGAGGAGGCGTGTTCAGCCTGGTGTGCAGCGAGTGGGGCCCTCTTGGCCGGCGTGTCAGTTCAATGCCTGCGCTAGTGAGAGGTCGCGTCCGTGTGAGAGCAATCACTCCCTCCGGTCCTTTTTTGTTTGGGTATAAGAAAATCTCATTTTCCATTCACATTTTACAAGTAAAATTCATGGACCAACTTTGACGCAAAATACGATGGGGACTAATAAACCAGGATGGAGGTAGTAGTGATGAATTCCATTTTCGCTCCATACCAATTGTTCTAAAAACAAGTATAATGCGCCATTGAAAATCAGAACTCTTACCCCACTAAAAAATGATATTTTAAATGTGGCAACTCGATCAGTGGCGATTGGCGAGCCACCGCCTCCAGGTCGTTAACCTGTGGTCCCTGACCATCAACTCCTACGGATCAAATTATCACGCGAGCTGACTATTCCTACAAAGATGCGCTCCACCATGTACCCGGTACCCGCGCATGCAGCAATCATGCACCTATGGGTTTATTTGTTTACCGTGCCTTACGTAACTCTTCTCATGTGTGCGAGATAGCGAGAGACCGACTGTGTGCGTGCGCCTCTTCTCTTTATATATGTACTCCAGGGTTTGTCTAGTGTCCAAAAAATAATACAGTAATAACTAGCAATGTGCCAATGCGTTGCAACGCATCCAAAGTAGAGTAATACATATTCAACAATTTGATAGAAAACAATCTAGTTTTGATATACATATATCACTAAAAATATCTTATGTTTCACTCAAAAAATATTCCTTTGGCTGTTTTGATGAGATAAAGGAGGAATGTGGTTGCTTTCAAGATTCGAGAAGTGGGATATTGTTGCAAAAAGCCCATGTGTGTGTGTGTGTGAAAGAGGGAGAGAAGAGGAGGACAGAGTGCGTGTGTGACAAAGACACGAAGAGTGTGTGTGTGAGAGGTATTACCATAAAATGAGGCAATAGTGTGCGTGTGCACGATCGAGAGGGCGTGTCTCAAGAAGGGACGAAAAATCTACATAGATACAAGGAGCAAAAGTGTGCAGTGGATGGATAAACCTATCTAGAGGCTGGTTGATCAATGTTTGTGAGAGAGATACAAGTCAGGAGTGCGAAAGCGAGAGTTTTGTGAGAGAGAGAGAGAGAGAGACGGTAGTCAGTAGGGGGATCCAAAGCAGGAGTTGTGTGTGTGTGAGTGAGTGAGAGAGAGAGTTTGTCTGATCAGTAAACAAATGAATAATGTCGGTTTTGGAACGGAGATGAAGACGGAAAGGAGACCCCAACAAACGATGTGTGTGTGGGAGAGAGTAATTTTAGTGGTAGGAGTCATATCTTGAAAGATATAGGGTGCGTGAGAGAACCCTGGAGAGAAAGGCAAAGTGAAAAATGAGCGAGAGTGTGTGTGTGGCAGTGAAAAAGAAAGCTTAGGTAGCTATAGTGATACCAGAGAAGGATAGAGACGTGAGAGATAATGAAAATCGTGTAATCTATGAAGATAGAGAGAGTGTGACACTTCTCGAGGGAGACGACGTGAGACCGTGTTTGCAAAAAACGGAGAAGCATGTAGTGAGCGTGCGGGTGAGATGGAGAAAAGAGAGTGATAGCTACATGCAGGAGCACGCGAGAGAGACCTAGAGAGAGATGGGCATGAAACGATATTCAAATATTTAGTTGTGTGTATAGAAGATGTCAGCATAAAAGGGATTCAAATATTTGAATTCCAGATGATGATACACGTAATTCATACTCGAACCAAAATTGATCTATCAAACATGCATACTAATTTGAATTTGCGTGTGTGTATGTTATTTAATATATTAATATTACCGATCCATACATTTGAGCTGAACATAATTTGGTTTCAAAAATTTGAATTCAAAGTCAAACATAATTTGGTTTAAAAAATTGAATTCAACCTTATGATTTTGAGATCATTGCATTTGTAAATCATATTTTATATATAAAGGAGTAGAATTCTTTGTTGTGCTTTTGAAAGTATATACAAAAAAAGATGTATATAGATTTGTATTCGAATACAAAATGGATCCTGTTCGAAGAAAAAAAATACAAAATGGATTCAAATTGAGTTGGCACGGTAAACGTCCAATATTTTTCTGCAATATTTTTTTGGTGTACTAAGTATTGGGCCATTAGTACTCCATACTTGTGCACGGGCAGTTGTAGCCAAGCCCGCGGCAAGGCTTGTCGGGGGAGCAGTTGGATATTGGTTCAAGGTTGTCAAAGGGACACTCAAACCAAGAATCAGAGGATCAAGAGATAATAAGAGCTGAAGACCTAAGATTAGGCCCCCCCGGCAAGATCTTGCCAGGATGGCTTGCGAAGCCCGGCAAGATTTGCGCCCGGCAAGCTTTGTGCACCGGCAAGGTTCTATCACCGTGCCACCGCTTCAGCACAGCAGCAAGCCTGGCATTCAGGGCCCTTCTCTGGATGCATGACAAGGCGCCAATGGAGGAGAGCTTAAGCGGTGCTGATGGGATGGCCCCTTTTTCTATCCCCAAGAAAATAAGGACACCTAAACAGACACCTCACGGTGCATTAAATGCATTTGTCCTAAACCGTCAGTAGTTAGGTATGATAACCCTATAGCTACTTTACACCTCAATGTATGTACATTTTGCCACTTTGGTGACCCCTTTGAACGTATAAAAGGAGGCCCAAGGCAACTGCTACAGGAGGAGGATCTTCTGGCCCATTCTGCATGCGTAGCTGCTCTTTGAACGTACTGTTCATTGCAAGCGCTCCTGGAGCTTGGGCTCAAGAACACTCTTAATAAAACAAGGCAGGAGTAGGGTTTTACGCTGATTAGCGGCCCAAACCTGGGTAAAAATCCCTCGCGTCGATCGTTGGATCTGCTCTTTGTGCATACCTCTCTCCCTGCCGAATCGTAGAAGGGATCCACGCGGTCCCATAGGTGTCGTACGCCGACATCTTTGGAGCGCCAGGTAGGGGGGAAGAAGGTTGCGTGAACCTGATCCAGTGATCAGCGCCTCAGTTTATTCGTCATCTTCATCACCATGCCACCCAAGAAGAAGAGTGCCGCAACGGCGCTACCATCTACGTTCGTTTTGCCCGTGCCCTCGCGTACGGGTGATGGCGTGGATGCAGAAGGTAGAGGTTTAGAGCCTCCGCGGCGTTCTAGTGATCCAAGCTAGGCGAGCGGCGTCGTTCGCAGCGGCGACGGCAACCTGCACGCCGCTGGATCCAGGGATGGGACTGTGCTGCCTACGGGCGGCGCAGCGAACTCCAGGGATCGGAGGACGCCTCCTAGGACTCCTACGCTGGCGCAAGCGTCGCGGCCTTCATAGGGTGCATGCGACGAGCAGCGCCATGGCGCTGGTGGTTCAAGACGCCCCCATGAAAGGACTTCTGTGCATCGATCCCAAGGTGCGCAGGCCCAGCATGCACGCCAAACTGCCGGTGGAAGTGGCGCGCGGTCGCGCGATCGTGAAGGTGCTCCTTCTAACATTGTTAGGAGTCAAAGCACCTCACGTACCTCACACCTGTCGCCGCCGCCTACACCAACGGAAGCTTTGGCACGTGCGCAGCTGCTCCTCGATTTTCCTCCTGCTCCGGAGAAGATGGAGGAGTGGCGATCTACCATCTAGAGCCTCATCAGCTTCGACAACAAGGATGGGCCGCAGCAGGCAGGGCCCTCGCGGCGGCGGTCCATCGATCTGGCGCGAGCCGATGGAGAGAAGACTGGAGGCGGTGCGACCATGGTGCACTCTCCTCCACGACAGCAGCGGCGATCGACGACCCGGCGGACCGATGACCGTGATGATGATTCCACGGCGTCGTCCGATCCACGGATGCGCCGCGATCAGCGTCAAGTTCTTCGGGAACGAAGCAAAGAGGACGCTCGAACTACCATCGAGCGGCAATGGGAGGCGCGCCATCAATCTGATAAACGCGTAGGACCTACTGTCGACAAGCCTGCGCCAGGGTACGCAGGCGACTTGCCTTACGAGGTAGGTTGTCCAGCGTTTACCCGTGAGCTGCGGCGAGTCTAGTGGCCCAATTCCCGAACCTTCAAGCCAGAGGTCCCAGAGAAATATGATGGCAAGACCCACCCGTTGGAGTTCCTGAGCATCTACACCATTGTGGTGCAGGCTACCGGGGGCCGAGATGACAAGATACTTGCCAACTACTTCCCGTTGGTGCTCAAACCCAACGTCAGGTCATGGTTGATGCATCTGCCGGAGAATTCTATTTCTTCTTGGTCAGATTTGTGCCATCAGTTTGTTGGCGCCTTTGTTGGAGGCCATCAAACTCCTGGCCAGGAAAGTGATTTGCATCTCATCCCTCAAAAGGAGGGCGAGCCTCTGTGCAAGTATATCCAAAGGTTCAGCCGTGTGCAATACAGCATCCCAGATGTTCATCCTGCCGCTGTTATCGGCGCGTTCCGTCAGAACCTGCGTAACCACAAGATGCGGGAAGAAATGGCGATGAACGAAATCAGGAATATCGCCCAGCTTTATGCTCTGGCTGATAAATGTGGTTGGGCTGAAGAGGGAAGGAAACTCCCCGGCGAGGATGTTGGCGTAGGAGGCGATTCTGAAGGCGAAGATGCTGCCGCCCCGACAAAGAAGGGCCGGTGGTGAAACAAGAAGCGTAAAGGCAAAGCCGTGCTTGCTATCGAGGGATCCGGCGACCCTGGCACCGCCAAGAAAGCCAAGGTTGGTGACCCCGGCAAGGAAGTTGTCAGGTGCGCCTCCTGTCAGGCCTTGGTAGCTGCCGACAAGCCGAAAGGCTCCGGCAAGCAGTATTGCAAGATCCATCGCACCAAGGGCCATGATCTCCAAAATTGCCGGCAAGTTGAACAGCTTGTCAAGAAGTAGAGAGCTGAGTACGAGAGGCGAGACAAGGAGAAGGCCCAAGATAGTGTTGAGGGGTCCGACAAGAAGCGTGGTGGCCGGGGGGGTCGCCGCGGCAAGGCCAAACAACAGAAGGAGAGGCCCGCTCGAGGCCGTGGCAAGGAAGAGGGTGATGATGATGATGATGAAGAAGATGATGAGTCCAGTGAGCACGAGTTCCAGAAAGCTACAGAGGCCATGTGTATCGACGAAGGCGCCTCGTTGCATTCTTCCCACCGTCGACTTAAACAGTGGGTGCGTGAGGTTAATGCAACGGAGCCATCGTTTGATGCACGTAAACCCCTGAAGTGGTCCAACACGCCTATCATTTTTTATGCCGAGGATCACCCTGATCGCACAACTGCGGTCGGGTGCTTGCCATTGTTGGTTTCGCCGACAATCCGCAACCTCAAGGTGACAAAAATGCTAGTTGACGGTGGGGCCGGACTGAACCTAATCTCACCAGACGTGCTCAAGAAGTTGCAAATTCCTGATGAAGATCTCGAGGAAACGGGCACGTTTAAAGGGATCAATCCAGGAAGGACCCAGCCAAAAGGCAAGATAACGCTACCAGTAACATTTGGTAGCGAGCTCAACTACAGAACGGAGAAGGTGGTGTTCGATGTCGCCAAGATCCCCATGTCATACAATGGGATCCTTGGTCGCCCAGCGCTGGCCAAGTTCATGGCGGCATCACACTATGCATATAATGTGCTGAAAATGCCTGGGTCATTGAGCGTCATCACTGTCCACTCTGACAAAAAGGATGCGCTCATCTGCGCCGACCAACTCTACCGGGAAGCAGTCGTAGCACCTGCCGTCAAGGCATCTGCTCCTGCCGTTGGAACTCCCGGGGGGAAGAAGAAGACCGGCAGGAACCTTGGCACAAACTCCGGCAAGCGCACCTCCTCGGAGTGCTGCGCTCCCGTTGAGGATGTACCAGGAAGTTCCACCGGCAAGAACAAGAAATCCAAGGCTGCTCCACCGGAGACCAAGAAAGTGCATGTCAAAGAGGATGGAACGGGAGGAACTTTCACCATAAGTTCCACCCTTGATGACAAATAGGAAAGCGCGCTCATTGCCTTCCTGCGGGCGAATGTCGATGTGTTTGCATGGCAACCATCTGACATCCCCGGTGTTCCCAGGGAGGTGATTGAGCACCACCTTGCTGTCTGTCCTCACGCGCAGCCCATCAAGCAGAGGGTGAGAAAGCAAGCCTTAGAGCGGCAAGAATTTATTGCCGAAGAGATCAAGAAGTTAGAAGCGGCAGGTTTGGTTAGAGGGGTGCTTCACCCAACGTGGCTAGCCAATCCAGTTGTAGTGCGCAAGGCGAACGGAAAATGGAGGCTATGTATTGATTATACAGATATCAATAAAGCCTGTCCAAAAGATCCTTTCCCCTTGCCGCGCATCGACCAGATTGTGGACTCCACTGCTGGTTGTGACCTACTGTCGTTCCTCGATGCCTATTCAGGGTATCATCAGATCTTCATGGCAAAAGAGGATGAAGAAAAGACCGCATTTATCACCCCATGTGGTACGTATTGTTTTATACGAATGCCTTTCGGGTTGAAAAGTGCTGGTTCTACATTTGCGAGAGTGGTCCAAATTGATTTTGAGCCTCAGCTACATAGAAACATGGAAGCATACATGGATGACATAGTAGTCAAAACCAAGGACAAAGCGACGCTCATACAAGATCTAGAAGAAACATTTACAAATCTGCGCAAGATCAATTTAAAGCTCAATCCTGAGAAGTGCGTGTTTGGCGTTCCTTCTGGCAAGCTTCTCGAGTTCTTTGTGTCTCAGTGAGGGATCGAGGCGAACCCCGACAAGATCAAAGCTATTGAGCAGATTGAGGCACCAAGACGCGTCAAGGATGTACGTCGTCTTGCCGGCTGCGTTGCTGCCTTAAGCAGGTTTATCTGCAAATCTGCTGAGCGCGCCCTACCCTTTTTCAAAATTTTGAAGAAGGCAGGTCCAATGAAATGGACTCCGGAAGCGGAGGCTGCGCTGCAAGATTTGAAGAGATACCTCTCTTCTCCGCCGACGCTAGTCGCGCCTAGGCCACAAGAGCCATTGGTGCTGTACCTGGCAGTGACAAATCAAGTGGTTAGTGCTGTGTTAGTGGCGCAGAGAGAAGCTGATGAGGAGGCAACGCCAGCTGCAGGACCGCCAAGTGACGCGCCGGGATCATCTCCGGCAAGGACTGGTGCCGATAAGACAGGATCTGCGTAGTCAGAAGAACCAGTGCAAAAGAAAAAGATGGTGCAGCGCCCAGTTTATTTTGTTAGCTCCCTTTTGCAAGGAGCTAGATCAAGATACTCTGGTGTGCAGAAGTTGCTCTTCGGCCTTCTTATGGCCTCGAGGAAGCTGCGCCATTATTTTCAAGCACATGAAATTACCGTCGTCACTCGCTTTCTGTTGCAGCGGATTTTGCGAAATCCAGAGGCAACCGGCAGGATCGTGGAGTGGGCGCTGGAATTGTCAAGCTTTGGTCTCAAGTTTGAAAGTACTTCAACAATTCAAAGCAGAGCCTTGGCGGAGTTCATTGCGGAATGGACCCCAATGCCAGACGAATAGATTCAAGAAACGACTCTCCCCGGCAGGGAAACTGATCGAGAATGGGTTATGTACTTTGATGGGGCTTTCTCGCTGCAAGGCGCCAGTGCTGGCATGCTGCTTGTCGCACCCACCGGAGAGCACCTCAAGTATGCAATCCAAATGCATTTCCCCCGGGAGAGTTCGACAAACAACACTGCGGAGTATGAGGGGCTGCTTGCCGGTCTCAGGATCGTGGCAGACCTTGGTATCAAGAAGCTCATCATCAGAGGCAATTCGCAGCTTGTTGTCAGGCAAGTTAACAAGAATTACCAGAGTCCATTGATGCAAGCTTATGTGGATGAAGTTAGAAAAATGGAAGAGCGCTTTGATGGTCTGCAAATGAAGCACATTCCTCGTGCCGAGAACAGTATTGCTGATGACCTGTCGAAGTGCACTGCCCTCAAGTTGCCTGTGGAACCAGGAACTTTTGTGCTCCATTTGACTCAACCATCTGTGGCACCATCAAGGAGGCAAGAAAAGAGAAGAAAGTTGAATTCTGGACAATACTTTCCGGCAGAGCTCCCTGAAGCTACCGGCAAGGAACTTGCCGGGATCAACGACAAACCTGTCAGGGAACGACAGGCTCCGGCGGAACCTCAGGCTTTCGCCGTTGAGACAAATGTTCCCCCGGCGGAAGAGATGCCTTTAGTCCTAGCTGTCGAGCCCCAGGCTCCAGCATGGGCACATCACATTGTCCATTTCCTTCAGACAGGAGAACTCCCCGAGGAGCAGGAAGAAGCGGAAAAAGTAGCCCGTCAGTCTACTATGTACCAGTTCGTCAATGACATTCTGTACAGAAAGAGACCGAACGGTGTGAAATTGAAGTGTATTCCTCGGGAGGATGGACTAGAGCTGTTGGCAGAGATACATGGAGGCATATGTGGCTCTCACATAGGATCATGAGCACTTATCGGAAAAGCATTCCGACAAGGTTTCTTTTGGCCTACTGCTCTCTAGGATGCAATTGCACTAGTAACCAAGTGTGAAGCGTGCCAGTTTCATTCGAAGAAATCGCATCAGCCAGCTCAAGCTCTTCAGACGATCCCTCTCTCCTGGCCATTTTCGGTCTGGGGGCTTGACATACTGGGCCCCTTTCCCCGTGCTGCCGGGGGCTTTGAGTACATGTATGTTGCGATCGACAAGTTCACAAAGTGGCCGGAGGTGGAAGCGGTGAGAAAGGTGACAGCACAATCAGCCGTCAAGTTCTTTAAGGGAATAGTTTACCGCTTCGGTGTGCCCAACAGGATCATCACCAACAACGGCACGCAATTCACAAGTCACACCTTCATGCAGTACGTCCAAGACCTTGGCGGCAAAATTTGTTTTGCCTCTGTTGCTCATCCGAGAAGCAACGGCCAAGCGGAGAGGGCTAATGCTGAAGTGCTGCGCGGTCTCAGGACCAGAACTTTTGATAAGCTGAAAAAGTGCGGAAAGCGCTGGATTGATGAGTTGCTGGCGGTTCTTTGGTCAATCAGAACGACACCGAATCGAGCCACTGGCTAGACGCCCTTCGCTCTGGTCTACGGAGCGGAAGCAGTTCTCCCCACGGAACTCATATACGGGTCACCTCGAGTGCTCGCTTATGATGAGCTTGAGCAAGAGCAACTGCGCCAAGATGACGTTGTGCTCCTTGAGGAGGATCGTCTTCAGGCTGCTGTGCGAGCCGCTCGCAACCAGTAAGCTTTGCGCCGCTACCATAGCCGCAAAGTTCATGCCCGAAGCCTTGAGGAAGGCGACCTTGTTCTTCGACGGATTCAGTCCGCCAAGAATTCAAACAAGTTGACGCCAAAGTGGGAAGGCCCTTATCGGGTAGTACGAGTCACCAGGCCCGGCGCTGTCCGCCTAGAGACCAAGGATGGCGTTCCAGTGAGCAACTCCTGGAATATCGAACATCTTCACAAGTTTTACCCGTAAGGCGCGGTTGCCGGGGGCCCCCGGCAACCACCTTTTGTACAAGTCTTGCCGGTAGGGCATGTAATCCTTTGTACAAAGCTAGGCGCAGACTGTCGGTGTCAAAACCGGCAGACCTCAGGGTAGGTGGTCCCGAGCTGTGGATTCTTGGATCAATGGTAACAGGAACAAAGGAGACGGTGTTTTACCCAGGTTCGGGCCCTCTTGATGGAGGTAAAACCCTACGTCCTGCTCTTGTTTATATTGATGAAGTACCAAGGTACAGAGTTGATCTACCTCGAGATTGTATGTTGTGGTCTAAACCCGAGGGGTATGATGAGTAATGTCATAATCTCTCTATCAACGAGCCTGGCCTCGGCTTATATAATGTATCGGAGGCCTAGGATAACAAGAGTCCTAGTCGGCTACGTTGGTGGAGAGGAGTCCTTGTCTTGATCACCAAGTCTTGTGGAATCTACCTTGTATATGTCGTCGGCTGTCCGAACTGGCCCATTAGTGAACCGCCACGGGGGTCCTCGGCCCAACTCACTGGTCGGGAGACGACATGGTGAGTACCCCCTAGTCCAGGACACCGCCAGTAGCCCCCTGAACCGGTCTTCAAGCTAGGGATGCTCCTCGATTCTTCCGAACTGTTCTTCATCTTCGGTCGTCGGTCTTGAAAACTGGTTCAACAAATCTTCTCATCTTCGATCTCGAGGATCGCCGAAGTGAATCCGAAGAGTTTATATGTCGGGCATCCGAGGAGCCCCTTTAAAGTTATCGGCCTCTATCAGTGCCTTGTAAGTTTTTTACGCCACACCTGGGGTTTGAAGTGCTTCCCGTGCGACGGCGCCCTTTTGCGTCCGAGCTCTAATGCCGAACTAAATCCGAGGCGTCTTTTCACAGCTGAGCGCCAACACTATTCGGCATTCAAGGTATCCTCTTGCGTCCGAGCTCCAACGCCGAACTAAATCCGAAGTATCATAGATTACCTTGGCCTCTGAAAATTTGAATGAGTTCATCCGAGCTTAAATGCCGGAGTAGTCTTCTATGGAACGAGCCATTCGAATCCGATCTTTATGCCGGACTGCTTCCGAGCTCCAACGTCAGACTGCATCTGAGTTCTAACGACGGTCAGCATCCGAGGTGTCATAACTACCTCGGTCATTAAAAGATTGAACGAATTCAGCCGAGCTTAAAGCCGGAAATGCCCTCTATGGAGCCAGCCATTGGCGCCCGAGCTTTATGCCAGACTGCTTTCAAGGTGGTGCACCACCCTGACTGCGGGCTGATTTTTTGTGAATATTTTCAATTGGTGCAATTTATTCTCTGCCGAGATATATAACCAGTAGACCTCAAGGTGTGTGTCGGTCTAAAACCCGAGATGCACCTGAAGGATGACATAAAACCGGTGATCCCAGTAGCCCCTGAGACTCAGGTTGATTCACAAAATCGGCCCGAGGATCAACTCCTAGCTCTGTAGCATACTTAGGAATAGAAATGTGGTGTGCATATTCCTCGAGACTCAGGTTGGGTGCGGCCGACCAACCTGAGGATCATAATCTCCTCAGGAACTATTTCGCACTTTGTAAGTTGTCTGCATTGAATCATCGATGCAGTAGCCCCAGAGCCAATGGTCGGGTGGCAACACCAGATCAGGGGATCGATGTGCCCCTTTAATATTTGTAAATGAGAAGCACGAAGCCCAGTAGCCCCCGAGCCATAATGTGGGCACGGGTGGCCGAATTAAGGATCAATGTCCGGAGTATATCACAATTTATGTGTAATGATTCTATGTATCTAAATACTTTACATCACTAATGCTCGGATCCGCATTGTACAAAACTTTGTTGACCGACCATCGGCTTCAACCTCTTCGGCCAGCAGCCGAAGAGTGTTCATCCTACTTTATAAAGCCTTTATAAGGGCAAAGATTTACGACAAACAAGGCAATACGGCCATACGGTTTTATAAACAAAGGTACGCAGAGAGATATGTTATAAAACATCTTCTGGGAAAAATAGTTCCATTACAGGTTCCTTTTCTCAGGCTGTCATGTTGATCATGATCATGAAACCTCAACTCCGATCAATGTGGGAGGAAAATATTGAGGATTTAGTTGGGAGAAAGTTCCCGAACTCTGTGGTCCATAATGAACCAAAATTTTCACTTCCATCGCTGCCGACCAATTATATTCTTTAAGATGGCTAGCTTTCGGCTTCACCCAGTCTGAGGTACTAACCCGGACGACCCGATAGTAACAATCACAGAGGTGCTCCCTTTACCGCCTAGCCAAACAATCGGGAACGTAGGGCTAAGCACAGGAGCCAGGCAACCCAGCTTGGCCAAAATCTTAAGTCAAATTGATGCATATTTATGGCTTTATTACGATAATTATGGAAGGCAAATTCTCCATTGAGACTGTTTATAACCTGAAAGTGGCCCATCGTCGGCTTCCACCCCTTTGTAGATGCTACAGAGGGTGTTTCCGTACTAACAATACAACCCTTAGCCGACGTCTCGGTGCTCGTAAGCGGTTGTGTTAGCGGAAACGAGGCAATCAGATATGCAGGCTTTATAACTTTCACTTAGTCATAGGAGCTTTAAACTGGGGGAACTAGCTACGAGCCCCCGGTTTGTGTTCGGCACCGACCGAAGTCTAGCCATTAACACTTCGGCCAATATTATGAAAGGCCCATCGTTTAACATGGGGTAATCAGTATCGATCTATAGTGTGACACCGTCATCGGATCGCTGACTAGTTTACGCCCATTGTGACAGTCAGTTTTTGGCTTTCTCCACTGAGGTGCTTAACCATTCGAGCTGGAAGCACAATCGCAGTGGTTCTCCCTTTGCACACCTAGCCGAACAAAGCAGAACGTAGGCGGCAAGCACAGGAGCTGGGCAACCCAACTATTGACCAAAGACACAATTCAAAACTGGTGCATATAAAGCAATATCCGAGAACGTTTTGCCGAGGACTCCTTGGAGCGCCTTGGCTTTTGGTGGGTTCGGCTCTAGTCGCAGCCCCCCGTTGATATTGCCGAAGCTTTAAATGTGTCCGACGTCGTATTGTGAGACTTATGCTAGAAACACACAAATAGGTTAAAAGTGCCATAGGCTTGGGAAACCAAAAAACTTCGGTAAAAACTTTACACCCGAACTAAATCAAGTTTTTGGTGCCAATCCGAAAATTGGTCTTAAAATTAGTTTGTGCTTCTGTCGTGCTTTAACATGATACATCCGATCTCCAGACTTCAAGCGGGTCAGCCTTCGGCTTCAACCTCCTATCCCGAAGGCGGAGTGTTTCTCAGGCCAGTTTAGAGAACTAAACGCGAGCGGCTTTAGAGAGAAAATAGGCTATCCGGCTATTGACCACACACTCGAGTCGAGAAAGGAGTAGTAGAAAAAGACTTTGCAACGACTAAGAACAAAGAAAAAATATTTATTATAGAACGGCTCATATAAATTTTAAGAGCCCCCAGTTAACATGGGTAAAGGGAGTTTGTTTTGACAAACAACGTATGTGAGCACGGTCGAGCCGAACACAAATTAAAAATGTAAAAACTTTGAGCATGAAAGCGACTTAGCTGGTTAATGTGTTCGGCATTGATGACGCGGGCCGAGCTTGCAGCGGGTCGAGGTCCCAGCCCCCAAGCCGGTTTCGAGGTGCCCGAACGAAGAGCTCGGCTTGATGAAGTGGCGACGCCACACGGTTGATGCGGTGAGGCGAAGCCCCCAAGTCCAGCCGAGATGACGAAGCTGGTCGACTGGTGGTGCCGAAGTCCCTAGTCCAGCCGAGGTGACAAAAACCCTCATGACCGAGGTGACGAAGAGCTCGGCAGAAAAAAGAAGTGTTTAACAATCAACGTTTGAGCGAACAACTTTTTTGTTTAACACAAATATAATGTTTGGTTGAACCGAACAAGAAATAAAATGAAATAAAAAATTTTAAAGAAAAAAAACTGAGCATGGAGGCGACTTAGCTGGTTAATGTGCTCGGCATTGTTGACGAGGTCCGAGCTCGTGGCGGGACAAAGACGTAGTCCCCAGCCTAGCCAAGGTCCCAGCCCCCAAGCCTGAGGTAACCGAGCGAGGAGTTCGGCTTGATGAGGTGGTGATGCCGCACAGTTGATGTGGCGAGGCGAAGCCCCTGGTCCAGCTAACGTGATGAAGCTGGTCGGCTGGTGACGCCGAAGTCACCGGAGTAGGTTGATGAAGAGATGGCGAAGCCCCCGGTCTAGCCGAGGTGACGGGGCAGGTCGGTAGTATGACGTTTGCAGCCCCATGCCGGCCGAGGTGTCGACACGGGTCGACGTGGTGGACATCGGCTTGGTCAGCCGGATTAGTATTTTGGGATTTCTTCAGAATCGTCCTCCGGTACTATGGTGCGAGGGGCGAGTCCGGCCAGGGTTGACTCCTTATGTTCGGACGCCGAAGTCGCGTCCAGGATTGAAGCTGGGTACGGGATAAGAGAGGCGAGCCCGTCTGGAATTGACTCCCGATCTTCGGACGCAGAGGTCACATCCAGGCTTGAAGAAGCAATAGTGCGGCGATGCCGTCGCGGGCCGGATCTTGTGACGCGGTCGATGCCCGTTTGATGAAGTGACCATGCAGCGATGCCGGTGTGCCCGCTCCGTATAATTCGTCGGGCGACAATGTTGGTGATGATTTACCCTTCACGATGCCGAACTGTTGTTCGGCTTGCCGAGATAATGATCCGAAGAGGTTGAGTTCGGCTCGATGAAGCGACGACCCGTCTGGCGCAGGTCGGCAGCCGTGCAGCAACGTTGTCAGGCTGTTTGACACCGGCGCAACGGTGAAGGTTACCTCCGAAAAGGAGCAAAATTTGTGAGCATGTGTTCGGAAACAAAACACAATACCCTAGAAAGAGATTCCTCCAAAAAGGTTGTCCAATATCCCGTTCATGAAGAAAGATGAACTCAGGTCGGATTTGTATTCGCGCAGAAAACAGATCAGAAAATCGATCTGCTCATTGGAGGTTTCCCGGAGTTTGAACGGTCGGATTGAGCTGAAATTTTGAGGGGTGATTGATATGGTAATTCCACAACCGATCAACAGTTGGATCTTCCAAGTGATGTCCGATCTGGGCGCTGGACTCCTTGCCCTAAACTTGTCCAGATTCCCGTCCAGATTTGACAGGGTTCCGGTATATCATAGATCGCCGGAGATTCCTCCATCGGAATGCGACGAAATTTTACAGGGTTGTTATATATAAAATTACACACTATTCCACCAAAGCAATCGTCAAAGAGACACCCGAGGAAGCAGCGACGGCGAATACAAATCCGCTGTATAGAAAAAACAGCACGGTCGCCCGAGGACAATGTTGAAGTTGGGCCCCCGAGCTATATGGATGATTCCTCCACGATCTTGATAGAGATCGGAGTTGATGTTGATGAAGGCCCTCATCCGATCATAACGATCTGAGGCGGAGCGCAGTCCTCGGTCGAGCCAAGGTGACCAGTCGAGCCGGCGACGAACATGCCGATGTCGCAGTTGATCTTGCAGGCGAGCCATTGATCCATTGCCGATCACACAGCGGAACTCTCAATGAAAGCACCATTGTCGGTGTCAAAACCGGCAGACCTCGGTGTAGGGGGTCCGATCTATGGATTCTTGGATCAATGGTAACAGGAACGAAGGAGACGGTGTTTTACCCAGGTTCGGGCCCTCTTGATGGAGGTAAAACCCTACGTCCTGCTCTTGTTTATATTGATGAAGTACCAAGGTACAGAGTTAATCTACCTCGAGATCGTATGTTGTGGTCTAAAATCGAGGGGTATGATGAGTAATGTCATAATCTATCTATCAACGAGCCTGGCCTCGGCTTATATAATGTACCGGAGGCCTAGGATAACAAGAGTCCTAGTTGGCTACGTTGGTGGAGAGGAGTCCTTGTCTTGATCACCAAGTCTTGTGCAATCTTCCTTGTATATGTCGTCGGCTGTCCGAACTGTCCCATTAGTGAACCGCCACGGGGGTCCTCGGCCCAACCCACTGATCGGGAGACGACATGGTGAGTACCCCCTAGTCCAGGACACCGTCACAGACCCTGTGTGCAGATGAATAAGATTAAGTGTTGTACATTTTCTTATCGATTTCCATGTTTATATATATATATATATATATATATATATATATATATATATATATATATATATATATATATGAGATGTTGTCTGAGATGTTGTATGACACTTGTTCCCGGTAAGTATTAACGAACCGCCAAGGTTCCATATTTTTATTTTCTCTTCTTTCTTTTTCTCAAAAGATAGAAGTTTTACTCGCGCGCACGTTTGCCGGGGGTGAAAGGAAGATATGGATACCAGTGGGTGACGTTCAGAATTGATATCTTACCGGAGGAAGTACGGCGACAGAAAGCTAAGTTACAAAACTTTGAGCAAGTTTCTTTTATTATGAAGTTATTTTCCTTAGACGATTTCGGTCTTTGTATGGAAAACCTGCACCCGAAGGAACCCTTGTCGTAATCGGTTGCGCCCTTATTTTGTTTCGAGTCCGCTCAACAATTTAAATGGCGACACTGAGAACGCCAAGGTGTCTTGCCGGCCGCTGCACCTCCAGCAGGCTGCTGAAGTCCCGCACCCAACACTCGCGGTAGGTTGCGCGCCGGCAAGTTTTCAGTAAGCGTAGGGTGCACTCCATACATAAAGGAATCAGACAAGGGAAATAGCATGCATGTACCCAAACGTAAGCAAGTTATATTACATCAATAAGTTGCCGCAGTTCTAACTCAAGACTTAATTGTCTTTGGCATGGAATGGTGGCGACAAGAGAAAATGATGCAGCTAGTCCCTGCGCTGGCCTTCGACCCTCTGGATTGAATCTACTTTCTCAAGGATGGGCGCGACAAGCTCCTCAAGTGCCTTGAGATCTGCATCCTTCGGCAAACGATCAAGGACGTTGGTGAGGTCGATGCCAGGGTTCTTGTGCACCACCTTGATGAGCACCTTGCGGAGGACGGCGCGGCAAAGTTTACGGGATTCATCGGCCAGTTGGGTCGCTCGGTTGGACTGGAGTAGCTTCAGAGCATCGATAATTCTTTCAAAGAACATGGTCAACCTGGTGCTTGGAGATACCCTTTCTTCGGAAGAATACTTGAAGTTTGGCAGGCCCATGGTTGACAGCTGTGCTGTGAGCTTCTCCGCAGTGTCGACAAGGCGTTCAGTCCATATTTTCACCCCCTTCTCATAGTCAATTTGGGCGGCGGCAGCACTCTTAAGCAAGTTCCTCTCATCTTGGAGATCTTTGCTCAGAGCCTTCTCATGGGTCCTGCCGTCCTCAAGAGACTTCTCCAGCATGGTCAGTTTCAACCTCAGATCGGCGATGGTATCGTTGGCTGAAGAGAGCTACTTGGTCTTGTCAGATATGGCAACTTGCATCTCCGCCAGGCTGTGGAGAGTTTTCTCCCTGTCACCTTTGAGCGTCGAGAGCTCCTTATGTTCTTGAAGATCCACCTCCAGCTTCTTCACTTTGTCGCTCAGCTCATTCTTGGCGGACTCTGCAGCCTCGGCAGCATCGACGGCCTCCTTGAGCTTGCCGGCATGATCTACAGTTAGGGCTTCGAGCGCCTCCTTGTGCTTCTGCTCTAGCTCCTGGGTCCGCTGTGCGACAAGCTTCTCGATTTCTTCATCTTTGCTGCGAAGCTTGACAGCGAGCGCCTGCTCATGTGCGGCAAGATCTTCCTCGTGAGCATCAAGCGCAATGCGACGCTCCGTCAGGAGGGCATCTTCAGCGGCAATTCTTTGCGCAGCTTCCTCTTGCGCCTTCTCTATGTCAGATTGTTTCAAGAGGAGCTTCGTCCAGCTTTGGCTCACTTGTTCCCGGTTGCCAGTCAGCTCTTGAAAGGCCTCGGCGTACCATATTTGCATTTGCTCAACGCGTTTTTGAAAATCAGCCTCAGCTGCTTCAACAACCGCAGCTCTGGAATCTACCTTCTCTTTTTTAGCACGGTGGAGCGCTTGGAGCTTGCGGAAGTTATCGCCCATGGCCTAAAGGAGCTGGTCTTCCTCAGATTTGCTGCTGCTGACACTTGGTTCGTTGACGATCTCGAGCCCAGCAGCAGTGATGATTTCTTCATCAAAAGTTTCCCCTTCGGTCGGTGCCCCTATGCTTGCTGTCCCCGGCAAGTTGACGAACAGGTTCTTGCCAACTTTGAGATATTTGCTTGATGAGGGAACTTCGGATGTTGACGGTTGATCCTCAGCAACCGCCTCACCGGCATCTGGGGGCTCCGTGGCCGGTGTAGCGCCTAGCGCTCCTACGGTAGGAATGCCGTCAGTACGGTCACCAGCCTCCTCGCCGGCCCTTTCAGCAGATTCCTTGGTGGTTTCCTCCTGTGCAGCCTTGGCGGCCTCGTCGGCAGAGGTACCGCCGGCCTTGACGGTGGCATCCTTGGCGGCCTCGCTAGTAGCGATCTTGTCGGCTTCGGCAGCAGCATCCCTGGCGGTCTCCTTGATGACAGCGTCGATGTCCATGTGTTCCATCACAGGGAATTCTAAAGGACGAAGGGGGGAAACAAAATGAGATCAAGATTGAAGTTCAAGAAAACAAAAAAAAAGAGATAAAGGAAAGGATAACAAGCGCTCTGAGGCAATCGGTTACCTGCGTCGAGCTGTTGAGAAGTGGCCTCGCCTCTCCCGGCAACCTTGGTTGCCGGGGAAAGGTTGCCGGTGCCCATGCTTGCCGGCTCCTCCTCAATCAAGATAGGCTCATCAGTAGGATCTCTTGCCGGGGGTGCGCTTGTGGGCGGCGTGGTCGACGGAGGTGGCACGACGGGGGAGTCTTCCAATAACTCTCCCTGTTGCCGTTCTTCTCCTGCAAGCCCAAAGATAACAGCGGCAAGGATAGAAACCTCAGTGTCCGCTAGCAGAAAATAAGTAATGAACTCACGCTGGGGGCTGTGCTGGGGGCTGCGTCGAGGGCTAGGTTCCGGGTTGATGACGATAGTTTCTGGCACACTTGTGAAACCTTCCAGACGCTCATCGCCCGTGGAAGTCTTCGCCCTCTTCGCCATCCTTTCTGCCATGGTTTCTGCATCGCTGCAGAGACAAGACAAAACAAGGCTATGAGATTAATCCAAAATTTGGGAGATAAAGGCTATGATAGGATACTTACTCTTCCTCTTCTCATTCCGGGCTGAAGCCGGAGATGTCGAAATCGACCTCCATTACAGTGTCCATATGGGGAGGCAGAGGAGGGGTCCTGGGTCACTTGGCTGTTGCGAGTGCAGGGGGTTGGCGCGGCTCTACCGCCTCAGCCTCCGGTGCGGTTGTGTGAGACGCCCCTGCCGCCCCAGTAGTTGCCGCAGGTGTGTGTCTCGCGCGCCGCATAGGTTGCTGTCGAACTCCTTGCCGCGGTGCAGTCTTGCCGGCCGCCTTCTTGGCGGGAGCTTCACTGCTCGAAGAGGGTTGGCTTGCCGGGATGCCAGAAGCGGCCTTTCGAAGAACACGCTTTGTCTTCTTCGGGGCTGGGGGCTCCTCTTGCGGCTCTTCTTCAGCTGCGTCTTCGTTGGACGAGCTCTCAGCGACTGCGCTGCTCTGTTCCCCGGCAGGATTCTCTTCCATCACAACTTCTGCGTCACTGGTTTCCCATTCTGTGAAGCCGACGCTGCCGGCCTCTGCGGCAAGATTCGCCTCTTCCGCCCTAGTGGCAATATACGCCACTTCTTCGTCAGTGGTGGCGTGAATGAGGTTCGTCTCTTCCCGGATGGCCCTCTCCGACAAGTTGTCGAAGAACTTTTGTGCTTCCTCCTCGGATGGCTCAGCCCAAGTCGCGTCAAGACCATGGGCGTTGAACATTGGCATTGTGGCGATGATCGACCCCAGGGCGGAGTTGTTGCACAAAGGGACAATTCTTGCCGGCAACCGATGTTTGTCATCACGCTGGAATAGCCTGTGGCAGAGAGCGCCGAGCTGCATGGCAGTCAAATTGTTGTTCAATCCAGGGCACAGCCTCATGATGTCCGCTGCGTTTCGATACTCCCAAGCTGGTCTTCCCCTGTTTTGCAAAGGGGCGATGCGGCGGTGAAGGAAATTGAAGCCAATCATCTCCATTGTGAGCCCGGCAGCTTTCAGACGAAGGATTCTGGTGGTGGCGATCGTGAGCCTCTCGTCTTCCGCGGCAAAATCGCTCCAGTCATTGCCGCGGAGCGCCTTCTACTGTCGGGGCAAACAGAACGGATGGGGATCTTTTTCCTTGATCCAGCACCACTCGGACCGCCATTCATCCCACTTCTCGCGGTAAACCCCATCTGGGTATATTTCCTTGTTCCAAGCCCTTGGGATCCAGGCGATAGAACCGGAAAGGGCCTCCCCTTTTTGGATGCGAGGAATAAAGTAATGGCGGAAGAGGGCAGTGTTGGGAACTACTCCGGCAAAATTTTCGCAAAGATGGGCAAAGATGGACATACACAGTACGGCATTCAGCGTGAAATCAAGAAGATGGAAGCCGTATGTGTACATAATGTCGTTGAAGAAGTCAGAGAATGGAGGACAGAGCCCGCAATAGAAATAAGCGACGAAGAAGGGATATCTGTCAGGTCCGCTTTTGGAACAAGAACCTAGAACCACGCGGGTTACGGGGTGAGCCTTCGTCTCCCTCGCCCACATGCACTGGTACCGGTTCTTCAGAGCTTTCACGTCGAGCGTCAGAGCGAAGACGACATACTTCTTCCGCATCTTCACCAGCTCGCTCTCCGGGACATCGGCTTTCGTCTCCTTGACCTTGCCTTTGCTGGCCTTGGGTGGCATGGCGGCTGTGAGGGCGGAAACCAAAGATGGACCGGGTGCGGAGGCGGTGAGCGGATGAGGAGAAGCTTTACTCTGGGCTCGAGAGAAGGAAGGCAATGGAGAATTCCATATTGGAAAGAAGAGGGGGGGTAAATGGGCAGCGTCTCTGCGGTTTCCTCTTTATGGGGAAGGAGCGAGGCCACCTCTTTTACTACCCAATGTAAATGCGCCTCTACAAGCGCGCTGCGGCTGCACCCTTTCAGCGCACGCTTCCCATGTCACGCATTCAACGCGCGCACTGGAGGGGCGCAATAAGAGGATGATAGCAAGCAGATTAACCCCAGCCACGCGTGCCCGTGCACTGTTTGGGCCTAGCCCAACAACGCCTCGCACTCGTGTGTGGCCTAGGCCTGGGGGCTCCTGTCGGTGTACTAAGTATTGGGCCATTAGTACCCCATACTTGTGCATGGGCAGTTGTAGCCAAGCCCGCAGCAAGGCTTGTCGGGGGAGCAGTTGGATAATGGTTCAAGGTTGTCAAAGGGACACTCAAACCAAGAATCAGAGGATCAAGAGATAATAAGAGCTGAAGACCGAAGATTAGGCCCCCCCGGCAAGATCTTGCCGGGGTGGCTTGCGAAGCCCGGCAAGATTTGCGCCTGGCAAGATTTGTGCACCGGCAAGGTTCTATCACCGTGCCACCGCTTCAGCACAGCAGCCAGCCTGGCATTCTGGGCCCTTCTCTGGATGCGTGGCAAGGCGCCAATGGAGGAGAGCTTAAGCGGTGCTGATGGGATGGCCCCTTTTTCCATCCCCATGAAAATAAGGACACCTAAACGGACACCTCACGGTGCATTAAATGCATTTGTCCTAAACTGTCAGTGGTTAGGTATGATAACCCTGTAGCTACTTTACACCTCAATGTATGTACATTTTGCCACTGTGGTGACCCCTTTGAACGTATAAAAGGAGGCCCAAGGCAACTGCTATAGGAGGAGGATCTTCTGGCCCATTCTGCATGCGTAGCTGCTCTTTGAATGTACTGTTCATTCCAAGCGCTCCTGGAGCTTGGGCTCAAGAACACTCTTAATAAAACAAGGCAGGAGTAGGGTTTTATGCTGATTAGCGGCCCGAACCTGGGTAAAAATCCCTCGCGTCGATCGTTGGATCTGCTCTTTGTGCATACCTCTCTCCCTGCCGAATCGTAGAAGGGATCCACGCGGTCCCATAGGTGTCGTACACCGACAAATTTGAACGAAGCGGGGAAACTCGCACTAACCGCCCGAAACCAAAATTTGTGAGATGGAAATTACTACTGCCTATCCCTGACATGAAAAGCCTATCGGCTCGATTTCTAAAGGTTTCGATAGGGGTAGGCTTGTAATTTCACTCAAACATGACATAACCGCCTCCGCCTCTCACCTCCCCTGATTCATACACAGTGGGCGCCAAAACACAGTTTCTCCTCGGCCCAAATCGCCTCTCACCCCGATTCATACACGGTGGGCGCCAAAACACAGTTTCTCCTCGGCTGAAATCTTCGTCGACAAATATTCGGTGTATGTGAGATTACCGTCCTATCCCCAACCAACCAATATTGTTGTGATGTAGGAAATTGTAAACGGGGACTAAGTTTGTAAATTTCCTCGCATTTGAGACAAGCGCGTCCTGAAGACATGGTTCCCCCTACCTCTCTCCCTCCATTTACCGACTCGTACTCTGTGGGTGCCAAAACACCCTCTCCACCCTAGTCTCCTCCGTCCGCCACCCGTCCTCCTCCACCATGCCAGAGCTGATACCCCGACACCGTCGTCCATTACAAGAGATCGACCTCTCTCATCCACGGCTTTGGACCAAGATCCTTCCATCGCGTCCTCTCACTTCATCCGCGCTGTCATCCACCTTGCCGAGGCCGCTCGTACCACCGTCTCATCCACCGCGCCAGGATATTCCCCTCGCCGCAACCGTCTGCCCTCCTAGATCTGCTTCCACACCGCCGACAGCCATCGCTACCGCAACACCCTCAACGCCTCAGCAGATGCTTACACGGCGCCACACCAGAGGTGGTACTCTTTTGTATCTGCTCAAGTTATTTATCTCAGCAAGAAAATAGATCGCCACTTCTTTACTGTGATTTCTTGTCCATCACTTAGAATCTTACTTGTTAGTTGAAAGCAAACATTGGTTGCGAAGTTGCCTTTGTCCATTTTGCACCTTCAGATCCGCCATGGCACGCTCACCGCTATACTCGCAATGCTTATGGTTTTCCCCTTTTATATTCCACATTAGCTTAAATAACAGTCGACTGAATTTCAATTTGGGGTCAGTCCATTTTTGAGAGTTCTCCGGAGTTCGCCGGAGGGCTGCCCCATTATCTATCTTAGGGTTTCGGGTGGGCAGAGTGGTTGTGGGGGGCTGTCGTCAGGCTATGGTGGGGCCTCGCCGGAGGCAAAACTCGACGCGGGTGGTGGGCTGGGGGTGGGGTTGGCTAGAGGGATGGCCGGGGGCGGCAGAATACCGGAGGTGGTGGGCGGTTCAATGGAGGGCGGGGGCCGGTGGTTCGGCCGGCGGCCCGTGTGGTGGTCTGTAGGGGAAGAAAAAGAGGCGAGGAAGAAGAAGGGTTAGGAGACGTAGGATCTTCAACGAACCGCCTGAAATGGTCGACTGACCCAAATGACGATAGTCAGGCGACTTGCATGTAGACATTCCCTTTATATTCAGTGTACCATCATCCTGGGTGCTTCGAGACGTGCTAGCACTGCTCCTCAACCCATCAAGCTAAACAACATGCCACTCATAATTCCAAACTTTGTTGCTCAAATACGAATTTGATATGATGCTGATATTACTAAAACAGAGAACGTTTAATTGGTCAGCTAATGTTCCTACTTTACTTTCGAAAAGCACGTGCGCCACATATAGAGAGATAGCAGGGAGCTGCATTCTTTATGATCTCTGGCTCATCATGTGTGGGCAACGAACATTTTATTATCCAAAAACTGCTTGCTCTTCTTTATCATGTTCGTCTTCTATTCTTCTTTAATAAGTACTCTCTCCATTCCTAAATATAAGTCTTTGTAGAGATTCCTCCATGGACTACATATGGAGCAAAATAAGTGAATCTACACTCTAAAATGTATCTATATACACCCGTATGTGATCCATAGTGGAATCTCTACAAATACTTATATTTAGGAACAGAGGGAGTATAATAGTTGTACAGTATGTTCCTTGTAGTGAAGAGGAGCAGGGACATTTGCAGTGTACAGGTCTATTCAGTCGCCTGTCATGGACGCTTTCAACTCTTCGTGTTGGTCTGCCCTAATATCCAGGAAATGCTGGGAGCTGTGTCGCCTTTGAGAGTTAGACTGATAGTAACTGTACTGCATCTTCAGTTGTAGAGAGCTGGTATCCAAAGCCTTTCTAGCCGTACCGACAATACTGGCACATATTTTCCAGCAAGTTCCACTTTCCTGATTTTACTTGTGATGCTTAGGGTTTTCCCATTATATCTACACTATGATATGCGTAGGTGCTTTGTGTCCTACTAGCAGCAGTCCACCCTTTAAAGCTAAACAACACGCCAATCATAATTCCAAAGCTTAGTTGTTCCAATACGAATGTGACATGATATTCATATTAGTTAACAGACATACATTTAATTGGTCATCTAATGCTCCCACTCGAGTTTCCAAATGTCTGTGGCCACATAGAGAGAGAGACAACATGGAATTGCATTTCTTTGGATGCTCTGATTCATCATGGGGGGCAACCAACATTGTATAGAAAGAAACGGAATCTCCATAATATGCTTCCTCTTCTATTCTTTAAAATGTTCCTCTCCTGTTCTTCTTTAATAAGTAAAGTATGTTCCTCGTCAAGAAGGCAAGCAGGGACATATGCAGTCGACAGGTCTATTTGGCCGCTTCTACAAGTTGCTTTCAGCAATTCGAGTTGGTCAGCCATTATATCCAGGAAATGCTGGGAGTTGTGCGGCCTTTGAGAGACTAGACTGATAGTAACAGTAGTGCGCCTTCACGTGAATAGAGCTGGCCTGTATGTGATCGATAGGCTTTCAATTAGTAGCGGCAATACAACCCCATATTTTCCAGCCAGTTCCACTTCCCCGATTTATTTATGATGCTTATGGTGTCCCCTTTTTATCGACACTACAATATGTGTAGTGGCTTTGTGTCGTATTAGTAGCACTCCATCCTTCAAGCGAAACTACATGCCACTCATATTTCCAAAGCTTACATTTAATTGGTCAGCTAATGTTACTATGTGAGTTTTGAAAAGCATGTGTGCCACATATAGAGACATGTTGGAATAGTATTTCTCTGTGCACTCTTGTTGTCATGGTTTCGCAAAAACTTTCAATACAACATATTGTGAACCTATCATCTGCCAACTATCCTTACTTCTGGAACTCCCAACAGGGAGCCTATTTTTTTGAAGTTGTGCCAGATTATATTATTGTACGCACCAAATTACACCACACAAGGGCTCTCTCATCAAAATCCAGTGATAGCACACAAGGGTTTACAAGGACCCCCTATTATATTAGAATATCCTCTGCATTACAAAGATAATCTCACCATATTTATGTTGTTATGCTTCTCAGATATTGAACAAAATCACAATGAATATGACAATGTGCGTATCAGAAGAGTATCACGGAACAGTGCAATGACTAACAAACATGGCATCGAGGCATTGAGTTCCATTTTGGATGGAATGAAGCCCACATGCTCCGCACCTATAGATTTGTGTTCAGAATATGATCCTAATGACTATTCTGAGCTCAAGGAGTCAAAGGCAGATGGCCTATCCTGTTCACCCTACAAGGTGCCTATTCTAATTTGGCAAGGTTTTATTGGTTGCACGTAACTTTCGTAAGTTGTCTTGCGTTTCTGTTGCTTCTTTGTACCGCCATGTGCTTCATTTACTCATCATATATGTGAAGTTGCCATGCCCACCCATTATCAATACGCATTCCATTTGTCATCATACCATGTTTTTTCATTCAAATGCTGCTCTTGTGTATCAGACATCCAAAAGGAAGAGAGTGATTGTAGAACCTGAATGAGTAGTAGCAAAGTCCTTGAAAAAGGTGGTGGTACCCCAGAAATCAGACAGCACCCCTGAAAGTGCAACTAATCCCCGGGTGGTTTTGGTAATTCATAACAACATATAGCTCATTGAACTAGTATCCTCTCAAGATGAATATTTCAGGAAGTTCAATGAATGGCATGGCATGGACTAGAAATGTGGACCCCTCAAAAAGCTAAGGACACATATTGGCAAAAGCTCAAGACTGTTCATTTCAATTTTAGTGATCCAAGATCACATTGAGTCCATAGGAAAGCCAATACTATTAAAAGGGGATGAGGTATTGCTTAATGGCTTGCTTGCTCAAATGCTTAGTGATATTGCTCCAAATACCCTCAACCACTTTCTCCATCCAAATATGTCAAAATCCCAAAGTCCAACTCGGCCCCATCGATTCTTTCTACCCGGCGCCACCGAGTTCATATGACATAGCCACTGTCGGAAACCCTAGCAATTTGGTCTCACTAATACGGATCTCGGTCTCACCGAGATGGCCTTGCCACCGCTCTGTGACTTATTGCATTTATTTTGGTCTCACCGAGTTATGCAATCGGTCTCACCGAGTTGGCTTGACATTCTCTCCATTGCCTTATTGCTTCACTTCGGTCTCACCAAGTTGATGCAATCAGTGCCACCGAGTTGATGTTTGCCCTAAGCCCTAGCACATTAGTCCCATCGAGTTGTTCCAGTCGGTCCCACCGAGATTCCTAACGTTCACATTTTGAACTAAATTGGTCTCACCGAGTTCATCTATTCGGTCTGACCGAGTTGGGTCAAATGTGTGTAACGGTTGGATTTTGTGTGGAGGCTATATATACCCCTCCACCCCCTTCTCCATTTGTGAGAGAGCCATCAGAACGTGCCTACACTTCTAGCATACATTTTCTGAGAGAGAACCACCTACTGATGTGTTGAGATCAAGATATACCAATCCTACCACAAGAATCTTGATTTCTAGCCTTCCCCAAGTTGCTTTCCACTCAAATCATCTTTCCACCATATCCAAATCTGTGAGAGAGAGTTGAGTCTTGGGGAGACTATCATTTGAAGCACAAGAGCAAGGAGTTCATCATCATCACACCGTCTATTACCTTTTGGAGAGTGGTGTCTCCTAGATTGGTTAGGTGTCGCTTGGGAGCCTCCGTCAAGTTGTGGAGTTGAACCAAGAAGTTTGTAAGGGCAAGGAGATCGCCTACTTCATGAAGATCTACCCGAGTGAGGCAAGTCCTTCGTGGGCAATGGCCATTGTGGGATAGACAAGGTTGCTTCTTCGTGGACCCTTCGTGGGTGGAGCCCTCCGTGGACTCGCGCAACCGTTACCCTTCGTGGGTTGAAGTCTCCATCAATGTGGATGTACGATAGCACCACCTATTGGAACCACACCAAAAATCTCTGTCATCATTGCGTTTGCACTCTCCAAACCCTTCCCTTTACCTTCATATGCAATGTTCTACTTTCCGCTGCTACACTCTTAGAATTGCATGTGTAGGTTGATTGCTTGACTTGTGCTAATTGCTAAAATCTGCCCACAACTAAAATTGGGAAAAGGTTAGATTTTTATTTGGTCAAGTAGTCTAATCACCCCCCCCCCCTCTAGACATACTTTCGATCCTACAAGTGGTATCAGAGCTTTGGTCTCCATTTGCCTTGATTTCCATAGCTTTGGTGATCATAGCCTTGGTTTCACAACCTAGGAGAGTATGGCATCTACCGAGGGAAATTACCACCATAGAGGTCCTTACTTTGATGGTACTAATTTTGCTAGTTGGAAGCATAAGATGAAAATGCATATTCTTGGTCATAACCCCGCCGTTTGGGCTGTTGTGCGTATTGGCTTGCAAGGTGATTTCTTCGAGGATGGAAAAGAACTGGATCGTGAAGCGACAGCGGAAGAAATGAAGATGCTACAATACAATGCTCAAGCTTGCGATATTCTCTTCAATGGATTGTGCCCCGAAGAATTCAACAAAATTAGCCGCCTTGAGAATGCAAAGGAAATTTGGGATACTTTGGTTGATATGCATGAAGGTGTCGAGTCCGTCAAGGAATCCAAATTAGATGTGCTTCAAAGTCAACTTGACAAGTTCAAGTTGAAGGATGGTGAAGAAGTCGTCGAGATGTACTATAGGCTTGCTCTCATCACAAATGAGATTGCCGGCTTAGGAAGCAAAGAGATGACCAACAAATTCATCATCAAGATGATCCTAAGAGCCCTGGATGGAAAATATGATACTGTGTGCACCTTGATCCAAATGATGCGCAACTACAAAGATCTCAAGCCCACAGAAGTCATTGGTAGAATTGCTGCTCATGAGATGTCACTCAAGGATAAGGAAGAGCTCCACAACAAGTCAAGTGGCACTTACAAAGCTTCAAGTGATGCTCCTACAACATCAAGTGAGAAGCAAGTATTCAATGAAGAATTGAGCTTAATGGTGAAGAACTTCAACAAGTTATACAATAATAGAAGCAAGGAGAGAAGCTCCAAGTCAAGATCCTACAATGACAAAAGATCTTCTAGTCGTGATCGTAATTGCTACAATTGTGGAAGACCCGGACACTACTCCAATGAGTGTACGGCTCCCAACAAGAAAAGAGAAGATTCACCAAAAAGGAGTAGAAGAGATGAATCACCTCCAAGAGAGAGGAGGAGTAGAGATGATCGTTATGAACGAAGACCCTCTCATAGAAGCAAGGATTCGGAAAGGAAGGAGAAGTCATCAAAGAGCTACACAAGACGAAGACATCAAGCTCACGTTGGTGAATGGGTATCCGGCTTCGACTCCGACAACTACTCCGAGAGAAGCTATCACTCAGACTCCGAATGTACTCAAGATGAAGGTGTTGCCGGTCTTGCACTTGTGCCATCCAACTCCTACGATATATTTGACTCACCAAATAAAGGAATTGGAAGATGCTTCATGGCTATAGGCCCTAAGGTATCACACCCCGAGTATGTTGATTTCAATAATGATGAAGATGATTTGCTAGGTGATGATGATTTACTTGTTGACAATGCTAGTGATGAAAACTATGATGACAATGCTAGTAATCTTGCTAATCAAGATGAAATGAATGACAATGATAAGAAGGAGATTGAGCGTCTAACTAAAGAACTAAACACTCTTAAGTTAGCTCATGAAACAACTCTAGAGGATCATAGAGAGCTCCAAAGGACTCATGAGAAGCTACGCTTCGAGAAGCTAAATTTATAGCAAGAGCATGAGTTTCTAAAATCTATCAATGATGATCTTCGAAAGAAGAGTTCTTCTTATCTTGTCAAACGTCTCCTCTTGTCTACTAATATGCCACAAGTAAAATCTAGCAACAAGAAAAAGAAAGATTCTTCCTCTAGTAGTAACAATAACCATGTTAAATTCAATATTGTTGCTTCTAGTAGCTCTCTTGATTCCACTAATGATTCTTGATACGTCTCCAACGTATCTATAATTTTTGCTTGTTCCATGCTATTATATTATCATTCTTGGATGTTTTATAATCATTTTATAGCAACTTTATATCATTTTTTGGAACTAACCTATTGACATAGTGCCCTGTGCCAGTTGCTGTTTTTTGCTTGTTTTTTACTTCGCAGAAAATCAATACCAAACAGAGTCCAAACACAGCGAAACTTTTTGGAGAATTTTTCTGGACCAGAAGACACCTGTTGGGCCAAAGAAGTACCAGAGGGGGGCTCCGAGGGGAGCACAACTCAGCTGGGCGCGCCTGGGGGCCCAGTCGTGCCCTGGTGGGTTGTGCCCGCCTCGGCCGCCTCCCGCACCGCCTCTTTTCTCTATAAATACCCCGAAAATCCAACAACCCTAAGGGAGTCGACAAATCACAATTTCAGCCGCCGCAAGTTCCAGAACCACTAGATCCAATCTAGACACCATCAGGGAGGGGTTCATCATCCTCGTTGGTGCCTCTCCGATGATGAGTGAGTAGTTCATTGTAGACCTACGGGTCCGTAGTTAGTAGCTAGATGGCTTCCTCTCTCTCTTTTGATTCTCAATACAATGGTCTCTTGGAGATCTATTTGATGTAACTCTATTTGCGTTGTGTTTGTTGGGATCCGATGAACTTTGAGTTTATGATCAGATCTATTAATCCATGAAAGTTATTTGAGTTTCTTTGATCTCTTATATGCATGATTACTGATAGCCTCCTATTTCTTCTTCGAATCTTTGGTTTAGTTAGGCCGACTAGATCGATTTTTCTTGCCATGGGAAGAGGTGCTTTGTGATGGGTTTGGTCGTGCGGTGTTCTTTCCCAGTGACAGAAGGGGCAGCAAGACACGTATTGATCGTTGCTATTAAGGATATCAAGATGGGGTCTATTCCTACATGAATAGATCTTGTCTACATCATGTCATCGTTCTTATTGCATTACTCCGTTTTTCCATGAACAAAATACACTAGATGCATGCTGGATAGCGGTCGATGTGTGGAGTAATAGTAGTAGATGCAGGCAGGATTTGGTCTGCTAATCTTGGACGTGATGCATATATAATGATCATTGCCTGTATATCATCATAATTATTTGAAGTTCTATCAATTTCCCAATAGTAATTTGTTTACCCACCGTATGCTATTTTTCTCGAGAGAAGCCACTAGTGAAATCTACGGCCCTTGGGTCTATTCTTTATCATATTTGCTTTGAGATCTATTTTTATTTGCTTTTGTTTTCAGATCTATTATTCTAACAACCCAAAAATACCTTGCTGCACTTTTTCTTTCTTTATTTTATTTTGTTTTATTGTGAGATCTATCTATCCAAAATCATACAAACAAATCTATCATTTACCCAAGAGGGATTGACAACCCCTCTTACATGTCGGGTTGCAAGTATTTGTTCTTTGTGTGCATGTACCATTTACATAGTGTTGCTTGGTTCTCCTACTGATTCGATAACCTTGGTTTCATAACTGAGGGAAATACCTACCGAAGCTGTACTGCATCATCCCTTCCTCTTCGGGGAAATACTGATGCGGATATGAGCCATCAAGAAAGGATTTATGGCGCCGTTGCCGGGGAGGATCAAGTCAAGATAGTCTCTGGGCCACGTGCCAATCTCTAGCGCCGTTGTCGGGGAGACATCATCAACATCTATCTGGTTCCTAATCACAAATCTCATCTCCTTGCAATTTACATTATTTGCAATTTGCCTCTCGTTTTCATCTCCCCCACTTCACAAAAATTTGTCATTTTATTCGCCCTCTTTTTCGTTCGCCTTTTTCTCGTCAGATCTCATGTTTGCTTGTGCCTTCTATTTGCTTGCATCTTCGCTTGCTAAAAATCTATTGATATGGATCCTCATCCACTTGCTAATCTTTTCAAAAGATCCAATTATGATGAACCCATTGCTAGTGAATTGAGTTCACTAGATTATCTTTATGAAGTTTTGCTTGAGATTCATGAATCTGAAAATTGTGATGAAGTGTTAAAAGAAGAAATTTATGAAGTGATTCATGATAGCTCCTTAGATGAAAAGCATGATTGCAATGATGTTATTATAAATTTGATTTATGTCAATTGTGCTAATAATATGAAAAACCCCAAGCTTGGGGATGCTAATATTGCTATGTCCACTACTCATTGCAATGATCATGATTGGGGTGATAATGATTCTTATGATCTTGAAAATTTATTTAAGCCTCATGATGAATATGCTATTGATAATAATGTTTGAAATAATATTGAAAGTGGGTTTGTAAGAGTGTCAACTCTAGGTTAAAATAATCCCACATATTTGGAGAGTGTTCAATCCCATGAACTTTTTGATAAAAGTGGGCTTGGAGAGGTCATGACTTTATTTGATGATAATCCACTATTTTGGAAGAGTGCCAATTTTGCATGCATGTGGATCATGAAGAGAATATTTTATGTGATAGTTATATTGTTGAATTTGATTATGATCCTACATGTAATTATTATGAGAGAGAAAAATATGGTTGTAGAAATTTTCATGTTACTAATTTACCTCTCGTTATGCTGAGATTGCTATTGTTTCTTTCTTCTTCCTTGCATATGCTAGATATTTATTGTCTTGATAATTTGTTTGCTTATAAAATCCCTATGCATCGGAAGCATGTTAGACTTAAATGTGTTTTTCACATGTATTATGATGCTCTCTTTGTGTTTCAATTCTTGTCTTTCATGCGAGCATCATCAAAATTATTATGCCTAGCTAGGGGCATAAAACGATAGCGTTTGTTGGGAGGCAACCCAATGAATAAAATTTATTTTTGCCTTTTCTTTTCTGTTCTTGAGTGTTTGCACAATTATTCCTATGTTATGATTGTGTTTTTTATATTTTAATTAGTGTTTGTGCCAAGTAAAGCCTTTGGGATAGCTTTGGTGATAGTTGATTTGATCCTGTTGAAAAACAGAAACTTTTGCGTCCAGAAAAATAATTGTCTAGATTCACAGAAGCAACGAAAACTTCTGAATGTTTTACACAAGATTTATATACGAATTTCCTCTGTTGTCCTAATTTTTCAGAATTTTTGGAGTTACAGAAGTATGAGTAAAAGTCGAGTCTTTACAGACTATTCTTTTTTTGATGGATTCTGTTTTCTTTGCATTGTGTGCTTATTTTGATGATTCTATGTATTGTATCGGGGGGGTATGAGCAATGGCAAAGATAGAATACAATAGATATAATGCAATAACAAAATTTGAATGGGTTTTCTACAGTACTTAAAGTAAAGATTGGTTTTCTTATACTAACGGATCTCACGAAGGTTTAGTTTAGTTTTGTGTGATTGAAGTTTTCAAGTTTTGGGTGAGATCACGATGGATGAAGGAATAAGGAGTAAGAAAAGCCTAAGCTTGGGGATGCCCCATGGCACCCCAAGGCAATATTCAAGGAGAAACAAGCAACTAAACTTGGGGATGCCCCGAGTGGCATCCCCTCTTTCTTCTAACGACCATCGGTATTTTACTTGGAGCTATATTTTTATTCGTCGCATATCATGAGTTTTGCTTGGAGCGTCTTGCATTATATGAATCTTTGCTTGTTTTTCTTTTTAGTTTTTCACAAGTATCCTTGCTGGACACACCTATTTGAGAGAACCAAAATTATACTATGCTTTGTTAGAATTGCTCTTTATGCTTCACTTAAAAAAAATTAAGCTACAGAATTGCTCTAGTGCTTCACTTATATCTTTTTGAGCACGGTGTGCTTTAATATTTTTGAAGAAATTCTCTCATGCTTCACTTAGATTTATTTGAGAGTTAGTAATTTTTGAAGAAATTCTCTCATGCTTCACTTATATTATTTTGAGAAACGAAAAAATTTGTATGCTCATGTTCTTCACTTAGATTTGTTTGAGCTATCAAAAGCAACATATGAAACTAGTCCCAAAGTGATAGATATTCAGGAGGGATATAATAAAAACTTTCATGAAGATCATTGGACAAAATAAACTTGATTCTTTGTAATAGTTTTGCGATATGATGATAGTGATATGTGAGTCATGTTGATGAGTAATTGTGCTTTAGTAAGAATATTGGTGTTAAGGTTTGTGATTCCCTATGCAAGCACGAAAGTCAATAGTTATGCAATGAAATTACATCCTACTTGTGGTGCATTATTCGGTGTTAGTTATGCTTAATGCTCGCTTATGTGATTTTTCGTTTCTTGGTTGGATGCTTCTCAATCTTTTTGCTAGCCTTCACTTGTACTAAGTAGGAATACTACTTGTGCATCCAAAATCCTTAAACCCAGTTTTCCCATATGAGTCCACCATACCTACCTATATGCAGTATTTCCGTGCCGTTCTAAGCAAATTTGTATGTGCCATCTCTAATTTTCAAAATAATTTCCTTTTTGTGTGCTCGTACCACTCATGAAACGGTAGGGGGTGGCTGATATTTTTCCATGCTAGATGTGTTATTCTCAAGATGAGTGTTTATTCACTTGTCATTGCATGAGAGTACGGTAAAGGTATTAGGGATGCCCAGTCTCGAAATGAAAAATGAATTTAGTTTATGTTGTCAAATAATAAATTCCTTGGAAAGTGTTGGTATGGATGGCACCCGTGCATACGGCTAGCCGTGGAATGTGAAAGCATGGTGGAAAAAGGAATAAACTTTATTTTCTATTTGGGAACCGCCTAGGATATATCTAGCATGGAAAGTATTGGGAACTACTCGATCGTTTTCGTTGACAGGAAAAGCATGCCACCCAAAATGTTTTATCTCTATTTTTTTCGCTTTGAGCTCTAGCACCTCTACAAACCCCTACTTCCCTTTGTGAAGGGCCTTTCTATTTACTTTATGCAATTTTTACTTTTATTTGAGTCGCCATCTTCTATTATAAAGCACCAACTAAGGGGAACTATGATCGTACTTGAGCATTGGGTGTAGCTAATATGCGAGTGTGTTTCATGAATGGATCAATATATGAGCATAATGGGCTAGGGATAACTTGCTTTAGTGTTGATATTTTGAAAGACATGGTTGCTTGTTGGCATGCTTGAGTATTGAAATCTTCATGCCAAAACTAGACTATTGCTTTGAATCATATAAAAGTCCAAATGTCCATGCTACAAAAGAAAAGAATATGTGATGAACATGTTAGGCAGCATTCCACATCAAAAATTCTGTTTTTATCATTTACCTACTCGAGGACGAGTAGGAATTAAGCTTGGGGATGCTGATACGTCTCCAACGTATCTATAATTTTTGCTTGTTCCATGCTGTTATATTATCATTATTGGATGTTTTAAAATCATTTCATAGCAACTTTATTTCATTTTTTGGGACTAACCTATTGACATAGTGCCCAGTGCCAGTTGCTGTTTTTTGCTTGTTTTTTACTTCACAGAAAATCAATACCAAACGGAGTCCAAACGCAGCGAAACTTTTTGGAGAATTTTTCTGGACCAGAAGACACCTGTTGGGCCAAAGAAGTACTAGAGGGGGGCTCCGAGGGGAGCACAACCCACCTGGGCGCGCCTAGGGGCCCAGGCACGCCCTGGTGGGTTGTGCCCACCTCAGCCACCTCCCGCACCACCACTTTGCTCTATAAATACCCCGAAAATCCAAAAACCCTAGGGGAGTCAACGAAACACAATTCCAGCCGCCGCAAGTTCCAGAACCACCAGATCCAATCTAGACACCATCACGGAGGGTTTCATCATCCTCATTGGTGCCTCTTCGATGATGCGTGAGTAGTTCATTGTAGACCTACGGGTCCGTAGTTAGTAGCTAGATGGCTTCCTCTCTCTCTCTTTTGATTCTCAATACAATGGTCTCTTGGAGATCTATTTGATGTAACTCTTTTTGCGGTGTGTTTGTTGGGATCCGATGAACTTTGAGTTTATGATCAGATCTATTTATCCATGAAAGTTATTTGAGTTTCTTTGATCTACTATATGAATGATTAATTATAGCCTCATATTTCTTCTTCGAATCTTTGGTTTAGTTAGGCCGACTAGATCGATTTTTCTTGCCATGGGAAGAGGTGCTTTGTGATGGGTTCGGTCATGCGGTGTTCTTTCCCAGTGACAGAAGGGGCAGCAAGACACGTATTGATCGTTGCTATTAGGGATATCAAGATGGGGTCTATTCCTACATGAATAGATCTTGTCTACATCATGGCATCGTTCTTATTGCATTACTCCGTTTTTCCATGAACAAAATACACTAGATGCATGCTGGATAGCGGTCGATGTGTGGAGTAATAGTAGTAGATGCAGGCAGGAGTCGGTCTACTAATCTTGTACGTGATGCCTATATAATGATCATTGTTTGGATATCATCATAATTATTTGAAGTTCTATCAATTGCCCAACAGTAATTTGTTTACCCACCATATGCTATTTTTCTCGAGAGAAGCCAATAGTGAAATCTACCGCCCCCGGGTCTATTCTTTATCATATTTGCTTTGAGATCTATTTTTATTTGCTTTTGTTTTCAGATATATTATTCTAAAAACCAAAAAGTACCTTGCTACACTTTTTATTTATTTATTTTATTTTGTTTTATTGCAAGATCTATCATCCAAAATCATACAAGCCAATCTATCTTTTACCCGAGAGGGATTGACAACCCCTCTTACGCGTCGGGTTGCAAGTATTTGTTCTTTTTGTGCAGGTACCATTTACGTAGTGTTGCTTGGTTCTCCTACTTGTTCGATAACCTTGGTTTCATAACTGAGGGAAATACCTACCGAAGCTATACTGCATCATCCCTTCCTCTTCGGGGAAATACTGACGCAGATACGAGTCATCAATTCTCTTAGCCAAGTTACACTTGAGCAAGAAAATAGCTTATTGAAGGGAATTATAGTGAAAGGTGTTTACAAGAGCCTTGACGGAAGTAAGCAATTTGAGGAAATTGTACGCAAGCAAGGAAGGCACTGGAAGAATCAAGGTGTTGGTTTTGAACGAAAGTTCAATGCCAATGGAGTTGAGTGGAAAGACGATCAATACCCCAAGACGAAGTTTGTTCCTCAACAAGAGAAGTATGACCCCACCTGTTTCAAGGGAACACAAGCTCAAGATGATCTTGCACCACAAGACCACAAGCTAAAAGGCAAGGACAAGCTTCAAGAAGAGATTGATTCATTTGAAGAAGCTCCTAAGGCCATGGTCAAGTGGGTTCCCAAGACTACGTCAAGTTCTACTTCATCAAGTATGACTAAAACTCCAAGGATTCCCATCAAGTTGATGTGGATCCCAAAGAAGAAGAACTAGAGTGTTCTTGAGGGTGGCTCCGCCAATATACTTCACTCATATTCATTTTGGCGAGGACATGTGCAATCAACTTTCATATCTTGCACTAGTTCATGGAGTCACAAACCCTCTTGTTGGTAAGACAAGGGACAAGGTAACCTAATGCTTTCATGGACATCATCACATGTGTGTTTCACTCTATGTCTATGGATATCCTTGTATGTTCCTTGTGGGACTAACCCATCTAGGTATTGAAAGTGCAACACTCCAGTGGATTGCTCCAAAAAGATCTACATCAACTTTTGAGCATCCACATCTTCACTATCTACATGAAGTCATCATTGACAAAACCCAAGGTTAGTTCATCCCTCTTAGGGGGATATCACATCTAGGGGGAGCTTTGCTCTAAGAATTGAGCTAAAGCAACTCTAATGGTGTGAACACATTAATGCTTTATGTAAAAGTGGTAACCCCACTTGTGCTTAAACGATGAGTATGACCTATGATCAAATGTTCTCATTTGACTACTAAGTCAATATACTCATATATAGATGACCTAGTCATCGCCCATTACTTGATAGATGCTAGAATTGTTTGTGCATGCTTTGACACATGTTTCATTTGCTATCTTATTGTGTGAGCATGTTGGTTGCATAATTTCTCCATTCGAGGACATCCATTTGTAGTTTTGATTGTTTGGTATTTGTTGGCCAAATAGATGGACAAGAATGCATAAGTACCTTCTCTAGCTATCTATGCTTTTTTTCTCTTCTCAAATTCTATTCATGCTACATCACAAAATTTGAACAAGTCTTTTTTGGACCCTTCGGGTGAGGAGCACTCGGAGTCACCGATCCGTCAAGGGCTGACTTCCAAAACCTTCTTGTGAATTTTGGTTAGACCAACACACTCATATTCGGTCCCACCAAAATCACTAGATTGATCTAGGTTTTCACCTCGGTGCCACCAATTAGAACGATTCGGTCTCACCGAGTTGCAACAACTGCAAGCAGTTTTGCATCTTGGTGCCACCGAGACGTTCCACTCGGCGCCACCGACAGCGTATGGGTATATATACCGCGGCCCGTTCGATTGAAAATTTCTTCAAACACTCGAGCCCGCGCCTCCAATTGTTGTCGCCCCTTGGTCTCCGAATCGTCGCCATCTCCACTTGTGCGCCGTCGTCGTAGGTCTCCGCCACCATCAACGGAAATCCCCTCCGCCGTTGGTGCCGTAGTGAGCCATCACCAACTTAGGGTATGGTTTGAACCCTTTGTGCAAATTCCTTTATCCGATTCAATGCACAAAGTTTTTGCATGTATTCTTGCCATGATTGAAAGCTTCCTATCCACACAAAAGTTCCTTTAGAGTAGATTTGATGCAAAATCTTAGGGTTAGGTTTCCGCCGAGCTCATCTCAGACCGACCGAAATGAAGTTTTCGGTCCCACCGATTGGCCCTGGCCATTGCACTAAGTACAACTCGGTCTGACCGAAGCGTACTAATCGGTGAGACCGAAAACAATTTCTCAGTGAAAACCTAGCATCTCAGAGTCACCGAACTGCAACTCGGTCTGACCGATACTGCATGTTTAGACTCAGTTAAGTGCTTCGGTGTCACCGAGATTATCATATCGGTAGCTCCGAAATGCTTTCTGCAGAAAACTAAAATTAAGATTTTGTCTCAATTGTTTGCAAAAACAAGCTGCTTTTGTGATGCTCACCCACTCTACCCATATCCACCTATTCACAGGGTCAGTTTGCAAAGATGTCAGAAGCCAGTGATAGTCAGAATAGATCAGAGGAACAGGTCAACCTCAGTGAGGGCACTAGTCCCAGCAGCAGCTATGATGAGGGTAGCAGAAGCACCCCTAGCAACTTGCCTAAAGCTGCTACCAGACAGAGGAAGAAGAGGAATTCTGACAGTGAGGATGAATACTTTGTAATTGAGGAAGAAGTGACCTCAAAGAAGAAAGACCTTAAGAAGGAATATGCTGCAGCTGCCATCACCAAGCCTGGCCTCCAGAAGAAAGCTCCTGCCAGGAGAGCTCCTATGTTAAAAGTGAGAAAGTCAACTGCCACACATGAAACCATGGAGTTAAATCTTGAGCCAAGGGAAGAAGGTGAAGCTACTGATGGAAAGAAGAAAAGGAAGGAGAGAGTCAAGAAAACCATTGCCAGAGTCATTGGTAGACCATCCATGATGAGGGATGCTGATGAAGATGAGGAGGAGGAAGAACCTGAAGCACCACCTGCCAAGTCACAGAAATTGATGGCAGATGCCATTAAGACTGGTGTTGCTCCCTCCAAGCCCAAGTCTGCCCCCAAGACTTCAGCTCCAAAGAGATCCACCAGGAATATACCTGTTGCAGAGAAGAACAAGGCCCCAATGCCAAAAGTTCAAGAAGACGAGGAGCCCCAAGTGCTCAGAAAACTGAAGCCAAAGATTCCAGACCACAATGATGATCATCCAGTGGCTGAGAATATGAAGTTGAGGAAGGATCATGGTTTGAGACAGTGGAGAAAGAATGATCCATATGCCACAAGGAGGAGGACTACTGTTGATTACCGTTTCCACACCAGAGAACAATAGGACTTCTATGAGACAGTATTGCTTGACAAGAAGCCCATTGTGTGTGACATGGAGTGGGTTGATTGGGAATACATAGATGAAAATGAGGATTACTTCCCCCACGTTCATGAGAGTTTCAGGCTGAATGGAGTTGATGCATTTGTTGGACAAAAGCTCACCAAGTGGAACGATGAGATGGTCATGCAGTTTTACTCCACTGCACACTTCTATCCAGATGGGAAGATAGTGTGGATGACTGAGGGCACCAGGTACCAGTCATCAATCTCTGAGTGGGCTGAGCTCATCAATGCTCTAGAAGAAGATGAAGATGATCTTGATGTGTATGACAAACCCGGGAAAGATAACAACTCTATGGCTCATATGTACAAGACCATTCCTAAAGCTGCATTGGATACTCACAAGTTTGGCTCCATATACTATCTGCTAGCTGGACTGACCACCACAAACACCATACTAAGGCATACCCTCTTGCCTAAGTCTAGAGATCATAGGATGATACGTGGTCATTCCATCAACTTGCTACATTGGTTTGATGTTCCCCAAAAGTTCAAGGTCATGAGTTTGATAGTTGAGACAGTCAAGAGGACAGCTGCTAACCAAAAGAGGTCATTTGGATATGCTCCACATATTCAGATGTTGATCAATTCCAAGGTTGGAATTGGAACATATCTACTTGACAAAGGGCATTTACCTCTTAGGCCAGATTTTGAGGACAATGAAGTTGTCATGGATGCTTCACATCCTACCTCTGCTAAGGCTGAGGAGAAGATTGAGAAGGCAAAGGCTGCTAAAGCAGCAAAAGCAGCAAGTGCTCCAGATGCATCCATTGTGAATCTCAAGACTAAGCAAGATCAGCTCACATATCTGCTAGAAGCTACCCTGAGGATTGAGAAGAGTTTGGCCAACTTGACTAAGAATCAGGAGAGTTTAGAGAGGATTGTTGAGGATAAGATGTACAACCTTGATGTGAAGGTCACTGAGATTCAGACTATTGTTGAGAAGCTGAGAGATGATGTTGAGGACGGAAATGACAGACCTACTACAGATAGATTCCAGTCAATGCCAAGGGCACAGAGGTCTTCTGCTGCGCCAGTTGCAGACTTGAGGCCTGCTCATTTTTCACCTACCACCACAGCCATAGTTGCCCCTCCAATGTCAACTCCTCCAGCTCCACAGACATCAGCTGAAGCATTTGCAGATGGACTCATCTCAACGCCGTCTACGCACACCGGAGCTACAAGCTAGAAGACCTCTTCAGGAGCTCCCGGAGATCGTTCCTAGAGTGCTGAATAGCACTATACGTTTTCAAACTTTTTGGTAACTTGTTGCCAAAGGGGGAGAAAGTGTATAGATCATAGGCTTCGAGAGAGAGTGTTGTTGGTTTTCATTTGCCTTGCTACTTTGGTTGATTGTTGCTACTTGAAGCTACATTTGTGTTATGTTTGTGAGATACCTTGTATGATCATGTGTTTGATCATACTATGCTTAATGTGTGCCTGCATATCTATCTCTATGATTGTTTGTGTATGATCAACCACTTTTATCCTTGGTGATGAGTGCATGTTATTCTACTCTTATCATTTTGTGCGCTCCACCAAGATGTATGTGACATGGAAGAGTGACCCATGATCCTAATCGATTGTGCATTCGCATTCAAACGCAAATTTTAAATAATGCACAAATTTAGGGGGAGCTCTTGCTTATCACATACTTCTCACAGCGATGATGTATTTCATTTATTTTATCATTTGTTGAAGCTTTGATCTATATGTTGTCATCAATTACCAAAAGGAGGGAGATTGAAAGTGCAACTAATCCCCGGGTGGTTTTTGTAATTCATAACAACATATAGCTCATTGAACTAATATCCTCTCAAGATGAATATTTCAGGAAGTTCAATGAATGGCATGGCATGGACTAGAAATGTGGACCCCTCAAAATGCTAAGGACACATATTGGCAAAAGCTCAAGACTCTTCATTTCTATTTTAGTGATCCAAGATCACATTGAGTCCATAGGAAAGCCAATACTATTAAAAGGGGGTGAGGTGTTGCTTAATGGCTTGCTTGCTCAAATGCTTAGTGATATTGCTCCAAATACCCTCAACCACTTTCTCCATCCAAATATGTCAAAATCCCAAAGTCCAACTCGGCCCCACCAATTCTTTCTACCCGGCACCACCGAGTTCATATGACATGGCCACTGCCAGAAACCCTAGCAATTCGGTCTCACCGATACGGATCTCAGTCTCACCGAGATGGCCTTGCCAACGCTCTGTGACTTATTGCATTTATTTCGGTCTCACCGAGTTGGCTTGACATTCTCTCTGTTGCCTTATTGCTTCACTTCGGTCACACCGAGTTGATGCAATCAGTGCCACCGAGTTGATGTTTGCCCTAAGCCCTAGCACATCGGTCCCACCGAGTTGTTCCAGTCGGTCCCACCGAGATTCCTAACGTTCACATTTTGAACTAAATTGGTCTCACCGAGTTCATCTATTCGGTCTGACCGAGTTGGGTCAAATGTGTGTAACGGTTGGATTTTGTGTGGAGGCTATATATACCCCTCCACCCCCTTCTCCATTTGTGAGAGAGCCATCAGAACGTGCCTACACTTCTAGCATACATTTTCTGAGAGAGAACCACCTACTGATGTGTTGAGATCAAGATATACCAATCCTACCACAAGAATCTTGATTTCTAGCCTTCCCCAAGTTGCTTTCCACTCAAATCATCTTTCCACCATATCCAAATCTGTGAGAGAGAGTTGAGTGTTGGGGAGACTATCATTTGAAGCACAAGAGCAAGGAGTTCATCATCAACACACCATCTATTACCTTTTGGAGAGTGGTGTATCCTAGATTGGTTAGGTGTCGCTTGGGATCCTCCGTCAAGTTGTGGAGTTGAACCAAGAAGTTTGTAAGGGCAAGGAGATCGCCTACTTCATGAAGATCTACCCGAGTGAGGCAAGTCCTTCAAGGGTGATGGCCATGGTGGGATAGATAAGGTTGCTTCTTCGTGGACCCTTCGTGGGTGGAGCCCTCCGTGGACTCGAGCAACCGTTACCCTTCGTGGGTTGAAGTCTCCATCAACGTGGATGTACGATAGCACCACCTATCGGAACCACGCCAAAAATCTCCATGACTTCATTGCGTTTGCACTCTCCAAACCCTTCCCTTTACCTTCATATGCAATGTTCTACTTTTCGCTGCTACGCTCTTAGAATTGCATGTGTAGGTTGATTGCTTGACTTGTGCTAATTGCTAAAATCTGCCCACAACTAAAATTTGGAAAAGGTTAGATTTTTATTTGGTCAAGTAGTCTAATCACCCCCCCCCCCTCTAGACATACTTTCGATCCTACAACCCACTTATATTGGCGATAGAACCAGCGCCACAAAACCTAGGATATCGCAACTATGCTGCTCGCTGCTTTGCTCTTGTTAGTACCTGTTGTCTTGTATCGATGTACTTACATTCATACCTGGTTGATTATGTGACATCAGTGTGCATGATAACCTGCATATCCACTGTTCTCTCCTAATTATTAGATCTATATTAATGCTTACATTAATGTAGAATAAACCCAATGCTTATGAAGAAATTTAGCTCTACATTGTTCTTGTTAGTATGTGTTGTCCTTAATCACTGTACTTATATTGTCAGCTAGTTGTTCATGTACCATCACTTTGCATCTTATTTTCCCTTGCCATCCATTTTCTACACATCTGATCTATGTTTACTCTTACCGAAATGTTGAATAAAACCAATGCTACTGAAGATGTTTAGCTCTGCATTAGTCTTGTCAGTACCTTTTGGCTGTATGATGTACCTACATTTATAACTAGTTGATTATGTAGCATCACTCTGCATCTTAGCTTAAATAATCTCCATTTGTTCCTATATTATCACTTCTATATTTACTCGTAACAAAATGTAGAATAAACGCAATGCTTATGAATAAGACTACGTAGTAAACTTCTTGAATTGCCCGCCCATCAACATGGAAAAGGGCTTTATAGAGCCAGTCTTCATTACTAACGTATGTTTGTCCTTCTCGAGCCTTCAAAATTTGTTGTGTATATTTGGATAGCAATGACTGCAACTGATGTTTATTTTTATCGTTTGCATCAAATTGCATATTTAAAGTTTATTATGAAGTTCATAAACATAAGTTTCTCCTTCTCAATTTTAGTTTTTAGTTGTACAACCTAGTTCCTTATTCATACCATGTAAATTAAACTAAACATAGCAAGTGGTCTTCCTTAGCTCTGCATGTATGCTTGTTGATCTGTAATCCAGTGGTGTGGTCAAACTACCAACTCCAGGACAATGTCATATCCTGCTATGTCTTAACTATAAACAATGCATATTATGTTCATGTTATTTTAATCGTGTCTCTTTATTTACCAATCTGAAATGGGATAAATTGACAGTACACTCACCATCGATGCTTATACATTCTTTAGCATTGCATGTATGCTTGTGTTCTTGATCTGTAATCTAGTGGTGTGGTGAAGCTGGCCACTCCTGCACAATGCCATTTCCTGTCATGTCTTAACTGTGAACTTTTTTTATTCTATTGTAGTCCAGGTCTCTTTATTTGCCACTAAGAAATGGGATGAATCGACAACACTGTCTGTTTTTTTCTCTTTCAGGGTGATATCACTGACGCCAAGAACTGCCATTGATGTTATGCAACTAGAGTTGGACATAAACGTCAAACAATTGCAGTCATCAGCTTGCTCAGTTGCTTGCACTGAAGCTCCCAGGCAGGGCTAACCTTTCTTGAACTGTGTTGAAGTGCTGTCGGTTCTGTATATTATTTTAGGCGGCATGTTTATTTGCATTGGTGGCATCATTTGATGCCCAGTGTATGTAATCTGCTGTCTAGTTGCGCTTTATTATCGTTGGCGGCGAACTTTTATGCCCAGTGCACGTAATATGCAGTAATTTCTTTGTTGTATAGTCTAGATATATTCTTCGTCATGATGTTGTAATTTAATTTTTGTATATGTTGTCGTTGCTCCCTAAAAAGGCTTTAAGCTTTGACGGAGCGCAATGGGCCTAAACATTCAGTTTGTTATATAAAAAAATTACGGTACTAAAACTGGTCGGCCCGCCAATCGCTGTAAATGGGCCAAAACGTGGGCCTACAATCATGTCTGGCCAATAGCAGGCCTAGACGTAAACTCACCAACTATTAGTTTCGGGCCTTTAACAAGCCGAGTAAACCAGTTGCCTAAGTTGGGCCAGAAAAAAGAATGGGCTTTTAACAGTTCAAAAAGTAGATTGGGCCTGGAAGCCCATGATTGGCTCAACCACAAGACATGCCGTTAACAGGCCAAAATATTTGTCGGGCCATAGTTGGCCGAAATAACATAATGGGTTGTAAGCAGGCCGGATGCAAAGCGGACCATCATTAGGCCCAGTTATCTCACAGGCCTTTAATGGGCCACTAGTCAGGTTGGGCTAAAATATATCCACAAAGACTACGGGCCTTTAAGAGGCCGAAAGTCACTTCGGCCCAGAAATAGGCCCACATGCAGCATAGGCCGTTAAATGGCCGAAAGTGAAACCGGGCCAACAATGGCCCATATGTACCAATGGCCATCAACATGCCGAAAGTAATATCGGGCTGAACTATTACATGGGCCTTTAAGAGGTCGTACTTCAAATGGGCCCCCAATGGGGCCAAAAGCACAGTGTCTGTTAACAGGCCAGATCATATATGGGCTGTAATTTGGCCCAAAGAATGTCAGGCAGTTAACGGGCCGGATCCTATATGGGCCATCATTTGGCCATTTGGCCCAAAACATGGCAGACTGTTAACATGCCAGATCTGATGTGGGCTGTCATTTGGCCCAAAACATGACAGACATCTAACGGTCCGGATCTTATGTGGGCCATAATTTGGCCCAAACCGTGGCAAGCTGTTAACGGGCCGGCCCATTAGAGTATGACAAAATCTTGTGGACCCTTGGCTGGGCCGGCCTTTTTATCTTAAATGGGCTACTATTGGGCCCTGCCACATGTCGATGTAACATAGGCGTGTTCCCTCCAATGTACGGATGACATCCGTCCCAACGCTAAGCTGACATGTGGATCCTCTGGCAAATGAAAATTTTACACATGGAAAATCCCCATTGGTCCGGGCTGTTAACGGGTTATCGGATCCAAACCGAAACCCGATAGCTTAACGGCGACCCGTTATGGTGGATGCCACGTGTCGGATACCCTTGACGAAAACACTTCCATGACGCGCCATTTATCATCATGGAAGTGGACACTTCCGTGATGATAATTTTGGTATTGTCATGGAACACTTCTACGACAACACAGGTATGACTATCTTGATTCTGTCATAAAATCGTCATGGATGTACATGCATCACAGAAAACATGACCTACTATGATAAACACGTATCATCACGGAAGTGGTTTTTTTTGTAGTGCAAGAGCACGGGGTGATTGCTTATGCCTCTCGTCAAGTGCGCCCTCATGAAGAGAACTACCTAGTTCATGACCTCGAGCTTGCTGCGGTTATCTATGCACTAAAGCTGTGGTGACATTACCTCCTTGGTACTCATTGAGAGATCTTCATCGATCATCAGAGTCTGAAGTATCTATTTACTCAGCCAGAACTAAACCCCCATCAGCAGACATGGATGGAGGCCATAGCAGATTATAACTTGGGTATTTCTTATACCCCAGGCAAGGCTAATGTCATGGCCGATGCCCTGAGCCACAAGTCTTATTGCAATAACCACATGGTTCATAAAGCTCAACCCTGCCTTCATGAAGAACTTTGCAAGTTGAACCTTCAAATAGTTCCACAGGGTTCTCTGAATAACCTTGTCCTGGAACCAACTCTTCAGAAAGCTATCAAGTCTGCACAAGCCAAAGATGCTGAAGTCGATCAAATGAAACAAGATCTTGCTTTAGAGAAAGCCAGAGATTTCTCGCTTGCTGAAGATGGAACCTTGTACTTCAGGGATCGCATAGTGGTACCCCGATTCGAGCTTATGACAGAGAAGGTGATGAAAGAAGCACATGACACCCCTCTCTCTATTCATCCGGGAAGTACCAAGATGTACTTAGACATTTGTCAGAAATACTGGTGGTCTAAGATGAAGCAAGATATTTCTCGGTATATCGAAGAATGTGACATTTGCCGTCGCGTCAAAGCAGAACATCAGAAACCGGCTGGACTTCTGCAACCACTCCCTATTCCTGAATGGAAATGGGATAAGATTCAGTTGGACTTCGTCATTGGCCTTCCCAAGTCACAAAAAGGTAATGATGCTATCTTTGTCGTCATCGACCAATTCTCGAAAGTTGCACACTTTCTGCCAGTAAAGGAGATTATCACTGCTAGTCAATTAGCAAACTTGTATATCTCCAGAATTGTGACTCTCCACGGCATTCCGAAGAAGATCAGTTTAGACCGTGGCAGTATATTCACTTTGAAGTTCTGGGATAGTTTCCAAGAGCCAACGTGTCGGGGCTGGATTTCGGGGACACAATATATTCCCAGAAATTAACCCCTCGTGTCATCACCAGCCCAGGATTACTGTTACTGGTGGACACGTCCTTGTTACAGATTACCAAGCTATTACAAGAATTGGATACAAGACCATAAAGGTCTAATGATACAACAGTGATTCCGATGGTGGATGACGGAATTGTCTCGCGGTTCTTCAACGTCGATGGGGCTCCATTCCCACAGGAACAGCTGACCCGGATAATTCCTATCCCGCATGGCTACTATCCTAGGCTCCGCACGGTCGTCGCTGTGGTACTCCTCGTAGAAATCCTGACCTGGCCAAGTAAATAGCCAGGGACAAGCCTGTGAGTACGTTGGAATGTACTCGCAAACATTATGAACAAAAGATATACCGAATGCAGCAGTTAAAATATAAGATCATGATGAACCAAACTTTGTGCGTATGCTCATGCTGGACTATATAAAATGCATGCTGACAGGAATCAAATCATGGCATGATAAAATATTAGCATGTGAAAATATATATATAAAATGTTAGTGATAAACAAGGAAATTCAAAGGAAAACAAATTAAAAGAAAAGCCGGTCGGATGTCAAGTGACACCACGGTAGGTCTTGGAGAGAAATGCCAAACGGATGTCTAAAATAGAAATCGGACGAGACAGGACCATCCGAGAACTCAGGCGACGCCACGAGAGGTCTTGAAAAGAAATGCCAGTCGGGTGTCAAGTGACGCCTCGGTCGGACTTGAAAAGAAATGCCAATCGGGTATCCACAAGAGTAGTGGCGTGATAAACCGCCTGATAACTCGAGGGACACCACGAAGAGGTCTTGAAAATAAATGCCAATCGGGTGTCCACAAGAGTAGTGGCGTGACAGACCACCTAATAACTCAAGGGACGCCACGGAGAGGTCTTGAAAATAAAATTGAGTGCCCGGGGTAGTCTAGCCAGCCCCTGAGACACTCAGGAAAAAATATAAAATGAGAGAAACGGGTTAGTCCTCAATATTATGCATAACCATAATAATATTTAACAAGCATAAAAAATATCCATGGTAGCAACAGGGTGACAATAATTATTCCGCAAAATAATTCAGGCTCAATTTAATTATTTTCCTCCGAAGACCGACACTAAGACCGACACTTGACCAACCCAGACTGTAGCCCTTAACCGCGGACACGGCTATTCGAATAGGTTCAAACTCTGCAGAGGGTGTACTCTTTACCCACAAGTAAAGGATTTCTTTAGTTAGTACCATGACACTGACTAATTCCCATTACGGTCTTTGGGTTGAAAACACACCTGACCAGCACACACCAGATTAACTTTCCGGATGCCAGGAATCACCCAAGGCATCGTTCAAGAAAAACTCTGAGATGGAGAGACCAACGTCCTGCATGGGATCACTATTAATACGCGCGGATTACAAGGGGTGCCCCCCTCTCAGTCACAACTGGAAACACCCATGCCCCCTGACCCGATGACAGGATTTAGTCCCGGATCCCTGGGAAACCCTCATCGTGGCCCTCTGTACGGTGTGTGCATGGAAAGGGGTTATCAACTTACTGAACCATACCCTACCTGTCGCAGGAACCTGTGGCAGCACGAAACAAGTATGGGGGTTACCGGAACAAGACTCGATCTACGGTCGACTCAGGAGGCATTAAGTTTCCTGCAACGGTTAACACAACAAGGTATTCTTTTAATAGCAATACCAACAGGGCCACAACCCTTGCATGCTCCAACATGCACAACAAACAAGGCATGATCACGCTCCAACATGATCATCCTTCTGCCGGTAAGAGTATTTCTCTTATGCCTGCTCCTGCAAGTTAGTCATGGCAACACACGATGCACGGTACGATAAAACATGCCAACACTACACACATGCAAAATTAGCCATATGCCAGTTTAATTTGAATTCAACATAGTCATGATCAAATTATTCTAGCAAATAACAACTATGCAATTCACCATATCAAGTGTTCAAGATGCTTGCCTTGAGCATGCAGAAGTGTGGGGTGCACTCCAAAAGTTTGACAAGTTATCTTCCCTCCATTTCCTATTTTCATAAATATTTGAATTACCACATAATTCAAAAACAGTGCCCAAAAAAATTGTTTCAATTTTTTTTTGAAATAAATACTATAATAAACTAGATGAAAAATTAAAAATAACAGAAAAGGAATCAATTGATTTGGAGTTAATATGAATTACTTATGGAATTTCTAAGTTGAAAATAAATGATTAAAAGTACTATTTAATTGATCCAGTGGAGATACTTTTTAGGAAAAATGTTCACCTAAGCTGGATAAATAGATCATGATTTTAGGAGTCAGTAGAAATTCGAATAATTAAATTTGGATTAGAAAAGAGCACAGTAGAGTTTTCTGAAAATACGCTGAAAAAGAAAAAGGAAGAGAAACAGGGATGCGCCCTTAGCGCTGTATAGCCGCGAAGTGCTATTGGGCCGAGCCCAGCCGCTCGGCCTCGCAGTAGGCTGCGACGTCGAAGGCGTATTCCAAGAAATACGTTAACCAGTGGAGAAAGCGTGCTTCCGCGATTACGCCTTCACTTAAAACCCTGCGGGGTGACCTGGGGGTCACTGACGGTGGGTCCTGCGGGCCCACCTGTCATGTTTGACCGGTCCACCCCACCCTTCTCCCTCGCAACAGAGCAGGGTCGGGGCTCCGGCGATCGCCGCCGGCGAACGACGACGTCTCCGCGTAAACTGAGCATACGGGGAGGACCGGGAGGTAGAGGCGAATCCGGTGAGGTGTGCCATGGTCGCCGGAGTGGGTGGAGTCGCCGGCGGCGAGTTCACCTGAAGGGCTCCGGCGGAAGCGAATTGGGGCTTTCGCCTACGGTGGTCCCCGAGCCAAATTGGTGATGGGGATGGATCGGTGAGTGCTCAAGGAGGCTCGTAGTGGTGATATTTTGGAGAGGGAGGGCCGGACGGCGTCGGAACCATCCGAACGGTGGCGGCGGCCGCGGTTGACGGAGGTGAGGAAGACGGCCACTTCCGACTGTTCTGCTGCTTGGGGTGGCTTCCAGGGGAGTGTGGAGGGTTGACAGGGAGTGGGGCGAGCTCGGGCGTGCTTATATAGCAAGGGGAAGGCGATGCCGTGGCTTCCAGAGAAAGCCATGGCGGCGGCGGCCATTAATGGCAAACCGCGGACGGTGGCAAGGTGGTTGAGGGCACTGGGGGTCGGTGGGGAGGTCATTGAGGGGCGGTGGTCATCATTTAAGGCGGGGGGGTGCGTTGGCGAGGGCGGACGGCTCGGGCGGTGTCGTGCCCGAGCGAAACACGGCGGCGGCGGCTCGGGTCGGTGGCTGGCCGGCGCTAGGCGACGGGGGAGGGTGTCGGCAGGTTGCTAGGGGGTCGTGGTGATCCAAGAGAGGGCTAGGTCGAGCGGAGGAAGTAGTGGGGACACGGCAGTGGCTCGGGCGCCGTCGGGTGCAGCGCGGACGCTCTGGCCGCGCTCTGGGCACGCTCAGTGCATGCATGCTACGTGCTCGACAGAATGCGAGGGGGCTCTACAGTGATCCAATCATGCTGGGTTTTGGCAGGTGGATGCTCCTAGAGATCCCAGAGATGATGGACAAGATGGTTTGGCCATATGATCAAGTCTCTAATGTAGTTTTGATAGGTACCCAAATTCTGTCATGCACATGAGCTATTTGATAAAATGCTAGGGCAATCTAGGGGACTTTGCTGGGTGTGGAATTTACCAGGGTGGTATCTCCTTAGTGGGTATAGATGATGGTGGAGTGGTTTTGGCAAAAAGAGATACTTGCTAATGCAAGTTTTAACAGAATTCATTGCTGGACAGAAACTAAAGGAGAATATTTGGTGGACTTCCAAAATGCAAACTGAGCTGATCTTTTGGACTTAAGGGTTTGGTTGGAAGTATAGTAAGTGGGAAAAAATTCAGAATTAATGGAGCAAGGAAAATAGTGGTTGTAGTAATAACCTGGGGAATGGACAGAACTGAAAAGAGGTTGTTTCACTCAAATTTTTCAAAAGACCAAGTTTGGTTTTTCCATAAAAGTGATATGTAGGCATCACAAGACCTCCCATAATTTTTGTGGGATTTTAAAAGAATTATTTAAAATAGTTGTAGTGCAACAGAGGCATTTAAAGTGTTGTAAATGCTATTAAAAGAATTGTTTTGGGCAATTTTTATTATGAAAATAATTCTTACTGTTATTAAAATATAATTGAAATGATTTGAGAAAACTACCAAAGCCACAATATTATTTCCAAAGATTTCTATATGGAGGGAAGAATTTTGAAAAATCAGAAACAGAAAATGGTTCTGAAATTAATAAAAGACCTAGTAAAAATTCAAAATTTAAATTCTAGACAAATTTTATTTAATAAAAATATGATTAAATTTTTGGGGTGTTACAAACTCTACCCCCCTTAAGAAAATCTCGTCCTCGAGATTTGTTAAGAACGGAAGAATTAAATGCAATCACAACAGACAAGCAATCATGCATAAGACAATAACGCACAGGCACATCATTCAATCAAACACTACACACTGCTAGAAATATACCCATAATCATCTACGGCGACGGTGGAATTTACAGGGCAATAGGGTTGCTAATGACAACTACTCTGGCAGACTCAGTCTACTTCGTCGACATCCAGACGGGCGTGTCTCGCGGACGTCGAGGCTTCTCCGGGGGCTTCAACGTCGGAGTTGACCGGAGTGTTATGAGGAGCTGCAGGGTTGGGGTAGCGATGATGACCCACACGGGGTGTAGTGGCTATAGTCCCGTTGGAGGAAATCCCAAAGAGACAACGGAGTTCATCCAGGGAAACGAATGCATTGCCCGGGTGGGCAACAGGGGCAGACCTCGCAGGCTCGATTGGTCTCCCGAACAGTACTATCGGGGTGTCGGTGGCGGGTGCAGCTTCACTTCTCACCGGGATCAGGAGAGCAAGCGTCCTGCGGGTCTCAATCAGATCATTGGTGACCTGATCGAAGAGTGCCTCTTGCGCTCTCAGGTAGCGCACCAGATGCACCAGAGCAGGATCCGTCTCATGGTCTCCGTTGGCGACTTGGGTCGGCCTACCATAGCCTTCACGACTAGGGTAGTAGTAGAAGGAGCGGCAGTTAACCCTCGGCGACCGATGCCGGAGTTGAACTACAGCTTCTCGGGCTGCAAGTTGGATGGCTTGGGGCTCGTCGGTGGTCGTCCTCCCGGTGAACCGGTAAGGGTGCTCTGCGGTGATGCCCCTCCCGTAGATGTGCACCGTGGCCCAGTAGTGGTGGATGGCATCACTCGCGTGCTCTTGGTACACGACATACTCCGGCGGCTCTTCGATGCCGAGAGCACAACGGGTGAGATTGGCAAGGATGACTACAAAGCCTTCAAGCTCGGCTGCGGTGGTCTCGTTGTGCACGATGAGGCCAGGCATCTTGGGGTTTGGATATCGAACTGGGAGTGAGGCTGTGATGTGCTGGTTTGGGGCAAGGCTTCTCTTATAAGCCAGCAGAGTCTACCATCGCACGCTTGCGGATGGGACAACTCAGGTGTCAGCCACAGGCACACGGCCTATGGGCTAGGTTGATAGGTTGGACACCGACTATCAAAAGATGTCGGCTAGCCACTGTGCAGGCTTAACGGATGAGATGGGCTTGACTGTGGACAGGAAGGGATGTGGACGGTGTGGAAACCTAGAGATAGCGACCAGGCTAAGATAGGATTAGCCAATGGTCAGCCTGGCTCTGATACCAAGGCTGTCGGGGCTGGATTTCGGGGACACAATATATTCCCAGAAATTAACCCCTCGTGTCATCACCAGCCCAGGATTACTGTTACTGGTGGACACGTCCTTGTTACAGATTACCAAGCTATTACAAGAATTGGATACAAGACCATAAAGGTCTAATGATACAACAGTGATTCCGGTGGTGGATGACAGAATTGTCTCGCGGTTCTTCAACGTCGATGGGGCTCCATTCCCACAGGAACAGCTGACCCGGATAATTCCTATCCCGCATGGCTGCTATCCTAGGCTCCGCACGGTCGTCGCTGTGGTACTCCTCGTAGAAATCCTGACCTGGCCAAGTAAATAGCTAGAAATCCTGATCTCGATGGTGACATCTGGAACCACCATGCTAGAGTTCATAATCTTTCCCGGAGAAACAATAGATAACGGCTTGAGCAAATCTTTAGTTACGAACCCATGCTTGGCAAAAAACGGTCTTGACATGAAACAATGGGATGCACCAGTATCAAATAATACTTTTGCCGGAAAAGAGTTAACTGCGAGGTTACCCATGATGACATCGGTAGATTCCTCCGCTTGAGCTGCATTCAACATGTTCACCTTTGCATACTTGGGGTTGTGCTTGACAACTGCATTGCTTGCTGACCTGACAGGAGGAGGAGGTGGAAGGCGCCTCTGGTTGGTGCACTTGTTGGAGTAGTGTCCTTTCATACCACACTTGTGACAAGTGACCTCTGAAAGTGGACGAAAAGGTGGAGGAGGACCGCCTGTCCTTGGAGCCTGAGACTGAGACTTGTTCTGATAGCTTGGGTTGGGTGGGTGGGAAGATCCACGACCACCTGACTACTTCTGCTGATGAGGCGGACAAAACGGAGGAGGTGGAGGAAGCTAAAACTCCTGTTGCTTTGAGACCACTTGAGAGGAAGAAGAAGAGTGGACTGCATCCCTGAGTCTCTTCTTGGAAGCTTCACACTTGAGCTGAGTAGCTTCTTGCCTTAGAGCCATGTTATAGAACTGATCGAACTGAGTAGGCTCCACAAGAACGAGAGCTAGCTGAAGGTCCTCTCTGAGGCCACCCCTGAAGTAGTAGATCATGCTCTTCTCATCTGGAACGTCTTGCCTTGCATAGCGAGCAAGATTCTGAAACTTGATGTTATATTGATACACAGACATGTTGCCTTGCTTGAGATTGCGGAATTGCTCACGCATGCTCTCGAGAACACTTGTTGGAATATGATGGGCACGGAAGTCACGGCAGAAGTTGGTCCAGCTGATCACTCGACCCCCTCTGGAGTCTTTGTACTGCTGCCACCAATCTGCTGCTTGGTCCTTGAGCTGGAAGGAAGCAAACTTGACGTAGTCCTCAGGTCTGACATTGCTGCACTCAAAATGCTTGTTGATGTCCACGAGCCAATCATCGGCATCCATGGCCTCGACACAAGTGCTGAATGTCTTTGGCTGATTAGCGAGGAACTAACTGAGTGTAGCGAACTGAGGCTGATTGTTGAAATTCCCTTGGCCTTGATTCCCTTGGTTGCCTTGGCCTTGGTTCCGCTCTTGCATGAGCTGAATCAGCATCTGAGTGTTGGCGTTGGTGGCCGCCATCAATGCTTGCCATGCCTCTGGAGGCGGAGGAGGTGGCGGAGGTGGAGGTTCCGACTGCTCTCCTTCACCATGTTTCGGATGCAGACGCATTGGGGGAGCCATCCTGAAGAAGATGACATCCATTAGAACCACCATTGAAAATGATAGATAAGCTGATTCAAAGGCTAGACATGTGCAATTTAGTCTTCACAATAAGCATCCGAACAGAGAGGTTGAACGAATGCATTCCAAAGTTAATATGATACAACCATATGAATGAGAAGCCTCTTGGAACGATTGGATTAACAAAGCAAGGTATCAGCTGGATACAAACATATGACAGAGATTTCGCCCAACGTGTTCGCGATGAGGCCCCACGGGCACGACGTACAGCGGACGTCACGAATGACAAACAAGACGTCCCCGAATTGGCATAGCCAAGGATTCTTTAAGACGCCTCGCGACCACTATAAATCGACCGTGAAAAACGAACCACTAGACGTTGGACCCCAATCTCAACTCATACATTTGCCGGAAGGATTCCTGGGTACTACTTGAATTCCCACCTATTAACTCCCGAAACTTTCTGGTTATGCAATCTGGTGTTGAGGATATAGGGAGGCACAATATATATCACACAACTAACAAGCCCTACGCTCCAACTGTATCCATTCGTCAACACATAACCAAGAAACCTCCGGAAATCGTGTACCTCAGACCTTCGAAAAGCATCCGCTATACTAGGTGTGGCAATACTCCCGAACTCCCTCCCCAGTACTGGGTGGCATCGAGGTTATCTCACCACTAACTGCATAGAAGAGATTTTCGATGTCGGCGAGCTCAGGTATACCAGAACTGCAACGATACAACTGTGACGACAACACCTCGGAGCTCAACTCCCCGGGACACTGCCACAACCCCTAAATGTCAGGAGGCACCAAGAACAATGTTCTTGTCACAACAATATCGGAACGATCCCAAGATACCCGCGTGATCCTAAATTTTTTTTTTAGTGAAAATGAGGAGACGGAAGTCAAAACATCTACGTCAGGATTCCTTACCAGAGCGACGAAGGGGCTGAGGAGTAAAAAGAATCCTACTCTCCGATATATATATATTCCTAAGACTCAAAATAGTTTTTGTTCTAGACTCAACAACGTCAGCGGTTTGATCAAGCAGGGGCTCCTAAGTCGGGATGGCTCTGATTACCAACTTGTAACGCCCAATATGCGACTATACTCCATACGTGTCGAGGCACGACTTGGGGTATAAGCGCATATTGGCATGGTCGCAAGAGTGGTTGTATCTTTGCTCATCTCATGTACTGAATAGATAGAATATGAGCTTTGGCTTACAATCGCCACAATGTCACACAAAATCATCAAGCTATACAATCATTCAAGATGAACACAGAGTCCGGCTACGGACGAAATCAAACGAATAAAAGACAACCACCCAAGCTAAGTCCCGATCGACCCTACTGGGCACCACTACTGATCGTCCGGGAAGGAAACATAGTAACGGCCACGGTCTTCATCGAACTCCCACTTGAGTTCAGTGGCATCACCTGCATCAGACTCATCAGTACCTGCAACTGAGTTTGTAGTATTCTGTGAGCCACGGGGACTCAGCAATCATATCACCCACGGTATCAAGACTAACAAAGCTTAAGGTAAGGTATGGACATATGGTGGAGTTGCAGCAGGCACTAAGCATTGTATGGTGGCTAACTTACGAATGTAAGAATAAGATGAGAAGCTACGCAAGCGGTCGTAATCTAGTAATGATCAAGAAGTGATCCTGAACTACTTACGTTCAAACATAACCCCACCATGTTCTCTTCTCGAACTCACTTGAAAAGAGACGGTCACGGTTACACACGTGGTTGGTGTATTTTAATTCGGATCTGGTGTCAAGTTCTCTACAACCGGATATTAAAATTTCCCATCTGCCACATAACCGCGGGCACCGCTCTCGAAAGTTCAAAACCCTGCAGGGGTGTCCCAACTTAGCCTATGACAAGCTCTCATGATCAGCGGAGGCAATTCTCCATCGCGGGACAACCCGAGTAGCCTCGGAATCCCGGTGCACAAGCTCTTCGAAGAAAGGAAAACTATCCCAAGGAGATCTCCCGGTGAGTCAGATCCGTGACCAGAGCCACGCGCTCTCTATCTACGGACTCATCCGTCTATGCAAAGTGGACGATAGCCAAAAGACCTTGAGTTGCCCCGAGGCGGCACCGCCGACTGCTAGGTAGGTGGACCAACACTCATGTCGAGCACTGGCCCGGGGGTTGATTAAGTATCCTCGGGTTAATTACTCCCTATGCAAGTTTTAGTTGTTATTAGGCAAATGGTAAAACCAAAGTTGGATCTCCTCGGGAAAGCTTTACTTTAGACGAAGAAACAAGGGGGGCCCATAACACCCCGACCGTGTTAGGAACGCAAAATTCAAGGAACATAACACCGGTATGACGGAAACTAAGGCGGCAAGAGTGGAACAAAACACCAAGAAAAAGGCCAAGCCTTCCACCCTTTACCAAGTATATAGGTGCATTGATTAAATAAGAGATATTGTGATATCCCAAGATATCCATGTCCCAACATGGGACAACCTGCACTGCACCTGCAACTAGCAACGCTATAAGAGGGGCTGAGCAAAAGCGGTAACATAGCCAAACAACGGTTTGCTAGGAAGGTGAGTTAGAGGCTTTTATGGCAATATGGGAGGCTTGGTAAACAAGTTGTAGGTAGCGCGACAAAGCGATAGAACGAACAACTAGCAAGCAAAGATAGAAGTGATATCGGGGGTAATGATCATCTTGCCTGCAATGTTTTCAGAGGTATCGAATCCTTGCTCCTCGGAAACGTACTCGACAGGATCCTCGTTCTCAAACTCGTCTCCCGGCTCTACCCAAAGCAAGAACACAAGCAACGGAACAATAATCAATCACGGTGCAATGCGCAAGCAACATGATGCAAGACATGGCATGGAATGCAAGATATGATGTGCAATGCATATGGGTGTTCCGGAGGGGAAAGATGGACATGGCACTATCTTGGCAAACCAAGCATGCCACTGAATAGATTGGTATATATCGGATGAAATCGATATGAAGATCACCGGAAACGGATGCACGGTTTGCAAATGACGAGCAAAACAAGATACAATGCAAAGTCTGCGATTAACAGCAACATGGCACATTGGATGCAACATGAAAATATGCTACAACACCCAAACATGTAAACAAAAGACATGGTAATAAGGTATAGGTGAAGCTCTACAAATCATGAGCACTGAGTTACTGCTAGAAACCCCTAGATCATGACTAAAACAGCATGGCAAAAATGCAAATGACAACAGTATTACAGACTTGGCAGAATTCATGGCAGGGCAGAAACAGAATCATGATGGCATCTTTGCAAGCATGTTTAACTCAATACAAGGCATATCATGGCATGTAATAAATTCTAGCATGTAGTAGGCATGATGAAGAGCATGTACATGCACAAAACTACCCCATAGCATGCTTGCATAAATATATACATAAAAGACAAAACAGCAACATGATGTAAAATGTCATGTGTGCAAACTTGCTCAAATGCAGAAACTAATGCCACCACTGGATACGTGAGATTTTTCTAGCCCAAAAACATATATAATATGTTGGGGTTCTTATAGAAAAATCCCCACAATTACACAAATATGCAATCTGCCTAAAATGGAAACCTCAGCATATGCCAAATCTGGCATGTTCCGAATCTGGAATAAAACAGAAAACGGGGAAAAACGCTAGGTGTACCCAGGCTGTACCCAGCCGTGAGACTGACTGGTAGGGCCGTGGGCCACGTGGCTGGGTGTGCTGGTGTGTGAGTATGACAGGTGGGGCCGGTCTGTCAGTGACTCGAACGAAATGAAAAAAAGGGGGGGCTTTATTGCGCCCGCGGGGGATCGAAACCGGGTCGCTGGGTTGCAAGCGAGTGACTCGAGCCACTCGGCTACGCGTCGGCGGCTGACAGAAGAGGGACTCATCTCCTCTTGGCTTAACCATGGCGTGCGCGACCAAAGGAAAACAGGGGCGACCGGGGAAGCTCGTCGGAGCTGCTCCGGCGACCAAATCGAGCGGCGGAGGGTGGACACGGGCGCGCACGGGGAATCCGCACACGCGACTGGGGCGTGCTGCACCTAACGACGACTACGGCGACGCCGGCGACATGCGACAGAGGCGGCAAAGGCGAGCATGGACGGGACGTAACAGCGCCCTAGGGAAGCAACAAAGCACGGGGAGAAGGTCTACGCGATGGCGTGCGCGAGATGGACATGCACAGAAAACAAAAGGGGGCCGGAGCACTCGCCGGAGACGAGGTCCGACGGCCACGGGCTCGAGCGAACACGGCGAACGGCGTCCGAGCAAGCTAACGAGGGGGGGAAAGCACGGGGAGGACCAGGGGCTCACCACGAGCACGTGGGTGCGCTCGGATCGACTAGAGGTTGACGGAGGCGACCGGAAATGACGACGACGTGGTGGAGGCCGAGGCGGAAGAAGACGGAGTGGACGTCGAGGAACTTGGTGCTCCGCATGCCGTAGAGGACGTAGTGGACGTCGAGGAAGTAGTTGGACAAGGTTGGCGAGGCGGAGGTCAACGAGGTTCACGCCGGCGACGATGATGTGCTCCTAGTTGCGCTCGGGACGGTGGTGACGGGACGGATCTGGTGGTTCTCCGCGGCTGGCGGTGGCGGGGAGAGAGAGAGGGAACCCTAGAGGGTTCGAGGGACAAGGAGAGGGGGTTAAATAGTGGCTAGGTCGACGGGTTGGATCACGCCGTGGCCGTGGCCATGGCCATGTGCGTGCGAGAGAGAGGGGACCGAAGGAGGAAGAAAAGGTGGGTGCGGGTGCGCTCGGGGTCGCTGACCAGCGGGGCCGTCTTGGCCTCGTGTCGGCGGGGTAGCGGGGGTGTATGCGCGCCTGGGTGAGAAAAGGCAGCGAGGGGGGAAGGCCGACGGGCTGAGATGGGCTGCGGGCGGAGCTAGCTGGGCTGACCCGGTGGTTGAGGCCCAGGTAGGCTGCTGCTGCTGCTGGGCTGCGCGCCTGGTGCTGCTTCTTTTCTTTTTCCTTTTCCTCAAACAGAAAATGAAAAAGAAAAGCATTGGGGAATTGGAGAGGAGTTTGAGAATAATGAAAATATGCTCAATCTCCTGGAACTGCCCACTATTTGATAAAATTGAGTTGGGCATTTTTAGAGGTAGAAAAATAAAACAAGTTTGAATATAATTCAAACTTGGAGCATTTTTGAACCTAACCAACACAACTCCAAATGAGCTGAAATTTGGCAGAGAGGCTTAGGACATGAAATAAGATTTCTAGGGAGAAATTGAACATTTATGGAGGAGGGCAAGATGGCACTTGCAAAAAGAAAGAAAAGAGAAGGAGAGGTGGTGATGCATGGATCACACATGGGCATGCAACAAAATGTCATGCATGAAGCACAATGCACATTATGACTATGAGGATGCAAAATAACATAAGCACAATGCAACACTTGATATGACCATGATGCAACATGTGATGGCAAAAGGGACATGACAAGAAATGATAATACAATGCAATATGAAAACAAGGCAAAACCCCAAAAATGAAACCAACAAGGAGGATAACACATGAGATTGAACATGACAAGATTGGATATATTGCCAAATATGGAAGTTTTACATCTGGGGTGTTACAGCTAGGTCGAGAGGAGGAAGTAGTGGGGACACGGCAGTGGCTCGGGCGCCGTCGGGTGCAGCGCGGACGCTCTGGCCGCGCTCTGGGCACGCTCAGTGCATGCATGCTACGTGCTCGACAGAATTCGAGGGGGCTCTACAGTGATCCAATCATGCTGGGTTTTGGCAGGTGGATGCTCCTGGAGATCCCAGAGATGATGGACAAGATGGTTTGGCCATATGATCAAGTCTCTAATGTAGTTTTGATAGGTAGCCAAATTCTGTCATGCACATGAGCTGTTTGATAAAATGCTAGGGCAATCTAGGGGACTTTGCTGGGTGTGGAATTTACTAGGGTGGTGTCTCCTTAGTGGGTATAGATGACGGTGGAGTGGTTTTGGCAAAAAGAGATACTTGCTAATGCAAGTTTTAACAGAATTCATTGCTGGACAGAAACTAAAGGAGAATATTTGGTGGACTTCCAAAATGCAAACTGAGCTGATCTTTTGGACTTAAGGGTTTGGTTGGAAGTACAGTAAGTGGGAAAAAATTCAGAATTAATGGAGCAAGGAAAATAGTGGTTGTAGTAATAACCTGGGGAATGGACAGAACTGAAAAGAGGTTGTTTCACTCAAATTTTTCAAAATACCAAGTTTGGTTTTTGCATAAAAGTGATATGTAGGCATCACATGACCTCCCATAATTTTTGTGGGATTTTAAAAGAATTATTTAAAATAGTTGTAGTGCAACAGAGGCATTTAAAGTGCTGTAAATGCTATTAAAAGAATTGTTTTGGGCAATTTTTATTATGAAAATAATTCTTACTGTTATTAAAATATAATTGAAATGATTTGAGAAAACTACCAAAGCCACAATATTATTTCCAAAGATTTCTATATGGAGGGAAGAATTTTGAAAAATCAGAAACAGAAAATGGTTCTGAAATTAATAAAAGACCTAGTAAAAATTCAAAATTTAAAATCTAGACAAATTTTATTTAATGAAAATATGATTAAATTTTTGGGGTGTTACACAACGGGAAATCATATAACCCTGGAGCACTGCTTATCATCCCCAATCCCAAGGCCAAGTCGAGCGAGTTAATCAAATATCTTAAAGACATGCTTTGGGCTTGTGTCATCTCTTTCGGCAAGAAATGGGGAGAACCTCTTCCTTATGTTGAATTCTCTTATAACAACAGCTATCAAGCTAGCTTGAAGATGGCACCCTTCGAGGTACTCTATGGACTTAAGTGTCGAACCCCACTGAATTGGTCAGAAACTGGGGAACAGACGCTCATTGGTCCAGACATTATCCAACAAGCTAAAGAGCAAGTCTGCATTATGCGGGATAATCTCAAGGCGGCGCAGTCCTGCCAGAAGAGCAATTATGACCGTAAACACTAGGGTTCAACCTACCAACCTGGTGACCGTAATGGATTTCTTAAAGAAGAGTTGTATATGATGCAACCAGAAGGTTTTGTCGATCCTAAAGGTGCTAACAAAGTGTGCAAGCTCCAGCGATCCATCTATGGACTGGTGCAAGCATCTCGAAGTTGGAATATACGCTTTGATCAGGTGATCAAAGCATATGGTTTTATACAGACTTACGGTGAAGCCAGTATTTACAAGAAAGTGAGTGGGAGCTCTGTAGCATTTCTGATATTATATGTGGATGACATATTGCTGATTGAAAATGATATAGAATTTCTGGATAGCATAAAAGGATACTTGAATAAGAATTTTTCAATGAAAGACCTTGGTGAAGCTGCTTACATATTAGGCATCAAGATCTATAGAGATAGATCAAACGCTTGATAAGATTTTCAATGAGTACATACCTTGACAAGATTTTGAAGGAGTTCAAAATGGATCAGTCAAAGAAGGAGTTCTAGCCTGTATTGTAAGGTGTGAAGTTGAGTAAGACTCAAAGCCCGACCACGGCAGAAGATAGAGAGAGAATGAAAGTCATTCCTTATGCCTCAGCCATAGGTTCTATAAAGTATGCCATGCTGTGTACCAGACCTATTATGTACCTTGCCATGAGTTTGCCAAGGGGGTACAATAGTGATCCAGGAGTAGATCACTGGACAGCGGTCAAAATTATCCTTAGTTACCTAAGAGGACTAAGGAAATATTTCTCGGTTATGGAGGTGATAAAGAGTTCGTCGCAAAGGGTTGTGTCGATGCAAGCTTTGACACCGATTCAGATGACTCTGAGTCTCAATCTGGATACGTATTGAAAGTGGGAGCAATTAGCTAGAGTAGCTCCATGCAGAGCATTGTAGGCATAGAAATTTGCAAAATACATACGGATCTGAATGTGACAGACCCATTGACTAAACTTCTCTCACAAGCAAAACATGATCACACCTTAGTACTCTTTGGGTGTTAATCACATGGCCATGTGAACTAGATTATTGACTCTAGTAAACTCTTTGGGTGTTGACCACATGGCGATGTGAACTATGGGTGTTAATCACATGGCGATGTGAACTAGATTATCGACTCTAGTGCAAGTGGGAGACTAATGGAAATATGCCCTAGAGGTAATAATAAAATGCTTATTATTATATTTCCTTAATCATGATAAATGTTTATTATTCATGCTAGAATTATATTGATCGGAAACTTAAATACATGTGTGGATACATAAACAAATACCGTGTCCCTAGTGAGCCACTACTAGACTAGCTCGTTGATCAAAAGATGGTTAAGGTTTCCTAACCATAGACATGATTTGTCATTTGATAATGGGATCACATCATTAGAAGAATGATGTGATGGACAAGACCCATCCGTTACCTTAGCATATGATCGTTCAGTTTGTTGCAATTGCTTTCTTAATGTCAAATACATATTCCTTCGACTATGAGATTATGCAACTCCCGGATATCGGAGGAATACCTTGTGTGCTATCAAACATCACAACATAACTGGGTGATCATAAAGATGCTCTACAGGTATCTCCGAAGGTGTTTGTTGAGTTGGCATAGATCGAGATTAGGATTTGTTAGCCCGGGTATCGGATAGATATCTCTGGGCCCTCTCGGTAATACACATCATAAGAAGCCTTGCAAGAAAAGTGACTAAGGAGTTAGTTGCAAGATGATGTATTACGGAACGAGTAAAGAGACTTGCTGGTAATGAGATTGAACTAGGTATGAAGATACCGACGATCGAATCTCGGGCAAGTAACATATCGACAGACAAAGGGAATTACGTATGTTGTCATAAGGTTCGACCGATAAAGATCTTCGTAGAATATGTAGGAGCCAATATAGGCATCCAGGTTCCGCTATTGGTTATTGACTGGAGAGGTGTCTCGGTCATGTTTACAAAGTTCTCGAACCCGTAGGGTCCGCACGCTTAACGTTCGTTAATGATATAGTGTTATATGAGTTATACGATTTGGTGACCGAATGTTGTTTGGAGTCCCGGATGAGATCACGAACATGACGAGGAGCTCCGGAATGGTCCTGAGGTAAAGATTGATATATAGGACGATGATATTTGGACACTAGAAGAGTTTCAGGATGTACCGGGTAGAAATCGGGTCATCGGAAGGGGTTCCAGACACCCCCGGGAGGTTAATGGGCCATATGGGCCAAAGGGGGGAACACACCAGCCCACAAGGGGCTGGTGCACCCCTCCTAGGCCACAGCCCTTTGGGAGAGAAGGAAAGGGGGGAGTCGGCCTCCCCCTTCCTTTCCTCTCCCCCCTTTCCTTCCCCCCTCCGGCAAATATGGTAAGGGGGGCGCAGCTAGGGAAAGACCCCAAGTAGGATTTGGCCCTACTTGGGGCGCCCCTTGGCCTCTCCCCTCTCCCCCCACCTATATATATGTGAGAGGGCGGCGCCACACATAACCACGACAAGTTCTTAGCCGTGTGCAGCGCCCCTCTCCACAGTTTCGTCCCTCGGTCATATTTTCGTAGTGCTTAGGCGAAGCCCTGCGGACATAGCTTCATCATCACTGTCACCATGTCGTTGTGTTGCTGGAACTCATCCACTACTTTGCTGTCTTGCTGGATCAAGAAGGCGAGGACGTCACGAGCTGAACGTGTGCTGAACACGGAGGTGCCGTACGTTCGGTACTCAATCGGTTGGATCGCGAAGAAGTTCGACTACATCAACCGTGTTACTAAACGCTTCCGCTTATGGTCTACGAGGGTACGTAGACACACTCTCCCCTCTCATTGCTATGCATCTACTTGGATAGATCTTGCGTGTGCGTAGAATTTTTTTTGTTTTCCACGCAACGTTTCCCAACACTAGCATCTGAGCCAGGTCTATGCGTAGATGATATGCACGAGTAGAACACAAAGAGTTGTGGATGGTGATAGTCATACTGCTTACCACCAACGTCTTATTTTGATTCGGCAGTATTGTGAGATGAAGCGGCCCAGACCAACCTTACATGTCCACGCACATGAGACCGGTTCCACCGACTGACATGCAACTAGTTTTGCATAAAGGTGGCTAGCGGGTGTCTGTTTCTCCTACTTTAGTTGAATCGAATTTGACTACGGCCGGTCCTTGAAGAAGGTTAAAACAGAAAACTTGATGAATCACCGTTGTGGTTTTTGTGTAGCTAAGAACGGTTCTTGCTAGAAGCCCGTAGCATCCACGTAAAACTTGCAACAACAAAGTAGAGGACGACTAACTTGTTTTTGCAGGGTATGTTGTGATGTGATATGGTCAAGACGTGATGTGATATATGTTGATGTATGAGATGATCATGTTTTGTAATATCGACAACCGACAGGAGCCTTAGGGTTGTCTCTTTATTGTATGAAATGCAAGCGCCATGTAATTGCTTTACTTTATCGCTATGCGTTAGCAATAGTTGTAGAAGCAATAGTTGGTGAGACGACCCCGACACAACGATGGAGATCAAGGTGTCGAGCTGGTAACGATGCAGATCATGACGATGCTTTGGAGATGGAGATCAAAAGCACAAGATGATGATGGCCATATCATGTCACATATTTTGATTGCATGTGATGTTTATCCTTTATGCATCTTATTTTGCTTAGAACAGCGGTAAGATTATAGATGATCCCTTCACTAAATTTCAAGATAAAAGTGTTCTCCCCGAGTATGCACAATTGCCATAGTTCGTCGTTTTGAAGCACCTCCTGATGATCGGGTGTGATAGACTCTACATTCACATAGGACGGGTGTAAGACAGTTTTGCACATGCAAAATACTTGGGTTAAACTTGACGAGCCTAGCATGTACAGACATGGTCTCGGAACACTGAAGACCGAAAGGTCGAACCTGAGTCATATAGTAGACATGATCAACATAGAGATGTTCACCATTGTTGACTACCCCATCTCACGTGATGATCGGACATGGGTTAGTTGATTTGGATCATGTATCACTTAGATAACTTGAGGGATGTTTATTTAAATGGGAGTTCACGAGTAATTTGATTAATTGAACTTAAATTTATCATGAACTTAGTCTTAATAGTTTTTGCATATCTATGTTGTAGATCAATAGCTCGCAATATAGCTTCCCTATTTTTGATATGTTCCTAGAGAAAACTAAGTTAAAAGATGATAGTAGCAATGATGCGGACTGGGTCCGTGATCTGAGGATTATCCTCATTGCTGCACAGAAGAATTATGTCCTTGATGCGCCGCTAGGTGACAGACATATTGCAGGAGTAGATGCAGATGTTATGAACGTTTGGCAAGCTCGATATGATGACTACATAATAGTTTAGTGCACCATGCTTTACGGCTTAGAACCGGGACTTCAAAAATGTTTTGAACGCCACGGAGCATATGAGATGTTCCAAGAGCTGAAATTGGTATTTTAGACTCATGCCTGTGTCGGGAGGTATGAGACCTCTACTTTGCCTACAAGATGGAGGAGAATAGCTCAGCCAGTGAGCATGTTCTCAAAATGTCTGGGTACTACAATCACTTGAATCAAGTGGGAGTTAATCTTCCAGATAAGATAGTGATTGACAGATTTCTCTAGTCACTATCACCATGCTACTAGAACTTCGTGATGGACTATGATATGCAAGGGATGACGAAAATGATTCCCGAGCTCTTTACGATGCTGAAATCGGCGAAGGTAGAAATCAAAAAAGAGCATCAAGTTTTGATGCTTAAACAAGACCACTAGTTTCAAGAAAAGGGCAAGGAAAATAAAGGGAACTTCAAGAATATTGGCAAGCAAGTTGCCACTCCCGTGAAGAAGCCCAAAGCTAGACCTAAGCCTGAAACTAAGTGCTTCTACTACAAAAGGAATGGTCACTAGAAGTGGAACTACCCTAAATAATTGGCGGATAAGAAGGATGGCAAAGTGAACAAAGGTATATTTGATATACATGTTATTGATGTGTACTTTACTAGTGTTCGTAGCAACCCCTGGGTATTTGATACCGGTTCAGTTGCTAAGATTAGTAACTCAAAACAGGAGTTGCAGAATGAACAGAGACTAGTTAAGGACGAGGTGACGATGGGTGTTGGAAGTGATTCCAAGGTTGATACGATCACCATCGCACACTCCCTCTACCTTCAGGATTAGTGTTGAACCTAAATAAATGTTATTTGGTGTTTGCGTTGAGCATGAATATGACTGGATCATGTTTATTGCAATACGGTTATTCATTTAATTCAGAGAACAATTGTTGTTCTGTTTACATGAATAAAACCTTCTATGGTCATACACCCAATGTGAATGGTTTATTGAATCTCGATCGTAGTGATACACATATTCATAATATTGATGCCAAAAGATGCAAAGTCGATAATGATAGTGCAACATACTTGTGGCACTGCCATTTAGGTCATATTGGTGTAAAGCGCATGAAGAAACTCCATACGGATGGACTTTTGGAATCACTTGATTATGAATCATTTGATACTTGCGAACCATGCCTCATGGGAAAGATGACTAAAATTCCGTCCTCCGGAACAATGGAGCGAGCTAATGACTTACTGGAAATAATACATACCGATGTATGCGGTCCAATGAGTGTTGAAGCACATGGCGGGTATCATTATTTTCTGACCTTCACAGATGATTTGAGTAGGTATGGGTATATCTACTTGATGAAACACAAGTCTGAAACATTTGAAAAGTTCAAAGAATTTCATAGTGAAGTGGAGAATCATCGTAACAAGAAAATAAAGTTTCTACGATCTGATCACGGAGGCAAATATTTGAGTTACGAGTTTGGCCTTCATTTAAAACAATGTGGAATTGTTTCACAACTCACGCCACCTGGAACACCACAACGTAATGGTGTGTCCGAACGTCGTAACCTTACTTTATTAGATATGGTGCGATCTATGATGTCTCTTACCGATTTACCACTATCGTTTTGGGGTTATGCATTAGAGACATCCGCATTCACGTTAAATAGGGCACCATCTAAATCCGTTGAGACGACACCGTATGAACTATGGTTTGGCAAGAAACCTAAGCTGTCGTTTCTTAAAGTTTGGGGTTGCGGCACTTATGTCAAAAGGCTTCAGCCTGATAAGCTTGAACCCAAATTAAAGAAGTGTGTCTTCATAGGATACCCTAAGGAAACAATTGGGTACACCTTCTACCATAGATCCGAAGGCAAGATCTTTGTTGCCAAGAATGGATCCTTTCTAGAGAAGGAGTTTCTCTTGAAAGAAGTGAGTGGGAGGAAAGTAGAACTTGATGAGGTAATTGTACCTTCTCTCGAATTGGAAAGTAGCACATCAGAGAAATCCGTTCCCGTGATGCCTACACCAACTAGAGAGGAAGCTAATGATGATGATCATGAAACTTCGGATCAAGTTACTACTAGACCTCGTAGGTCGAACATAGCACGTTCCGCACTAGAGTGGTACGGTAATCCTGTCCTGGAAGTCATGTTATTAGACCATGGCGAACCTACGAACTATGAAGAAGCTATGATGAGCCCAGATTCCAATAAATGGCTTGAGGCCATGAAATCTGAGATAGGATCCATGTATGAGAACAAAGTATTATCGGTGCAACAAACCCCAGGTATGTTGCCCAGACTGTACACAGGCTTGGAGGCAAGCTCGCAATGTCCAAGTCTAGACCAAGACAAGCTAAATGAGCAAGACACCACTAAGGAGAAACCACCCTTGCCGGGTAGGCGAGCCTGGCGAGGACGAGGTGGCTCCGAAGATAAGCCTCAAGACCGTCCCGGCAGGCCTGCCGAACGCTACAAAGGCAAACTACCCCGCCAAGGCTCCACCGCTCCACCTCACAGCGACTCAAGTCATCGATCGGTGCGGTGTCAAGCCCCCAAGTGACTAAGTGGCTGTTATTCGACACATGGCAGCCATTTCCAGAGGAAATCACCTCCAAATGACACCCGTCCAGTGATGTGGCAAGCAGACAGACGAGGAGGTGGCCAAGCAGCCCGGCAAGGCTTGCCGGGCATGCCACGATGTGCCACTAAGAGGCGCATTTAATGCACTCTACTCTGACTACAGAGTTAGGTATGATAGCACTTTTCGCTATCTAATCAGCACACAATGACTGATTTGCCACTATGGTGACCCCTTGGTCTATAAAAGGAGGGCCATGGCAACCATAGAAAGGATTCGGACCCTGGTACACTCGTACACGCGTAGCTGCCCTCGCCACGAGGCAACCCTGCCGGGCAAGAGCGCTGCATTTCCACCACAATCCACCATTAATCCACCAGCAGGAGTAGGGTTTTACGCCTCGCGGCGGCCTGAACCTGGGTAAAACTACCCGTGTGATCTCTGCCGTGCTGCGCTACGATTCTTCGCTCTTTGTGCAATGTGCTCATCCCCCCTGCCGAACCACAAGGGGCTGATGGCCCCATAGGTGGACATGGTTTCCCACGACATCTTTGGTGCGCCAGGTAGGGGGTTGCGCTTGCGTGAACCCGAGAAGCGCACGCAGCGCGTCATCTTCATCACCTGCTTCATCGACGGCTCCATCATCCATGGCGCCCAAGAAGAAGCCCGGTGCAGCAGCCCATCCGTCCACTTCGAAGGCCCCGTCGCACGCGGCCACTGACGCCGTGGGGGCTACGGGGACGCACAGAGACATGGACGCTGCGGGGGATGTGGCCGGCGTAGGCGGCGTCGTCCCTACCTCACTTGTGGCTGAAACGAGGGCAGAAGGCACCAGGGAAGGACAGCACCAACAGCATCCCAGCGGTAATGCTCCACAAGGTACAGGTGGAGAAATTATTCCGTCTGCACCTCTCCACCCAGCTGAAGGGCACAGCCGCAGCGGTGGCGCTCGCTCTAGGGCGAATTGCAACTCTCCGGCCGCACCCGCCGCGGGCGCGGCCGCAGGGCGTGCGCCACTCCTGGAACGAGCTGCCCCAGCCGATGCACCAAATGGAGCCGCGGGCCCTCAAGCGCCTCCACCTCGTCACCATGCCACCCTGGTGACGGGCTCACGACGACGAGAACACGGCGCAGCTACTACTAGCACCATGAGGAGCCAGGTGACGCTATGACCTATGTCGTCATCCATGCCAAGCACCTCTTCGAAGGCTATGGCACAGGCCCAGCTGCTGTTAAGACTTCCGCCGACAGCCGATCAGATGGATGAATGGAGAGCCACCATTCAGAGCCTGATTGGTTTTCCCGAGGCAGGAGGATCATAGCGAGCTGGCCCGCCACGGCCTCCCCAAGCGACGACAATGGCCCGCGCTGATGGCCGTGCCAAAGGGGCCACCCCCACGATGCAGTCCCCTCCGCGGCAGCCTGCGCAGGGGCCACGGCCGGAGCCACGCGATCAAGAACCCGACGATGTCTCAATGGCTTTGTTCGGCCCTCGAGCACGTCAAGACCGGCGGCAGGCCCAGGAAGACAGGCGGGGGGAAGGCACGCGCGTCACCATCGAGCGGCGCCGCGACACCCACCGCCAGTTTGATAGGCGCAATGGCCCCGACGTCGACAAGCCTGCACCCGGTGAGGGTGGGTACCTACCTTTCGAGGTTGGGTGCCCCGCCTTCACTCGTGAACTATGGCAAGTCCGTTGGCCATCTTCCCGCACATGCAAGCCGGAGATACCAGAGAAGTACGATGGGAGATTGAATCCGGCAGAGTTCCTGAGCATCTACACCATCGATGTTCAGGCTACCGGGGGAAGAGATGAGAAGGTGTTCGCCAACTACTTCCCTTTGGCACTCAAGCCAAATGTGAGGTCTTGGCTAATGCACCTGCTGGAGAACTCCATCTCAACTTGGGCTGACCTGTGCCATGAGTTTATTGGCGCCTTTACGGGCGGCCATCAAGAACCAGGACGGCCCAGCGATCTGCAGCTCCTACCACAGAAGGAAGGAGAAAGTCTGCGGAAGTACATGCATAGGTTCAATCGAGTGCACAGGAACATCCCAGATATCCACCCGGCAGCTGTGATAGCCGCATTCTAGTCCAACGTGCACAACCGCAGGATACGTTCCAAAATGAACATGCGGCTGCCCAAGACTGTGAATGAGTTATACACTGTGGTGGATAAGTGTGCTCTCATAGAGGAGGGAAGGCGACTTCCCGGTGAAGAGGATGGCATCGACATCGATTCAGACGATGATGACGAGGCCACTAGTCAGAAGAAGAACAACAAGAAACGCAATAAGAAGCGCAAGGAGAAAGTTGTGATGGCCGTCAAAGGATCCAGCACACCTAGTACCGGCAAGAAGGCCAAGGCCGAGGCCCCTGGTAAGGAGGTTGCCGCATGCACTGACTGCCGGGCAGCCGCGGCTGCCGAGAAGGCTAGGAAGGGTGATGGGCCATACTGCAAGATCCATAGGACTAAGGGTCACGACCTTCAGGAGTGTCATCAGGTTGAGCAGCTCGTCAAGAAGCAGAGGGCTGAGTATGAGAAGCGTGATAAGGAGAAAAACCAGGATGGTGCTAGTGGGAAGGGTCGAGGCAGCAGAGTAAGTCGCCCCGGCAAGGCTCCTCAGAATCAAGGGAAGCCCGCCAGAGGCCGTAAGGAGGATTGCAATGATGAGAGCGATGGAGGAGATGAAGAGGAAACTAGTGAGCAGGAGTTCCAGAAAAAGCCACTGATGCCCTGTGCATTGACGGGGGTGCATCTCTGCACTCCTCTCACCGCCAACTTAAACAGTGGGCGCGTGAAGTCAATGCCGTGGAGCCAGCGGTAGATTCTCGGAAGCCGCTCAAGTGGCCCCACACGCCCATCATCTTTGACGAAGAGGATCACCCTAACCGGACTACCACAGTAGGGTGCTTGCTGTTGTTGGTTTCACCAACAATACGCAACCTCAAAGTCACAAAGATGTTGGTTGACGGTGGGGCCGGGTTGAATCTGATATCTCCAAAGGTCATCAGTAAACTTCAGATAGCAGATGAGGAGCTCAAGGTTACTGGCACGTTCCAAGGAATCAACCCCGGCAGGAGTCGTCCTAAGGGAAAGATCACGCTGCCGGTGATGTTCGAAGGGGAGTTAAACTACCGGACTGAGAAGATCGTGTTTGACGTGGTTGACCTCCCCTTGCCATACAATGGAATCCTTGGTCGCCCAGCTCTGGCCAAGTTCATGGCGGCATCCCACTATGCCTACAGCACCTTGAAGATGCCAGGGCCGGTAGGAGTCATTTCCATTCCGTCAGATCAGAAGGACGCAGTCATATGCGTGGACAAGATGTACCGGGAGGCGGTTGCTGCTGAGGCTGTAGAAACCATTGCTCCCGCCAAGGAAAGTAAGAAAATAAAGAGAGCTAGCAAGGATGCCAGCAAGGAATCCGGGAAGCGTTCCTCTCCGGAGTGTGCTGCGCCTGTTGATGACTTGCCGGAGAGTTCCAATAGCAAGAGATCCAAAGCTGCTGCACCTACTGTGAAGAAGGTCCCGGCAGGGCTGGCTGGCGCTGATGGTACCTTCACTATCAGCGCCACCCTTGATGACAAATAGGAAAGCATGCTTGTTGCCTTCCTGCGGGCGAATATCGATGTCTTTGCCTGGCAACCATCTAATATCGCCGGCGTTCCCAAGGAGGTAATCGAGCACCACCTTGCTGTCTGCCCACATGCCCGGCCCGTCAAGCAGAAGGTCCGGAAGCAAGCTTTGTAGCGGCAACAGTTTATTGCCGAGGAGATCAAGAAGCTTGAAGCTGCTGGTTTGGTCAGAGGAGTGTTGCATCCCACATGGTTAGCAAATCCAGTGGTGGTGCGCAAGGCGAATGGGAAATGGAGGCTTTACATAGACTTCATAGATCTAAACAGGGCATGCCCGAAGGACCCATTCCCCTTGCCGCGCATCGACCAGATTATGGATTCCACTTCCGGGTGTGACCTGCTTTCCTTTCTGGATGCCCACTCTGGATACCACCAGATCTTCATGTCCAAGGAAGACGAGGAGAAGACCGCATTCATAACCCCATGTGGCACGTACTGCTTCGTACGGATGCCCTTCGGGTTAAAGAGTGCCGGATCCACTTTTGCAAGAGCGGTACAGATTGGCTTTGAGTCCCAGCTGCACAGAAACGTCGAAGCTTACATGGATGATATTGTGGTCAAGACCAAGGACAGATCAACCCTCATCCAGGATTTGGAAGAAACCTTTGCTAATTTGCGCAAGATCAACTTGAAGCTGAACCCGGAGAAGTGTGTGTTTGGGGTTCCCTCCGGCAAGCTACTTGGCTTCTTTGTGTCTCATCGAGGGATAGAGGCCAACCCCGATAAGATCAAGGCTATCGAGCAAATTCAAGCACCCAAGACAGTCAAGGACGTGAGGCATTTGACTAGATGCATGGCTGCACTGAGCAAGTTCATTTCCAAGTCTGTCGAGCATGCCCTGCCGTTCTTCAAAATCTTAAAGAAGGCAGGACTTGCGGAGTGGACCCCAGAGGCAGACACTGCGCTGCAAGAATTGAAGACATATCTTTCCTCTCTGCCCACCTTGGTCGCTCCCAAACCACAAGAGTCGTTGCTGCTATATTTAGAGGCAACCAATCAAGTGGTTAGTGCGGTGTTGGTGGCGCAGCGGGAAGTGGATGATGCGGTAGCCACAACCACTGTCCCCTCTAAAGAGGAAAGCGAACATGTCCCGGCAAGACCAGAGTCAGTCCAGAGCGAAGAAAGGCAGGCAGCAGAAGCAGTTCTATGGTTGCGGCAAGGAAGAAAGTGGTGCAGCGCCCAGTGTACTTCGTCAGCTCCCTGTTACAAGGAGCTAGATCAAGGTACTCTGGCGTGCAAAAGTTGATTTTTTGCCTCATCATGGCCTCAAGGAAACTGTGCCACTACTTCCAAGGCCACGAGATCACAGTTGTCACCCGCTTCCCCTTGCAACGCATACTCTGAAACCCCGAGGCCACCGGCAGGATTGTGGAATTGTCTTTGGAGTTGTCCAGCTTTGGTTTGAAGTTTGAAAGCACGTCAACTATTCAGAATAGAGCACTAGCAGAGTTCATCGCAGAGTGGACACCAACTCCTGATGAAGAAGTATTGGAGACGATCATCCCCGGCAAGGAAGCGCCCCAGGAATGGATTATGTATTTCGATGGTGCCTTCTCCCTACAAGGTGCAGGGATTGGCGTGCTTCTTGTTTCCCCCACTGGGGAGCACCTTAAGTACATCATCCAGATGCACTTTCCCCGGGAGGAGGCTACCAACAATACTGCAGAGTATGAAGGGCTCCTTGCTGGGCTCAAGATTGCAACAGAACTGGGAATCAAGAAGCTGATCATCCGCGGAGATTCACAACTTGTGGTGAGACAAGTCAACAAAGATTATCAAAGTCCATTGATGGAGGCATGCGTCGAGGAAGTAAGAAAGTTGGAGGAGCGCTTTGATGAATTGCAAACAGAGCACGTGCCCCGTGCGGAAAACAGCATTGCTGATCATCTGTCAAAGTGCGTTGCGCAAAAAATCCCTGTGGAACCAGGGACTTTTGTTCTCCATGTGACTCAGTCCTCCGTATCCCCGGCAACAATGGCCAGAAGAGGACGAAACTAGACTCCGGCAAGCCTCACCTGGCAGAGCCTCCCGAGGCTCCCGGCAGAGAGCTTGGCGGAAACAACTCCCCTTCGATCAGTGAGCTGCACCATCTCGCCAGACCACCGGTCCCTGCAGTCGAGAAGTGTGCTCCTACGAATGAGGAGGTGCCGCTGGTCCTTGTTGCCGAGCCCCTGGCCCCAACCTGGTCACGGCACATAGTCCATTTCCTCCAAACTGGAGAACTCGTCGAAGAGCAAGAAGAAGCTGAAAGAGTAGCCCGGAGGGCCAGTATGTATCAGTTCGTGGACGACACGCTGTACAGAAGGAGGCCAAACGGTGTGAAATTGAAGTGCATTTGCCGGGAGGAAGGAAAGGAATTGTTGGCAGAGGTACACAAGGGTATGTGCGGCTCACACATTGGATCAAGGGCTCTAGTTGGAAAAGCCTTCCGGCAAGGTTTCTATTGGCCCACAGCCCTCCAAGATGCAGTTGAGCCCGTAACTAAATGTGAAGCCTGCCAGTTCCATTCCAAGAACATCCGTCAGCATGCCCAAGCTCTTCAGATGATCCCTTTGTCATGGCCCTTCTCGGTCTGGGGGCTCGATATCTTGGGCCCCTTCCCCCATGCTACCTGGGGCTTTGAGTTCTTGTTCTTCGCTATCGATAAGTTCACAAAGTGGCCAGAGGTGGAGCCCATGAGAAAGGTGACCGCACAGTCAGCTATCAAGTTCTTGAAAGGATTGGTGTGTGTCGGTGTCAAAACCGGCTGATCTTGGGTAGGGGGTCCCGAACTGTGCTTCTGAGGATCAAAGGTAACAAGGGAGGAAGGGGACACGATCTTTACCCAGGTTCGGGCCCTCTTAATGGAGGTAAAACCCTACATCCTGCTTGATTGTATTTGATGAGTATAGGGGTTACAAGAGTTGATCTACCTCAAGATCGTAATGGCTAAACCCTAGCTGTCTAGCCTATGAGAATTCTGATAGTCTCTATAGACTAAACCCTCCGATTTATATACACACCGGAGGGGCCTAGGGTTGTACAGAGTCGGTTCGTAGAGGAAGGAAATTACATATCCGAACACAAATCTTGCCATCCACGCATAGGGGAGTCCTACCCGGACACGAGGGAGAGTCTTCCGCTTTGTATCTTCACGGCCCATCAGTCCGGCCCATATCAAATAGCCCGGACACTCGAGGACCCCCTAATCCAGGACTCCCTCAGTAGCCCCTGAACCAGTCTTCAATGATGATATGTTCGGCACGCGGATTGTCTTTGGCATTGCAAGGCGGGTTCCTCCTCCTGAATACTTCAAAGCAATCTTCTGAACAAAAGAACTATATCCGACTCTGTATAATTATTACAACCCTTAGCCGCGAAGGCATGATATCAAACAGAACAATATCTTTTACTGACAACTTTTTTTGGCTAAACGTCATGTCTGGTCTCCATTGGCATGTCTTGTCAAAACAGAGATCATGCCCGCCCATTATGGGATCCCCATCAATACGTTTTTGGGTAATCCAACCATGCCATTCGCATGACCCCTTGGGAACAGGCGAGTTTTAAGGCTTAAAGGGGGGGCGCTTGATATTCACCGCTTATATAAGAGGATAAAGATCCCTCTTTTTCCCCACGCCTTCTTCTCCTGCCTTCCCATCTTCAAGCTCCAGCGCCCAAACTTCAATCTTTCCCACCGCAACCAGCCTCCCCAGCCATGTCGGGATCTGGTTCAAAGGGAAAGTCGGAGGCCTCCTCCGTCACCGAGAAGGACATCAAGGAGCTCCGGGGGGCGGGATATCTGTCCGCGGAGATCGCCCTGCCAAGGATCAAGTTATCCCCACTCCGGAGCCCGGCGAAAGGGTTTTATTCATCCCCCATTTCCTCCGTGGACTAGGGTTTCCCCTCCATCCCTTCGTCCGAGGCCTTATGTTCTATTACGGGATAGATTTCCATGATCTAGCCCCAAATTCTTTCCTCCACATCTCGGCGTTCATCGTCGTGTGCGAGGCGCTACTCCGCATCCCACCACACTTTGGCCTATGGCTCAAGGTCTTCAATCTGAAGCCGAAGGTGGTCAACGGGCATCATGCAGACTACGGCGGCGCCATGGTAAGCAAGCTCCCCAACGCCGTGTGGCCCAAAGGGGCCTTCGTGGAGACCGTCAAGGTGTGGCAACAGGAGTGGTTCTACATCACCGAACCCCGCGACGCCAAGTGGGCAGCTACTCCTGAGTTTAGATCCGGACCCCCTACGCGGCTTACCTCGTGGACCGCTAATGGTCTGGATTGGGGATCCACGGTGGAAGTGTTGATGCTGCAAAAGCGCATCACCAATATGATAGGCAAGAACACCAGTCTCGCTAACATGATTCAGGTGATGCTCTTCCGCCGGATTCTTCCCTGCCAATTCCGGCCCTCTCCCATGTGGGAGTTCAATCCGGAAGATCCACGAACCTTGAAGTGCTTCTTCGGCACAACGCACGAAGACATCTGGAAGCTACTCTTCAAGGCCCAAAAAATGTGGCCGAAGAAGACCGAAGACATCGGTCTTGACATCGAGAATCCGGCCACACCGGTAAGTATGATTTTCCTGAATGTCTATTCGGTCAATAAGTTTTAGACATAATGAATTTCCTGTCCTTCGTACAGAGCTGGATAGCAAAGGCGGAGCGGATTAAGTGTCCGGCACCACTGCCTAAAGACCCGGCCACACCCCAGCTGACAGGGATGCTGGTCCCGACGCCCTATCAGGCGCCAGAGAAGAAGGTCAAGAAGAAAAAGGGCAAGGAGGCCAAAGGCGGCCTTCGCCACACGGGCCCTTCGGACGCAGTGTCCGGAGAAACAGAAGTCCTCTCCTCCCACGAGGGAGATGAGGAAGAAGAGGAGGAGGAAGCGGAAAGCGACTCCCCTCCTAGAGGGAAGAAGAAGAAGAGGGCGGCCTCTACAGACCCGGAAGAGGAGGCGCCCAAGAGGAGGAAGATAGCCCTCTTGGATGGTTCGGATTTGGAGGCCGAGCAAGTCCCCAAGAGACTTCCCAGGGTGAATCCCCTGGCCAAATCGTAAGTACCAAAAGGGTCTATTATTTGTCTTTGGTCTCTTATGTTTTTATAATATAACACATTACACCGTGTGTCTTTCAGTCCTGCTCGCGACCTCCCCAACCCTTCACTATCTTAAGGGAGTTCTCTGCCGCCCGAGATGGCAGAGAGCGAGATGCCACCGTGAGCCCCTTCACCAATCACCTCGGATGACACCGAGGTGTTGTCCCGAAGAACCTTTCCTGGCCGCGGAGGGGCAAGCGAGGCTGCCGAGAAGGCGCCCGAGGGTGATACCTCGGCTGCCAAAGACACGGGGGGGCGACCCCCATGGCGACCGACGACGGGGGCCCAGATCAATCTGGCCCCCAGCCGGACATCATTCCAGAGACCAATGTGGCTCTGGAGTCAGGCGAGCAGCCCCCTTCGAAGGAGGGGGGAGCATCAACTCCGACGGTGGCCTCCACTAATTCGGAGGCGCCGAATACTCTTGTGGAAGCACTACAACGTGCTTCCATCATGGAGGAGCACCGCACCCTAATGGGTGTGGTGGTAGAGAAGGTTCAGTCCGCCAAGAGCAGGCCGAACGAAGCCTTCACCAGCCTACTGACAGGCTTCGAGGTATGCAACGTAATGCTCTAGACGCTTTTTATAAAGGAATATACCTATGCATAGATAGTAGCCCCTGAGACTCTGTCTGGGTTTGAAAAAGCCAGACAGAGGATCACATAGTATTCGGAAGAGGTGACGTACTATTGTATAACAGGCTTCCTTGTTGGCGGCAACCACCCAGGCCGCTAAAGTGTCCGAACTTAATCGGAAACTAAAGCTGGCTGATGATGAAATAGATCGCATCAACAAGTGATTCAACGAGATGCAAGGTATGCGTGTATTTTGAAGAGTTTTAGCATATAGCTGATATGTAAATTCAGAGTTTAACTCATGTACTGCTGTGATTATGCGCGCAGTTGGCGCGGCCGAGGTCGAGACCCTCAAAAACGCCCTTGCTAAGGCCCAGGAGGAGGCGAAGGTGAATAAAGCAGTCGCTGACAAAGTGGCTGCGGAGCTAAAGACCGAACAGGACGCCCGCCGCCAGCACGAAGATAGGGTGGCCGAAGTGGGGCAAGAGCTGAAGGACGCCACCCGCAAGTGCGAGGCCTTGGAGGAGAAGACTTCGGACCAAGCAACCGAACTCGCCAAAGCCCTCCAGGAGGCTAAAGAGGCGCGGGTCGAGTCCCGGAGTGCTCGTGAAGAGATTCGGCAGGCCAAACAGATAGCGGCCGGTAAGCCTTTTCTTTTGCAGAGTGTATTTGGAGGTCAAAGATATGCTTTGCTCACTCGACTGTGGAGTTCTCCAGACGCCTTTGCTGATCTTCCAAGGAGTGCCGCTGACGCCGCACAGTTCTTCTGAGCCCAAGAGGGGAACTCGACTGAGAAGCTGTTCTGGTCACAGTTCCTGGCGCCGGAGCATCCAACACCCCTAAACGACCAGATGAGCAGCTGATGGAGCTGCACAGGGTGTCCGGCTTGGTCATGAAGGATCTCATAGTCCGGCTTTGGCCAGCCGAACCAATTCCTAGCAACTACTTTGGTTTGATGAGGTGACTCATCGATGCGCTACCTTGAGTTGATGCTGTGAAGCGTTCGGCGTGCATAGAGGGTGCGCGGATGGCCTTTGCTCATGTCAAGATGCACTAGGCAAAGATGAAGGCCACCGACATCGCGACCGCAGGCCCGCCCGAAGGCAAGGACCACCACAAGCCGGAAAGATACTTTGAAGATGTCCTAGCGGGTGCCCAAATAGTAGAGGGCCAATGCTCAAAGGACGTGATGTTTGAGTAAACATATCCGGGCTGTAAAAACTTTATTTTGTGAACCAAGGCTTGTCATATATTTATGCCTTTTATCCTGAGTTATTTTCCTCCTGTGCGGCCATTTTAATTCTGAAAGTTTGCCAGTCGTCAGCTTCAGCCCCCTCGTAGATACTACGGGGGTGTTCGATGGAGCGCGCGATCACACTTTATCCAACGTCTTGGTCCGTAAAGGAGGTGTTCGTGCAATGAACCAGGCAATCAGACTATGCGGCTTTATTACTTTCACTTAGCCATAGGAGTTTGACAGTGGGGCTAAGTACCAGCCCCTAGTGCGTATGCGGCGATCCGAACTAGGGTGTCGTTGTCGCATGACTGGGCGAAATCCAGCCCTTCGTATAACATGGAGTAAATCACTAAGGATTTGTATTAAGTCACCGAATCGCCGACCAGCTCTCGCCGTATCATGACAGTCAGTTTTCAGCTTTCTCTACTGAGGTATTTGACCGGACGAACCAGAAACACAATCGCAGTAGTTCTCCCTTTACTACCTTAGCCGAACTAGCGGAATGTAAGGTGGTAATCACAGGAGCCGGGCAACCCAACTATAGACCAAAGACATGATTCGAAGCTGATGCATATAATGCAATATTCGAGACGCCGAAGAGTACCTTATAAGTGTTCGGACTTTTGAAAATATGCATGGCCGGATAGAGCCCCCGGCATTTAGGCCGGAACAAAGCATATGTGGCAATCTGAGGCAAGGAGGAATCACACATGGAAAAATAAATCAAGACCGAACAAAAGTTGGCGATCAACTGTTTCCGTTATACCCTGATTAATACATCAAGACGTGCTATTACAGATAATGCCATGAACATCAAGGCTATTTGACATGCCGAGAGTTTGTGTATGAGGGGAAGCTTTATACAGGGCCTAAAAGGAAAGGTAGTCTTGAAGACCCCAGTGGTGCCCTGCCGCACGTCTGCGCCGTTTCCCCTTGGTGAAAAATCCTTTTGAGAGGAGAGGTCGATTGTCGTCTATACGAAAAAAGGGGGCCTCAAAAAGGTCCCTTGCACGACCATAGGGTAGGTAGGTTTTTAATGAACCTGTAGTACAAAAGAGGGGGAAAAAAGAAAGAAGAAAAAAAAGAAAAGGTTAAGGTCCGAATAGGGTCAAGCCGCACTATAGACCTTTCCCGTAGTGTGCCTCTGTCGCTGCCCAAGGTATTTTAAGTGCGTAATTATGCACGTGCGGTACGCATGCCGTTGTTTTATGGGGCGATCGGCGGAGGCGAAACTGCTATTCAAGCTCTGGATTCACCGAGCTGTCGTTCTGCAGAGTGGACCGGGCTCGCTTGGCAGCGCCAGGTGTCTTAGTGACCGATGAATTGTTCGGTTTGATGAGGCCGTTTTGTACTTCGGCTGCCAGGGCCGCAGTGTGCTCCTCGGTACGGAGGGAGCGCTCCATATTTCCATTAACTGTGATAACGCCGCGCGGTCCGGGTATTTTGAGCTTTAAATAAGCATAGTGCTGGAACGCATTGAAGCGGGCAAAAGCAATTCGTCCGAGTAGCGCATGATAGCCACTGCGAAAAAGGGACAATGTCGAAGATCAAGTCTTTGCTTCGAAAGTTATCCGGCGAACCGAAGACTACTTCCAATGTTAAGGAGCCCGTACAACGGGCCTCCATGCCAGGTATTACTCCTTTAAAGGTAGTATTGCTGGGCTTAATTCTTGACGGGTCAATGCCCATCTTATGGATAGTGTCTTGATAGATCAGGTTTAGACTGCTGCCGTCGTCCATAAGGACTCTAGTGAGATGGTATCCATCGATGATGGGATCGAGCACTAGGGCCGCCGAACCTCCATGACGGATACTGGTCGGGTGGTCCCTGCGATCAAAGGTGATCGGGCAAGCCGACCATGGGTTGAATTTTGGGGCGACAGGCTCTACGGCATAGACGTCCCTTAGTGCGCGCTTGCGCTCCCTCTTTGGGATATGTGTAACATATATCATGTTCACTGTTTTCACCTCGGGGGGAAATTTCTTCTGTCCCCCTGTGTTCGGTGGACGGGACTCATCATCGTCCTCGCTTTGAGGCCCCTTCCCCTTGTGTTCAGTATTTAACTTACCGGCCTGTTTGAAAACCCAGCAGTTTCTGTTGGAGTGGTTGGCAGGCTTATCGGGGGTGCCATGAATCTGGCAAGGCCTATCTAGTATCTTGTCCAAATTAGATGGACCGTCTCTGTTTCCCTTGAATGGCTTCTTCCACTGACCGGGTTTAGAGCCACTGAATCTGGCATTGACCGCTGTATCTTCAGTTTCTTCATTATTGTTCTAACGCTTGTTTTTGTTACGTCGTGGCCTTCCGTTGCCGTCCCTGGCTTCAGAGGTGCCAGGGTCGCTGGTACTGTTGCTTCTACAAGCCAACCAGCTATCCTCGCCCGCGCAGAAATGGGTCATAAGTGCAGTAAGAGCTGCCATAGTCTTTGGCTTTTCCTAACCGAGGTGTCGGGCGAGCCATTCGTCATGGACGCTGTGTTTAAAGGCCGCTAAGGCTTCGGCGTCCGGACAGTCGACGATTTGGTTCTTTTTAATTAAGAACCGAGTCCAGAGTTTGCGGGCTGACTCTCCGGGTTGCTGGACTATGTGACTGAGGTCATCAGCGTCCGGTGGCCGGACATAAGTACCTTGGAAGTTGTCTCGAAAAGCGTCCTCCAAGTCTTGCCAGCTGCCAATAGAGTTTTCTGGGAGGCTATTCAACCAGTGTCGTGCTGGTCCTTTTAGCTTTAGGGGGAGGTATTTAATGGCATGGAGATCGTCACCGCGAGCCATGTGTATATGGAGAAGAAAATCTTCAATCCATACAGCGGGATCTGTTGTTCCATCGTATGCTTCAATGTTTACGGGTTTAAACCCTTCTGGAAACTGGTGCTGCATTACCTCATCGGTAAAGCACATGGGGTGTGCGGCGCCTCTATATCGGGCAACATCTCGGCAGAGTTCGGATGACATTCGTGTTCGGTTCTCGGCCTGAACTTGGTGATGCTTGTCGCGCCAGGCTTGACGGCCGTCGTCTTGTGTTGGAGCGCGTCCCCTTGATCCGTTGATTGATCTGGTCTAGCCGGCTTTATTGTCCAGGTCCTGACGTAAGTCATGCGTGTAGCCCGGAGCCGCTGCCTCTCTGCCTTTACGGCGAGGTGGTGCGGGCTGGTATTCAGCGTGATTAGCCGTTTTATCCCGTCCACGTGGTGGTCGGTCCGGTTCATCAGCATGATTGTATCTTGACAGAATTGGCTCAAGGGCCTCGTCGTCCAATTGGGGTAGTAGGCTGCGCTTTGGGTAGCTTTTTATTGGGCGCTCGAGGCCGTATTCTTCGGCGGCTAGGACCTTGGTCCATCTGTCGTTGAGCGTATCCTGTTCAGCTTGAAGCTGTTGCTGTTTCTTTTTCAGGCTCCACGCAGTGGCAATGAGCTGTCGCCTGAAGATTTCTTGCTCGAGGGGTTCCTCTAGTACGATAAAATGTTCATTACCGAGGCTAAGATCCTCCTTGGAGGCCGGCAGATAATTACTATCCTCTGAATCCTCATGATCAACAGGTTCGTCTAGGTTGACTTGTCCTTCTTCCCACTCATCCTGCTCAACAGCAGGCTCGATGAGGTGGTCAGAGTCTTCGGCGTGCTCCGGAGTGTCATTGTCTCTGGTGCCGGTATTGCTTTCCATTTCGCGACGCGGTCGTGAGCGGCGCCGCTGACGTCGGTGTTTAGGTGGTGCTTCGACAGGCTTGTCCTTGATCGGGTCTTGAGCGCTATCATCATCCTTCTTTTTGGGTGTATCCACCATGTACACGTCGTATGTAGAAGTGGCCGTCCAACGCCCAGTGATGGGTGGGTTTTGGCCTGATTCGGTTCCGACATCGTCGTCCATGCCGTCGATGTCCTCGGAGGCGTAGTCTAGCATGTCGGTTAAGTCCTCGACAATGGCTATCAAGTGGGTGGTGAGTGGGACGTAAAATTCCCCGCACTCAGCCCCTAGTCCGGGCTGGACGTAGTTCGGAAGTGATACCTCCGTTATGGCGAGAGATCGCATTAAGTCCAGAGCCTCGTTTAGGAGCGATAGCTGGACGGGTGACTGAGAGCCTGCGGAGCTGGGTTCGGAAATTGCCGCCCGATCGTGCTGAATGGACGCGGGCCTCAAGAGTTCGGAGTTAACATCCGGAGGTGAGTCCGGCTTCCCGATGACAGGGAGAGCCCTGTTTGATTCCAGGCCTGCCGATAATATGGTCACCTCTGGGTCTCCGGCAGGGAGCTCCGTAGTAGGAGAGGGTCTGGTGGGGTTCATACTCCCGTCTTCGGACAGGGTGGTCTGCTCTGGATCTAAGGCCCGGGCAGGGATGATGGTTGATCCTTGAACGGGGCCTGATAGTGAATCCGATGGGCCTCCTTCATATAGATGAGGAGCGGCGGTCGAGGCCGAGAGTCCTTCAAAGATCAAATCTCCTCGGATATCAGCGACGTAATTCAGGCTAACGAACCTGATCTGGTGACCAGGAGCGTAGCTGTCGATCTGTTCAAGGTGACCAGTTGAATTGGCACGCAGAGCGAAGCCGCCAAACACAAAAAGTTGACCAGGGAGGAAAGTTTCCCCGGAAACAGCATCGTTGTTGATGATCAAACGAGCCATCGAGCCTCCTGCCGACAACACAGTGGAACTCTCAATGAAAGCACCAATGTCGGTGTCAAAACTGGCTGATCTCGGGTAGGGGGTCCCGAACTATGCGTCTGAGGATCGAAGGTAACAAGGGACGAAGGGGACACGATCTTTACCCAGGTTTGGGCCCTCTTAATGGAGGTAAAACCCTACGTCCTGCTTGATTGTATTTGATGAGTATAGGGGTTACAAGAGTTGATCTACATCGACATCGTAATGGCTAAACCCTAGCTGTCTAGCCTATGAGAATTCTGATAGCCTCTACGGACTAAACCCTCTGATTTATATACACACCGGAGGGGCCTAGGGTTGTACAGAGTCGGTTCGTAGAGGAAGGAAATTACATATGCGGACACAAATCTTGCCATCCACGCATAGGGGAGTCCTACCTGGACATGAGGGAGAGTCTTCCGCTTTGTATCTTCACGGCCCATTAGTCCGGCCCATATCAAATAGCCCGGACACCCAAGGACCCCCTAATCCAGGACTCCCTCAGTGTGTTGCTTCGGGGTGCCTGCCCGAATCATCACCGACAATGGCACCCAATTCACGAGCCGCGCCTTCATGCAATATGTTCATGCCCTCGGAAGCAAGATCTCATTTGCCTCTGTCGCCCATCCCAGAAGCAACGGACAAGCTGAGAGGGCGAACACTGAAGTGCTGTGAGGTCTCAAGACAAGAACCTTTGATAGACTGCAGAAGTGTGGCAGGCAATGGATCGACAAGCTGCCGATGGTTCTTTGGTCCCTTAGAATGACACCAAATCGAGCTACCGGGCAGACTCCCTTCTCCCTAGTCTATTGGGCAGAAGCAGTTATCCCCACGAAACTCATATTCAGATCTCCTTGAGTGCTTGCCTAGGATGAAGTAGTGCAGGAACGGCACTCGCGTGATGACGCTGTGCTACTTGAGGAGAACCATATCCGGGCCACTACACGTGTTGCACGCTACCAGCAAGCCCTGCATCGCTTTCACAGCCGCAGGGTTCATGCCCGAGGTTTTGAGGAAGGCGACCTTGTCCTTAGGCATGTTTAGTCCGCCAAGGGTACAAACAAGTTGATGCCGAAGTGGGAAGGCCCTTACCGGGTAGTACAAGTCACCAGACCTGGCGCAGTCCGTCTGGAGATCGGAGATGGCATTCAGTTGCAAAACTCATGGAACATTGAGCATCTCCGCAAGTTCTACCTGTAAGGCGCGGCTGTCGGGCCCTGCCCGACAGCCACCCTTTTGTATAGGCCTTGCTGCTGTTGCATGTAACCCCTTGTACAAAGCCAGGCGCAGACCCTAAGCAATAGAAATAAACGAAGCGCTGGGGGCCCCCAAAACTTGCATGCATGCATAAGCATATCATGAGCATAGCATGATCATGTAGATCAGATCACACATGGCATCATTTTCATCTGCACTAGGTTGTAGGGTTCTTACCGAGGACTTGTTCCCGAAGAGAAGAAATGAAGATGAGCCTACGTGACGATCCTCGGCAAGCCAAACAGATAAGTTCTCTTCTTATCCTTACGTGTTCTGTAAGTAGAAACTTGTGCATATGAAAACCTCGTCACCTTCGAAACTTAGGTGGTCCCATCCTTTGACTCGAATGTTGCTTCGGTCAGGATGGTCGCAGTGGCCTTTGGCGGAGAAGGCATGGTGGGGGGCTGGTCCCTCTTTGCGATTTGTGCCCGGCAGGCTTAGCCCCACGGCAACAATTCGAGGGTACCGGTAGGATAGCTTGCCGGAGATAACTTGTTTACTTGAACGTATAGAGGCATTTCACCTCTGCATGGGTATGATGCATGCACAAGTGCCCGGCAAAGCTTATCTTTTTCATTAATATGTTGATGAACAAGTACAGATCTTACAGAACACCAACATGCATAAAGAAGATTACATTATTTAGACTAAAGTTTGGCAAGTGCCTACATATATTAGATTGAAAAAAGATAAGTGCCCCATAATCCCTTTCTTGTCCCTCTCCTCCTAGGCACTGCAGTGGAAGAGGAAGAGGGCAAAAGGAGTGCCTGAGCAAGACGCCCCACTCGATACCGTTAGGACCTGTCGGGCGCAGCTTGACAAGATCGAGAATGGCGAGGCTGCGAAGGAGAGGGGCGGAAGGAGCAGCTCGGCGGTGCCCTGGTCACCACCTCCAGGACCAGCCAGAAGCCCCAGCGAAAGCACCAGTGGGGAGAACCGCTGAAGCTTAGCTAGAAGACTGCTGGAGGAGGCGAAGGCACCAAGAGAGCGGCCCCCTCCCCGGTAACCAAGAGGCCGGTGATGATGGTGCCGGGGAGGGAGGGACACTCTAGGGAGGCGCCAGCTCCTCGAGCCATTGCCTCCACCGGAGAAGCTGCAGGCGACGACGGCGTCCGAGGCGCGCTAGGAGCATCGCTCCCCACCTTGGAGGGCAAGAAGATGCCGCCGTCTTCGACATTCGCCCCGACTTCACCAAAGGGGGCAGTGCTGGGATTGCCGAGGGACCCGAGCGCTGCACCCCAGACAGGTGCCGGAAGCCCTGGGAGCTCCGGGGTCAGGGCAGGAAGCCGTAGTGGTTCGCAGCAAGGTCTAGTGCTCCCCGCCAGACGGCCGACCCGAGTAGAGGAGACAAGCATTCCACCATAGTGGAAAAGCTTGGTACCTCCTGCGCTGTGAGTGGCTCGACCACCGCATCCCTTCCGGCCCTGGACCAGACTCACTCCCCGGGCACCAACATAAGCTTTTAGAGTCATCTTCCCCAAGCTCAAGCCCGGGACCTGGCCCCGGTCTCTCCCTCTCAACATTACTGGGAGAAGGAAGGAAATGGCGAGAAGAGGTGCGTGGATGAGCACTTCCGCTTCCCCACGACCCCTTTTATAGGCGGGCTGGGGGCTGGGGGCTAATCCATCGGTGGGTAACCACCGTCCATCTCCACCAATCCAAGAAGGCCGGGCCCCTGCCTTGACGCTCTCCCGCACCACGCGCCTCCGTTACCTACCCCACTCAATGCATGCAGCATGCGTGGCCAGGGATAAGAGCGTGGTGGGAAGAGTGAATTGGCAGTTACTCGCCCGTGCGTTAAAGTCATTCACGGGCCATTACAAGGATGGCTCCACCACAATTGGCGTTATGCGGTGCGCGGGAGAACCAGAAACTGACCTGGCCTCAGATTAATGAAGAAGCAAAGAAGATCTCAAGGGACGAGCAACTGCTCCCCTCTTGCCTGTGTACTTTACAGGGCCTACCCCGATGAGGCTCGGCAGTGTGTTCAGGCCAGGCTCGGGGGCTCCTGTCGGTGCAACAAACCCCAGGTATGTTGCCCAGACTGTACACAGGCTTGGAGGCAAGCTTGCAACATCCAAGTCCAGACCAAGACAAGCTAAATGAGCAAGACACCACTAAGGAGAAACCTCCCTTGCCGGGCAGGCGAGCCTGGCGAGGACGAGGTGGCCCCGAAGACAAGCCTCAAGACCATCCCAGCAGGCCTGCCGGGCGCTACAAAGGCAAACTACCCCACCAAGGCTCCACCGCTCCACCTCACAGCGACGCAAGTCATCGATCGGTGTGGTGTCAAGCCCCCAAGTGACTAAGTGGTTGTTATTCGACACATGGCAGCCATTTCCAGAGGAAATCACCTCCAAATGACACCCGTCCAGCGACGTGGCAAGTAGACAGGCAAGGAGGTGGCCAAGCAGCCCGGCAAGTCTTGCCGGGCATGCCACGATGTGACACTAAGCGACGCATTTAATGCACTCTGCGCTGACTGCAGAGTTAGGTATGATAGCACTGTTCGCTATCTAATCAGCACACAATGACTGATTTGCCACTGTGGTGAACCCTTGATCTATAAAAGGAGGGCCAAGGCAACCATAGAAAGGATTCAGACCCTGGTACACACTTGTACGCGCGTAGCTGCCCTCGCCCCGAGGCAACCCTGCCGGGCAAGAGCGCTGCGTTTCCACCACAATCCACCATTAATCCACCAAAGCAGGAGTAGGGTTTTACACCTCGCGGCGGCCTGAACCTGGGTAAAACTGCCCGTGTGATCTCTGTCGTGCTGCGCTACAATTCTCCGCTCTTTGTGCAATGTGCTCATCCCCCCTGTCAAACCACAAGGGGCTAATGGCCCCATAGGTGGCCGTGGTTTCCCATGACAAGTATGGACTATGGTGGACTTGCCCAATGATCGGCAAGCCATAGAAAATAAATGGATCTTCAAGAAGAAGACTGACACTGATGGTAATGTTACTGTCTACATAGCTCGACTTGTTGCGAAAGGTTTTCGACAAGTTCAAGGAGTTGACTACGATGAGACTTTCTCACCCGTAGCGATGCTTAAGTCTGTCCGAATCATGTTAGCAATTGCTGAATTTTATGATTCTGAAATCTGGCAAATGGACGTCAAAACTGCATTCCTTAATGGATTCCTTAATGCAACCAGAAGGTTTTGTCGATCCTAAAGGTGCTAACAAAGTGTGCAAGCTCCAGCGATCCATCTATGGACTGGTGCAAGCATCTCGGAGTTGGGATATATGCTTTGATGAGGTGATCAAAGCATATGGTTTTATACAGACTTACGGTGAAGCCTGTATTTACAAGAAATTGAGTGGGAGCTCTGTAGCATTTCTGATATTATATGTGGATGACATATTGCTGATTGGAAATGATATAGAATTTATGGATAGCATAAAAGGATACTTGAATAAGAATTTTTCAATGAAAGACCTCGGTGAAGCTGCTTACATATTAGGCATCAAGATCTATAGAGATAGATCAAACGCTTGATAAGATTTTCAATGAGTACATACCTTGACAAGATTTTGAAGGAGTTCAAAATGGATCAGTCAAAGGAGTTCTAGCCTGTATTGTAAGGTGTGAAGTTGAGTAAGACTCAAAGCCCGACCACGGCAGAAGATAGAGAGAGAATGAAAGTCATTCCCTATGCCTCAGCCATAGGTTCTATAAAGTATGCCATGCCGTGTACCAGACCTATTATGTACCTTGCCATGAGTTTGGCAAGGGGGTACAATAGTGATCCAGGAGTAGATCACTGGACAGCGGTCAAAATTATCCTTAGTTACCTAAGAGGACTAAGGAAATATTTCTCAGTTATGGAGGTGATAAAGAGTTCGTCGTAGAGGGTTGCGTCGATGCAAGCTTTGACACCGATTCGGATGACTCTGAGTCTCAATATGGATACATATTGAAAGTGGGAGCAATTAGCTAGAGTAGCTCCATGCAGAGCATTGTAGACATAGAAATTTGCAAAATACATATGGATCTGAATGTGACAGACCCATTGACTAAACTTCTCTCACAAGCAAAACATGATCACACCTTAGTACTCTTTGGGTGTTAATCACATGGAGATGTGAACTAGATTATTAACTCTAGTAAACTCTTTGGGTGTTGATCACATGGCGATGTGAACTATGGGTGTTAATCACATGGCTATGTGAACTAGATTATTGACTCTAGTGCAAGTGGGAGACTGATGGAAATATGCCCTAGAGGCAATAATAAAATGGTTATTATTATATTTCCTTAATCATGATAAAGGTTTATTATTCATGCTAGAATTGTATTGACTAGAAACTTAAATACATGTGTGGATACATAAACAAATACCGTGTCCCTAGTGAGCCTCTACTAGACTAGCTCATTGATCAAAAGATGGTTAAGGTTTCCTAACCATAGACATGAGTTGTCATTTGATAACGGGATCACATCATTAGGAGAATGATGTGATGGACAAGAACCATCCGTTAGCTTAGCATATGATCATTCAGTTTATTGCTATTGCTTTCTTAATGTCAAATACATATTCCTTTGACTATGAGATTATGCAACTCCCGGATACCAGAGGAATACCTTGTGTGCTATCAAACGCCACAACAAAACTGGGTGATCATAAAGATGCTCTACAGGTATCTCCAAAGGTGTTTGTTGAGTTGGCATAGATCGAGATTAGGATTTGTCACTCCGAGTATTGGAGAGGTATCTCTGGGCCCTCTCAGTAATACACATCATAAGAAGCCTTGCAAGCAAAGTGACTAAGGAGTTAGTTGCAAGATGATGTATTACGGAACGAGTAAATAGACTTGCCAGTAACGAGATTGAACTAGGTATGAAGATACCGACGACGGAATCTCGGGCAAGTAACATACCGACAGACAAAGGGAATTACGTATGTTGTCATAAGGTTCAACCGATAAAGATCTTCATAGAATATGTAGGAGCCAATATGGGCATCTAGGTTCCGCTATTGGTTATTGACCGGAGAGGTGTCTCGGTCATGTCTATTTAGTTCTTGAACCCGTAGGGTCCGCACGCTTAACGTTCGTTGACGATATAGTGTTATATGAATTATATGATTTGGTGACCGAAAGTTGTTCGGAGTCCTGGATGAGATCACAGACATGACGAGGAGCTCCGGAATGGTGAGGTAAAGATTGATATATAGGATGATGATATTTGGACACTGGAAGAGTTTCGGGATGTACGGGTAGAAATCGGGTCACCGGAAGGGGTTTCGGACACCCCCGGGAGGTTAATGGGCCATATGGGCCAAAGGGGGAACACACCAGCCCACAAGGGGCTGGCGCGCCCCTCCTAGGCCGCATCCCTTGGGGAGAGAAGGAAAGGGGGGTGCCGGCCTCCCCCTTCCTTTCCTCTCCCCCCTTTCCTTCCCCCCTCCGGCAAATATGGTAAGGGGGGCGCGGCTAGGGAAAGACCCCAAGTAGGATTCGGCCCTACTTGGGGCACCCCTTAGCCTCTCCCTTCTCCCCCCACCTATATATACGTGGGAGGGGGGCACCACACATAACCACGACAAGTTCTTAGCCGTGTGCGGCGCCCCTCTCCACAGTTTTGTCCCTTGGTCATATTTTCGTAGTGCTTAGGCGAAGCCCTGCGGAGATAGCTTCACCGTCACCGTCACCACGCCGTCGTGCTACCAGAACTCATCCACTACTTCGCCGTCTTGCTAGATCAAGAAGGCGAGGATGTCACCGAGCTAAACATGTGCTGAACGCGGAGGTGCCGTACATTCGGTACTCGATCGGTTGGATCACGAAGAAGTTCGACTACATCAACCGCGTTACTAAACGCTTCCGCTTACGGTCTACGAGGGTACGTAGACACACTCTCCCCTCTCGTTGCTATGCATCTCCATGGATAGATCTTGCTTGTGCGTAGAAATTTTTTTGTTTTCCATGCAACGTTTCCCAACACAAGACTATCGTCCTATCAACCAACCAACAATTCAGAACAAGTATCCTCTTCCACGGATCAATGATTTGTATGATCAACTTGCTGGATCCTCTGTATTCTCTAAACTCGACTTGAGGTTGGGTTACCACTAGATCCGGGTGCGTGAAGAGGATATGCCCAAGACAACATTCGTTACTCGCTACGTTCATACGAGTACACCGTCATGTCCTTTGGCTTGACCAATGCTCCAGCTACATTATGTCTTCTGATGAACTATATCTTCATGGAATACCTCGACAAGTTTGTCGTGGTTTACCTGGATGATATCCTTGTATATTCCAAGAATAAGGAAGAACATGTTGAACATCTTCGCCTTGTGCTGGAAAAGCTTCGAGAACATGAGCTATATGCCAAGTATTCCAAGTGTGGATTCTGGCTACCCGAAGTAACCTACCTTGGTCATGTGATCTCCAAGGATGGTATTGCCATCAACCCAGAGCAAGTTTAGGCTATTCATGACTGGACCCCTCGGAAGAATGTCAAGCAAGTCAGAAGCTTTCTCGGACTCGCCAGCTACTGCCCTCGTTTCGTCGAGAACTTCTCCAAGATCGCCAAGCCGCTGACTAATCTGCTTCACAAAGGCATTAAGTTTGATTGGACACAGAAGTGTCAGGAAAGTTTCGAGGAACTAAAGGACAAGCTGACTTCTGCCCCAGTGCTTGCTCCTCCAAATTCCCAAAGGGATTTTGTCATCTATGGTGACACGTCTCATCAAGGATTTGGCTGTGTCCTAATGCAAGAGTGCAGGGTGATTGCTTATGCCTCTCATCAAGTGCGCTCTCACGAAGAGAACTACCCAGTTCATGACCTTGAGCTTGTTGCGGTTATCTATGCACTGAAGCTGTGGCGACATTACCTCCTCGGTAATCGTTGCGAGATCTTCACTGGTTATTAGAGTCTGAAGTATCGATTTACTCAACCAGATCTGAACCTCCGTCAGCACAGATGGATGGAGGCCACAGCAGATTATAACTTGGGTATTTCTTATACCCCAGGTGATTTAGGGTGGAACCCTAGGGGCCGATCTTTCACGATTTGGAGGGGATCCCGCGAAGAACATGAAGAACACGAGGGGAAGCACGAGGGAAAATGAGAGGAAACACTCAAGAACAAGTCCAATCACACATCCACTAGACTAACAAACACATAGATCCACAAGGTACATGAACAACAAAGGGAAAGATACAAGGTAAAGTTCATCTCCAAGAGGAGGTCTTGAACCCTAGACAGGTCTTCCCGTGAGGGGCCTTGAATCCACCAGGGATCTTCTCACATGCTCACATGGAGGTCTTGAACTCCATGGGAGTGGTAGTCTCTCTCTCTCTCTCTCAAGAGTAGAGTGGTACAAGGAGCAAAGCTCTCTATCAAATGAGCTATCCCTTTGCTCCCCCTAAAATGGTGGAGGAGGAGGAGTATATGTAGTCTAAGGGGTGAAGGGGTAAGTTAGGTGGGCGAATGCGTACATGGGCCTCGGCCCAGATACATGCACGCAGGCAAGGCCCGGATGACCTGGATGGGGGTTCGGATGATCCGGCCGTCGTTCAGATGATCCGGGAGGGGGTCCGGATGATCCGGCTTCACACGAGGCCTTTGGGTGTCTTCCTGTCATTGTAGCCAGACGATCCAGGGGAGGGCCCGGATGATCCGGCGGAGCCCGGATGATCCAGACGGAGATCCGGATGTCCGGCCTGGCTGCAGCAGCCGCTCCATCTTCTTCTCCTTTCTTTCATCTTCTCTTCCACGCTTCCCTTGCGGAAGGTGTAGTCATTCCTTGGCGCTTGCACTCATCCTTGACATTCGTGAAGCTCTGACAATACCTATGCATGCACATAAGAGGAGTGTCAAGTAGTATACCATCCTCGAAGGGGTCAAATGAACATGTGTAAAGGAGATGATTCACCTTTGTGTATGTGAAGTAGATGTCACACGTGTCGCTTGCCAAATGGACTCTTAACATGGTGAGGTCTGTAGGATGCTCCGCATCATCCCCTCCCCCTTGGGAAAGATCCGACCTCAGATCGAAAACCAAATTGCCATGGGAAAGAGATGGCGTCGCCGTGTAGAAGTGGACGATCATCAAGTACTCGTCATCTTGAAGCTCGAAATGGGCACTCTCCAATGTCGCACCGTCTCGTGATTCCTTCAAAAGGTGTAAAGAAAACAAACACTTGGAAAAACAAATGTGGTTAGAGTTAGTGCAAAACCAAGCATTCAAGCGGTGATTCACCCAACAAGTGTCATCATCAAGCATAGCATATGGTGCGATAAAGGATTGTGACATGGCATGTAAGCATATGAATTGAGCACAATCAAGGTCATCATGGAAACAAGCATGTAAATGTGAGGTAGTGATGCAAATATGTGTGACAAGAGAATAAGCATCTACCTCATGGTCATAGCAATCATGCATAAAGCGCTCGACAAATGGTCGATGGTAGGCATAAGAATCATTCACAACACCAAAATAAATGAAGTGTCTAAACACATGGATCAAGTGCAAGACAATCCAAGCATAACATGCATAGGGTGTAGTGAAGATAGTGTGGCACTCAACACAATAGAAAGAGCAATTTTTCATCATGTGTGAGGCAATCAAATCAAGCATGTAGCGATCAATGGGGCATGGCTTATGTGAAGTGATGACATTGTTGCAACCAAGCATATTATAGGAGCAAGTAATCCAAGTATTGGATGCAACACACAAGGTATATATGTCATGAGGCATGGCAATGTGGCAATGATAAGTCGAAGCAAGATATCTAGCATGTGTGCAATATGTCAAGGTGCAAGCAACACATGAAGTAGGAACCACAATATTCATGCTCATAGTTTGGGGGTTCTCAAAAGAGAAGGAGATCACCTTGAAAGCATGTCCTTGTGCGTCCTTCACAATGCCGAAGCACAAGCAAGTGCGACGTAGAAGCGAGTCAGTCACAAGTGGTTCGCTCTCAAGAGCTCGAATGGTCAACTCACGGGAAGAGGAAGTTGACAAGTCGAAGTATCCTACACATGTACACAACAAAACAAAGAACGTATGCGCATGGTAGATAAACACATCATCCATCATGATGGTTCTCTTCGCTTGCACATAACCATTAGAAGCATAAGTGCATGAATAATATGATGCAACAATGGCGATATTCATGGCACTAGGTATATGGTGCAAAGAAGTAAGACAAGCATGCTTCACAAGAAATATGTCAAACTCTCCAAACATATGGGAGAATGCTATGGGGGCAATCTCATTAGCAAGACTAAAAGCATTGTTGCACTCAATACATGGCAAATCATCTAGCATGAGAGAGGCAACATATGGAGCAATTTGACAACATTCAATAGCAATCATATGCAAAGCATGTAGATGGTTGTCATCAACCGCATGAAACGGGCAAGTATGAATCATTGGTGATGCAACATATGCAAGCATATCAATCATGTCGTGCAAACTAGTGGAGTGAAGATGCAACACACTAGGGGAAATCATGGCAATCATGTCATGTGAGCAAATAGTAGGTATAGGCAATGCACAAGACATATCGCAAGCACGACAAGAAAGCATGATCAAAGTATCATTATAGGTATTGGTTACAAAGGAAACATGGCAAGAACAAGCAATATCTCCACCAACCTTGCAAATACACATACAAGTAGTAGAATCAATCATCATGTGTAATGCAAAGCATGGGTCACAAATGCATGGTAAAGGCATAAGAATGAGCATATCATGCAAAGTGAACATGGCAAGATGGGCATAGAATATGTAATGGACAATAACCCATAACCATGTGAGGGCCATGTAGAAGAAATGCATGAAGTTCTTGCACAATGGGGACGGTGTGAAAAACAATCCACGGAATCCCAAGTCATCGTTGCTCTCTAGAGCTTGTTTCATCAACTCATGGGATTGTGAGGTTGATGAGGAAGGATGGGGACCTACACAACAAAGAGACAAACGAAACAAATTGTGCGTGTTAAATGTACACATCATCCATCATGATGTGTATGTGCACGTGTGAGTTAGCACAAGATAAGCATCGCTCAAAGAAATTTGATGCATGGTATAGGAACATGTCATCCATCATGAAAGAATAGTTGTTATGTATGACACAATGGGGACACAAATTGAGCATGCAATTATATGGCACATCATTCATGGGGAGCATATGGTGAACACAATCATGGGATTCATGCAATGCATGGGATGGATCAAAATCTCCTAAAATGTATGAGGAAACTATGGGGGTCTCCTCATGAGCAATATCGGAAACATCATATGGAGAATATGGACAACATCCAAAACAAATCATATCCGAAGCTAGGTGGTCATGGCATGGCATATGATTGACATGATGCAAAGGGAGCATATCAATATCATCACAAGAAAAACAAATGCTAATAACCATGGGCTTGTTATCTATGCCATATGTGCAAATTTGGTTTATTTTAATGGCATATGCATAGTTACTACGACGAGATTGCAAATTGGACATATTGTTGATCTCATGCATAGCATATGACAAGTCAAGCGGATTGTCAAACATGATGTGACCAAGAGAATTATCACAAGAAATCATATGCAACATGGCATCACAACTAATAAACTCCACATGGAAATCATCAAACTCATCATAAATGGGTAAATCATCGCATGGGGAAGTTGCACTAGCATGAAGCATGGTAATAGGTGGATCAACATCATGCGAGCAAACAATCTCCACTAGTGGGACTAGAGCATCACCTTCACCTATGTTACCTTTTTCATTCCACTTATGTGGTGTAGGTGAGGTAGCAAAGACCTAATGGTGGTCATCATCTTCATCTTGATGGAACCATGTGGGGGCTGCATCATATTCCACCATGGCCATCATCTTGTCCAAAGGAAGGACGAAGTCGTCGAGAATCGGTGCATCATCATATATGGGACCTAGCACCAAATGACGTAGAAGATGTTCTGTGTAGGTGGAAGGAAAAAACTCTCGCCTCATCGCTTTCTTCATCTTGGGCCAAGTCATGGTGAACCTTGTCGAAGGTCTATGAATCCACCATGTCGACGCGTAGTCGTGGAAGTTACTTGTGGTGCACTTCACTTGATCTTTGGAAGGGACTTGAAGTAGCTTGAGGTAGTCATCCATCTTGTGCTCTCACTCGAGATACTCCTTGGGGTCTTGATTCCCATGGAAAGGAAGCTCGTGGTCGGTGTCGAGGTCATAGTAGCTCATGGAAGTCGCGGACTTGAGCTTGGGGAGCTTCTCTTGAGGTGCTTGTTGGCGTAGATGCCGCATGTCCAAAGGCGAAGATGCCTTGAAGTCGCTTGGCGAAGATGCCATGGTAGATGGTGAAGTCATAGAGCGGTTGTTGGTGTTGAGCTCTTGACCTTCACATTCTCGTCAGTGGTGGTGTCGATGCCGATGTGACCTTGCCGGAGATGGTAGCTCAGAAGGATGTGCACTTGAGCGTCTTCTCGAAGATGAGGAAGATCTCTTGTAGGACTTGATGAGGGCTTTGATCTCCTCCATTTGAGCATCCATCTTGGCGTCGATGAAGTTTTTCATGGCATCGAACTCATCGTTGTTGTTGTAGACCGAAGTAGATGTGCTTTTCCTATGCATCACAAGACTCAAGCAAAGGTGAGTAGGAAATGATATAAACAATACCAAGCTACCTTTTCCCAAAGTTGAGGATGTATCCCGTTTCACTCAATGTGAAATAAAAGAATAGTGGAATTGGTACCGGACTTGCTCACTCACACCTACAAAGTAAAGCTTATCGAGTGGCTTGGTTAGGACAAGTGGCAGAAAAATTTGATGCAATTGTTAGTAAGAGTCAATAATGTTGAAAGAGATTCACAAATTCGCAAGTGAAACAAGTAGACCAATAGCAATGAATGGCACACGGAAACGCACACACGGATAGATAAATGGGGTCATGCAATCAAGGAATGAGCACAAAATATGGAATCCAAGAAAAATGCTCGTGTTGCACAACTCTAGAGAGATGCTAGCACAATTGCTCAATAGGCGGATACGACACTTGTGCACAGCCTATAAGATGAAAAATGTATCAACTTTCTATCCCAAGTATGCTATTATGTATGGTGTTCCGGTGTTTCACACACGATGATCCAAGATGATCAATATGGTAGTATGATATGCAATGTGGTGATGCTATGGCTATTGCTTACAAGCTCTTTGTTTTCTCTTTGCTTAAAAGCTTATTCTTTTCTTTGTTTATTATGGCCACGATGCACAAACCAAGATAGCAATTGTGTATATGCGGGAACAATCTTGTGACACAAGAGATGATATGATGATACCAAGATGAGGATACCAAGATGATATGGTATGTATGCAATGGAAGGTACAGATCACTAATATGCACAAGTAACATTGCCGGAAATACTCAAATGGCTAGTCTCGATAGGCAAGCGACGCAAAATGGCTCGGGGTTAACAATACTATGGCAAGAAGAATGTACAATGATGGGATACCACAATACCAAGATGATCTAGAGGTTACCATTCTTGCTTATGGTTAGGGTGTCAAAATGGTGAGGGTGGTCGATGTCGAATCCTTGGCGAAGTTGAGCAGTGGTGTTGTCGATGTCGAAATGTTCCTAGTTAGCCGAAACACCCTAGGAAACAGAAAAAACCACAATTCAAAATCTCCAAAGGCAAATGTCAAATGGTGGTAGCGAAATGCGGTGGTGGTTTTGAAGCTGGCAATGCGGAAGTGGTGGTGGTAGTTGATGAAGAAGCAACCATCCCTAAGTAGCCGAAACACCTTAGGAGACTTAAATCACAACTCAAGCAACCACAAATGCAATGGGAATCAAAATGGGTTAGGTTGCAGAAGTCGGTGGTGGTAATGCGTGTGATATGGTGGAAGGCCTAGGCAAAGATGCCAAAGTTCCAAATTTTTTATGGATTCAAATGATGTTGGAAGTATTTTTGTGGGATGGGGGATGTCAATAGCTTCAAAACGAGCTTAAGAACGTCAAAAAGGGACTCCGGATGAATTAGTTATGGCCGAAACAAAAATTCAGCCGTGTCAGTTTCAGGGTTACCCGGACATCCGGGAGTAGGTCCAGATGATCCGGGTTCGTCAACGTTGGTTCGGTTTTTCGGGGTGTCCGGACATCTGGGAGAGGGTCCAGCTGATCCGGATTGGTCCGGGTGATCCGGGACCTTGTCCGGATGATCCGGGTAGGTCAAACTGCTCGGAATTTCCTCTCGGGGACGAATTTTGGGGGGGGGGGAGGAATGGATGATTTTGGGGTCAAATTGATGAGATTTCGTGGATGGAAGGTGGGAAAACTTATGGAGAAGCTAGATCCACTTGAAACACAGCAAATCCATGGATCAAAATCAACAAAACATCATCAAACCAACAAATCACAAAAAAAATTGGGGCTATTTTTGGTGGGGATTTTCGAATTTAGGACGAAATCAAGCAAAACAAGACTGGAAAACAGTGTGGGAGACTCCAAATTTGTGATCAACATGGCTCATGATACCAAGATGATGTATGGAGGAACCCTAGGGGCCGATCTTTCATGATTTGGATTGGATCCCGCGAAGAACACGAAGAACACGAGGGAAAACACGAGGGAAAACGAGAGGAAACACTCAAGAACAAGTCCAATCACACATCCACTAGACTAACAAACACATAGATCCACAAGGTACATGAACAACAAAGGGAAAGATACAAGGTAAAGTTCATCTCCAAGAGGAGGCCTTGAATCCTAGACGGATCTGTTGGGGAACGTTGCATGAAAAACAAAAAAAATTCCTACGCCCACGCAAGATCTATCAAGGAGATGCATAGCAACGAGAGGGGAGAGTGTGCCTATGTACCCTCGTAGACCGTAATCGGAAGCGTTTCACAACGTGGTTGATGTAGTCAAATTTTCTTCGCGATCCAACCGATCGAGTACCGACCGTACAGCACCTCCGCGTTCAGCACACGTTCAGCTCGGTAACATTCGCGCCTTCTTGATCCAGCAAGACGGCGAGGTAGTGGCTGAGTTCCGACAGCACGACGGCGTGATGACGATGATGGTGAAGTGATCTCCGCAGGGCTTCACCTAAGCACTACAAAAATATGACCGGGGGGTGTAAACAGTGGAGGGGGGCGCCGCACACGGCTAGCCAATTATCTATTGTGTTCTAGGCGCCCCCCTCCCACATATATATAGGTGGAAGTGAGGGAGGAGCAGCCAAAGGAGGCGCCCAAGTAGGAGGAATCCTACTTGGGGTCCCTCCCAAGCCGCGCCCCCCTGCCATATATAAACAAGGGGGAAGGAAAGAGGGGGAGAGGGAAGGAAGGGGGAGTCCTACTCCACACTTTCCTTTCCCTCCCCTCTTTCCTTCTCCTCCTCATAGGGCCGGCCTCTATAGGGGTGCACCAGCCCCTTGTGGGCTGGTGTGTTCCCTCACTTGGCCCATAAAGCCCATATCTTTGCCGGGGGTGCCCGAAACTTCTTTCCGGTGACCCGATAAGTACCCGGTACCCTCCGAAACACTTTCGGTGTCCGAATACCATCGTCCTATGTATCAATCTTTACCTATCAACCATTTAGAGACTCCTCGTCATGTCCATGATCTCATCCGGGACTCCGAACAACATTCGGTCACCAAATCATATAACTCATATAACACTATATCGTCAACGAACGTTAAGCGTGCGAACCCTACGGATTCGAGAACTATGTAGACATGACCGAGACACCTCTCCGGTCAATAACCAATAGCAGAACCTGGATGCCCATATTGGCTCCTACATATTCTACAAAGATCTTTATCGGTTGAACCGTTATGACAACATACGTAATTCCCTTTGTCCATCGGTATGTTACTTGCCCGAGATTCGATCGTCGGTATCTTCATACCTAGTTCAATCTTGTTACTGGCAAGTCTCTTTACTCGTTCCGTAATACATCACCTCATGACTAACTCCTTAGTCTTTTGCTTGCAAGCTTATGATGTGTATTACCGAGAGGGCCCAGAGATACCTCTCCGATACTCGGAGTGACAAGTCCTAATCTCGATCTATGCCAACTCAACAAACACCTTTGAAGATACCTGTAGAGCATCTTTATGATCACCCAGTTACGTTGTGACGTTTGATAGAACACAAGGTATTCCTCCAGTATCCGGGAGTTGCATAATCTCATAGTCGAAGGAATATGTATTTGACATGAAGAAAGCAATAGCAATAAAACTGAACGATCATAATGCTAAGCTAACAGATGGGTCTTGTCCATCACATCGTTCTCCTAATGATGTGATCCCGTTATCAAATGACAACACATGTCCATGGTTAGGAAACCTTAACCATTTTTTATCAACGAGCTAGTCTAGTAGAGGCTTACTAGGGACACGGTATTTGTTTATGTATTCACACATGTATTTAAGTTTCCGATCAATACAATTCTAGCATGAATAATAAACCTTTATCATGAATAAGGAAATATAAAATAACAACTTTATTATTGCCTATAGGGCATATTTCCTTCAGTCTCCCACTTGCACTAGGGTCAATAATCTAGTTCACATCGCCATGTGATTTAACACCAATAGTTCACATCGTCATGTGATTAACACCCACAGTTCACATCGCCAAGGGTTTATTAGAGTCAATAATCTAGTTCACATCGCCATGTGATTAACACCCAAAGAGTACTAAGGTGTGATCATGTTTTGCTTGTGAGAGAAGTTTAGTCAACGGGTCTGTCACATTCAGATATGTATGTATATTTGCAAATTTCTATGTCTACAATGCTTTGCATGGTGCTACTCTAGCTAATTGCTACCACTATCAATATGTATCCAGATTGAGACTCCGATTCATCCGAATTGGTGTTAAAGCTTTGCATCAGCGTAACCCTTTACGACGAACTCTTTATCACTGTCGGTGTCAAAACCGGCCGATCTCGGGTAGGGGGTCCCGAACTGTGCGTCTGAGGATCGAAGGTAACAAGGAACAAAGGGAACACGGTGTTTACCCAGGTTCGGGCCCTCTTAATGGAGGTAAAACCCTACGTCCTGCTTGATTGTATTTGATGAGTATGGGGGTTACAAGAGTTGATCTACCTCGAGATCGTAATGGCTAAACCCTAGCTGTCTAGCCTATGAAAATTCGGATGGCCTCCACGGACCAAACCCTCCGGTTTATATAGGCACCGGAGGGGGCTAGGGTTGTACAGAGTCGGTTTACAGAGGAAGGAAACTATACATCCGGATGCCAAACTTGCCATCCATGCAAAGGAGAGTCCTACCCGGACACGAGGAAAGGTCTTCTGCCTTGTATCTTCACGGCCCATCAGTCCGGCCCATGTCACATAGCCCGGCCACCCGAGGACCCCGTAATCCAGGACTCCCTCAGTAGCCCCTGAACCAGTCTTCAAGGATGACATGTTCGGCGTGCATATTGTCTTCGGCATTGCAAGGCGGGTTCCTCCTCTGAATACTCCAAAGTGATCTTCTGAATAAAAGAACTGTATCCGGCTCTGCACGACAGTCACAACCCTCAACCACGAAGGTAAAATACTTAGTCAAAGTAATGTCCATCAACTGACAACTTTTTCGGTGAAACGTCACGTCTAGCCTCTTTATCATTTCGAACCATTTTTCGGCAAATAAATCAAAGGTTATACTGAGATTTCCATTCTCTCATTCAGGGCTGGATAGCGAAGGCGGAGCGGATCAAGTGTCCGGCTCCACTACCTGAAGACCCAGCCAATCCTCTGTTAACGAGGATGCTGGTTCCGGCGCCGTATCAGGCGCCGGAGAAAAAGGCCAAGAAGAAGGGCAAGGAGGCCAAGGGCGGCCTCCGCCGTAAGGGTACTTTGGACGCAATGTCCGGAGAAACCAAAGCCCACTCCTCCCACGAGGGGGATGAAGATGAAGAGGAGGAGGACGCGGAAAGTGGTTCTCCCCTAAAGGGAGGAAAGAAGAAAAGGGCCGCCTCCGCAGACCTAGAGGAGGGGGCGTCCAAGAGGGAGAAGATAACCCTCTCAGACGGTTCGGATACGGATGCCAAACACACCCCCAAGAGGCGCCCCAGGGAAAAACCCCTGGCCAAATCGTAAGTGTTGAAAAGGATACTTAGCAAAGATTCGGTCTATTATGGTTGTAATATAACATATCATATTGTGTGTTTCAGCCCAGCCCGCGACCTCCCCCAACCATCACCGTCCGAAGGGAGTTCTCTGCCGCCCGAGATGGCAGAGAGCGAGACGCCACTGCGAGCCCCTTCACCAATCACCATGGATGACACCGAGGTGTTGTCCCGAAGGACCTCTCCTAGCCACGGAGGGGCGAGCGAGGCTGCCGAGAAGGCACCCGAGGATAATACCTCGGCTGTCGAAGACATGGAGGGGGCGACCCCCATGACGACCGACGGCGGGGGTCCTGAGCAATCTGGCCCCCAGCCGGACATCATTCCGGAGACCAATGTGGCCCCGGAGTCAGGCGAGCAGCCCCCTTCGAAAGAGGAGGGAGCATCAGCTCCGACGGCGGCCTCCACTAATCTGGAGGTGCCGAATACCTTGGTGGAAGCACTACGACGTGCTACCATCGTGGAGGAGCACCGCACCCTGATGGGTGTGGTGGTTGAGAAGATTCAGTCCACCAAGAGCGGGCTGAACGAAGCTTAACCAGCCTGCTAACAGGCTTCGAGGTATGCGACATTATGCTCTAGACGCTTTTTATAAAGGGACAAACCTGTGCATAGATAGTAGCCCCTGAGACTCTGTCTGGTTTTGAAAAAGCCGGACAGAGGATCATATAGTATTCGAAAGAGGTGACATACTTTTATATTGTATAACAGGCTTCCATGTTGGCGGCAACCGCCCAGGCCGCTGAAGTTTCCGATCCCAAGCGGAGGCTACAGCTGGCTGATGATGATATCGACCGCATGAACAAACGGTTCGATGAGCGCAAGGTATGTTGGAAATATCTTGCACATGCCTGAATTGATATGCAAATTCTGAGTTTAAACTCATGCGCTGCTATGTGTATGATTGCAGGCAGCGCGGCCGAGGTCGAGACCCTCAAGAGTGCCCCTGCCCAAGCCAAGGAGGAGGCAAAGGCGAGCAAAGCGGCCGCAGACAAAGCAGCTGCAGATTTAAAGTCCGAACAGGTCGCCCGCCGCCAGTACGAGGAGAGGGTGACCGAAGTGGAGCAAGAGCTCAAGGATGCCGCCGGCAAGTGCGAGTCCTTGGAGGAGAAGAATAAGGCCCAGGCGGCCGAACTCGCCAAGGCCCTTCAAGAGGCCAAGGAGGCGAGGACCGAGTCCCGGGCAGCTCGCGAGGAAATCTGGTAGTCCGAACAGATAGCGGCTGGTAGGCCCTTTCTTTTGCAGACTATATTTGGCGGTCAAAGATATGCTTTGCTCACTCGACTGTGGAGTTCTCCAGACGCATTTGTGGATCTTTCGAAGAGTGCCGCCGACGCCGCGCAGTTCTTCCGGGCCCAGGAGGGGCACACGACGGAGAAGCTCTTCTGGTCACAGTTCGCGGCGTCGGAGCGTCCGGCACTGTTGAACAACCACATGATGCAACTGGCAGAGCTACACAGGATGTCCGAATTGGCCATGAAGGACGTCATAGTCCTGCTGTGGCCAACCGAACCTATTCCTAGCAGCTACTTCGGCCTGGTGCAGCGACTGGCCGACGCGCTGCCCCGGATTGAAGCTATCAAGCGCTCGGCGTGCATAGAAGGTGCGCGGATGGCCTTTGCCCGTGTCAACATGCACTGGGCAAAGATGAAGGCCTCCGCCGTGGTGGTCGAGGGCCCACCCGAAGGCAAGGACCACCACAAGCCAGAGCGGTATTTTGAAGACGTCCTTGAGGGTGCCCGATTAATAGAGGGCCAATGCTCAAAGGATATCATATTTGAGTGAATGTATCCAAGCTACCCAGACGTTGTTTTATAAACCAAGGCTTTGTAATATATTTATGTCTTTATCTGAAATTGCTTGCCTCCTGTGTGGCCGTATTTTGTTATCTTGAAAGTTTGCCAGTCGTCGGCTTCAGCCCCCACGTAGATACTACGGGGGTGTTCGGAATAACGCATGATCACTCTTGACCCAACTTCTTGGTCTGTGAAGGAGGTGTCTGCGTAGGCGAACCAGGCAATCAGACTATGCGGCTTTATCACTTTCACTTAGCCATAGGAGTTTGACGGTGGGGCTAAGTACTAGCCCCTGGTGCGTATGCGGCTATCCGAACTGGGATGCCTTAAGCACATGACCGGACAGAGGCCAGTCCTTCGCATAATATGGAAGAAATCACAAAAGATTTATAGCAAATCGCCGAATAGCTGACCAGCTCTCGCCGCACCATGACAGTTAGTTTTCGGCTTTCTCTACTGAGGTGTTTGACCGGACGAACCAGAAACACAATCGCGGTAGTTCTCCCTTTACTACCCTAGCCGAACGAGCGGAATGTAAGGTAGTAACCATAGGAGCCGGGCAACCCAACTATTGACCAAAGACATGATTCGGAGCTGATGCATATAATGCAATATTCGGGACGCCGAAGTGCACTCTAAAAGCGTTTGGACTTTTTTTTTGAAAATATAGGTGGCCGAATAGAGCCCCTGGCATTTTAAGCTATGCCGAAGTGTATATGCCAATCTGACATGAGGAGGGAATACAGATTATGAAATGAACCAATACCGAATAGGGTTGATAAAAATTGTTTCCATTATAGTCTGATTGATACGTCAAAACGTGCTTTTATAGATAATGCTATAAGCATCAAGGCTATTTTACATGCCGAGAATTTGAGAACAAGGGAAAGCTGTATACAGGTCCTAAAAAAGAAAAGGTATCGTGAAGATCCTTTGGACACCCTGCCGCACGTCTGCGCCGCCTTTCGCCTTGGTTGAGGATCCTTTGAAAGGATCGACAATCGTGTATATAGAAGGGGCCTGGGAAAGGGCCCTGTGCCACCGTAAAGTGACTTTAGGTTTTAAAGAACCTGTAATATGAGAGAAAAGAGAAAAAGGAAGAAGGAGATTAAGGTCCGAATAGGGTCGAGCCGTATTATGGGCCTCGTCCGTGGAGTGCCTCCGTCGTCGCCCAAGGTATTTTGAGTGCGTAGTTATGCACTCGCGGTACATATGCCGTGATTAGATGGGGCGGTGGACGGAGGCAAAACTGCTAGTCCAGCGTCGGATTAACCGAGCTGTCATTCTGCAGAGTAGGCCGGACTCGTTTAATAGTGTCCGGAGGCTTGATGGCCGATGAAGTGTTCGGCTTGATAAGGCCGCTCTGTACCTCGGCTGCAAGGGCCACGGTGTGCTCCTAAGTACGGAGGGAGCGTTCCATGTTTCCATTGACTATGATAACGCCGCGGGGTCCAGGCATCTTGAGCTTTAAGTAAGCATAATGCGGGACTGCATTGAAGCGGGCGAAGGCAGTACGTCCGAGCAGTGCATGATAACCACTACGGAAGGGGACGATGTCGAAGATCAAGTCTTCGCTTCGGAAATTTTTCGGTGAACCGAAGGCTACTTCCAATGTTAATGAGCCCGTATAGCAGGCCTCGACGCCGGGTATTACTCCTTTAAAGGTGGTGTTACTAGGCTTGATTCTTGACGGGTCAATACCCATTTTGCGGACAGTGTCTTGATAGATCAAGTTGAGACTGCTGCCGCCGTCCATGAGGACTCGAGTCAGATGGTATCCGTTAATAATTGGATCGAGGACCAGGGCCGCCGAACCTCCGTGACGGATACTGGTCGGGTGGTCCCTGCGATCGAAGGTGATCGGACAAGCCGACCATGGGTTGAATTTGGGGGCGACGGGCTCTACGGCGTAGACGTCCCTTAGTGCGTGCTTGCGCTCCCTTTTGGGGATATGCGTGACATATATCATGTTCACTGTTTTCACCTTAGGGGGGAATTTCTTTTGTCCCCCTGTGTTCGGTGGGCGGGGCTCATCATCGTCCTCGCTTGGCGGCCCTTTCCCCTTATGTTCGGTATTTAACTTACCGGCCTGTTTGAAGACCCAACAATTTCTGTTGGAGTGGTTGGCAGGCTTGTCGGGGGTGCCATGAATCTGGCAAGGCCGGTCATGTATTTTGTCCAAATTAGATGGACCATCCTTGAATGGCTTTTTCTGCTGACCGGATTTAGAGCCACTGAATCCGGCGTTAACCATTGTGTCTTCAGTTTCTTCATTGTTGTTTCGACGCTTGTGTTTGTTGCGTCGTGGCCTGCCATTGCCGTCCCTGACTTCGGAGGTGCCAGGGTCGCTGGTACTATTGCTTCTACGAGCCAACCAGTTGTCCTCTCCCGCGCAAAAGCGGGTCATGAGTGCAGTAAGAGCTGCCATAGACTTCGGCTTTTCCTGACCAAGGTGTCGGGTGAGCCATTCATCGCGGACGCTATGTTTAAAGGCCACGAGGGCTTCGGCGTCCGGACAGTCGACGATTTGGTTCTTTTTAATTAAGAACCTAGTCCAGAGTTTGCGGGCTGACTCACCGGGTTGCTGGACTATATGACTAAGGTCATCGGCATCCGGAGGCCGGACATAGGTACCTTGGAAGTTGTCTCTAATGGCATCCTCCAAGTCTTCCCAGCTACCGATGGAGTTCTCTGGTAGGCTGTTTAACCAGTGCCACGTTGGTCCTTTCAGCTTTAGGGGGAGGTATTTGATGGCGTGCAGATCGTCACCGCGGGCCATGTGAATATGGAGAAGAAAATCCTCAATCCATACCGCGGGATCTGTCATTCCATCGTACGATTCGATGTTTACGGGTTTAAACCCTTCTAGAAAATGGTGCTGCATTACCTCATCGGTAAAGCACAAGGGGTGTGCGGCGCCTCTATATCAGGAAACGTCACGACGGAGTTCGGATGACATCCGTGTTCGATTTTTGGCCTGAGTTCGGTTATGCTGCTCGCGCCAAGCTTGAAGGCCCTCGTCTCTCGTCGGAGCACGCCCCCTTGATCCGTATATCGATCTGGTCTTGCCGGCTCTATTGTCTAGGTCCTATCGTAAGTCGTAGGTGTAGCCCTAAGTTGCTACCTCTTTGCCTTGACGGCGAGGTGGCACGGGTTGGTGTTCGGCATGAGTAGCTGCTTTGTCTCGCCCACGTGGTGGTCGGTCTGGTTGATCAGCATGATTATGTCTTGACGGTATTGGCTCTAGGGCCTCGTCATCGAATTGTGGCAGTACCCGACGCTTCGGATAGCTCTTTATTGGGCGTTCGAGGCCGTACTCCTCGGCAGCTAGTACCTGGGTCCATCTGTCATTGAGAGTATCCTGTTCGGCTTGAAGTTGTTGCTGTTTCTTTTTTAGGCTCCTCGCAGTTGCGATGAGCTGTCGCTTAAAGCGCTCTTGCTCGAGGGGTTCCTCTGGCACGATGAAGTCTTCGTTACCGAGGCTGACATCCTCCTCGGAGATCGGTAGATAGTTACTATCTTCCGAATCCTCATTCCCGACTGGCTCGTCGGGGTTAACTTGTCCCTCTTCCCAATTATCCTACTCTACGGCAGGCTCAATGGGTTGGTCAGAGTCTTCGGCATTCTCCGGAGTGTCAATGTCTCCGGTGCCGGTATTACTTTCTTTTTCCCGCCGCGATCGTGAACGGCGCTGCTGACGTCGATGCTTCGGTGGTACCTTGACAGGCTTGTCCTCGATCGGATCTTGCTTGCCATCGTCGTCCTCTTTGGGTGTATCCACCATGTACACGTCGTATGTAGAAGTGGCAGTCCAACATCCAGTGATGGGCGGGTTTTGGCCTGGTTCGGCACCGGCATCGTCGTCCATACCGTCGATGTCTTCGGAGGCGTAGTCGAGCATTCGGTTAAGTCTTCGACAGTGGCTACCAAGTGGGTGGTGGGTGGGACGCAAAATTCCCCGCACTCAGCCCCTAGTTCGGGCTGGGCGTAATTCGGAGCTGATACCTCCGTGATGGCGAGAGACCGCATTAAGTCCAAGGCGTCGCTTAAGAGCGAAGGCCGGAGGGGGAACCGAGGACCTGCGGAGCTGGGCATGGCAGATTCTGCCAGGTTGTGTTCACCAGTCGCAGACCTTGAGAGTTCGGAGTTGGCCTCCAGAGGCAAGTTCGGCTCTCCGATGACTAGGAGGGTCCTGCTTGATTCCAGGCTCGCCGAACATACAGTTGCTTCTGGGTCTTCGGCAAAGGGCTCCATGGGAGGAGAGGGTCCGGTGGGTTTTAAGATCCCATCTTCGGATGAGGTGGCCTGCCCTGGATCTATGGCCAGGGCAGGGATAGTAGTTGGTGTTTGAGCGGCGCCTGATGACGGATCCGATGGGTTGCCTTCTTGAAGATGAGGAATAGTGGTCGAGGCCGTGAACCCTTCGAAGATCAAGTCTCCTCGAATATCAGCGACGTAATTCAGGCTCCCGAATCTGATCAGATGACCAGGGGCATAGTTGTCGATCTGCTCAAGGTGACCAACTGAATTGGCGCGCAGAGTGAAGCCGCCGAATACAAAAAGTTGACCGGGGAGAAAGGTCTCCCTGGAAACAGCATCGTTGTTGATGATCAAATGAGCCATCGATCTTTCTGCCGACGACACAGTGGAACTCTCAATGAAAGCACCAATGTCGGTGTCAAAACCGGCCGATCTCGGGTAGGGGGTCCCGAACTGTGCGTCTGAGGATCGAAGGTAACAAGGAACAAAGGGAACACGGTGTTTACCCAGGTTCGGGCCCTCTTAATGGAGGTAAAACCCTACGTCCTGCTTGATTGTATTTGATGAGTATGGGGGTTACAAGAGTTGATCTACCTCGAGATCGTAATGGCTAAACCCTAGCTGTCTAGCCTATGAAAATTCTGATGGCCTCCACGGACCAAACCCTCCGGTTTATATAGGCACCAGAGGGGGCTAGGGTTATACAGAGTCGGTTTACAGAGGAAGGAAACTATACATCCGGATGCCAAACTTGCCATCCAGGCAAAGGAGAGTCCTGCCCGGACACGAGGAAAGGTCTTCTGCCTTGTATCTTCACAGCCCATCAGTCCGGCCCATGTCACATAGCCCGGCCACCCGAGGACCCCATAATCCAGGACTCCCTCAATCACCTCCATAACCGAGAAATATTTCCTTAGTCCTCTTAGGTAACTAAGGATAAATTTTGACTGTTGTCCAGTGATCTACTCCTGGATCACTATTGTACCCCCTTGCCAAACTCATGGCAAGGTACACAATAGGTCTGGTACATAGCATGGCATACTCTATAGAACCTATGGCTGAGGCATAGGGAATGACTTTCATTCTCTCTCTATCTTCTGCCGTGGTCGGGTTTTGAGTCTTACTCAACTTCATACCTTGCAATGCAGGCAAGAACCTTTTCTTTGACTGATCCATTTTGAACTTCTTCAAAACTTTGTCAAGGTATGTGCTTTGTGAAAGTCCTATTAAGCGTCTCGATCTATCTCTATAGATCTTGATGCCCAATACATAAGTAGCTTCACTGAGGTCTTTTATTGAAAAATTCTTATGCAAGTATCCTTTTATGCTATCCAGAAATTCTATATCATTTCCAATCAACAATATGTCATCCACATATAATATCAGAAATGCTACAGAGCTCCCACTCACTTTCTTGTAAATACAGGCTTCACCATAAGTCTATATAAAACCATATGCTTTGATCACCTCATCAAAGCGTATATTCCAACTCCGAGATGCTTGCACCAGTCCATAGATGGATCGCTGGAGCTTGCACACTTTGTTAGCACCTTTAGGATCGACAAAACCTTCTGGTTGCATCATATACAACTCTTCTTTAAGAAATCCATTAAGGATTGCAGTTTTGACATCCATTTGCCAGATTTCATAAAATGCGGCAATTGCTAACATGATTCGGATAGACTTAAGCATCGCTACAGGTGAGAAAGTCTCATCGTAGTCAACCCATTGAACTTGTCCAAAAACTTTTTGCGACAAGTCGAGCTTTGTAGATAGTAACATTACCATCAACGTCCGTCTTCTTCTTGAAGATCCATTTATTCTCTATGACTTGCCGATCATCAGGCAAGTCCACCAAAGTCCACACTTTGTTCTCATACATGGATCCTATCTCAGATTTCATGGCTTCAAGCCATCTGTCGGAATCTGGGCTCATCATAGCTTCTTCATAGTTTGGAGGTTCGCCTTGGTCTAGTAACATGACTTCCAGGACAGAATTACCATACCACTCTGGTGCGGAACGTGTTCTGGTTGACCTACGAAGTTCAGTAGTAACTTGATCTGAAGTTTTATGATCATCATCATTAGCTTCCTCTCTAGTTGGTGTAGGCATCACAGGCACGGTTTTCTCTTATGTGCTACTTTCAAATTCGAGAGAAGGTACAATTACCTCATCAAGTTCTACTTTCCTCCCACTCACTCCTTTCGAGAGAAACTCCTTCTCTAGAAAGGATCCATTCTTGGCAACAAAGATCTTGCCCTCGGATCTGTGATAGAAGGTGTACCCAATTGTTTCCTTATGGTATCCTATGAAGACGCACTTCTTCGATTTGGGGTCGAGCTTATTAGGATGAAGCCTTTTGACATAAGTGTCGCAACCCCAAACTTTAAAAAACGACAGCTTAGGTTTCTTGCCAAACCATAGTTCATACGGTGTCGCCTCAATGGATTTAGACGGTGCCCTATTTAATGTGAATGCAACTGTCTCTAATGCATAACCCCAAAACAATAGTGGTAAATCGGTAAGAGACATCATAGATCGCACCATATCTAATAAAGTACGGTTGCAATGTTCGGACACACCATTACGCTGTGGTGTTCCAGGTGGCGTGAGTTGTGAAACAATTCCACATTGTTTTAAATGAAGGCCAAACTCGTAACTCAAATATTTGCCTCCACGATCAGATTGTAGAAACTTTATTTTCTTGTTGCGATGATTCTCCACTTCACTCTGAAATTCTTTGAACTTTTCAAATGTTTCAGACTTGTGTTTCATCAAGTAGATATGCCCATACCTACTCAAATCATCTGTGAAGGTCAGAAAATAACGATACCCACCGCGTGCTTTAACACTCATCAGACCGCATACATCGGTATGTATTATTTCCAATAAGTCATTAGCTCGCTCCATTGTTACAGAGAACGGAGTTTTAGTCATCTTGCCCATGAGGCATGGTTCGCAAGTATCAAATGATTCATAATCAAGTGACTCCAAAAGTCTATCTGCATGGAGTTTCTTCATGCGCTTTACACCAATATGACCTAAACGGCAGTGCCACAAGTATGTTGCACTATCATTATCAACTTTGCATCTTTGGCATCAATATTATGAATATGTGTATCACTACGATCAAGATTCAATAAACCATTCACATTGGGTGTATGACCATAGAAGGTTTTATTCATGTAAATAGAACAACAATTATTCTCTGATTTAAATGAATAATCGTATTGCAATAAACATGATTTAATCATATTCATGCTCAATGCAAACACCAAATAACATTTATTTAGGTTCAACACTAATCCCGAAGGTAGAGGGAGTGTGTGATGGTGATCGTAACAACCTTGGAATCACTTCCAACACAAATCGCCACCTCGCCCTTAACAGTCTCTGTTTATTCTGCAACTCCTGTTTCGAGTTACTAATCTTAGCAACTGAACCGGTATCAAATACCCAGGGGCTACTATGAACACTAGTAAGGTACACATCAATAACATGTATATCAAATATACCTTTGTTTACTTTGCCATCCTTCTTATCCGCTAAGTATTTGGGGCAGTTCCGCTTCCAGTGACCATTTCCTTTGCAGTAGAGGCACTCAGTTTCAGGCTTGGGTCCAGCTTTGGGCTTCTTCATGGGAGCGGCAACTTGCTTGCCATTCTTCTTGAAGTTCCCTTTCTTTCCATTGCCCTTTTCTTGAAACTAGTGGTCTTGTTAACCATCAACACTTGATGATCTTTCTTGATTTCTACCTTCGCTGATTTCAGCATCGCGAAGAGCTCAGGAATCATTTTCGTTATCCCTTGCATATTATAGTTCATCAAGAAGTTCTAGTAGCTTGGTGATAGTGACTAGAGAACTTTGCTAATCACTATCTTATCTGGAAGATTAACTCCTACTTGATTCAAGCGATTGTAGTACCCAGACATTCTGAGCACATGCTCACTGGTTGAGCTATTCTCCTCCATCTTGTATGCAAAGTACTTGTTAGAGGTCTCATACCTCTCGACACGGGCATGAGTCTGAAATACCAATTTCAGCTCTTGGAACATCTCATATGCTCTGTGCTATTAAAAACGTTTTTTAAGTCCCGGTTCTAAGCCGTAAAGCATAGCGCACTAAACTATCAAATAGTCATCATATCAAGCTTGCCAAACATTCATAATGTCTGCATCTACTCCTACAATAGGTCTATCACCTAGCAGTGTATCAAGGACATAATTCTTCTGTGCAGCAATGAGGATAATCCTCAGATCACGGACCCAGTCCACATCATTGCTACTATCATCTTTCAACTTAGTTTTCTCTAGGAACATATCAAAAACATAGGGGAGCTACAACGCGAGCTATTGATCTACAACATAATTTGCAAATACTATCAGGACTAAGTTCATGATAAATTAAAGTTCAATTAATCAAATTACTAATGAACTTCCACTTAAATAAACATCCCTCAAGTTATCTAAGTGATACGTGATCCAAATCAACTAACCCATGTCCGATCATCACGTGAGATGGGGTAGTCATCAATGGTGAACATCTCTATATTGATCATATCTACTATATGACTCACGTTCGACCTTTCGGTCTCCAGTGTTCTGAGACCATGTATGTACATGCTAGGCTCGTCAAGTTTAACCCAAGTATTCTGCATGTGCAAAACTATCTTACACCCGTTGTATGTGAACGTAGAGTATATCACACCCGATCATCACGTGGTGTGTCGAAACAACGAACTTTCGCAATGGTGCATACTCGGGGAGAACACTTATATCTTGAAATTTAGTGAAGGGATCATCTTATAATGATACCGTCGTTCTAAGCAAAATAAGATGCATAAAAGATAAACATCACATGCAATCAAAATATGTGACATGATATGGCCATCATCATCTCATGCTTTTGATCTCCATCTCCAAAGCATCGTCATGATCTCCATCATCACTGGCTCGACACCTTGATCTCCATCTTTGTGTCATGGTCGTCTCGCCAACTATTGCTTCTACAACTATTGCTAACGCATAGTGATAAAGTAAAGCAATTACATGGCGTTTGCATTTCATACAATAAAGAGACAACCATAAGGCTCCTGCCGGTTACTGATAACTTACAAAACATGATCATCTCATACAATAATGTATATCACATCATGTCTTGACCATATCACATCACAACATACCCTGCAAAAACAGGTTAGACGTCCTCTACTTTGTTGATGCAAGTTTTACGTGGCTGCTACGGGTTTCTAGCAAGAATCATTCTTACCTACGGCAAAAACCACAACGGTGAATTATCAAGTTTGCTGTTTTAACCTTCTTCAAGGACCGGCCGCAGTCAAATTCGATTCAACTAAAGTAGGAGAAACAGACACCCGCTAGCCACCTTTATGCAAAACTAGTTGCATGTCTGTCGGTGGAACCGGTCTCATGTACGTGGACATGTAAGGTTGGTCTGGACTGCTTCATCCCATAATGCCGCTGAATCAAAATAAGACGTTGGTGGTAAGCAGTATGAACATTACTGCCCACAACTTCTTTGTGTTCTACTCGTGCATATCATCTACGCATAGACCTGGCTCATGATGCCACTGTTGGGGAACGTTGCATGAAAAACAAAAAAAAATCCTACGCCCACGCAAGATCTATCAAGGAGATGCATAGCAATGAGAGGGGAGAGTGTGTCTGCGTACCCTCGTAGACCGTAAGCAGAAGCGTTTCACAACGCGGTTGATGTAGTCAAACTTTCTTCGCCATCCAACCGATCAAGTACCGAACGTACGGCACCTCCGCCTTCAGCACATGTTCAGCTCGGTGACGTGCGCGCCTTCTTGATCCAGCAAGACGGCGAGGTAGTGGATGAGTTCCGACAGCACGACAGCATGATGACGGTGATGGTGAAGTGATCTCCGCAGGGCTTCGCCTAAGCACTACGAAAATATGACCGGGGGGTGTAGACGGTGGAGGGGGGCGCCGCACATGGCTAGCCAATTGTCTGTTATGTGCTAGGTGCCCCCCTCCCACATATATATAGGTGGGAGGGAGGGAGGAGCAGCCAAAGGAGGCGCCCAAGTAGGAGGAATCCTACTTGGGGTCCCTCCCAAGCCGCGCCCCCCCTGCCATATATAAACAAGGGGGAAGGAAAGAGGGGGGAGAGGGAAGGAAGGGGGAGTCCTACTCCACACTTTCCTTTCCCTCCCCTCTTTCCTTCTCCTCCTCATAGGGCCGGCCCGTATAGGGGCGCACCAGCCCCTTGTGGGCTGGTGTGTTCCCTCACTTGGCCCATAAGGCCCATATCTTTGCTGGGGGTGCCCGAAACTTCTTTCTGGCGACCCGATAAGTACCCGGTACCCTCCGAAACACTTCTGGTGTCCGAATACCATCGTCCTATATATCAATCTTTACCTCTCGACCACTTCGAGACTCCTCGTCATGTTCGTGATCTCATCCAGGACTCCGAACAACATTTGGTCACCAAATCATATAACTCATATAACACTATATCGTCAACGAACGTTAAGCGTGCAGACCCTATGGGTTCGAGAACTATGTAGACATGACCGAGACACCTCTCCGGTCAATAACCAATAGCGGAACCTGGATGCCCATATTGGCTCCTACATATTCTATGAAGATCTTTATCGGTTGAACCGTTATGACAACATACGTAATTCCCTTTGTCCATCGGTATGTTACTTGCCCGAGATTCGATCGTCGGTATCTTCATACCTAGTTCAATCTCGTTACCGGCAAGTCTCTTTACTTGTTCCGTAATACATCACCTCATGACTAACTCCTTAGTATTTTGCTTGCAAGCTTATGATGTGTATTACTTAGAGGGCCCAGAGATACCTCTCCGATACTCAGAGTGACAAATCCTAATCTCGATCTATGCCAACTCAATAAACACCTTCGGAGATACCTGTAGAGCATCTTTATGATCACCCAGTTATGTTGTGATGTTTGATAGAACACAAGGTATTCCTCCAGTATCCGGGAGTTGCATAATCTCATAGTCGAAGGAATATGTATTTGACATGAAGAAAGCAATAGCAATAAAACTGAATGATCATAATGCTAAGCTAACGGATGGGTCTTGTCCATCACATCATTCTCCTAATGATGTGATCCCATTATCAAATGACAACACATGTCCATGATTAGGAAACCTTAACCATCTTTGATCAACGAGCTAGTCTAGTAGAGGCTTACTAGGGACACGGTATTTGTTTATGTATTCACACATGTATTTAAGTTTCCGATCAATACAATTCTAGCATGAATAATAAATCTTTATCATGAATAAGGAAATATAAAATAACAACTTTATTATTGCCTCTAGGGCATATTTCCTTCAAGACCTTCCCGTGAGGGGCCTTGAATCCACTAGGGATCTTCTCACATGCTCACATGGAGGTCTTGAACTCCATGGGAGTGGTAGTCTCTCTCTCTCTCAAGAGTAGAGTGGTACAAGGAGCAAAGCTCTCTATCAAATGAGATATCACTTTGCTCCCCCCAAAATCATGGAGGAGGAGTATATATAGTCTAAGGGCGAAGGGGTAAGTTAGGTGGGCGATTGGGTACATGGGCCTCGGCCCGGATACATGCACACAGGCAAGGATTGGATGATCCGGATGATCTGGCCATCATCCGGATGATCCGGGAGGGGGTCCGGATGATCCGGCTTCACACGAGGCCTTCGGGTGTCTTCCTGTCATTGTAGCCGAATGATCCGGGAGAGGGCCTGGATGATCTGGCCGAGCCCATATGATCTAGACGGAGATCCGGATGTCCGGCCACGCTGCAGCAGCCGCTCCGTCTACTTCTCCTTTCTTCCGTCTTCTCTTCCACGCTTCCCTCACGGACGGTGTAGTCGTTCCTTGGCGCTTGCACTCCTCCTCGACATTCGTGAAGCTCTGACAATACGTATGCATGCACACAAGAGTAGTGTCAAGTAGTATACCATCCTCGAAGGGGTCAAATGAACACGTGTAAAGGAGATGATTCACCTTTGTGTATGTGAAGTAGATGTCGCACGTGTCGCTTGCCAAACGGACTCTTGACACGGTGATGTCCGTAGGATGCTCCACATCACCAGGCAAGGCTAATGTCATGGCTGATGCCCCGAGCCGCAAGTCTTATTGCAATAACCACATGGTTCATAAAGCTCAACCCCGCCTTCATGAAGAATTTTGCAAGTTAAACCTTCAAATAGTTCCACAGGGTTCTCTGAATAACCTGGTCCTGGAAACAACTCTTCTGAAAGCAACAAGTCTGCGCAAGCCAAAGATGCTGAAGTCGATCAAATGAAACAAGATCTTGCTTTAGAGAAAGCCAGAGATTTCTTGCTTGCTGAAGATGGAGCCTTGTATTTCAGGGATCGCATAGTGGTGCCCCGATTTGAGCTTATGACAGAGAAGGTGATGAAAGAAGCACATGACACCCCTCTCTCTATTCATCTGGGAAGTACCAAGATGTACTTAGACATTCATCAAAAGTACTGGTGGTCTAAGATGAAGCAAGATATTGCTCGGTATATCGAAGAATGTGACATTTGCCATCGCGTCAAAGAAGAACATCAGCAACCGGCTGGACTTATGCAACCACTCCCTATTCCTGAATGGAAATGGGATAAGATTCAGATGAACTTCGTCACTGGCCTTCCCAAGTCACAAAAAGGTAATTATGCTATCTTTGTCATCATCGACCAATTCTCGAAAGTTGCACACTTTCTGCCAGTAAAGGAGACTATCACTGCTAGTCAATTAGCAAACTTGTATATCTCCAGAATTGTGACTCTCCATGGCATTCTGAAGGAGATCAGTTTAGACCGTGGCAGTATATTCACTTCGAAGTTCTGGGATAGTATCCAAGAGGCAATGGGAACTCATATAACCTGGAGCACTGCTTATCATCCCCAATCCCAAGGCCAAGTCAAGCGAGTTAATCAAATTCTTGAAGGCATGCTTGGGGCTTGTGTCATCTCTTTCGGCTAGAAATGGGAAGAATCTCTTCCTTATCCTGAATTCTCATATAACAACAGCTATCAAGCTAGCTTGAAGATGGCACCCTTCGAGGTAGTCTATGGACAAGTGCCGAACCCCACTGAATTGGTCAGAAACTAGGGAATGGACGCTCATTGGTCCAAACATTATCCCACACATTGAAGAGCAAGTCCGCATTGTGCGGGATAATCTCAAGGTAGCCCAGTCCCGCCAGAAGAACAATTATGACTATAAACACTGGGATTCAACCTACAAACCTGGTGAGCAAGCTTATCTACGTGTCACTCCTTTGAGAGGCACTCATCAGTTCTGAGTCAAGGGCAAGTTAGCTCCTCGCTACATTGGTCCCTTCCGCATTCTCGCCCATCGTGGACTTGTGGCTTATCGATTGGAATTGCTACATCAGTTCTCTCACGTCCATGACGTCTTCCACATATCGCAACTTCGTCATTGCTTCAAGGACCCGGAGCGTGAAGTGGATCCGGAATTGATCGAGCTGCAAGATGATGTCACATACAAAGAGCATCCAATCCGCATTCTTGAAGAAGCTGAACATCGAACCCGACAGAAGGTTACCAAGTTCCTCAAGGTGCAATGGTCGAATCATACTGAAGATGAAGCCACTTGGGAACGCGAGGATAATCTTCATGCTGAATATCCCGATCTTTTCCCTTCTACCGCTTAATTCTCAGGACGAGAATTTCTTTTAGAGGAGGAGAGTTGTAACACACCTGGTTAATTAGCTATAGTAACCCTCTGTGATTAAGCTTATCATTTTGTTAAACAGTGCATGATCATTTTTGATTCTATCTCATTTCAAATTCCACTTTAACTCAAATTCAAATTTTAAGTGAAATACAGAAATTAACAAACATGAAAACTGAAATGTTAATCATGTGGAAAATAATACATAACTAATTTTTATGGTAGACCAACATTTAAATAAATGTTACCTCATGTTCCAGCTGTCGAATTCGTCATGGACTTGAAACCAGGCACCACTCCAATCGCCAAACGACCCTACAAGATGTCGCCTCATGAACTCCTTGAGCTTAAGGAGGAAATCGATAAATCTCTTCGTAGTGGATTCATTCGTCCAAGTTCCTCTGCTTGGGGAGCACCTTCCCTCTTTGTCAAGAAGAAGGATGGAATGAATCGTTTGGTCCAAGACTATCATCCTATCAACTAAGCAACAATTCAGAACAAGTGTCCTCTTCCACGGATCAATGATCTGTATGATCAACTTGCTGGATCCTCTGTATTCTCTAAACTCGACTTGAGGTTGGGTTACTGACGGTGTCCTGGACTAGGGGGTACTCACCATGTCATCTCCCGACCAGTGGGTTGGGCTCAAGGACCCCCGTGGCGGTTCACTAATGGGCCAGTTCGGACAGCCGACGACATATACAAGGAAGATTCCACATGACTTGGTGATCAAGACAAGGACTCCTCTCCACCAATGTAGCCGACTAGGACTCTTGTTATCCTAGGCCTCCGGTACATTATATAAGCCGAGGCCAGGCTCGTTGATAGATAGATTATGACATTACTCATCATACCCCTCGGGTTTAGACCACAACATACGATCTCGAGGTAGATCAACTCTGTACCTTGGTACTTCATCAATATAAACAAGAGCAGGACGTAGGGTTTTACCTCCATCAAGAGGGCCCGAGCCTGGGTAAAACATCGTCTCCTTCGTTCCTGTTACCATTGATCCAAGAATCCACAGCTCGGGACCCCCTACCCCGAGGTCTGCCGGTTTTGACACCGATAATGGTGCTTTCATTAAGAGTTCTGCTGTGTGATCGGCAATGGATCAATGGCTCGCCTGCAAGATCAACTGCGATGTCGGCATGTTCGTCGCCGGCTCGACTGGTCACCTTGGCTCGACCGAGGACTGCGCTCCACCTCAGATCGTTACGATCGGATGAGGGCCTTCATCAACATCAACTCCGATCTCTATCAAGATCGTGGAGGAATCATCCATATAGCTCGGGGGCCCAACTTCAACATTGTCCTCGGGCGACCATGCTATTTTTTTATACAGCGGATTTGTATTCGCCGTCGCTGCTTCCTCGGGTGTCTCTTTGACAATTTCTTTGGTGGAATAGTGCGGAATTGTGTATATAACAACCCTGTAAAATTTCGTCGCATTCCGATGGAGGAATCTCCGGCGATCTACGATATACCGGAACCCTATCAAATCTGGACGGGAATCTGGATGAGTTTAGGGCAAGGAGTCCAGCGCCAAGCTCGGACATCACTTGGAAGATCCAACCGTTGATCGGTTGCGGAATTACCGTATCAATCACCCCTCAACATTTCAGCTCGATCCGACCGTTCAAACTCTGGCAAGCCTCCGATGAGCGCATCGATTTTCTGATCTGTTTTCTGCGCGAATACGAATCCGACCTGAGTTCATCTTTCTTCATGAACGGGATATTAGACAACCTTTTTGGAGGAATCTCTTTCTAGGGTATTGTGTTTTGTTTCTGAACACATGCTCAAATTTTTTTCTCCTTTTCGAAGGTAACCTTCACCGTTGCGCCGGTGTGAAACCAGCCTGACAATGTTGTTGCACGACTGCCGACCTGCGCCAGACGGGTCGTCGCTTCATCGAGCCGAACTCAACCTCTTCGGATCATTATCTCGGCAAGCCAAACAATAGTTCGGCATCATGAAGGGTAAATCATCACCAACATTGTCGCCCCATGAATTATACGGAGCGGGCACACCGGCATCGCTGCATGGTCACTTCATCAAGCGGGCATCGACCGCGTCACAAGATCCGGCCCGCGACGGCATTGCCGCACTATTGCTTCTTCAAGCCTGGATGTGACCTCTGCGTCCGAAGATCGGGAGTCAATTCCGACCGGACTCGCCTCTCTTATCCCGTATCCAGCTTCAATCCTGGACGCGACTTCGGCGTCCGAACATCAGGAGTCAACCCTGGCCGGACTCGCCCCTCGCACCATAGTACCGGAGGACGATTCTGAAGAAATCCCAAAATACTAATCCGGCTGACCAAGCCGATGTCCACCACGCCAACCCGCTTCGACACCTCGGCCGGCATGGGGCTGCAAACGTCATACTACCGACCTGCCCCGTCACCTCGGCTAGACCGGGGGCTTCGCCATCTCTTCATCAACCTACTCCGGTGACTTCGGCGTCACCAGCCGACCAGCTTCGTCACGTTAGCTGGACCAGGGGCTTCGCCTCGCCACATCGACCGTGCGGCATCACCACCTCATCAAGCCGAACTCCTCGCTCGGTTACCTCGGGCTTGGGGGCTGGGACCTTGGCTAGGCTGCGGACTACGTCTTTGTCCCGCCACGAGCTCGGACCTCGTCAACAATGCCGAGCACATTAACCAGCTAAGTCGCCTCCATGCTCAGTTTTTTTTTTATTATTTTATTTCTTGTTCGGTTCAACCAAACATTATATTTGTGTTAAACAAAAAAGTTGTTCGCTCAAACGTTGATTGTTAAACACTTCTTTTTTCTGCCGAGCTCTTCGTCACCTCGGTCATGAGGGTTTTTGTCACCTCGGCTGGACCAGGGACTTCGGCACCACCAGCCGACCAGCTTGGTCACCTCGGCTGGACTTGGGGGCTTCGCCTCACCGCATTAACCGTGCGGCGTCGCCACTTCATCAAGCCGAGCTCTTCGTTCGGGCACCTCAAAACCGGCTTGGGGGCTGGGACCTCGACCCGCTGCAAGCTCGGCCCGCGTCATCAACGCCGAACACATTAACCAGCTAAGTCGCTTTCATGCTCAAAGTTTTTACATTTTTAATTTGTGTTCGGCTCGACCGTGCTCACATATGTTGTTTGTCAAAACAAACTCCCTTTACCCATGTTAATTCGGGGCTCTTAAAATTTATATGAGCCGTTCTATAATAAATATTTTTTCTTTCTTCTTAGTCGTTGCAAAGTCTTTTTCTACTACTCCTTTCTCGACTTGAGTGTGTGGTCAATAGCCGGATAGCCTGTTTTCTCTCTAAAGCCGTTCGCGTTTAGTTCTCTAAACTGGCCTGAGAAACACTCCGCCTTCGGGATAGGAGGTTGAAGCCGAAGGCTGACCCGCTTGAAGTCTGGAGATCGGATGTATCATGTTAAAGCACGACAGAAGCACAAACTAATTTTAAGACCAATTTTCGGATTGGCACCAAAAACTTGATTTAGTTCGGGCGTAAAGTTTTTACCGAAGTTTTATGGTTTCCCAAGCCTATGGCACTTTTAACCTATTTGTGTGTTTCCAGCATAAGTCTCACAATATGACGCCGGACACATTTAAAGCTTCGGCAATATCAATGGGAGGCTGCGACTAGAGCCGAACCCACCAAAAGCCAAGGCGCTCCAAGGAGTCCTCGGCAAAACGTTCTCGGATATTGCTTTATATGCACCAGTGTCGAATTGTGTCTTCGGTCAATAGTTGGGTTGCCCGGCTCCTGTGCTTGCCTCCTACGTTCCGCTTTGTTCGGCTAGGTGTGCAAAGGGAGAACCACTGCGATTGTGCTTCCAGCTCGAATGGTTAAGCACCTCAGTGGAGAAAGCCAAAAACTGACTGTCACAATGGGCGTAAACTGGTCAGCGATCCGATGACGGTGTCACACTATAGATCGATACTGATTACCCCATGTTAAATTATGGGCCTTTCATAATATTGGCCGAAGTGTTAATGGCTAGACTTCGGTCGGTGCCGAACACAAACCGGGGGCTCGTAGCTAGCTCCCCCAGTTTAAAGCTCCTATGACTAAGTGAAAGTTATAAAGCCTGCATATCTGATTGCCTCGTTTCCGCTAACACAACCGCCTCCAGGCACCGAGACGTCGGCTAAGGGTTGTATTGTTAGTACGGAAACACCCTCTGTAGCATCTACAAAGGGGTGGAAGCCAACGATGGGCCACTTTCAGGTTATAAACAGTCTCAATGGAGAATTTGCCTTCCATAATTATCGTAATAAAGCCATAAATATGCATCAATTTGACTTAAGATTTTGGCCAAGCTAGGTTGCCTGGCTCCTATGCTTACCCCTACGTTCCCGATTGTTCGGCTAGGCGGTAAAGGGAGCACCTCTGTGATTGTTACTACCGGGTCGTCCGGGTTAGTACCTCAGACTGGGTGAAGCCGAAAGCTAGCCATCTTAAAGAATATAATTGGTCGGCAGCGATGGAAGTGAAAATTTTGGTTCATTATGGACCACAGAGTTTGGGAACTTTCTCCCAACTAAATCCTCAATATTTTCCTCCCACATTGATCGGAGTTGAGGTTTCATGATCATGACCAACATGACAGCCTGGGAAAAGGAACCTGTAACGGAACTATTTTTCCCAGAAGATGTTTTATAACATATCTCTCTGCGTACCTTTGTTTATAAAACCGTATGGCCGGATTGCCTTGTTTGTCGTAAATCTTTGCCCTTATAAAGGCTTTATAAAGTAGGACGAACACTCTTCGGCTGCTGGCCGAAGAGGTTGAAGCCGATGGTCAGTCAACAAAGTTTTGTACGATGCGGATCCGAGCATTAGTGATGTAAAGTACTTGGATACATAGAATCATTACACATAAATTGTGATATACTCCGAACATTGATCCTTAATTCGGCCACCCGTGCCCACATTAAGGCTCGGGGGCTACTGGGCTTCGCGCTTCTCATTTACAAATATTAAAGGGGCACATCGATCCCCTGATCTGGTGTTGCCACCCGACCATTGGCTCGGGGGCTACTGCATCGATGATTCAATGCAGACAGCTTACAAAGTGCGAAATAGTTCCCGAGGAGATTATGATCCTCAGGTTGGTCGGCCGCACTCAACCTGAGTCTCGAGGAATATGCACACCACATTTCTATTCCTAAGTATGCTACAGAGCTAGGAGTTGATCCTCAAGCCGATTTTGTGAATCGACCTGAGTCTCAGGGGCTACTGGGATCACCGGTTTTATGTCATCCTTCAGGTGCATCTCGGGTTTTAGACCGACACACACCTTGAGGGCTACTGGCTATATATCTCAGCAGAGAATAAATTGCACCAATTGAAAATATTCACAAAAAATCAACCCGCAGTCAGGGTGGTGCACCACCTTGAAAGCAGTCCGGCATAAAGCTCGGGCGCCAGTGGTTGGCTCCATAGAGGGCATTTCCAGCATTAAGCTCGGCTGAATTCGTTCAATCTTTTAAAGACCGAGGTAGTTATGACACCTCGGATGCTGACCGTTGTTAGAACTCAGATGCAGTCCGCCGTTGGAGCTCAGAAGCAGTCCGGCATAAAGCTCGGATTCGAATGGCTCGTTCCATAGAAGACTACTCTGGCATTTAAGCTCGGATGAACTCATTCAAATTTTCAGAGGCCAAGGTAATCTATGATACCTCGGATTTAGTTCGGCGTTGGAGCTCGGACGCAAGAGGATACCTTGAATGCCGAATAGTGTTGGAGCTCGGCTGTGAGAAGATGCCTCGGATTTAGTTCGGCATTAGAGCTCGGACGCAAGAGGGAGCCATCACACGGGAAGCACTTCAAACCCCAGGTGTGGCGTAAAAAACTTACAAGGCACTGATAGAGGCTGATAACTTTAAAGGGGCTCCTCGGATGCCCGACATGTAAACTCTTCGAATTCACTTCGGCGATCCTCGAGATCGAAGATGAGAAGATTTGTTGAACCAATTTTCAAGACCGACGACCGAAGATGAAGAACACTTCAGAAGAATCGAGGAGCATCCCCAGCTTGAAGACCGGTTCAGGGGGCTACTAACGGTGTCCTGGACTAGGGGGTACTCACCATCTCGTCTCCCGACCAGTGGGTTGGGCCGAGGACCCCTGTGGCGGTTCACTAATGGGCCAGTTTGGACAACCGACGACATATACAAGGAAGATTCCACAAGACTTGGTGATCAAGACAAGGACTCCTCTCCACCAACGTAGCTGACTTGGACTCTTGTTATCCTAGGCCTCCAGTACATTATATAAGCCGAGGCCAGGCTCGTTGATAGATAGATTATGACATTACTCATCATACCCCTCGGGTTTAGACCACAACATACGATCTCGAGGTAGATCAACTATGTACCTTGGTACTTCATCAATATAAACAAGAGCAGGACGTAGGGTTTTACCTCCATCAAGAGGGCCCGAACCTGGGTAAAACACCGTCTCCTTCGTTCCTGTTACCATTGATCAAAGAATCCACAGCTCGGGACCCCCTATCCCGAGGTCTGCCGGTTTTGACACCGACAGTTACCACCAGATCCGGGTGCGTGAAGAGGGTATTCCCAAGACAGCATTCGTTACTCGCTACGGTTCATACGAGTACACCGTCATGTCCTTCGGCTTGACCAATGCTCCAGCTACATTCTCTCGTCTGATGAACTATATCTTCATGGAATACCTTGACAAGTTCGTCATGGTTTTATCTGGACGATATCCTTGTATATTCCAAGAATAAGGAAGAACATGCTGAACATCTTCGCCTTGTGCTGGAAAAGCTCCGAGAACATCAGCTATATGCCAAGTATTCCAAGTGTGAATTCTGGCTACCCGAAGTAACCTACCTTGGTCATGTGATCTCCAAGGATGGTATTGCCGTCAACCCAGAGCGAGTTCAGGCTATTCTTGACTGGAACCCTCTGAAGAATGTCAAGCAAGTCACAAGCTTTCTCGGACTCGCCAGCTACTGCCGTCGTTTCGTCGAGAACTTCTCCAAGATCGCCAAGACGCTGACTAATCTACTTCACAAAAGGCGTTAAGATTGATTGGACAGAGAAGTGTCAAGAAAGTTTCCAGGCACTCAAGGACAAGCTGACTTCTGCCCCAGTGCTTGCTCCTCCAGATTCCCAAAAGGATTTCGTCATCTATTGTGACGCATCTCATCAAGGATTAGGCTGTGCCCTAGTGCAAGAGTGCAGGGTGATTGCTTATGCCTCTCGTCAAGTGCGCCCTCATGAAGAGAACTACCCAGTTCATGACCTCAAGCTTGCTGCAGTTATCTATGCACTGAAGCTGTGGCGACATTACCTCCTCGGTAATCGTTGCGAGATCTTCACCGATCATCAGAGTCTGAAGTATCTATTTACTCAGCCATATCTGAACCTCCGTCAGCAGAGATGGATGGAGGCCATAGCAGATTATAACTTGGGTATTTCTTATATCCAGGCAAGGCTAATGTCATGGCCGATGCCCTGAGCCGCAAGTCTTATTGCAATAACCACATGGTTCATAAAGCTCATCCCCGCCTTCATGAAGAACTTTGCAAGTTGAACCTTCAAATAGTTCGACCGGGTTCTCTGAATAACCTTGTCCTGGAACCAACTCTTCTGCAAGCTATCAAGCCCACGCAAGCCAAAGATGCTGAAGTCGATCAAATGAAACAAGATCTTGCTTTAGAGAAAGCCAGAGATTTCTCGCTTGCTGAAGATGGAACCTTGTACTTCAGGGATTGCATAATGGTACCCCAATTCAAGCTTATGATAGAGAAGATGATGAAAGAAGCACATGACACCCCTCTCTCTATTCAACCCGGAAGTACCAAAATGTACATAGACATTCATCAAAAGTACTGGTGGTCTAAGATGAAGCAAGACATTGCTCGGTATATCGAAGAATGTGACGTTTGACGTCGCGTCAAAGAAGAACATTAAAAACCGGCTGGACTTCTGCAACCACTCCCTATTCCTGAATGGAAATGGGATAAGATTTAGATGGACTTTGTCATTGGCCTTCCCAAGTCACAAAAAGGTAATGATGCTATCTTTGTCATCATCTGCCAATTCTCAAAAGTTGCACACTTTCTGCCAGTGAAGGAGACTATCACTGCTAGTCAATTAGCAAACTTGTATATCTCCAGAATTGTGACTCTCCATGGCATTTCGAAGGAGATCAGTTTAGACCGTGGCAGTATATTCACTTCGAAGTTCTGGGATAGTATCCAAGAGGCAATGGGAACTCATATAACCTGGAGCACTGCTTATCATCCCCAATCCCAAGGCCAAGTCAAGCGAGTTAATCAAATTCTTGAAGACATACTTCGGGCTTGTGTCATCTCTTTCAGCAAGAAATGGGAAGAATCTCTTTTTTATGTTGAATTCTCTTATAACAACAGCTATCAAGCTAGCTTGAAGATGGCACCTTTCGAGGTACTCTATGGACGTAAGTGCCGAACCCCACTGAATTGGTCAGAAACTGGGGAACGAACGCTCATTGGTCCAGACATTATCCAACAAGCTGAAGAGCAAGTCCGCATTGTGCGGGATAATCTCAAGGCGGCCCAGTCCTGCCAGAAGAGCAATTATGACCGTAAACACTGGGGTTCAACCTACCAACCGGGTGAGCAAGATTATCTACATGTCACTCCTTTGAGAGGCACTCATCGGTTCGGAGTCAAGGGCAAGCTAGCTCCTCGCTACATTGGTCCCTTCCGCACTCGCCCGTCATGGACTTGTGGCCTATCAATTGGAATTGCCACCCCAGTTCTCTCACGTCCATGACGTCTTCCACGTGTCGTAACTTCATCTTTGCTTCAAGGACCCGGAGCGTGGAGTGGATCCGGAATTGATCGAGGTGCAAGATGATCTCACATACAAAGAGCATCCGATCCACATTCTTGAAGAAGCTAAACGTCGAACCCGACAGAAGGTTACCAAGTTCCTCAAGGTGCAATGGTCGAATCATACTGAAGATGAAGCCACTTGGGAATGCGAGGATCATTACTGCAGGAATGCCTAGTAGTGGCGGGCGCAAAATGGCCAGTAGTGGAGGGCGAGGCTCCCAGGGGCGCCCGCCACTGACCTTCTGCCACTGCTATATAGCCATCAGTGGCGGGTAGGCGGCCCGCCACTGGTATAGCGCAGCAGTGGCGGGCAAGCAAACTTGCACGCCACTGGTTATCTTCCTAGAGTGGCGGGCGTTGTTGTCTGCTCGCCACTATATATTCATGCTGCAATGGCGGGCATATTGGCGCGCCCGCCACTTATTGTTTATTCATGCGAATTAAATTTTTGCATCCACGGCACCAATTGTGCTGTCATGGATGTGTTTTGCATAAATCCAATATAAACGCAAATGAAGCATGCATTGTATGCTTAGGCATGCAAGTTTACTAGGAAATTAGTACTCTTCATAACATCTAGTAACACTTAAGTTTGTTCCAGTTTACAAACCAACATCAAAGTAACTAAGAGTTCATCATCTAGGAGATATTTGAATGGACCTTATTTCTAAATAAGATCTACAACAACCATCATCTGGAAGTTGTTGTTCCTGCTACTCCTTATCGTGATGAGCACTGCTGTGTCAATAGTTAGTCGTCTCTTTCCCTTCAGGAATTCCTGCCAGCCGACCTCATAGAATGATATGCGGCCATTTGTGTCCCTCTTGTATCTAATGCTGGTGACATGACCTACTGCTCCAAGGCTTACTCCGGCCATGCCGGCAGCAGGGATGTCCTCGGCACAAATCATCTTCATAGGTAATTTCTATGATCCCCGTGATTAAAAGTAAAATACAGTACACAATGTTAGACATCTTGCCATATAGTGTTATGGACGAAAAAAAAGAGAAAAGATAGAAAACATACCATGGTGTGTTGCACGATGTTGGTCTTGGTAAAATGATGCACAAATGGCCTCCCCAAGTAGTGCACACTTGATGGTAGGATCGCAATGAGTTTGGCATTCTCATCCTCATTAAGCTCTTTCATTCTTTGAGAGAAAATTGCATAATTGTATGGATCATCACCATCATCATCTCTGATACCCTCATCATCTTCCTCATCCTCATCCTCATGCTCCTGGCTATCGTCATCCTCGCTAGCATCATCATCATCTTGGCTCTCATCATCCTCATCATCCTCGGAATCTTCAGCATCATCCTCGTCAAGCTCATCATCTTCGTCGGAGAAATACTTAATCCTTAACTTGTTGACCGCTTTCTTCAAATAAAAGCTTATGTACTCTCCCCCGGTGAGCTTATTATTTGAAATGTACTTGTTCCATCCGTCGCCTCCTATGATGGTTCTGTCCTTTTGTTTACAAATGTCAATTTTGTACGATTGCCCTGACCATCCGAAAAGTTGAAACTGTCACCAATTAAATTATTGAATTGGACCCTTATGTTGCATGGGATACACTATGTAACAATTAAGAATAATGCAGTTAATAATTAATGGTATGCACAATACAACAAGTTAGCAAGTGATTAGAATTGAATGATGAACATTGTTACCATAGATTTTTCGAATCCATCCCTCAAGAAGAGCCCGAATTCTACTGCATGGGATAAATTATCCCTACAGGGATTTTTGCAGACATTGCAGACCTTAAGCACCATGATCCCCTCCTTCAAAAAGTTAAACATTGTTATCATTGCTGCTATGACATGAAAGTAATATATATATAAGCAGGCTTATCACAAAGTCACGGACATATATAGTACGCCATAGCAAGATTCATAAGTACTACATTAAAGGTTCAAACATCTGAAGCACGGAGTTATACGACAAGCACGATGGAGAGATCAACTCCTAATCTAAGTCAATGTCAGAGCTGGAGTCGTCATCGTCATTGTCATCCTCGTCCGACTGGTTGGCGAGATCATCCCAGTTTATCGGGTCATCCTCGGCATCCTTCCAGTTGCGTGCGGTGATCAGCAACGCCTCGTTAATGGCGTACAGATGCGGATCCTCCCGAAGATACCGTTCCACCAAGGGATCGGTACTCTAACGCTCACGGGCCCTGAGGAGCGCCTCAGCCTTCCGGTGTTCCTGCTCCTTGGCCTTGGAAACTATCCTCATGTTGGGAGGCGCTATCTCACTCGCGCGCCAAGCATCCCAAGGAAAGTTGAGCTGGGCCCTTCGCCCCTGGTACTCGATCGCCTTGGCATCGTAAGCGCGCGCTGCTTCCTCGGCGAAGTCAAACGTGCCGAGCCACTGTTTCTTGCCAGTGACAGGGTTTTGGATCTGGGCGTCCACTCCCTCAGGGCCTCTGGAAAACACCACGGTACCTGCCGTTGTCCGCCATTTCAGGAAAAAATGACCTAAAACATGCAGATAAATAAATCTGGTGAAAGAACCGAAGAAATCTTCAACATCACAATCTGAATTAAAAAAAACAAAAAATTGGCATGACCTCTACATAAAAATGGACACATTAAGAGCTAGAAATTTGGCGAAACGGAAATAAATCAACGTTTCACCAAAACTTTAGTGCTTATAGTATGAATCCCTGTAAAGAAATGAAGACATCTACTACGTCACAATATCAATAAACAAAGAAATTTGGCATGACCTCCTCTGAAAAATGGATACATTAAGTGCTAGAAATTTGGCGAAACGGAAATAAATCGACGCTTCGCCAAAATTTCTAGTATGTATCCCTATAAAGAACTATAAACTACAACTAAACAGCTATTGATTTCATATATACGGCTAGTTTTGATTGCTACAACTACAAAGTACAACTATCGAACTACAACTAGAAATGTCAAACTACAACTATAAAGTACAACTACAATTTATTACAATATGTGCATTACGAACTACACAACTAGAAACTACTACTATCAAACTAAAAATAGCTAGAAACTACAACTACGTACAAACTAATTAAAACTAAAAATACAAGGATGAAACCTCTAACCCTAGTGGGACGTGCGTGGCAGCCGTGACGGCAGGTGGCAACGAGGACGGCCGGATATACAAGGGGGGCGGCGACCTTATACCTGCCAGAGTGGACGGCAACGGGGCGGCGGACCGAGGGCGAGGGTGACGGATCGAGGGTGAGGGCGACGCGGCGAAGGGTGAGGACGACGGTGGCAACAAACAACGACGGCGACGTGGTCAGCGCCACAATGGAGGGCGAGGGCGGCGACAAGAGCGAGATGGGGGAGAGAGTGAGAGTGAGAGTGAGAGTGTGGGTAAGGGAGAGAGAGGGGGTGCATGTGTGCAGGTTTATGTGAAGCATCTGTGACGGGCGCGCCGTAAGAGCCGCCACTGCTAATTTGGGGTGGCGGGCGGCAACCCTTCAGTTGAATTTGAACAGTCTGCCGCTAACAACAGTGGCATGCAAACTACCACGCCCGCCGCAGCTACCTGTCAAAACAGTGGCGGGTAAATGTAGCCACTCTCTACAAGAGGCATTCACAAACGTGACCACACCCAGTGCTGCTTTTTTGTGGTGGGTGTCGTATATCGCCCGCCACTGTTGTGCCCCAAGCTGTGGCGGTCTTGTTTTGTTACCCACCACTGCTGCTTCTCCTAACTACCTATGGCGGGTGCCTGGTCGTGCCCGCCACTAAATTGGGTTCACCTATAAGCCCTTTCCCAGTAGTGGATAATCTTCGTGCTGAATATCCCGATCTTTTTCCTTCTACCTCTTAATTCTCGAGACGAGAATTTCTTTTAGAGGAGGAGAGTTGTAACACCCCTGGTTAATGAGCTACAGTAACCCTCTGTGATTAAGCTAATCATTTTGCTAAACAGTGCATGATCATCTTTGATTCTATCTCATTTCAAATTCCACTTGAATTCAAATTCAAATTTTAAGTGAAATACAGAAATTCACAAACATGAAACTAAAATGTTCATCATGTGGAAAATAATCTATAACTAATTTTGATGGTGCACCAACATTTATTAAAGTGTTTAAATGCCCTAAAATAATTAAAACAGGGGCTAAAACATTTATTTAAATGCTTTTTAATTTATAAAAATTCTAAACTAATTTATTTAAATGCTAAACTATTTGTGGTAGTGGCCTAATTTATTATACTAATTTAGGAGCAAGTTTTATATTTTATAAAACTGTTTTGAGATAAAAAGAATTGGAAAAGAGAAAAGTATAAAAAGAAATCAGAAAAGAAAATGAAAAAGAAAAAGAGAGAGAGACCCCCTGCCCCCTGGGCCTTAGCCCACCAGGCCGGCCCAGCTACCTCCCCCCTCTCGTCGTCTCTCTCCCCCACCTGGCGCACTCGACCGAGTCGGGCGCCGTCCCCGTCGGCCCCGCTGCTAAAGCACCGCGGGAGGCGATAAGGCCTCCACCGCGGTGCCTCGGGAGAGGCTCGAGATCTCCCCCCCCATTCTCCCTTGCTCTACCCTCTCCTCTCGCCTCCATCACCGTTCCTGACCTCCCCTGTCGCTGCTCGTCATCGACCCCGCGGGCACCGATCGCCCCACGCTGCGCCGCCATGTCCACCCACTCCGCCTATGTCGGCTACGCCTCCTCGGTGAGCCTCAAGACGCCGGACGCCCCGAACGCCGCCCCGACCTCTTCTTCCTCTTCGGTACCGGCGAGAATCACCGCCTCGATCTGTCGCCGTCGGCTGCTCCTAAACCTCCCAACGGCCACTGTGAGCCACCCGGTGAGCACACGCACCGATCCCCTCACCCCTACTCTTCCCCGTGGCCATAGTTGTTCCCCCCACCGTGAGCAAAGTTGGCCGTCGCTGTTGGCCTCGCCACTGCGGCCACCGCGGGCCTAGCTCGCCCCCGAGCACGCGGCCGTGCTCCTGGGGCTCTCAGGAGCCCTACGCAAGCACCCGCACGCCTTGCCATGCCCCACAGCCCCTCGTCTCGTGCTCTCCCGAATGCGCCATCGCCCTCGCCGCTCACCGCCGGCGCTACCGGCCGCCCCGGCTACGGCCGCTGCCACCAATCGATGCGGCGCGGAGCGCTCGTTCGAACCATGCCCGTCCCGCTCGATTTGGTCGCCTCTGCGCCATTTTCGCGCGACACCGCCGTCTCTGGTGGTCGTCGGAGCGCGTGCCGGCGTTAAACGCTGGTGGGCCAACGTGGCGCCGCTGGGGCCACCCCCACAGTCACTGATTGGTGGCCCCCAGTGGCCCCGCTGACCCCCGTTGACTGGTTTGACTAGTCAACGGTGCTGACTGGGCAACCCCCAGTCAGTGACATGTGCCCCCCCTTAATTCACGTAATTAAAATAATTAAACTAATTTAATTAACCTATTTAGACACTAACATGTGGGCCCAGTAGCTTAATTAGCGAATTTAGTTTAAATTTAAACTCTGTTTAGCCCATTGTGTATGACAGGTGGGACCGAGCCTTCTGACCTGGACTGGCTGGGTTGTCTACTGATGTCAGGATGATGTCATGCTGATGCAATAAATTCATTTTGATTTAATAATAAATTCAGAGAATGTTTAAAACTTGGAAAATTAATATAAAATAATCTATAAGTCGGATGAAAATAATATATATATGAAAGTTGCTCAGAAAAATGTAACGAATCCGAATATGCTATCTGTTCATCCGTCACATGACTCTAGCATGATGAAAATGGAACCTTTCCCTCTCTTTCATTTGTCCGAAAAATGCCAAACACTTGGAAAACATTCCCAGATGTTTTCCCTCTTCGTCTGCAACGCGTAGTACTGCATTAGATCACCCCTAGCACTGCATATTGCCATGTCATGCATAGTGATGCATCTGTGTGCTCAATATTTATTGTTTCTTCCCCCTCTTATCTCCGGTAGACACCGAGGCTGACGCTGCTCCTAACGCCGACTACACCCCTGACGACCAGACCTTTTCAGCAAAGCTTCCAGGCAAGTAAACCCCCTTGATCACTCCAATATCGCCCATTCGCTTCTCTCTTATGCTTGCATTAGAACTGCTACTGCTTTTGTATGATCCTATTCTGATGCATAGCCTGATTTTGTAACCTGCAATTGTTACTTTACCTGCTTATCCTAACTGCTTAGTGTAGGTTGGTTAGTGATCCATCAGTGACCCCTCACCTTGTCCCTGTTGCCCCCGCTTTATGACCGATGACTTGATCAACATGATAGACGTCCAGGGCCCGACACAGCGCATCAGACCCCCCTTAGTTGTACGACAATGCAGGGTTACTATCAAGTGCCGAGGGTGATACCTCGTATAGCACTTCTGATGAGAGCTTTGTAGTGTAGTTAATCGGTCGCAGTCTACGGAGGGTGATTCCTCCTTCACCACTATCCGATAACGACTATGTCATGCAACCCATCAAGAGTGAACCATCGAGGGTGATTCCCTGAAGTTCACCTTGACTGTTGCATCGAGTGGAACCCATCGAGGGTGATTCCTCAGATTCCCTTTGGTGTTTTGGACACACGGTTACTTTGAATTTACCAAAGAACCATGATGACATCGGGTCGACCCTGAGGGGTACCCGCGAGTGATGTGAAGTCGGGTTGACCTGGAGGGTACCCACGAGATTTCTACGCGGCACGGTCGGGCATTCTTAGCCCTTGCCGCAAGTCCGTGAGACGGGGCGACGGGACCACATATCGTGGATCATTGATCATTACAACGCGCTCCCAAGACACTAATGATTTGGATATGTGATCCGACTAGGCCTCTGGCCTTTTTGCACTGACCACCACGCGGGAATAAGTATGGGCACTCTACGTCGTACGTTTCTTCCGAAAGCTCATTGATGTCCGCAGTTTAGCGGCATGCGCTCGGGTGGTCCGCGTAAGCACCTGCCTTGTAAAAGGAGGTAGCCAGGATTGATCCCAGCCGTCCTCGCAACGCGCATGATTGCAAAGGATGATTGGCCCATGACCCCTTCACGTTTAGGATGTAGACCGGCATGCTGGCCTCTCTGTTGAGCCTAAGGAGGACTACAACGTGTTGATCGGCCGAGGCCGGTCATGACCTGATGGTGTGTCTGGCTAGAGTTGATCGAGCATATTGGGTAAGTTTGTGCACCCCTGCAGGGAAGTTAATTTATTCGAATAGCCGTGTCCACGGCAACGGACGCTCGGAGTTGTATCCCAATCGATACAACTAGAACTGGATGCTGAGGCATGAAATGGATATGTGGCTTCGGGATCGCTTTCTCGCAGGGAGTCGAGAAAGGATCTCTGGGCATGGTTACTACAACATACTACTACTTTATAATATGCTAATCTGCACTCTTCTAATACTTCAAGATGCTAGTCTTCGATAGACTAGGCTTCTCTTTCTCTTCTGGCATTTCTGCAGTTCACTCCAAAGATATAGCCCCATTCCTTTGATACCGATGCATACTTAGCATAGTTCTGATGTAAGCCTTGCGAGTACTTTGGATGAGTACCGACGGTTGCTTTGCTACCTCTTTTCCCCCATACCGATTGTTGTGACCAGATGACGGATCCCAGGATCCAGATGCCGCCACCGACTACTACTACTACTACCGATTGTTGTGACCAGATGACGGATCCCAGGATCCAGATGCCGCCACCGACTACTACTACTACTACTACTACTACTACTACTACTACTACTACTACTACTACTACTACTACTACTACTACTACTACTACTGCTACTGCTACTGCTACTGCTACTGCTACTGCTACTGCTACTGCTACTGCTCCTGCTCCTGCTGCTGCTCCTGCTCCTGCTGCTGCTGCTGCTGCTGCTGCTGCTGCTGCTGCTACTGCTACTGCTGCTGCTGCTGCTACTGCTGCTGCTACTGCTACTGCTACTGCTACTGCTACTGCTACTGCTACTGCTACTGCTACTGCTACTGCTACTGCTACTGCTACTGCTACTGCTATGTGGAGGCCGCCGACAACCAGGAGTGGTTAGGAGGCTCCCAGGCAGGAGGCCTTGCCTTTTCGATCGTTGTTGCTTTTGTGCTAGCATTCTTGAGGCAAATTTGTTTACTTATGTCTGTACTTAGATATCGTTGCTTCCGCTGACTCGTTTGTATTGAAGCTTATGTATTCGAACCCTCGAGGGCCCTGGCTTGCAATATGAAGTTTGTATGACTTTAATTTGTGTCTAGAGTTGTGATATCTTCACATGAGTCTCTGATCTTGATCGTGTGCATGCGTGTATGACTAGTGCATGATTGAATCGGGGGCGTCACACAGTACCTCCACCGCCGCCGTCGGACGCACGGGCTTTGCCCGACGTAGACCACCGGCGGCAGCGAAGGGGGGAGGGGAAGACGGGAAGGACCGGCGGCTAGGGCCCCTCGGCCGCCCACACGAGAGGCGACAGAGGGGGAGTAGGGGAAGGGAGGGGCGGCTGCGATCTGTTGGCGGCGGCGGCGCGAGGGGAAGAGGTCGTCGCGAGAGGAGTAGGGCAAATACAACAGATACAACCTGACGCATGTGGTTGGATGGCCGGCACCGTATCCACGAACGTGTGGACATTCTGGGCGCGTTTGGTTGCCCGCATATAGGCTAACCAGGCCCGCCCGGGAAGAATCTGGCCTGCTTGGTTGCCTGCGTTTCCTGTTGGGCCTACACTGCACGAAGTTTAAAGCGCCTATGGGCCTGGCTCGCTGGGAACGCTCAGATCGGCAGTTTCTCGCGAGCCAGGCCGAGCGGAGCCACAACGAGCGTAGGTGGGTGGGCCCTTGCACGAGAGGAGGCTGGAGGGATGCGAGCTCTCTACGTGTTTCATCTTCTACCTCCACTAACCTCCTCTCTAATCTCCTTATTTCCTTCTCCTCTCTAATCTACACAACGGTGCTTCGATTCGAGATAAGCTCTATACGAAAAAGATGCACATCGATGTTATGGTTCATTCAGATGATCGATTCGTAGTTTCGTTGATCGGACCAGTAGCCTAATCTTACAGTTCCTTACGGCATTCGTGTTGCAAGTTTTCTGTTTCGTCGATCCTATTGCACCAACGCTGCAATTATGCGCATACTGTATTTCTCCTCCTCTGTCCTTTATCTCAGAGCCCTCCTGATCGTCCCTTTCGACGCCGGCGCCGTTCCTCTTGACCTCCTTCCCACGTCCTACTACACTGGAGTCGTTTTCGGCATCGTTCATCTCGGCCTCCTCTCTCTCGTCCTACTGCACTGAAGCTGCCATGGCGCGAGCACTGCTTTTCTCCTCCTCTGTGCACTGTCTTCGTGCGGACTTTCTATGTGCCGACGAGGCTAGCAGCTAGTTCGCCGCGCCACCGACGTGGTCGCTCACGCACGACTCCGTGCTCGTTGTGTCGGACACGGAGCCGCAGTCACCGTCCACTGCAATTGCAAGGCACAACGTGTGTTAAGTGTAAGTGTTAGCTCTTAATCATATCCCACGTATACAACCAAACACAATGTAGTTGTGTGAGCCGAGCCAATGCAGACAACCAAACGCTATGCCAAAATTGCATCCCTAATGCGACAGAATAGATGCAGGTATACTTGGCCATGGGTTACCCGGCCCGGTCGGCATGACTCGAACCGCCCCAAAAAAGCCCGACCCGGTGTTGCCCATGGGCAGTGCCTGGGCCTAAGTTTTGAGCCCGAAGCACACGTCGGGCCGAGCCTGGGCTTGGCATTTTCGCGTTTTAAGGAAGGGGCCCGGCCCGCGGCCCGGCAGGCTTTATCATTTTCGGGCCGGACTTGGGCCCAAAAATTAGACCCGACGGCCGGGCCGGGCCGGGCTTGGGCCTAGGTTTTCTGCCTCGAGCTTTGGTAGGCCCGGCCCGGCCCGACAGATGGCCAGATATAGATGCAGGCAACCAAACAATGTTCAAATGTTAGTTTTTGGGCCTGCATTTCCTCACCAGGCTCTCTTGAGCCAGACTAAGCTAAGGCAGACCCACCTGCTACGGCTGCCAAACGCGTGCCTGATTTGCTGATTCGCGTTGAGTTGCCCTAAAACGAACGTACTGCGCAATTTTACGGACTCCGGTTGACTGATCGAAGCTCAAACGAAGAATAAACTAGTTATATTTCGATTTTTATACCGACAAAGCAGTCAAACAAGGCTCAAAGACAGGAAAGGTCACACGCACTCCCCTGATCTCCCCGTTTCCCCCCCAAATCCTCAGCAACCCCGCCAGATCGCGGGCGATCTTCTCTCAGGCGGCCTGCGACGAGCGCGGGTGCCAGGCGCCAGCAACCACCGGCCTCCTTGCAGTGGAGCACCTGCATCTGCACCTGCAGCCGCTGCATAATAATCCGTAGCGGCGACAGTGAGAAAGCGAGAGAAGAGGGGGATGACCAGCCTGTCCATCACGGTGATGACGCTGAACCTGCACGAGGGGAATCAGCCGAGCGAGAGCCCTAACAGCTGGGAGAAGCGCCGCGACATCTGCGTCAGCGTCATCACGAGTTACTCCCCCACCATCCTCTGCACCCAGCAAGGTGGGCGGGGCTGCTATACAATATGGTTCCCTTCTCTTGTGTCATGTAACTGAGTTGGTTCAATCATTCATCGAGGTGTGCATTTGATTTATACCGTTGTTAGATTTAAGTAGTATCCATACGGACTACGCGTGGAATTTGATCTCTTACTGTCCGGAGAAGGTTTGTTATTAGTAGCAAATAAAAGTGTCTGTATTCCTTGTTTCAAAAAGAGTAAAAAGAGTGTCTGGATTAGCTTCAACAGCCCATACGAGCTTTAATGAGTTATTTGGTTCAATCTCGAAAAAAAAAGTTTGGTTCCTATAGTTGGATCTTCACTCTGTATTTAGAGTTCCAGAGTCAAGATTTTCTTGCTCATATTGGTTTGTTCTCTGACTTCATGACTTACCTTCCCCATTTTGTTTCAACCTCTTCTTCAGTTCGCTCTTGGCTTGAAATAACATGTCTCGTATGCAGGGTTGAGGTGCCAGCTGGACTACCTGCAGCAGTGCCTGCCTGGTAATGCTCTCTCTATGCCCCCCCCCCCCCCCCCCCCCCCCTACCCCCCCCCCCCCCCCCCGCCCGCGCGCGCGGTCGTCCTTGCATGCTTTACTATATAGTGGATGACCGTTGTACTTCTTTGAGGGTACGATCAAGGGTAGTCTCAAATATCACCTTCTTAGGCTTTGCTTCAAACTGGTGGAAATGTTCTTCGGCTCTGTTGAATTCATCAATATTCTTCATTGTAGAGAATGAATTTCTCAAGCTGCCTGGTATTATCATCTATTTGCTAATATCCTAGTTATCCAAAGCAACATCTTTTTGCCCGAATCGTGCAGCCAAATGCGTGTCATTTTGTAATTGGAGAAAGTTTTTGTTAAGAGTCCTGGGATTGGAGGGCGTAGCCTTGGCTTGGAGGTGCCCGAGGGTTGATGAAGGTCCTCCGGGTAGGCGTCTTACCTGTGTCGTGGGATAACGGTGGAGGAAGAGAAGAGCTTGGGGGCGAACTAGGCCTAGCTTAGATGGTTAGGTTCCTTGTGGTGGAACGAGCCCACCCGGGTTCAAGTCCTAGACTTGACACGGGTGCTCGCATATTTCCTAGAATTATTTAGGCTTTCCGACGCTATTCTCTTAGTGGTATGACGTGTGCCCGTCGACTACGAGGTGCCTGTGGAGACTTCGTCAATCTTAAGATCTGCCGGCTCAGTCTCGTGTTTCTAAAAAAAAAAAGAGCTTGGGGGAAAGGACTTGACATAATTGATTGATCGAGTTTCCCGTACAGACCACCTCTCCTTACATTATGGAAAGTCCTACATCTATTTCTCTTCCTAAAGGAATCATATCCTGCTACGAATTGACTTCTTTCCATCAACAAATCAATCGTCCATCGAAGTAAATAGGACTGCCCCCACGCAAGGCATCTCCAACGCGAACGCCCAAACCTCCCCTATATGCCTGGACCAGACAGTCCGAACACTTTTAGGCCTCCAACGCAGCCGACCAAAATTGGGCCGAATCGGTCCGGACATCCGAAATCCCCCATCCGCCATCCATCGCCGCCATGGTGCTGACGAAGATAACGTGGTACAAGCAGCTCATGCCAGAGCACCTCATGGAGTTCTCGGCAGAGATGCGGGCCGTTGAGGCCTGACCCGCAGCCCGCATTGTAGCTAGCCTTCCTCTCGAGCGAGGATGAGGAGGAAAAGCCCTGGAGTGCATTGACGATACCAGAAACTGGCAGTAGTCCTGAGAGGGTGCAGTGCGAGATCAGAAGTACCAGAGGGGATCACACACGAAGTGTTTACCCAGGTTCGGCCCCTCATCATGGAGCAACTCGATGCGGAGCTTGCAGATGTCGTCGCCGTTACCGCGCCCATGGTGGACCTGGAGATTGTTGCGGAGAACCACGTGGTATGGGGTCAGTGCAGAGCGTTCGTAGGGTTCAAGCGCAATCACGGTGAGGTCATCATCAGCGACCACGAAGACCTCTCCGTGGACCTCTAAGAAAAGGAGCGGCAACATGACTACGATGCCAAAGCGGCACACGTGGCGGCAAAGGCAGGTAAAAATATGCAATTTTTGAGGGATAGCATTGGATGGCGTTCGCTTGGTCGGATGTCCGGATGTGTCCGTGGACATTTGGGGAAGTCTGTTTGATGAAGACCATTGGAGATGCCCTAACATCATTCCTCTCCTCGTCAAGCAGCTCGTCCTAGAGAAGAAAACCAGGGAAGTGGGCTTTAAACTCTGCCAAAGGTTCCTAGGAAGTCTCTTCCTCTGATGAACCTGCCCACTGAATCAATACATGGCTCACGCCTCGTCGAAGACTATGAAGAACTACCTTACCCTTTTCTATAAAAGGTAGAGGGGGAGCGGCACTAGGTGGCATCCATGGAATTTATTCAACCAGCTAACATGGTAGACATCATGAATTCGAGCCCCGTCCATAAGATCCAATTTGTAGGCCACAAATCCACTGTTTCGAGGACTTAGTACGGTCCATAGAACCTAGGAACAAGCATGCCATGAGTATATCCTGGAACAGATGCCGCTGGCCGTCAATGTAGGCGCAACAAGGCCCACTCTCCAACATCAAGCAAGAGCTCACGAAGATTTTCATCATAATAGTGTTTGTCGCACTGCTGAGCCCAAAGAAGACGGTGACAGACCTCAAAAACAAATTCATTTTTGAAGTGTATATGTGGATTGCCTAGCCCTTTCCACCACTTTGGACATTTGGTTGCATTGGCTAGTGCATGAAGCTTAACATGGTATCAGAGCCTAAGGTCTTGAGTTCAAGTCCTGGCTTTCGCAATTTATCCAAAAATTCCTGCTGCCCCATCCATGTCCACATATAGGCCTCTTGAGCCATACCTCTAAGTCTATTAACGTGTTTTTTTTCTGCAGGGGTATTAACGTGTTGACTTCCCGCGTTACACGTGAGAGGGGCTATTGAAGTGTACATGTGGATTGCCTTGCCCTTCCCATCATTTTGGACTTTTGGTTGCGTTGGCTAGTGCATGAAGCTTACCATGGTATCAGGGCCTAAGGTCTTGAGTTCAAGTCCTGGCTTTTGTGATTTATTCAAAAATTGTTGCTGCCCCGCTCTATGTCCACATATAAGCCTCTTGAGCCATACCTCTAAGTCTATTCACGTGTTGACTTCCCGCGTGTCACACGTGAGAGGTGGTGTTGAAGTGTATATGTGGACTGCCTAGCCCTTTTCATCAATTCAGAATTTTGGTTGCGTTGGCTAGTGCATGAAGCTTAACAATTCACACCTAGCAAAATACCACCTGACCTTCCTCTTGGAGGTAGGCAATACCATGCATAACCAAGACCACCACATATGCAGCTCAAAAAACGTGTCGAGAAGTTCGTATCTCGAGTCTCCATGAGAACGATGGAGTCCTAGTTTTATCGTCTAGGAATCTCAGTTAGAATTTGTCTTTTAGCCAAGTCATGAAGACCTCTGCTATTCTAGAAAATTCCTCTCATTGGTCGTGAAACCTGTTTTTGAATTTGTTTTGCGTGCTACGTTGCACAAAAGAAATATCGTATTGCTTTCTAGTGCGCCTTAAGTGGCCTTTACAGGAATACGAGGAATATCCATATAATTTTCCAGTACCCTTTCCTCTTTAGGATTCAGGTCCTCACACATGTCTTGAATATACAATATTGAGAGCCCATGAGGACCATCATCCTCGACGGGAGTATCAACGGCCGTTTTTTGTAACACTACCAGCGCCTCTGTGAGTCCAACAACTCATTGATTGATGAAGTCACTTCATGCCTTATTACATAAGGAGACCCCTAGTCTCGAAGCTTTCTGAATTCAACTTCTGAGAAGTAAAGAACCGAAAACTTCTTATTGTAAAGCATAACTGAATTAGTCTCAATGTCCCGAAGCTTGGCGGCGCGCATAGCTTGACCCGTCTGCAAGTCGTTGGGGTCAGTCTTCTCTCGAATCCTAGTACTGAAGTGACGGTGGACGGATGTGGGGTAGGGGATGCCACCAAACGCAGCAACCTCCGTGTTGGACGGTGAGGAGGTAGTTGCCACCTGCAGTGTACCCCTCGGCGTAGACAGCTGCAGTAGAGGATGGGCAACAGCCAACTCCTGGCTACTAACAGGAGTATCGCCGGTCCTCCCAGTCCCAACATAGGTGACGATGACCTGGTAGCGGCAGCACGGTGGGCTGCAGGTGGGATGTGGTGCAACGTGCACACCCACAATTAGGGTTGACTGAGCATCGGACACCATGGGCAAGGCCACATCCAGCTGAAGACACCGAACAGTCCTCGGGCGCTCGTGCCCCGAGGAACAAGCAAGGCCGTGCCCAGCGATGGTGCGATGCGTCTGTGTTGGTCTCGACGACCAGGCATTGGTAGTCTCATCGACGCCACTGCAGCGCCTTGCAGCGTTGCCAGCGCACCGGCTGACACAGCTGGCGTGGTCACCGTAGGAACCTGCGGCGACGCTTTACGTGCACCGACGGCCTGCAGCGAACTTGGCACCAACGGAGCAGGGAAAGGTGGCGTCGAATGTACAACAGCTCGCCCAGGCGCTGCCACTGGCCGCGGAGTTGTAGGCAACTTCGACAACCGCCTGTCAGCCTGCGACGCAGACGCAACCACGATGGCAGTCGGTGGGGAACAGTGCATGGGCGTCAGGGGTGCAGCAAGCACCTGGCTCCGAGGCGATGACCATGGGGAAGACTCTGACCGGAGCGGCAGTGAGTGCGTCGGGGGGTCGAGTACGAGGGCCATCCTGGCAGGCACCTTGGCCGGTGCAGGTGGAGCAGAGAAGGAGCCATGACACACCTCGGCATTGTCCTCCAAAGTCATCTGCCACGAACGGTCATGCGAGCGACGACGAGCACTTGTGGAGATCTCGGAGGTCATCAATGCCACCACCCTGGCCCAAATACCATCAGCCACAGGAGTATATTAGAGACAACTGGACAAGGAACGAGCGTTAGACCAGATTCATTGAACTGAATAGGAAGTAATTTGTTTTTCCTAACTAGTACTGTTGTCCCTGTTGCTGGGTTACTTTACTCCTGCCACCACAGCTTGTGGCCAGTTACAGTGCTGCATTTGATCAGCTGTTGCGTGCTGATTCCTAAATATAAAAAGGAAATATATTGGGAAAATTGAAAGTATACTTGTCCTTTTACAGTGTGGTATAGTAAAAATTTCTGCGCACCTTCTTTTGTTTGAAATAAATAAATATCCCAGGATTCTAGCATATATATAAATCTGTCTGCTTGACCAACAAGTAGATAGGTACCTTCTAAAACCTTTGAAATTGTGAAATCAATGGATATCAGAATAGAGAACTTATCCCCAGTATGTCTCTTGATTCTGCTATGGCATCGGGGGAACTTCAAGCTATAGACCCATAGGGGATGTAGCCAGTGTTTTGTTATCAACACAACTTAGCAATGTCATCATTAATTTCATGACACCTCATCTTGCCGTAATCACCCCTAAGCCTTAGGATTCATGGTCTACGAATGATTGCTTTGTATAAGCTAGCCACTGTCAAACCACTTGAGGCATACTTCCAAGCAATTCATCAAATCTGTATACTCTCCTTTTCATTTGTGTTGTACTACATAACAGGCCCTTGTTATCTGCATATGAGAAGTATTAAGATAGTATCTCTATCTCCTTTCTACAACCGCACGCGAGAATAGTCCAATTATATTCCGATTCAGAAAAATAAATGCTGCTGTTATTTCCTTTATGTTAGAGCCTAGGGCCACATGTGGCCGTTACATGACTATGAGTTTATGAAGTATATATTGCACTTTCTAAAACTTATATGGTTCTCTGTGTTATATTTTGATGATACGATTGGCCTAAAATTAAACAACTGAGAAGCACTGATTATCAAATATATTTATATTCTTTATTTGATTGATCACCATGGGATAGAATGGAGAAAATTATTTAAAGGGTGATCTGTCATTTCTGTTGGGCTTATATACTTTTCCTGCGCCTTTAGGGAAAAACATTTTTCTTTGACCAAGATGAACCAAATTTAGCTATTAACTAAAAGGCCTGAGAGTTACCTATTCTTTTTCTAGCACAATGCTGTGTTGTATGTTTATCTGCAATCTAGGATGTATGAGGCCGAATTACCAAGCTGTCGCACTGATCCAGGTTATGAGCAATTTGGCATTTCAAGAAAAGGTTCACAGGACACCACTGATGAATATTGCACAATATTCTACGAAAAGGAGAAGGTTTTTCTTTCCTTGACATGATACTATTCTGCTAGAAATGAATAATGTCTTTTCGTATATGAGTTGAACTACCATGAATTTGATGAAGGTGGAGCTTACAGAAGGTGGCACCTTCTGGTTATCAGAATCTCCATCAGTGCCAGGAAGCATTTCATGGGGAGCAACTGCACCATGCATTGCTACATGGGCAATATCCTTTTGCATGATACTTTTATCATCATATTATTCTATCATCTCCTAGTCTCTTGACTGGAATTTATTGGAACGTGAAGAAATTTGTGCCTTAACTGATGCGATGTACACACGTTTCAACTCAAAAGAGTAGAACCACCTGGGTTCAGTTTCCAGATTGTAAATACAAATCTTGATGAAGATAGCCCTCGTGCTCGTAGACGAAGTGCTTTGCTTACGTGGCAGCATATAGCTTCTTTGCCACCCAATTTGCCTGTGATCTATTGTGGGGGCTTCAACACACAAAAGGAATCTATGACGGGACGTTTTTTGCTTGGCAGATCTAGGTATAACTTGTTGGAGGATGATAATTTTGTTGAGATTAATATGGCTAGTTCACATAGAAATATTATTTCTACAAATGTCGACCCTTATTCTAGTTTTATTGTTGTCAGGTAAAAACCTACCTTTTATGTTAATATATAAATAATATGTGATAACATATACCTTTACAATTTTCGTAGAAGACTCTTTCTAGCATAAGATAAAAGTTCAAAATACCTGATCTGCCGTGTAAAACCGCTGATATGGTTTTACATATTGTGCTGATGTGATAGGCATGGTGTTCTTTTGGAGTACTTCCTCCATCCGGATATATAAGGCCTAATGCGTGTTCCAAGATTTACTTTGACAATCAATAAGATCAATAATATATTAGATGTATGCTATAGAAATTATATCACTGGAAACTCCTTCCAAATACGCATTTGACGGTATATTTTTTGTAAGACACACATTATATATTATTGGTCTGAGTGATGGTTGAAGTAAATCCCAAATTATGTATTAGGCCGAGTACATCTTATTGGATAGCTGTGCTGTATTGGATCTTGTGTCGATTCTGTTTGTTGTACGTATATGTTGTGCATGATCATCTATGATATATTTTCAGAAGTAGCAAAAGTACCATTAACAACATTTTTAAAAGATTTGAACCTTTTTTGTAACCTAGGTAGTTAAAGATATTGTGCATTCAAATTTCAGAAATAAAGTTTGAGTTTAGGTGTCAGAAACTACTATACAGTTGGTTATTGATATATGATGAAGTCGCCACGTTTTAAAAAGTTTGATTTCCAAAATTTCAGTATCCGCAAGTATTTAAGAAATCCTGAAAGTGTATTTTTTTCTTCTAAAAATCATGTTCCCATATGTTCCAACAGAATTAATAAAAATACATAACTCGTACAATCCAGTAGTCACAATAATTGGCTTAGACATAATGAAAACAGTCAACTTTAAAGTAGAGAGAATAAAAAATAACCATATTATATATATTTCGGAAACCCCATAACACTGATCATCAACATTGTCAAGAGATGTCCCCAGTGTTCAATCTTCCGATGAACATGTTAGCGAAGAGGCAAAAATTGATGGTAGACCTGAATCTTGCAACTACCAAGTCACAGATATCATATTTTCTCTGTTTTTCCACAAAGAAATAATTGCTTGTGAATGGTGAGTACACTTTGCTCTTAAGTAAGTTCGTCAGTATTCTACTCGAAAAGAAAGATACAAAGTAAATATACTGACCATACCAGGGGCAACGTTTGGCGACGTTAGCTAAAATTCGTTTAACAAAATACATATGCAGAACCATCTCTTTTTGCAAGCCCATATCAAATGCATAATCTTAAACGTATGTGTGATATGTCCATGTTTTTTCTGTGCAAAGGCAGCTCTTGCAAATGGAGAACAATGGTCTGGTGAATGTGTTCACCCCATAGTCGTTCCACAGTGAGCAAGATAATACTAATTGCAGATCAGGTTAAGGATGAGTGGTATTTGGGTTTGATTGGGCCTTAGTGTAATTTCGAAATGCTTAATTGCCTCTGTCGAGAAATGGACCTAACCACTTTATTATGATTGATATTTGTATAGACAGAGCCCACAATCATGAATAAGATTATAGTTCCTTGAGTATGCGTCTTTTATGTTTTAGTCCAGCCCTTCCTATTTTTGAGATGACTCCCTTGCTACGTTGACTGACATAATTCCATATGATTTTGATTACAGGGAACATGGTGTTGTGGGTGATATGAGAGATGCTTGGCCAAATGCTCGTGTGCGCAAAAATGTTTCACTGATACACACATATCATGGATTTAAAGGTACCCCTTTTACTTCGCTCAGATGCCTCCTTTTCCAGTCCCATATCTAGGCAGAAAATATAGTTGTTGTGATACTGTCTTGGTTTACTTGCTAAACAAAGGAAAAAAACATCCCCTTCAATAATGAAAGGCAATCTTGCTACAATATAAGTAAATATAACCAAACTTACTCATTTTCTTAAGTTTTTCTAAGGCAAACAGCTCAACTGATTATTTCAAGAGAAAATTGGCATTTCCTTATCTTATAATTAAGAAATTGAAAAGATAAAAGGGAGGGGCTGTCATGGATGTGCTGTTTGAAGTTTATATATTTGTATCATTATATTGTAGATAGAACATTTAGCTATATTTCCAAAAGCAACATCTCTCACTACTATGCATGCATTTTATCTGTGCAATGATGGGTTTTCTGCATCACCTATTTTTCAGTGGGTGAATATTCCGAGATCAGTTTATTATAAACAGTAACCTGGTTGGTTTCTGTTGCAGTTTATACCTGCCAATATTTTCACTTCTCAAGTAGCCGTATTATTTCTAGATATCTTACACGGAAGATTGCTGTGATGCAGGGGAAAAACAAGGTGCGGTAGAATTTCTAAAATTAGTATTCAGAGCTCTTTGTCTCTGCTGGGACAGACAAACTCAGGACTTGCATATTGACTGGATACTGTTTAGAGGACGCCCACTGGTTCCTGCACTATGCGAAGTCATAAATGACAATATAGATGGTGTTTATCCATCATCACATTTTCCCATCTTTGCTGAGTTTTTACTTCCACGCTCAGTCCGCCTAGCCGAGATGCTTTCATAGTCATTGTTTGTATTATTATTGCCATTTTCTTCTTCTCACTAGTTCCCCGGCCTTGTTTCCATTTTTGTCCAAATTGTCCGTTCTACATACCCTGCGGGTTGTTCTGGAAAGCATCTTTCCGTACCAGGGCAACAACAGCTCCTGCGGTCTGTGAAATTTTACTGTTGTGGTTAATACTATTTTTTTCCTTTGCACTGGTCTGCATTTGTTATGTTGTACGATGCCTTAACAACCAGGACTGCTGCTATTGTTCTTGCCTTGGTCTTCTTTAATTTTATACAAGTTCTTTTTAATCTCTTGTCAATGCCGCGGGTGCATCTTTTTGTGGATGTATTGAACTGATGGAAATTGGCTGCAGAACACCGTTCAAAGTTGGTTTTTGCCAAGCTTGATGGATCCTCCACCTCCCCCCCCTCCCTCCCTCTCCTCCTACCACCCCCACCCGTTGCCATTCCTCCTCTGACGGCACCCAGCCACACCACAACCACCTTCATCTCACCACCCCTCCCCTCCGTGATCACTCTCCGGTCCAGGGTGCCATCTGCGCCGCGCAGCTCGGGGCAGGTGACGATAATGGGCTATGATTTTCAGACTCATGCTTGGCTCGCCTTCTCACAATCCATGTCCCTCTTCCGTCACAACGATAATGGGATGCACCTCGTTGCCTTTGTTGAGTCCGCCACCATGGACATTGGCCGTCTAATGCTCGCTTGCTTTCTCCAGGCATGTCTTGAGTTGGACATGCTCATGCCTTTGTAGCTCTCTCAGTCCACCTTTCAATTCACTGTATACTCTCCTCTGGTTGACACCGCCATCCTTCACGAGCTTGAGATTGCCTCGGAGCGGATTCACGTCTCTTTCTCTGCTTGTCCTCTGGCTGCTGTCGTTGTCTGCTGTCGGCGTTCTGGGAACCAGGGTACCCAGACTTGCCTGCCTGTGGCTCGCGGCATGGCTCCATCGAAGGCCTGGTACGGCCCAGCTTCAGCATCAACAAGACAAGACCCTCGCGAGGGGCCAAGCCTCGCGAGGCAGACGACGCCAAGACCTCCTGAGGGAGCGGCCACCCCTGGGCTGCTCCTGAGGAGCGGAGTTTCCTATGCAAGTGCCCAACCTCATGAGGTTGCGGTGACGCAAGTCATGACGACCAAAGCCAGGCAGACGCCAGCAGGCGCAGAGGAGCAGGTTTCCTCTTTGGTGCTAGGGAGGCAAGCGTAGGCGCGGGGTTCCGAGGAATCAGTCAAAGGTTTCCATTCCCGTGCAACGAGACCAAGACCGCCAGGACGGCAGGACGGATGTCATCGCCGACCCCACCACAACGTCACAACCAGAGCTTTGCAGGAGAAGACCACCTTTCGTCAGGATAAGATGTACTACTTGTCCCCTTTCAAATTGGCCGTTATGGAATCCCTTCCCGCCTTCGTTTTCGGGGAAGAGGACCGAGGCCGCTATAAATATAGGTTAGCCACCACCATAGAAGGGATCCGATCCGATCCCAGGTCGACTCATTCTCACCAGAGCGAGCCTCGCGAGCTTGTTCATTCTCAGCCCCTCGTGAGGCAAATGCACCACAAAGCAAGAGTAGGGTCTTACACCGCAAGATGGCCCGAACCTGGGTAAACTGCCGTGTCCATCTTCTTTCCTGTTCATCGAGTTAGGCTGTAGGGCGACGGGTTGGTTGGCTGGAGAGGTTGAGTTCTTTGCACACGCCCCAGAGTTCGAACCTTCTTTGGGTCTGCGGAGCCCTAAATCCGACATTTGGCGCTCCAGGTAGGGGCGTGTCGAAGCTCTACCCCTCTCATCAGCCGTGCGCCGCCTGCACTGCGTGCCTCCCATGGCAGGCGCCGGTCCACCCGCTGAGCCGCTGGGCGCACTCGAAGCTGCCGCGGGCCACCGGGCCTTCTCCCCCGCCCTACGGCAGGTGCGTTGGGCGCCGAAGTTCAGGCCGACGCTGCCCCCGCGGTACGACGGCGCGGGGGACCCCGCGGAGTTCCTTCGCCTGTACGAGCTGAGCATCGAGGCGGCAGGTGGCGACGAGAAGGTCATGGCGAACTGGCTCCCCATGGCTCTCATGGGCGTGCCGCGTTCCTGGGTGCGTAGCCTGCCGGAGTTGTCGGTGGCCTCCTGGGAGGAGCTGCGCAATCAGTTCATCGTGCGCTTCGCGGCACCGGCGCCCCATGCCGTTGCGGCCATCCTCGGTGGGTCGCAGGCGCCGGCCTCAGGCCGCCACGTCAAGCATTTCTTCCGGCAGACGGAGGCCGCCCAACCACGGCAGGGGGCTCCTTCGGGCCGGCTGGCGCCTGAGACCGACATCACCTTCGACTCCAGGGACCACCACAAGACTACGGTCGGCGCGGACGTGCTTCCCTTGCTGTGCACGCCCACCATCAGCAGCGTCGCGGTCACCAGAACCCTCATCGACGGCGGCGCTGGCCTCAACATCCTCTCCGTAGAAGCCTTCAACCTGCTCCATGTGCCTTACGACCGGCTCGGCCCCACCAGGCCCTTTTCAGGGGTGCTCGACAGCTCCATCGTTCCCCTGGGGTAGATCCGCCTTCCCGTCACCTTCGGCACGCGCTGCAACTACCGCACCGAGCTCGTCGACTTCGACGTCGCCCGCATCGGCCTCCCGTACAACGCCATCCTTGGGTACCCAGCCCTTGCCAAGTTCATGGTGGCGACGCACCCCGGCTACAACGTCATCAAGATGCCTGGGAGCAGCGGCATCCTTACTGTGGTGGGAGACACCAAGGATGCCCTCCTGGCCCTCAAGCTCGCTTTCAAAGCCGCGGCGGCCGCGCGGCCGGGCGCGGAAGGCGCTCCGGAGATCCCGGAGGCCACGCCCGCGAAGAAGAAGCAGTTGTTCTCTCAGGACCGGGCAGGGACGAAGCAGGTACGGGTCGACGATGAGGGCTCAAGCCTCACCTTCACCATAGGCGCCGGCCTCCTACCAGACCAGGAAGAAGTGCTGGTCGGCTTCCTCCGTGCAAACAAGGATGTGTTTGCATGGGAGGCGACGGACTTGGTTGGCGTCCCGCGGGACGTGATTGAACACCATTTGATGATGTGCCCCAGCGCGCGCCCGGTGAAACAAAAGGCACGGTGACAAGCCCCGGAGAAGCAATTGTTCATCGTCCAGGAGGTCCATAAGCTGCAAGAAGCCAGCGTCATCCGAGAAGTGCGGCACCCGGATTGGCTGGCCAACCCGGATGTGCGTCGACTTCACGAGCCTCAACAAAGCTTGCCCTCAAGACTCTTTCCCTCTTCCACGCATCGACCAGATCGTTGACTCTACAGCTGAGTGCGACCTGCTGTGTTTTCTGGACGCTTTCTCGGGCTACCACCAGATCAAGATGGCGGTGCAAGACGTCGAGAAGACAACCTTCCTTTCCCCGTGCGGGGTGTACTGTTACACCTGCATGCCGTTTGGGTTGCGCAACGCCGGCGCGACCTTCCAGCGATTGATGCACATCGCCTTGGGCAAGCAGCTCGGGAGGAATGCCGAGGCGTACGTCGACGACATAGTGGTCAAGTCGCGGGAAGCAAGAACCCTCATCGAAGATCTGGAGGAAACATTTGCCAACTTACGCAGAGTAAACCTGCGCCTCAACCCGGAGAAGTGTGTGTTCGGTGTTCCGTCTGGCAAGCTGCTGGGTTTCCTGGTATCACACAGAGGGATCGAGGCTAACCCAGAGAAGATCAAGGCGATAGAGAGAATGAGCCCGCCGCAGACCCTCAAAGAAATGCAGAAGCTCGCGGGCTGCATGACCTCGCTGGGGCGCTTCATCTCCAAGCTTGGTGAGCGCGCCCTCCCATTTTTCAAGTTGATGAAGAAGAAGGGCCCGTTCGAATGGACTCCGGAGGCTGAGGAAGCCTTCCAAGACCTCAAGAGGTACCTCACCAGCCCTCCGGTGATGGTGGCGCCTCGACCTCTTGAGCCCCTAGTGCTTTACCTGGCCGCCACACCCCACTCGGAGAGCGCGACACTCGTGGCGGTCCGGGAAGAGCGCGCGGGCGCAGGTGCGTGGCACAACACCTCGTCTTCAGCCACGCCATCGCCACCTCAGGACGGCGCTCCTGAGGCCCCGATTACCCCGACAGAAGGCGAGGCTCCTGAGGCCCCCACGCCTCAGGCAGGGCCGGACTCCATCGACACCTCTTCCCTTGTCGAGCACTCTATGTACTTCGTCAGCACGGTGTTGCGCGACGCACGCGCGCGCTACCCCATGCTGCAAAAGCTCCTGCTCGTGCTGCTCGTCGCCTCCAGGAAGCTGCGCCACTACTTCCAAGGCCACCTCATCAAGGTCGTCTCCGCGTACCCCCTGGAGAAGGTGCTCTGGAGCCCTAACGCTGCGGGCAGGGTTGCTGAATGGAACATCGAGCTGCAGGCTTTCCAGCTGGAGTTTAGCACCACTAGGGTCATCAAGGGCACGACCCTCGCTGACTTTGTGGTGGAATGGACTGACGCCCCCAACCGAGGGGAGGGCGAGGACCGTTCCCTCACGCCCGGGGACGAGGCGCCGGATGGCTGGGTCATGTACTTCGACGGCGCGTTCGCACGCCGGGGCGCGGGGGCTGGAGCCGTGCTCATCTCGCCTACCCAGGACAAGCTATACTACGCCGTGCAGCTCTGCTTCCAGCATGGCGAGAAGGTCTCCAACAACATCGCGGAATATGAAGGCCAGATCGCAGGCCTGGGGATCAAGCGCCTCACCATCAAGGGCGACTCCCAGCTCCTCGTCAACTTCTCCAACAAGGAGTACACGCCCAAGGACGAACACATGGAGGCATATCTGGAGGAGGTACGCAAAATTGAAAAACGATTTTTGGGTTTGGAGTTGCAGCACGTCCCGCGTGGCACGAACAAGGAGGCGGGCGACATTGCGAAGAGAGCGTCGCGGCACGACCCCCAGAAGCCTGGCATCCTCGAGGAGAGGCTCTTCAATCCATCGGCGGCCCCCTCCGTCGCGAGCCCAACGTTGCTCCGGGAGGAACTGCCCCTGGCCCCTCCTCGGGCGCCCCGGCCTGCGGTCCAACCTCCGGAGCCTGCCTGCTCCTGGACCTCGAACCTCAGGAGGGGTGTTGGACCGAGGAGTTCAAGGCGTACCTGCTCTGAGGCGTCTTGCGAGAGAAGGAGGAAGGCACAGAATGCGTGCCCCGCCAGGCCACCGCCTACTGCTTGCAGGATGGCGAGCTCTACCGAAGGCGCCCAAACAACACGTCGCTGCGGTGCATCTCCAAGGAGCAGGGATGCGAGCTGCTGGCTGATATCCACGGTGGGGATTGTGGGCATCACTCTTTGTCGCGCACTCTCGTGGGCAAGGCATTTCGCAGCGGGTTCTACAGGCCCACGGCGCTCAACGACGCCACCGAGCTGGTGAGGTCCTTCGAGGCATGCCAATTCCACGCCAAACAGATCCACCAGCCCGCTCAGGGCCTCCAGACCATCCCGCTCTCATGGCCGTTCGCGGTATGGGGGCTGGATATCCTGGGACCGTTCCCTCGAGTAGCTGGGGGCTACCGCTACGTACCTCTACGTCGCCATCGATAAGTTCACCAAGTGGGCGGAGGTGGAGCCCGTGCGCACCATCCCAGCTGGCTCGGCCGTCAAGTTCATCAAGGGCCTCGTGAGCCGATTCGGGGTTCCCAACCATATCATCACCGACAATGGCTCACAGTTCACGAGCAACCTTTTCAAAACATATTGTGCTAACCTTGGAACGCAGATATGCTACGCTTCGGTGGCGCACCCACGGAGTAATGGCCAAGCCGAGCACGCCAACGCGGAGGTCTTGAGAGGCCTCAAGGCGAGGAGCTTCAAGAAGAAACTCGAGGCCTGCGGCAGGGGTTGGCTCGATGAACTCCAATCCGTGTTGTGGTCCATCCGCACCACCGCAACCAAGCCTACCGGCGAGACCCTGTTCTTCCTCGTCTACGGGGCTGAGGCGGTCCTCCCGCATGAGGTCAGACATCGCTCCCCGCGGGTCTTGGCGTTTGACGAGGCATGGCAGGACGCCTCGTGGGGGATGGACCTCGTGCTCGGGGAGGAGGGCCGCCGCCAAGCCTCGCTCCGTGCCGCGAGGTACCAGCAGGCGCTGCGGCGGTATCACTGCCATAGTGTCCGCTCCAGGACCCTTGAGGTGGGTGACCTCGTCCTGAGGCGGGTGCTCTCCAGGGAGGGGCTTCACAAGCTCTCGCCCATGTGGGAGGGCCCGTTCAGGATCGCCCGTGTCTCCAGGCCTGGCGCCGCGTGCCTGGAGATGCAGGACGGGGTCCCCATCCAGAACACCTGGAACATCCAGCACCTCCGGAAGTTCTATCCGTGAACAAGGCCATGCGCCTTTCAAGTCTCCGCCCGTGACACTCTCACGTAATAATGAGTGGGGCTGTACATGCCCCAGAGTCTCCTGAGCGCCGCCCTTGGGCCTCACGGGGGCTCCCACCCACGTCCTAGTGGAGGCCCCATGCTCCGCGCTGGCGGGAAGACCAGAAGACTAGTCTAGGTGCCGAACGCGGCTGTTCTTTTGCTTGCTTTCTGTAGTTGACTTGCCACTTCTTGGAATGAAATTTGAAGTTCTCGCGTCTTTATTTGAAAGGGTTGGGAATTTTTTCTCCTTGCAGCACTCGCTCTTTTCGGGCTCATTTTAGGGAGAGTGACAGTTTCCCGTCCCTCTTCCTCGCGCGTCTCGTGCGTGGGGGTTGGGCACGGTGTGTACGCTTGGGCCGGCTCGCGAACACACCTCGCCAAAGCCTCGGTGTCTTGGCCTTTGGCGTCTTAATCCTCGCGTGACGCCCTCAAACGAGCCAACGGGCACGTACGCCCTCCTGAGTCCATGCCTCCGGGCATCGCGATGCGGTGTACAATGACCCACGCTCAGGGGCTCGCGTGGGGCACGTCACCTCCAGAGGTCCCCTGACCCCGCGGCCACCGGCTGCCTCCCGAGACCTGGGAAGGCTCCAGAGAAGCATGCTCCCGTGGCGTGGGAATCTACCACAAGCACACTAAGCTAAGTCATCCCAATCACGATCAGCAAGAACCCGTCAATTAGCAGCAACACGAATACCAGGACGCAATATAAAAATAATAATATAGCGGCACAAGCGCCATGGTTCATTACACACCCTAGCAGGGCTTTCTACTTTTTTATGCAGGCAAAAGAAAGAAGCAAAAGAGGCTGTGTGACCACCGCGGCTCCCGAGTCCCGCCTCCAGCCGCGCCCGCGCTCAGTCAGAGTCCTCCTCCTGCTTCACCGGGGCGCGGCGGCGGGGCGGCTCGTCTCCGTCCCTGGTCCGAGCTCGGCGGCGTGGCGGCTTGTCGTAGTCGCCGTCGCTCATGCTCTCCCTAGAGGAGGAGCCGCCGCCGCTGGAGGCGTCGCGGCTGTCGCCAAGGGCAAGCTCACCACCGGAGATGGTGCCGCCCCTCCGACCATCGCCGTCGGAGGGGTGGACTTTGTCGTCATCGCTATCGCTCTCCGGGCAGCACCCCAGGCGCCTGCCGTCCTCCCCGAAGACCCTGACGTAGAGAGTTGTGGTGCCGTCATGCCTGAAGTGGAGGGTGCACCTCCCCTGCAGACCGCGTGCATGAGCGAATGGCTGCCACCCGCGGTTTAGGAACACGTTGCCGGCGGGGGTGACCTCGACCCCTACCCAGGAGGCCTTGCTGTAGCAACCATCGGCCTGCAGCCAGAGGCCGCCAGGTCCCCCGGCCAGCAGCGCGCCCGCAAAGAAGCGTGGGAGATGGAGCCAGGCGCCGGCGGGCCTCTCCGCCCACACCACGAACTCCGAGGACGCGTCGGCCGAGTGGAGTCGCGGGCGCGGTGGCCGGACGGCTGCCACGTGCCTTCCCCCTTCGCTGCGGCTACCCCGGCCACGGCAGCTTCCGCCGCGAGAAGGAGCACCCCCATGACTGCCGAAGGCAGCGCCAGCCTTCGAGGGCGTGCGCCCACGCCCTCGGGGGGCCACCGCTGGCATCACGGCATACTTACGGGGGCGGCCTCGGCCTCTCTTGGGCGGCGGCGAGTCTGGTCCCTCCTTGGCAGCCTTTCCCTTCTCCGCGGCGGAAAACCTCCTCACTGGCGCCATGGATGCTCTGGCAAGGGGCGAGAAGATGAAGATGGCTGGGGGCTCCGCCCCCTTCCCCATTTATAGGCGAGGAGAGGCTAACCGCCGGCCCCTCACGTTTCGAGCAATGATGACTGATCTGCATGCACCAGGCAGTTGTCAAGTTGTGCGGTTGCCGAGGCGGCGTGGGGAAGTGAAGACGCCCATGTCCCATCAAGCGCCATGCGTCGGCTCGATCCGCAGGCAATTGGGGCCCGCGGCGCTTCGCCCTTGCCCTTTGGCTTCGCCTCGAAGCCAAGTCCAAGAGCACCTTGGGCCCGGGGGCTACTGTCAGTGTTTTGGGAACCAGGGTACCCAGACTTGCCTGCCTGCGGCCTGCGGCGTGGCTCCATCGACGGCCTGGTATGGCCCAGCTTCAGCATCAACAAGACAATACCCTCGCGAGGGGCCAAGCCTCGTGAGGCAGATGACGCCAAGACCTCCTGAGGGAGCGGCCACCCCTGGGCTGCTCCTGAGGAGCGGAGTTTCCTATGCAAGTGCCCAACCTCATGAGGTTGCGGTGACGCAAGCCATGACGACCAAGGCCAGGCGGGCGCCAGCAGGCGCAGAGGAGCAGGTTTCCTCTTTGGTGCTAGGGAGGCAAGCGCAGGCACGGGGTCTCGAGGAATCAGCCAAAGGTTTCCATTACCGTGCAACGAGACCAAGACCGCCAGGACGGCAGGACAAATGTCATCGCCGAGCCCACCGCAGCGTCACGGCCAGAGCTTTGCAGGAGAAGACCACCTTTCGTCAGGATAAGATGTACTACTTGTCCCCTTTCAAATTGGCCGTTGTGGAATCCCTTCCCGCCTTTGTTTTCGGGGAAGAGGACCGAGGCCGCTATAAATATAGGTTAGCCACCACCATAGAAGGGATCCGATCCGATCCCAGGTCGACTCATTCTCACCAGAGCGAGCCTCGCGAGCTTGTTCATCCTCTATACTAGTTCATCCTCAGCCCCTCGTGAGGCAAATCCACCACAAAGCAGGAGTAGGGTCTTACACCACAATGTGGCCCGAACCTGGGTAAACTACCATGTCCATCTTCTTTCCTGTTCATCGAGCTAGGCTGTAGGGCGACGGGTTGGTTGGCTGGAGAGGTTGAGTTCTTCGCACACGCCCCAGAGTTCGAACCTTCTTTGGGTCTGCGGAGCCCTGAATCCGACATCTGCGCTCTGAAATCAATCGCTCCACTCCTACTGCTGCCACCTCGCACCTCATCTTGTTCTTGTTACGGTCTCCAAGCCGGTTGTCCCAACGGTTGACATTATTGATCACTCTGTGGCAGGCCAAGCGGTCCATGGTGTCACCCCCACGCCTGGGCAGTGGATGCCCATGCTCAACCATCGTGTTATTTCATTTGTGTTCCCTTCGTCTAGACACCTTCCTGGTGGCTGCCCTGCTTCAAACACAATTCGGCGATCGGGCCAAAAAGCTGGCGGTTCGTCACAGCTCCTCAGTGTGGTTGTTCAACACCATGTCGGTCGACGCATGTGCCTGGATCATTGCGTGCTCGTCTCTTGCTCCGCTGTTCTTCTACGCCTTGGCCAGTGGTTCCGTACGCCATTCGATCGCTCGTCCTCAACCTTGCATGCATGATGTCGGCCACTATTGGTTGACCCTCGGCTACCGCTGCCTTGCCCAACGTGTCCGCGGGGGAGCTACCTGCTACTCCAGACACGTTGGTTGCGCCGACTGCATTGACAGTTTCCCGCTTGTCATTGAACCTACGGTTAGGTCGTCCTGTCCTTGAATTAAATTCTATAACTGCATTCTTAATGTGTACCACTCTGAGGTTACTATGTCGCTCTTCTCACCGTGGCATCAGCCAAAGTTTGAATTCTGGATAGTTTGCAACTCTCAAAATATTAACCGTCTACTACACACATAGTCTCAGCCCAAAACCACTACTTTTTGGTTAAACCAGAGTTCCAAACAACTAAGTTAGTTGCGTACTGGTGAGTGATATTTTTGCACTCATTCCACCATTGTTCAAACCGAATAATCCCGGAATTTCTGAGAGAATCTCTTCGATACTGCCACTAATGACTAATTGACGGTATCAAAACTAGCAGATCCCTGCATAGGGCTACTCATGGGGTAGAGCACTCATAGAGGATTAGGATAGGGTACACACGGGAGAAGGATATACCCAGCTTCAGGCCCTCGTGGTGAGGTAATATCCTACATTCTGCATGTCTGATTGTGTCGATTTTGTTTGTCTCGTATGACCGATTGGGTGCTGAATTGGGAGGCCCCTACCTCCAGTTATATAGGTGGATGAGGGGTAGGGTTACACGGGTCCAAGTCGGGTTACATGGCTTCTTGCGCAAGTTGTCTACTAGAGTACATGTCTTGCAATACAAATAATGATATATCCTTCTAGAGGATGCCCGCTGTCACAGCGAGGGGCCTAGGCTGTAGTGGGGCCCTGAGGCCGGCTCACCGTTTGACTTCCTAGTAGGCAGGCCACCCCACGTCACTAGCCCCAAGTGTGTCTGGAGTTTGAGTCTTTTGTCTTTGGGAATGATAACCTAGGCGGGCTCCTCTTGCTTTGGTGAAAAACCGTGGTATGTCTTCATAATTTCTGCTTCAGAGATCTTCGGGCTCATCGAGCATGCAACCTCCTTGACATGATTGGAGATGGCATGATCCATTGGGCTCGTTGCCCCTAGGAAGAAGTCGAGGACAATCGTGCATGGCGATTAGGGCGGCCGACCACCCTAGCTTCTTTTTGTTGGAGATATCCAGCTTCATAGTAAACCAGCTTCAGAAATGGTGATATGAGCAAAGCACGAAGCATCGCTATTTCTTCTTCTTTTGTAGTCCGAGCCTCTAGTCAACTTGTGGAGTCAGGCGAAGGGTCTTTGTTGATTTTCTGAAAGCATAGAGGACCATGTACCAGCTCGACCGCAGAGAGGGAGATGGTACGATCTGTCGGGGTTGGAGCCTCGAAGGGGAGACAGGAGCCTGTCGTGTAGCGTGCGTAGGGCGTCCGACCTACTGGTCTTGTTTTGTCATTGAAAATGGCCAGCTTTGGAGGACCGAGCCCAGCAGTGTGTGTGACACTCCACGACTACTCTGTCTTTTGTCGACACTAGGGGCACAATAGTGCACCCGGTGGGTGTATCCCCCGAGCCTCCAGTCGACTTGTGGAGTCGGGTGTAGGGTCTTATGATGATTGTAGCTGCATAAATGTAGTCGCGGCATGGCAGAGCCTTCGAGCCTGATGTGGCAAAGTGAAGCCCCCGAGCATGGATGCGGTGAGACCGGAACCCTCCACCAAGGCGAAGTGAAACCCCAGAGCCTGGATGGAGCTAGGATCCTGATGGGGCGAAGTGAAGCCCCTGAGCCCGGATGTGGCGAGGCAGGAGCCCTCGACCCACCGAGTTCAAGTAAAGCCTCCGAGCCTGGATGCGGCAAGGAGCCCAATGGGGCGAAGTGAAGCCCCCGATCCCAGGTGCGGCGAGGTCGGAGCCCTCGAGCCACCAAGGCAAAGTGAAGCCCCCGGGCCTGTATGCAACGAAGCTGGAGTACCTATAAATTAAGCAAACAAGGCGGACTTGCGGCTGCATTTTGTCAAACACTGAAATACCAAGCGGATACTAACATGCATAGTTAATGTAAAACTTTTCTTAAGTTTGACTTGCTAAGTTATTTTGCCTCAATGCGGAGAAGAAGCAATAAAAGGAAAACCGAGATGTGGGTAAAATTTTTATGCATCCCTTGGGCGATGCCAGAACGAGGTCGGTTTTGATGTAGCCCCCGAGCTTCGATAGCGAGGGGAGTAATTTTAGATGTGTTTCCCAGTGTGTTTACTAGTTTGTTACATCGATGTCGCCCCTAGTAGTTTACTCAGGGAGTTCGGTAATGACGATACAACCACCGTGTCCAGATATTAGGTGATGCAGCCTCTTAGTTGACTATGGGGAGGTCTACTTTGCATGATGCAGCCCCTGAGTCTGGCGAAAGAGAGACCAGTTTAACTACTTTCCCTAAGTCTATCCCAAGAAGTTCGTTGTGTTTTATGCAGCCCATGGGTCCGGCCTTAGAGCGATCTCTTTGATGCAGCTTTTGAGTTGACTACGAGGAGGTCCACTTTGCGTGATGCAGCCTCCGAGTCTGGCTTTAGAGAGACCAGTTTGGATGCATCCTCTAGGCTCGGCCTCTAAAGGGATTGCTTTGATGTAGCCTTCAGCTGACCGCAAGGAAATCGATGTTCGATACAGCTTTCGGTCTTCGCCTTGGAGAGATCAATGCAATACAACCTCTAGGTTTGTCCTCATGGAGATCAGTTGCGATGCAATCTCTGGCTCCAGCTCAAGAGTAATCTCATTGATGCAACATCAAGTCTGCTAACGGGGAGATCAACCCCTAGGGCTCGACGTTAGAGGGATCAGTTGGATACTAGCTCCGGCCTGGCCTTGGAGCGGTCTCAGGGATGCAGCCTTCGGTCTTTGAACTTGGAGGGGTCAATATGATGCAACCTCAGGCACTTCCAACAGAGAGATCGGTATTTTAATGATTAAATTTGATGCAACTTAACCGAGCTTCACCTCAGGAGGATCAAGTTTTTAGAAATAGCTTGCTAGGGCGCAGCTCACCCGATGGGGGTGAGTAGAAATCGAGCGGTGCTCAGACAACTCAGAAAATAATAAACTCATTACAGAGTAAAATGTAGAGCTTAAGCATGGAGATAGCATAGCTTTATATGCTTTGGGCATTGATGTCTGCTAGAACTACGTTGGTATTTCCCCAAAGAGGAAGGGATGATGCAGCACAGCGACGGTAGGTATTTCCCTCAGTGATGAGACCAAGGTTATCGAACCAGTAGGAGAACCACGCAACACTAAGTGAACGGCACCTGCACACAAATAACAAATACTCGCAACCCGACGTATTAAAGGGGTTGTCAATCCCTTTCGGGCAACGGCGCCAGAAATGGCTAGTGGACGGGAGAAAGTTGTAATAGATTGGATAAATAGATCTCGAATAAATGCAAAATAAAATAAAGTGCAGCAAGGTATTTTTGGGTTTTTGGAAATATAGATCTGAAAACAAAAGCAAATAAAAATAGATCGCAAAGGCAAATATATTAAAGAAGAGACCCGGGGGCCGTAGGTTTCACTAGTGGCTTTTCTCGAGAAAAATAGCAAACGGTGGGAAAACAATTACTGTTGGGCAATTGATAGAACTTCAAATACTCATGACGATATCCAGGCAATGATCATTATATAGGCATCACGTCCGAGATTAGTAGACCGACTCCTGCCTGCATCTACTACTATTACTCCACACATCGACCGCTATCCAGCATGCATCTAGTGTATTAAGTTCATGGAGAAATGGAGTAATGCAATAAGAACGATGGCATGATGTAGACAAGATCTATTTATGTAGAAATAGACCCATCTTGTTATCCTTAATAGCAACGATACATACGTGTCGTTTCCCTTTCTGTCACTGGGATCAAGCACCGTAAGATCGAACCCATTACAAAGCACCTCTTCCCATTGCAAGATAAATAGATCAAGTTGGCCAAACAAAACCCAAATATCGCAGAAGAAATACGAGGCTATAAGCAATCATGCATATAAGAGATCAAAGAAAACTCAAATAACTTTCATGGATAAAAACATAGATCTGATCATAAACTCAAAGTTCATCGGATCCCAACAAACACACCGCAAAAAAGAGTTACATCATATGGATCTCCAAGAGACCATTGTATTGAGAATCAAACGAGAGAGAGAAAGCCATCTAGCTACTAACTACGGACCCGTAGGTCTACAAAGAACTACTCACGCATCATCGGAGAGGCACCAATGGACATGATGAACCCTTCCGAGATGGTGTTTAGATTGGATCTGGTGTTTCTGGAACTTGCGGCGGCTGGAAATGATTTTCGTCCACTCCCCTAGGGTTTCTGGAATATTGGGGTATTTATAGAGCAAAGAGGCGGTGCGGGAGGCCACCGAGGTGGGCACAACCCACCTGGGCGCGCCTGGGCCTCCAGGCGCGCCCTGGTGGGTTGTGCCCCCCTCAGGGCACCCCCCAGGTGCTTCTCTGGCCCACTGGATGTCTTCTGGTCCAAAAAAAATTAACAAAAAGTTTTGCTCCTTTTGGACTTCGTTTGGTATTGATTTCCTGCGATGTAAAAAACATGCAGAAAACAACAACTGGCACTGGGCACTATGTCAATAGGTTAGTAACAAAAAATGATATAAAATGACTATAAAATGATTGTAAAACATTCAAGAATGATAATATAACAGCATGGAACAATAAAAAATTATAGATACGTTGGAGACGTATCAGCATCCCCAAGCTTAATTCCTGCTCGTCCTCGAATAGGTAAATGATAAAAACAGAATTTTTGATGTGGAATGCTGCCTAACATGTTCATCACACATTCTTTTCTTTATAGCATGGACATTTGGACTTTTATATGGTTCAAAGCAATAGTCTAGTTTTGACATGATAACTTAAATACTCAAGCATATCAACAAGCAACCATGTCTTTCAAAATATCAATGCTAAAATAAGTTATCCCTAGCCCATTATGCTCAATCATTGATCCATTCATGAAACACACTCGCGTATTAGCTACACCCAATGCTCAAGTACGATCATAGTACCCCTTAGTTGGTGCTTTATAAGAGAAGATGGAGACTCAAAATAAAAATTGCATAAAGTAAAAGAAAGGCCCTTCGTGGAGGGAAGTAGGGTTTTGTAGAGGTGCCATAGCTCAATGCTTAAATTGAGAGATAAAAACATTTTGAGAGGCATACTTTTCCCACCAACGAAAACGACTTAGAGCTCCCCACACTTTCCATGCTAGATATATCATAGGCGGTTCCCAAACAGAAAATAAAGTTTATTCCTTTTTCCACCATTTCTTTCACTTTCCATGGCTAGCCGTATCCACGGGTGCCCTCCATACCAACACTTTCCAAGGAATTTATTATTTGACAACATAAAGTAAATTCATTTATTCATTTTGGGACTGGGCATCCCTAATACCTTTGCCTTACTCTCGTGCAATGACAAGTGAATAAACACTCATCGTGAGAATAACACATCTAGCATGGAAAATATCGGCCACCCCTCACCGCCTCGCGAGCGGTACGAGCACACAAAAGAGAAATTTATTTTGAAAATTAGAGATGGCACATGCAAATTTGCTTAGAACAGCAAAAGAATACCACATATAGGTAGATATAGTGGACTCATATGGCAAAACTGGTTTAAAGGGTTTTGGATGCACAAGTAGTGATCATACTTAGTGCAAAATGAAGGCTAGCAAAAGATTGAGAAGCAACCAACCAAGAAACGAAAAATCTCATAAGCGAGCATTAAGCATAATTAACACCGAATAATGCACCACAAGTAGGATATAATTTCATTGCATAACTATTGACTTTCGTGCATGCATAGGGAATCACAAACCTTAACACCAATATTCTTACTAAAGCATAATTACTCATCAACATAACTCACATATCACATCATCATATCTCAAAACTATTACAAGGAATCAAGTTTATTTTGTCCAATGATCTTCATGAAAGTTTTTATTATATCCTTCTTGGATATCTATCACTTTAGGACTAGTTTCATATGTTGCTTTTAATAAGCTCAAACAAATATAAGTGAAGAACATGAGCATAATATTTCTTTCTCTCAAATTAATCTAAGTGAAGCAAGAGAGAATTTCTTCAAAATTTTACTAACTCTCAAATAAATCTAAGTGAAGCATGAGAGCATTTCTTTAAAAATAACAAAGCACACCGTGCTCAAAAAGATATAAGTGAAGCACTAGAGCAATTCCAAGGCTCTAAAAATTTAAGTGAAGCATAGGAGCAAGCATAGCATAATTTTTGGCTCTCTCAAAAAGGTGTGTCCAGCAAGGATTCAAGACATAAAATAAAAAGCAAAACAAGCAAAGACTCATATCATACAAGACGCTCCAAGCAAAACTCATAGTATGTGACGAATAAAAATATAGCTCCAAGTAAAATACCGATGGTCGTTAGAAGAAAGAGGGGATGCCACTCGGGCATCCCCAAGCTTAGTTGCTTGCTTCTCTTTGGATAATAGCTTGGGATGCCATGGGCATCCCCAAGCTTAGGTTCTTCTTACTCCTTATTCCTTCATCCATCGTAAAATCACCCAAAACTTGAAAACTTCAATCACACAAAACTCAACAAAACCTTCGTGAGATCCATTAGTATAAGAAAACCAATCTTTACTTTAAGTACTGCAGAAAACCCATTCAAATTTTGTTCTTGCATTATATCTACTTTATTCTAACTTTTCTATGGCAAAAAATCTTCAAAGGAAACCATAGATTCATCAAAATAAGCACACAATGCAAAGAAAACAGAATCTGTCAAAAACAGTACAGTCTGCAAAGATACGAATTGTTCTCATACTTCTTGAACTCCAAAAATTCTGAAAAATTAGGACAACATAGGAAATTTGTATATCAATCTTTTTTTAAAAATTCAGAATTTTTAGTCACTTATGTAATTCTAAAAAATTATTTTTCTGTACGCAAAAGTTTCTGTTTTCCAACAAGATCAAATCAACTATCACCCAACATAATCCTAAAGGCTTTACTTGGCACAAACACTAATTAAAACACAAAAAACTCAATCATAACAGTAGCATTATTATGCTAACACTCAAGAACAGAAAGCAAAAGGCAATTTTTTTTTATTCATTGGGTTGTCTCCCAACAAGCGCTATCGTTTTACGCCCCTAGCTAGGCATAAAGCAAGGATCTAAGTATTGTCATCTTTGGTTCTAGATCCATAAGATGCCCTCATGATTTATTCATATGGTGGCCTAATTCTTGTTCTAGGGAAGTGTTCCATACCCTTCCTTAGTGGAAATTGAAATTTAATATTGCCTTCTTTCATATCAATCACGGCGCCAATAGTACGTAAAAACGGTCTACCAAGAATAATTGGACAAGACGGATTGCAATCAATATCAAGAAAAATAAAATCTATGGGCACATAATTCCTATTTGCAAGAATAAGAACATCATTAATTCTTCCCATAGGCTTTTTAATAGTAGAATCCGCCAAGTGCAAATTTAAAGAGCATTCTTCAATATCGGTAAGACCAAGCACATCACACAAAGATTTAGGAATTGTAGAAACACTAGCACCCAAGCCACATAAAGCAAAACACTCATAATTTTTAATCTTGACTTTGATAGTAGGTTCCCATTCATCATTTAATTTTCTAGGAATTGAAACCTCTAATTCCAACTTTTCTTCTAAAGCTTTCATCATAGCATCAACAATATGTTTAGTAAAAGCTTTATTTTGTTCATAAGCATGGGGTGAATTTATCATGGATTGCAACAAAGAAATACAATCAATCAAAGAGCAACTATCATAATTAAAGTCTTTGTAATCCAAAAGAGTGGGCACATCACTAGTTAAAGTTTTGACCTCTTCAAACCCACTTTTATTAATTTTCTCAACAAGATTTTCACCCGCCGAATTATTGGGACGCCTTCTAACTAAAGTTGACTCTTCTCCAGTCCCTTTTTCATAAATCTTAATTTTACTAAACAAAGAATCAATATAAGAAACACCAATCATTTTAAGATCTTCATCATTTTTGTGAAAGCAATCACTAGAAAATGTCTTTTCTAAAAATTCTCTTCTAGCTCTAAGCATAGAGGTTCTTTTCTTACTTTCATCCATGGAAATATAAAGAGCTTTAATTGATTCTTCAACCTTAGGCACACAAATTTTCATCTTGAGATTTTCTACATCATGAGAGATTCTATCAACACTTCTAGACAAATCATCAATTTTATTTAACTTTTCTTCTATTGTAGCATTGAAAACTTTTTGAGTATTGATAAATTCTTTAATATTATTCTCAAGATAAAAGGTGTTCCTATTATTATTGTAAGAAAGATTACTATAGGAATTACCATAATTATTAGAGGAATTACTAGGGAAAGGCCTAGGATTAACATTACCTCTATAAGCATTGTTATTGAAATTGTTTCGCGAAATAAAATTCACATCTATGGCATCACTATTTTGCTCAATCAAAGTAGACAAAGGCACATCATTAAAATCAATAGGAGCACTTTTATTAGCAACCAATTTCATAAGAGCATCAACTTTTTCACTCAAAGAAGAAATTTCTTCAACCAAATTAACTTTTTTACTAGTAGGAGCTCTTTGGTATGCCATTGTGAATAATTTGCCATGATATTATCAAGCAATTTAGTGGCTTCACCCAAAGTAATTTCCATAAAAGTACCATCCGCAGCGGAATCTAAAAGATTACGAGAAACAAAATTCAACCCCGCGTAAAAATTTTGTATGATCATCCAAAGATTTAACCCATGAGTTGGGCAATTCCTTAGCATCAATTTCATCCTTTCCCAAGATTGTGCAACATGCTCATGTTCAAGTTGCTTGAAATTCATGATCTGGGTTCTAAGGGAAATAATTTTTGCGGCAGAAAATACTTAGTAATGAAAGCATCTTTGCACTTATTCCAAGAATCGATACTATTGCGAGGCAAAGAAGAAAACCAAATTTTGGCACGATCTCGCAAAGAAAATGGGAATAATTCCAACTTCACAACATCATTGTCCACATCTTTTTTCTTTTGCATATCGCATAATTCCACGAATGTGTTAAGATGGGGCGCGGCATCCTCATTAGGAGTACCGGAAAATTGATCTTTCATAACAAGATTCAGCAAAGCAGTATTAATATCACAAGTCTCCGCACTAGTGGCGGGAGGAGCAATCGGAGTGCTAAGAAAATCATTGTTGTTGGTATTTGAGAAATCACACAACTTGGTGTTCTCTTGAGTCATTGTGACTTTGCAACAAGATTGCACTCAAAAATAGATCCGGCAAGAAAACAGTGAACGAAAAAGAGGGCGAATAAAATGGCAATTTTTTGTGAAGTGGGGGAGAGGAAAACGAGAAGCAAATGGCAAATAATGTAAATTGCGAGGAGATGAGATTTGTGATTAGGAACCTGGTAGATGTTGATGATGTCTCCCCGGCAACGGCGCCAGAAATTCCTTTTGATGTCTGCTAGAACTACGTCGGTATTTCCCCAAAGAGGAAGGGATGATGCAGCACAACGACGGTAGGTATTTCCCTCAGTGATGAGACCAAGGTTATCGAACCAGTAGGAGAACCACGCAACACTACGTGAACGGCACCTGCACACAAATAACAAATACTCGCAACCCGACGTATTAAAGGGGTTGTCAATCCCTTTCGGGCAACGGCGCCAGAAATGGCTAGTGGACGAGAGAAAGTTGTAATAGATTAGATAAATAGATCTCGAATAAACGCAAAATAAAATAAAGTGCAGCAATGTATTTTTGGGTTTTTGGAAATATAGATCTGAAAACAAAAGCAAATAAAAATAGATCGCAAAGGCAAATATATTAAAGAAGAGACCCGGGGGCCGTAGGTTTCACTAGTGGCTTCTCTCGAGAAAAATAGCAAATGGTGGCAAAACAATTACTGTTGGGCAATTGATAGAACTTCAAATACTCATGATGATATCCAGGCAATGATCATTATATAGGCATCACGTCCAAGATTAGTAGACCGACTCCTGCCTGCATCTACTACTATTACTCCACACATCGACCGCTATCCAGCAAGCATCTAGTGTATTAAGTGAAGGAAATATGCCCTAGAGGCAATAATAAAGTTGTTATTTATATTTCCTTATATAATGATAAATGTTTATTATTCATGCTAGAATTGTATTAACCGGAAACTTAGTACATGTGTGAATACATAGACAAAACAGAGTGTCCCTAGTATGCCTCTACTTGACTAGCTCATTCATTAAAGATGGTTAAATTTTCCTGACCATAGACATGTGTTGTCATTTGATGAATGGGATCACATCATTAGAGAATGATGTGATGGACAAGACCCATCCGTTAGCTTAGCATAATGATCGTTAAGTTTTATTGCTATTGCTTTCTTCATGACTTATACATATTCCTCTGACTATGAGATTATGCAACTCCCGAATACCGGAGGAACACCTTGTGTGCTATCAAACGTCACAACGTAATTGGGTGATTATAAAGATGCTCTACAGGTGTCTCCGAAGGTGTTTGTTGGGTTGGCATAGATCGAGATTAGGATTTGTCACTCCGAGTATCGGAGAGCTATCTCTGGGCCCTCTCGGTAATGCACATCACTATAAGCCTTGCAAGCAATGTGACTAATGAGTTAGTTACGGGATGGTGCATTACGGAACGAGTAAAGAGACTTGCCGGTAACGAGATTGAACTAGGTATGAAGATACCGACGATCGAATCTCGGGCAAGTAACATACCGATGACAAAGGGAATGACGTATGTTGTCATTACGGTTTGATCGATAAAGATCTTCATAGAATATGTAGGAACCAATATGAGCATCCAGGTTCCGCTATTGGTCTACATAGTTCTCGAACCCGTAGGGTCCGCACGCTTAACGTTCGATAATGATTTGTATTATGAGTTATGTGTTTTGGTGACCGAAGATTGTTCGGAGTCCCGAATGAGATCACGGACATGATGAGGAGTCTTGAAATGGTCGAGAGGTAAAGATTGATATATTGGAAGGTGGTATTCGGACACCGGAATAGTTTCGGATCGTTTCGGGTATTTTTCGGAGTACCGGGAGGTTACCGGAACCCCCCGGGAGAGGTAATGGGCCTCATGGGCCATAGGGGAGAGAGGGGACAACCCACAAGGGGTGGCCGCGCGCCCCCCATGGGAGTCCGAATTGGACTAGGGAGGGGGCGGCGCCCCCCTTTCCCTCTCCTACTCCCTCTCCCTTTCCCCCTTTCCCACTACGGAAAAAGGAAGGGGGAATCCTACTAGGACTAGGAGTCCTAGTAGGACTCCCCACACTTGGCTCGCCCCTAGGGGGCCGGCCTCCTCCCTCTCCTCCTTTATATACGGGGGCAGGGGGCACCCCAAAGTACAACAATTGTTCTCTTAGCCGTGTGCGGTGCCCCCTCCACAGTTTATTCCTCCAGTCATATTGTCGTAGTGCTTAGGTGAAGCCCTGCGCGGATCACATCACCATCACCGTCACCATGCCATCGTGCTAACGAAACTCTCCCTCGACCTTCTGCTGGATCAAGAGTTCGAGGGACATCATTGAGCTGAACGTGTGCTGAACTCGGAGGTGCCGTACGTTCGGTGCTTGATCGGTTGGATCGCGAAGACGTTCGACTACATCAACCGCGTTAAGCTAACACTTCCGCTTTCGGTCTATGAGGGTACGTGGACACACTCTCCCCCTTTCATTGCTATGCATCTGCTAGATAGATCTTGCGTGAGCGTTGGATTTTTTTTGAAATTGCATGCTCCGTTCCCCAACAGTGGCATCCGAGCCATGTCTATGCGTAGATGATATGCACGAGTAGAACACAAAGAGTTGTGGGTGATGATAGTCATACTACTTACCACCAACGTCTTATTTTGATTCGGCGGTATTATTGGATGAAGCGGCCCGGACCAACCTTACATGACCGCGTTCATGAGACTGGTTCCACCGACAGACATGCAACTTGTTGCATAAAGGTGGCTGACGGGTGTCTGTTTCTCCAACTTTAGTTGAATCAAATTTGACTACGGCCGGTCCTTGTTGAAGGTTAAAACAACAAACTTGACAAAACATCATTGTGGTTTTGATGCGTAGGTAAGAACGGTTCTTGCTAGAAGCCCGTAGCAGCCACGTAAAACTTGCAACAACAAAGTAGAGGACGTCTAACTTGTTTTTGCAGGGCATGTTGTGATGTGATATGGTCAAGACATGATGTGATATATGTTATTGTATGAGATGATCATGTTTTGTAAAAGTTATCGGCAACTGGCAGGAGCCTTATGGTTGTCGCTTTATTGTATGAAATGCAATCACCATGTAATTGCTTTACTTTATCACTATGCGTTAGCGGTAGTTGTAGAAGCAATAGTTGGCGAGACGACAACAACGCTACGATGGAGATCAAAGTGTCAAGCCGGTGATGATGGAGATCATGACGGTGCTTTGGAGATGGAGATCAAAGGCACAAGATGATGATGGCCATATCATGTCACATATTTTGATTGCATGTGATGTTTATCTTTTATGCATCTTATTTTGCTTAGTACGGCGGTAGCATTATAAGATGATCCCTCACTAAATTTCAAGGCATAAGTGTCCTCCCTGAGTATGCACCGTTGCGACAGTTCGTCGTGCCGAGACACCACGTGATGATCGGGTGTGATAAGCTCTACGTTCACATACAACGGGTGCAAGACAGTTTTGCACGTGCGGAATACTCGGGTTAAACTTGACGAGCCTAGCATATGCAGATATGGCCTCGGAACACTGAGACCGAAAGGTCGAACGTGAATCATATAGTAGATATGATCAACATAGAGATGTTCACCATTGAAAACTACTCCATCTTACGTGATGATCGGACATGGTTTAGTTGATATGGATCACGTGATCATTTAGATGACTAGAGGGATGTCTATCTAAGTGGGAGTTCTTAAGTAATATGATTAATTGAACTTTAATTTATCATGAACTTAGTCCTGATAGTTTTTGCATATCTATGTTGTAGATCAATGGCCCGTGCTACTGTTCCCTTGAATTTTAATGCGTTCCTAGAGAAAGCTAAGTTGAAAGATGAAGGTAGCAACTACATAGACTGGGTCCGTAACTTGAGGATTATCCTCATTGCTGCACAGAAGAATTATGTCCTTGATGCGCCGCTAGGTGAAAGGCCTGCTGCAGGAGCAGATGCTGATGTTATGAACGTCTGGCAAGCTCGATCTGATGACTACTCGATAGTTCAGTGTGCCATGCTTTACAGCTTAGAATCGGGACTTCAAAGACATTTTGAACGTCATGGAGCATATGAGATGTTCCAGGAATTGAAGTTAATATTTCAAGCAAATGCCTGAGTTGAGAGATATGGAGGAGAACAGTTCTGTTAGTGAACACATACTCAGAATGTCTGGGTACCATAACCACTTGACTCAGCTGGGAGTTAATCTTCCGGATGATAGTGTTATTGACAGAGTTCTTCAATCACTGCCACCAAGCTATAAAGGCTTCGTGATGAACTATAATATGCAAGGGATGGAGAAGACTATTTCCGAGCTCTTCGCTATGCTCAAAGCAGTGGAGGTAGAAATCAAGGAGCATCAAGTGTTGATGGTTAACAAGACCACTAGTTTCAAGAAAAAGGGCAAAGGAAAGAAGGGGAACTTCAAGAAGAATGGCAAGCAAGTTGCCACTCCCGGGAAGAAGCCCAAGTCTGGACCTAAGCTTGAAACTGAGTGCTTCTACTGCAAAGGGACTGGACACTAGAAGCGGAACTGCCCCAAGTATTTGGTGGATAAGAAGGATGGCAAAGTGAACAAAGGTATATTTGATATACATGTTATTGATGTGTACCTTACTAATGCTTCTAGTAGCACCTGGGTATTTGATACTGGTTCTGTTGCTCATATTTGCAACTCAAAACATGGGCTACGGATTAAATGAAGATTGGCTAAGGACGAGGTGACGATGCGCGTCGGGAATGGTTCCATGGTCGATGTGATCGCCGTCGGCACGCTACCTCTACATCTACCTTCGGGATTAATTTTAGACCTGAATAATTGTTAGTTGGTGCCAGCGTTGAGCATGAACATTATATCTTGATCTTGTTTGATGCGAGACAGTTATTCATTTAAATCAGAGAATAATGGTTGTTCTATTTATATGAGTAATATCTTTTATGGTCATGCACCCTTGAATAATGGTCTATTCTTGTTGAATCTTGATCGTGGTGATACACATATTCATAATATTGATGCCAAAAGATGCAAAGTTGATAATGATAGTGCAACATATTTGTCGCACTGCCGTTTAGGTCATATTGCTGTAAAGCGCATGAAGAAACTCCATGCAGATGGACTTTTGGAATCACTTGATTATGAATCATTTGATGCTTGTGAACCATGCCTCATGGGCAAGATGACTAAGACTCCGTTCTCCGGAACAATGGAGCGAGCTACTGACTTATTGGAAATAATACATACTGATGTATGCGGTCCGATGAGTGTTGAAGCTCGCGGCGGGTATCATTATTTTCTGACCTTCACAGATGATTTGAGCAGATATGGGTATATCTACTTAATGAAACATAAGTCTGAAACATTTGAAAAGTTCATAGAATTTCAGAGTGAAGTGGAAAATCATCGTAACAAGAAAATAAAGTTTCTACGATCTGATCGCGGAGGCGAATATTTGAGTTACGAGTTTGGTCTTCATTTAAAACAATGTGGAATAGTTTCACAACTCACGCCACCTGGAACACCACAGCGTAATGGTGTGTCCAAACGTCGTAACCGTACTTTATTAGATATTGTGCGATCTATGATGTCTCTTACCAATTTACCACTATCGTTTTGGGGTTATGCATTAGAGACAGCTGCATTCACGTTAAAAAGGGCACCATCTAAATCCGTTGAGACGACACCGTATGAACTGTGGTTTGGCAAGAAACCTAAGCTGTCGTTTCTTAAAGTTTGGGGTTGCGATGCTTATGTGAAAAAGCTTCAGCCTGATAAGCTCGAACCCAAATCGGAGAAGTGTGTCTTCATAGGATACCCAAAAGAAACTGTTGGGTACACCTTCTATCACAGATCCGAAGGCAAGATTTTTGTTGCTAAGAATGGATCCTTTCTAGAGAAGGAGTTTCTCTCGAAAGAAGTGAGTGGGAGGAAAGTAGAACTTGATGAGGTAATTGTACCTTCTCTTGAATTGGAGAATAGCTCATCACAGAAAACAGTTCCCGTGATGCCTACAACAATTAGTGAGGAAGCTAATGATGATGATCATGAAACTTCAGATCATGTTACTACCGAACCTCGTAGGTCAACCAGAGTACGTTCCGCACCAGAGTGGTACGGTAATCCTGTTCTGGAAGTCATGTTACTCGACCATGACGAACCTACGAACTATGAGGAAGCGATGATGAGCCCAGATTCCGTGAAATGGCTTGAGGCCATGATATCTGAGATGGGATCCATGTATGAGAACAAAGTATGGACTTTGGTTGACTTGCCCGATGATCGGCAAGCCATAGAGAATAAATGGATCTTCAATAAGAAGACTGACGCTGACGGTAATGTTACTGTCTACAAAGCTCGGCTTGTTGCGAAAGGTTTTCGACAAGTTCAAGGAGTTGACTACGATGAGACCTTCTCACCCGTAGCGATGCTTAAGTCTGTTCGAATCATGTTAGCAATTGGCGCATTTTATGATTATGAAATCTGGCAAATGGATGTCAAAACTGCATTCCTTAACGGATTTCTTAAAGAAGAGTTGTATATGATGCAACCAGAAGGTTTTGTCGATCCTAAAGGTGCTAACAAAGTGTGCAAGCTCCAGCGATCCATTTATGGACTGGTGCAAGCCTCTCGGAGTTGGAATATACGCTTTGATAGTGTGATCAAAGCATATGGTTTTATACAGACTTTTGGAGAAGCCTGTATTTACATGAAAGTGAGTGGGAGCTCTGTAGCATTTCTAATATTATATGTGGATGACATATTGTTGATTGGAAATGATATAGAATTTCTGGATAGCATAAAAGGATACTTGAATAAGAATTTTTCAATGAAAGACCTCGGTGAAGCTACTTATATATTGGGCATCAAGATCTATAGGGATAGATCAAGACGCTTAATAGGACTTTCACAAAGCACATACCTTGATAAAGTTTTGAAGAAGTTCAAAATGGATCAGTCAAAGAAAGGGTTCTTGCCTGTGTTGCAAGGTGTGAAGTTGAGTAAGACTCAATGCCCGACCACTACAGAAGATAGAGAGAAAATGAAAGTCATTCCCTATGCCTCAGCCATAGGTTCTATCATGTATGCTATGCTGTGTACCAGACCTGATGTGTGCCTTGCCATAAGTTTGGCTGGGAGGTACCAAAGTAATCCAGGAGTGGATCACTGGACAGCGGTCAAGAACATCCTGAAATACCTGAAAAGGACTAAGGATATGTTTCTCATTTATGGAGGTGACAAAGAGCTCGTCGTAAATGGTTACGTTGATGCTAGCTTTGACACTGATCCGGATGACTCTAAGTCACAAACCGGATACGTATTTATATTGAATGGTGGAGCTGTCAGTTGGTGCAGTTCCAAGCAAAGTGTCGTGGCGGGATCTACGTGTGAAGCGGAGTACATAGCTGCTTCGGAAGTAGCAAATGAAGGAGTCTGGATGAAGGAGTTCATATCCGATCTAGGTGTAATACCTAGTGCATCGGGTCCAATGAAAATCTTTTGTGACAATACTGGAGCAATTGCCTTAGCAAAGGAATCCATATTTCACAAGAGAACCAAACACATCAAGAGACGCTTCAACTCCATCCGCGATCAAGTCAAGGAGGGATACATAGAGATTTGCAAAATACATACGGATCTGAATGTTGCAGACCCGTTGACTAAGCCTCTTCCACGAGCAAAACATGATCATCACCAAGACTCCATGGGTGTTAGAATCATTACTATGTAATCTAGATTATTGACTCTAGTGCAAGTGGGAGACTGAAGGAAATATGCCCTAGAGGCAATAATAAAGTTGTTATTTATATTTCCTTATATCATGATAAATGTTTATTATTCATGCTAGAATTGTATTAACCAGAAACTTAGTACATGTGTGAATGCATAGACAAAACAGAGTGTCCCTAGTATGCCTCTACTTGACTAGCTCATTCATTAAAGATGGTTAAAGTTTCCTGACCATAGACATGTGTTGTCATTTGATGAATGGGATCACATCATTAGAGAATGATGTGATGGACAAGACCCATCCGTTAGCTTAGCATAATGATCGTTAAGTTTTATTGCTATTGCTTTCTTCATGACTTATACATATTCCTCTGACTATGAGATTATGCAACTCCCGAATACCGGAGGAACACCTTGTGTGCTATCAAACGTCACAATGTAACTGGGTGATTATAAAGATGCTCTACAGGTGTCTCCGAAGGTGTTTGTTGGGTTGGCATAGATCGAGATTAGGATTTGTCACTCCGAGTATCGGAGAGCTATCTCTGGGCCCTCTCGGTAATGCACATCACTATAAGCCTTGCAAGCAATGTGACTAATGAGTTAGTTACGGGATGATGCATTACGGAACAAGTAAAGAGATTTGCCGGTAACGAGATTGAACTAGGTATGAATATACCGACGATCGAATCTCGGGCAAGTAACATACCGATGACAAAGTGAATGACGTATGTTGTCATTACGGTTTGACCGATAAAGATCTTCATAGAATATGTAGGACCGCTGTTGGTTATTGACCGAAGATGTGTCTCGGTCATGTCTACATAGTTCTCGAACCCGTAGGGTCCGCACGCTTAATGTTCGATGATGATTTGTATTATGAGTTATGTGTTTTGTTGACCGAAGATTGTTCGGAGTCCCGGATGAGATCACGGACATGATGAGGAGTCTCGAAATGGTTGAGAGGTAAGGATTGATATGTTGGAAGGTGGTATTCGGACACCGGAATAGTTCCGGATCGTTTCGGGTATTTTTCAGAGTACCGGGAGGTTACCGGTGTTGGAAATATGCCCTAGAGGCAATAATAAAGTGGTTATTATTATATTTCCTTGTTAGTGATAATTGTCTATTGTTCATGCTATAATTGTGTTATCCGGAAACCGTAATACATGTGTGAATACATAGATCACAGAATGTCCCTAGTAAGCCTCTAGTTGACTAGCTCGTTGATCAATGGAGGTTATGGTTTCCTGACCATGGACATTAGATGTCGTTGATAACGGGATCACATCATTAGGAGAATGATGTGATGGACAAGACCCAATCCTAAGCATAGCACAAGATCGTGTAGTTCGTTTGCTAGAGCTTTTCTAATGTCAAGTATCATTTCCTTAGACCATGAGATTGTGCAACTCCCGGATACCGTAGGAATGCTTTGGGTGTATCAAACGTCACAACGTAACTGGGTGACCATAAAGGTGCACTACAGGTATCTCCTAAAGTGTCTGTTGGGTTGGCACGAATCGAGACTGGGATTTGTCACTCCGTATGACTGAGAGGTATCTCTGGGCCCACTCGGTAATGCATCATCATAATGAGCTCAATGTGACTAAAGAGTTAGCCACGGGATCATGCATTACGGAACGAGTAAAGAGACTTGCCAGTAACGAGATTGAACGAGGTATGGGGATACCGACGATCGAATCTCGGGCAAGTAACATACCGATGGACAAAGGGAATTGTATACGGGATTGATTGAATCCTCGACATCGTGGTTCATCCGATGAGATCATCGTGGAACATGTGGGAGCCAACATGGGTATCCAGATCCCACTGTTGGTTATTGGCCGAAGAGATGTCTCGGTCATGTCTGCATGGTTCCCGAACCCATAGGGTCTACACACTTAAGGTTCGGTGACGCTAGAGTTGTTATGGGAAATTGTATGTGGTTACCGAAGGTTGTTCGGAGTCCCGGATGAGATCCCAGATGTCACGAGGAGTTCCGGAATGGTCCGGAGGTGAAGAATTATATATGGGAAGTCCAGTTTCAGTCACCGGAATGGTTTCGGGGGTTATCGGTATTGTACCGGGACCACCGGAAGGTGTCCGGGGGTCCACCGGGTGGGGCCACCTGCCTCGGTGGGCGAAGTGGGCTGAGCAAGGGAGGGAACCAGCCCCTGGTGGGCTGGTGCGCCCCCCAAGGGGCCCAAGGCGCCTAGGGTTGGAAACCCTAGGGCGTGGGGCCGCCTCCCACCTGCTTGGGGGGTAAGTTTCCCCCCTGGCCGCCGCCCCTCCCCTTAGATGGGATCTAAGGGGGCCGGCCCCCTCTCCCCTTCTCCCTATAAATAGAGGGGGGGTGGGAGGGCAGCAGCACCTCATCCAAGGCGCAGCCCTCCCCCTCTCCAACACCCCCTCCTCCTCCATTGAGCTTGGCGAAGCCCTGCCGGAGAACTGCAAGCTCCACCACCACGCCGTCGTGCTGCCGGAGTTGTCTTCCCCAACCTCTCCCTCCTCCTTGCTGGATCAAGGCACGGGAGACGTCACCGGGCTGTACGTGTGTTGAACGCGGAGGCGCCGTTGTTCGGCGCTTAGATCGGAATCGACCGGGATCTGAATCGCTGCGTGTACGACTCCTCCAACCGCATTCTTGCAATGCTTCCGCATCGCGATCTTCAAGGGTATGAAGATGCACTCTCCTCTCTCTCGTTGCTAGTCTCTCCATAGATTGATCTTGGTGATGCATAGATTTTTTTTTGAATTATTACTACGTTCCCCAACAGTGGCATCATGAGCTAGGTCTATGCGTAGTTTCTATGCACGAGTAGAACACAAGTTGTTATGGGCATCGATTTTGTCAATTTACTTGCCGTTACTAGTCTTATCTTGATTCGGCGGCATCGTGGTATGAAGCGGCCCGGACCGACCTTACACGTACGCTTACGTGAGACAGGTTCCACCGACTGACATGCACTAGTTGCATAAGGTGGCTAGCGGGTGTCTGTCTCTCCCACTTTAGTCGGATCGGATTCGATGAAAAGGGTCCTTATGAAGGGTAAATAGAAATTGGCATATCACGTTGTGGTTTTGGCGTAGGTAAGAAACGTTCTTGCTAGAAACCTATAGCAGCCACGTAAAAAATTTGCAACAACAATTAGAGGACGTCTAACTTGTTCTTGCAGCATATGCCGTGTAATGTGATATGGCCAAAAGGATGTGATGAATGATATATGTGATGTATGAGATTGATCATGTTCTTGTAATAGGAATCACGACTTGCATGTCGATGAGTATGACAACCGGCTGGAGCCATAGGAGTTGTCTTAATTTATTGTATGACCTGCGTGTCAATGAAAAACGCCATGTAATTACTTTACTTTATTGCTAACCGTTAGCCATAGTAGTAGAAGTAATAGTTGGCGAGACAACTTCATGAAAACACGATGACGGAGATCATGGTGTCATGCCGGTGACGATGATGATCATGGCTCCCCGAAGATGGAGATCAAAAGGAGCAAAATGATATTGGCCATATCATGTCGCTATTTGATTGCATGTGATGTTTATCATTTTTTTTACATCTTATTTGCTTAGAACGACGGTAGCATAAATAAGATGATCCCTCGCTAAAATTTCAAGAAAGTGTTTCCCCTAACTGTGCACCGTTGCGAAGGTTCATTGTTTCGAAGCACCACGTGATGATCGGGTGTGATAGATTCTAACTTTCGAATACAACGGGTGTAAGCCAGATTTACACATGCAAAACACTTAGGTTGACTTGACGAGCCTAGCATGTACAGACATGGCCTCGGAACATGGAAGACCGAAAGGTCGAACATGAGTCGTATAGAAGATACGATCAACATAGAGATGTTCACCGTTAATGACTAGTCCGTCTCACGTGATGATCGGACACGGCCTAGTCGATTCGGATCATGTGTCACTTAGATGACTAGAGGGATGTCTATCTGAGTGGGAATTCATTGAATAATTTGATTAGATGAACTTAATTATCATGAACTTAGTCTAAAATCTTTACAATATGTCTTGTAGATCAAATGGCCCACGCTAATGTTGCCCTCAACTTCAACGCGTTCCTAGAGAAAACCAAGCTGAAAGACGATGGTAGCAACTACACGGACTGGGTCCGTAACTTGAGGATCATCCTCATAGCTGCCAAGAAAGCATATGTCCTTGAAGCACCGCTAGGTGACGCACCTGTTTTCCCAGCAACTCAAGACGTTATGAACGCCTGGCAGTCGCGTAGTGATGATTACTCCCTGGTTCAGTGCGGCATGCTTTACAGCTTAGAACCGGGGCTCCAAAAGTGTTTTGAGCAACACGGAGCATATGAGATGTTCCAATAGCTGAAAATGGTTTTCCAAGCTCATGCCCGAGTCGAGAGATATGAAGTCTCCGACAAGTTCTACAGTTGTAAGATGGAGGAGAATAGTTCTGTCAGCGAGCACATACTCAAAATGTCTGGGTTGCACAACCGCTTGTCTCAGCTAGGAGTTAATCTCCCGGATGACGCGGTCGTTGACAGAATCCTTCAGTCGCTTCCACCTAGCTACAAGAGCTTTGTGATGAACTTCAATATGCAGGGGATGGAAAAAACCATTCCTGAGGTATATTCAATGCTGAAATCAGCGGAGGTGGAGATCAAAAAGGAACATCAAGTGTTGATGGTGAATAAAACCACTAAGTTCAAGAAAGGCTAGGGTAAAAAGAACTTCCAGAAGGACGGCAAGGGAGTTGCCGCGCCCGGTAAGCAAGCTGCCGGGAAGAAGCCAAAGAATGGACGCAAGCCTGAGACTGAGTGCTTTTATTGCAAGGGAAATGGTCACTGGAAGCGGAACTGCCCCAAGTACTTAGCGGATAAGAAGGCCGGCAATACCAAAGGTATATATGATATACATGTTATTGATGTGTACCTTACCAGCGCTCGTAGTAGCTCCTGGGTATTTGATACCGGTGCGGTTGCTCACATTTGTAACTCAAAACAGGAGCTGCGGAATAAGCGGAGACTGGCGAAGGACGAGGTGACGATGCGCGTCGGGAATGGTTCCAAGGTCGATGTGATCGCCGTCGACACGCTACCTCTACATCTACCTTCGGGATTAGTTTTAAACCTCAATAATTGTTATTTAGTACCAGCTTTGAGCATGAACATTGTATCAGGATCTCGTTTGATGCGAGATGGCTACTCATTTAAATCCGAGAATAATGGTTGTTCTATTTATATGAGAGATATGTTCTATGGTCATGCCCCGCTGGTTAATGGTTTATTTTTATTGAATCTCGAACGTGATGTCACACATATTCATAGTGTGAATGCCAAGAAATGTAAGGTTGATAATGATAGTCCCACATACTTGTGGCACTGCCGCCTTGATCACATTGGTGTCAAGCGCATGAAGAAACTCCATGCAGATGGACTTTTGGAGTTTCTTGATTATGAATCATTTGACACGTGCGAACCATGCCTCATGGGCAAAATGACCAAGACTCCGTTCTCCGGAACAATGGAGCGAGCAACCAACTTATTGGAAATCATACATACTGATGTGTGCGGACCAATGAGCGTTGAGGCTCGCGGTGGTTATCATTATGTTCTCACCCTCACTGATGACTTAAGTAGATATGGGTATGTCTACTTAATGAAACACAAGTCTGAGACCTTTGAAAAGTTCAAGGAATTTCAGAGTGAGGTTGAGAATCAACATGACAGGAAAATAAAGTTCTTACGATCAGATCGTGGAGGGGAATATTTGAGTCACGAATTTGGCACGCACTTAAGGAAATGTGGAATTGTTTCACAACTCACGCCGCCTGGAACACCTCAGCGTAATGGTGTGTCCGAACGTCGTAATCGCACTCTATTAGATATGGTGCGATCTATGATGTCTCTTACCGATCTACCGCTATCATTTTGGGGTTATGCTTTAGAGACTGCCGCATTCACTTTAAATAGGGCACCGTCTAAATCCGTTGAGACAACACCGTATGAATTATGGTTTGGGAAGAAACCTAAGTATCGTTTCTGAAAGTTTGGGGATGCGATGCTTATGTCAAGAAACTTTAACCTGAAAAGCTCGAACCCAAATCGGAAAAATGCGTCTTCATAGGATACCCTAAGGAAACTATTGGGTATACCTTCTACCTTAGATCCGAAGGCAAGATCTTTGTTGCCAAGAATGGATCCTTTCTGGAGAAAGAGTTTCTCTCGAAAGAAGTAAGTGGGAGGAAAGTAGAACTTGATGAGGTACCCCCTCTTGAACCGGAGAGTAGCGCAGCTCAGGAAGATGTTTCTGTGATGCCTGCACCGACTAGAGAGGAAGTTAATGATGATGATCATGAAACTTCGGATCAAGTTGCTACTGAACTTCGTAGGTCCACGAGGACATATTCCGCACCAGAGTGGTACGGCAACCCTGTCCTGGAAATCATGCTGTTAGACAACGGTGAACCTTCGAACTATGAAGAAGCGATGGCGGGCCCGGATTCCAACAAATGGCTTGAAGCCATGAAATCCGAGATAGGATCCATGTATGAAAATGAAGTATGGACTTTGATAGACTTGCCCGATGATCGGCAAGCCATAGAGAACAAATGGATCTTTAAGAAGAAGACTGACGCGGATGGTAATGTGACCGTCTATAAGGCTCGGCTTGTCGCTAAGGGTTATCGACAAGTTCAAGGGGTTGACTACGATGAGACCTTCTCACACGTAGCGAAGCTGAAGTCCGTCCGAATCATGTTAGCAATTGCCGCATTCTATGATTATGAAATCTGGCAAATGGACGTCAAAACGGCATTCCTTAATGGTTTCCTTGAGGAAGAATTGTATATGATGTAGCCGGAAGGTTTTGTCGATCCTAAGAATGCTGCCAAAGTATGCAAGCTCCAGCGCTCCATCTATGGGCTGGTGCAGGCATCTCGGAGTTGGAACATTCGCTTTGATGAAATGATCAAAGCGTTTGGGTTTATACAGACTTACGGAGAAGCCTGTATTTACAAGAAAGTGAGTGGGAGCTCTGTAGCATTTCTCATATTATATGTGGACGACATATTGTTGATGGGAAATGATATAGAACTTTTGGAAAGCATAAAGGCCTACTTGAATAAGTGTTTTTCAATGAAGGACCTTGGAGAAGCTGCTTACATATTAGGCATCAAGATCTATAGAGATAGATCGAGACGCCTCATTGGTCTTTCGCAAAGCACATACCTTGACAAGATATTGAAGAAGTTCAATATGGATCAGTCCAAGAAGGGGTTCTTGCCTGTATTGCAAGGTGTGAGATTGAGCATGGCTCAATGCCTGACCTCGGCAGAAGATAGAGAAAAGATGAGTGTCATCCCCTATGCCTCAGCCATAGGGTCTATTATGTATGCCATGCTGTGTACCAGACCTGATGTGAACCTCGCCGTAAGTTTGGTAGGGAGGTACCAAAGTAATCCCGGCATGGAACACTAGACAGCGGTAAAAAACATCCTGAAGTACCTGAAAAGGACTAAGGATATGTTTCTCGTTTATGGAGGTGACGAAGAGCTCGTCGTAAAGGGTTACGTCGATGCTAGCTTCGACACAGATCTGGATGACTCCAAGTCACAAACCGGATACGTGTATATTTTGAATGGTGGGGCAGTAAGCTGGTGTAGTTGCAAGCAAAGCGTCGTGGCGGGATCTACATGTGAAGCGGAGTACATAGCAGCCTCGGAGGTAGCACAGGAAGCAATCTGGATGAAGGAGTTCATCACCGACCTAGGAGTTATTCCCAATGCGTCAGGCCCAATGACTCTCTTCTGTGACAACACTAGAGCCATTGCCCTTGCCAAGGAGCCTAGGTTTCACAAGAAGACCAGGCATATCAAGCATCGCTTCAACTCCATTCATGAACATGTTCAAGATGGAGACATAGATATTTGTAAAGTGCATACGGATCTGAATGTCGCAGATCCGTTGACTAAACCTCTTCCACGAGCAAAACATGATCAACACCAGAACACTATGGGTGTTCGATTCATCACAATGTAACTAGATTATTTACTCTAGTGCAAGTGGGAGACTGTTGGAAATATGCCCTAGAGGCAATAATAAAGTGGTTATTATTATATTTCCTTGTTCGTGATAATTTTCTATTGTTCATGCTATAATTGTGTTATCCGAAAACCGTAATACATGTGTGAATACATAGATCACAGAATGTCCCTAGTAAGCCTCTAGTTGACTAGCTCGTTGATCAATGGATGGTTATGGTTTCCTGACCATGGACATTAGATGTCGTTGATAACGGGATCACATCATTAGGAGAATGATGTGATGGACAAGACCCAATCCTAAGCATAGCACAAAGATTGTGTAGTTCGTTTGCTAGAGCTTTTCTAATGTCAAGTATCATTTCCTTAGACCATGAGATTGTGCAACTCCCGGATACCGTAGGAATGCTTTGGGTGTATCAAACGTCACAACGTAACTGGGTGACCATAAAGGTGCACTACAGGTATCTCCTAAAGTGTCTGTTGGGTTGGCACGAATCGAGACTGGGATTTGTCACTCCGTATGACTGAGAGGTATCTCTGGGCCCACTCGGTAATGCATCATCATAATGAGCTCAATGTGACTAAAGAGTTAGCCACGGGATCATGCGTTATGGAACGAGTAAAGAGACTTGCCGGTAACGAGATTGAACGAGGTATGGGGATACCGAAGATCGAATCTCGGGCAAGTAACATACCGATGGACAAAGGGAATTGTATACGGGATTGATTGAATCCTCGACATCGTGGTTCATCCGATGAGATCATCGTGGAACATGTGGGAGCCAACATGGGTATCCAGATCCCGCTGTTGGTTGTTGGCCGGAGAGATGTCTCGGTCATGTCTGCATGGTTCCCGAACCCGTAGGGTCTACACACTTAAGGTTCGGTGACGCTAGAGTTGTTATGGGAAATTGTATGTGGTTACCGAAGGTTGTTCGGAGTCCCGGATGAGATCCCAGACATCACGAGGAGTTCCGGAATGGTCCGGAGGTGAAGAATTATATATGGGAAGTCCAGTTTCAGTCACCGGAATGGTTTCGGGGGTTATCGGTATTGTACCGGGACCACCGGAAGGTGTCCGGGGGTCCACCGGGTGGGGCCACCTGCCCCGGTGGGCGAAGTGGGCTGAGCAAGGGAGGGAACCAGCCCCTGGTGGGCTGGTGCACCCCCCCAAGGGGCCCAAGGCGCCTAGGGTTGGAAACCCTAGGGGGTGGGGGCGCCTCCCACCTGCTTGGCGGGTAAGTTTCCCCCCTGGCCGCCGCCCCTCCCCTTAGATGGGATCTAAGGGGGCCGGCCCCCTCTCCCCTTCTCCCTATAAATAGAGGGGGGTGGGAGGGCAGCAGCACCTCATCCAAGGCGCAGCCCTCCCCCTCTCCAACACCCCCTCCTCCTCCGTTGAGCTTGGCGAAGCCCTGTCGAAGAACTGCAAGCTCCACCACCATGCCATCATGCTGCCGGAGTTGTCTTCCCCAACCTCTCCCTCCTCCTTGCTGGATCAAGGTGCGGGAGACATCACCGGGCTGTACGTGTGTTGAACGTGGAGGCGCCGTTGTTCGGCGCTTAGATCGGAATCGACCGCGATCTGAATCGCTGCGTTTACGACTCCTCCAACCGCGTTCTTGCAACGCTTCCACATCGCGATCTTCAAGGGTATGAAGATGCACTCTCCTCTCTCTCATTGCTAGTCTCTCCATAGATTGATCTTGGTGATGCGTAGAATTTTTTTTGAATTATTACTACGTTCCCCAACAACCGGAACCCCCCGGGAGAGGTAATGGGCCTCATGGGCCATAGGGGAGAGGGGACAGCCCACAAGGGGTGGCCGTGCACCCCCCATGGGAGTCCGAGTTGGACTAGGGAGGGGGCGGCGCCCCCCTTTCCCTCTCCTACTCCCTCTCCCTTTCCCCCTTTCCCACTCTGGAAAAAGGAAGGGGGAATCCTACTAGGACTAGGAGTCCTAGTAGGACTCCCCAAACTTGGCGCGCCCCTAGGGGGCCGGCCTCCTCCCTATCCTCCTTTATATACGGGGGTAGGGGGCACCCCAAAGTACAACAATTGTTCTCTTAGCCGTGTGCGGTACCCCCCTCCATAGTTTACTCCTCCAGTCATATTGTCGTAGTGCTGAGGCGAAGCCCTGCGCGGATCACATCACCATCACTATCACCACTCCGTCGTGCTGACGAAACTCTCCCTCGACCTTCTGCTGGATCAAGAGTTCGAGGGACATCATCGAGCTGAACGTGTGCTGAACTCGGAGGTGCCGTACGTTCGGTGCTTGATCGATTGGATTGCGACGACGTTCGACTACATCAACCACGTTAAGCTAACGCTTCCGCTTTCGGTCTATGAGGGTACGTGGACACACTCTCCCCCTCTCGTTGCTATGGGCGTAGGATTTTTTTTGAAATTGCATGCTCCGTTCCCCAACATTAAGTTCATGGAGAAATGGAGTAATGCAATAAGAATGATGACATGATGTAGACAAGATCTATTTATGTAGAAATAGACCCCATCTTGTTATCCTTAATAGCAACAATACATACGTGTCGCTTCCCTTTCTCTCACTGGGATCAAGCACCGTAAGATCAAACTCATTACAAAGCACCTCTTCCCATTACAAGATAAATAGATCAAGTTGGCCAAACAAAACCCAAATATCAGAGAAGAAATACGAGGCTATAAGCAATCATGCATATGAGAGATCAAAGAAAACTCAAATAACTTTCATGGATAAAAACATAGATCTGATCATAAACTCAAAGTTCATCGGATCCCAACAAACACACCGCAAAAAAGAGTTACATCATATGGATCTCCAAGAGACCATTGTATTGAGAATCGAACAAGAGAGAGAAAGCCATCTAGCTACTAACTACGGACCCGTAGGTCTACAAAGAACTACTCACGCATCATCAGAGAGGCACCAATGGACATGATGAACCCCTCTGAGATGGTGTCTAGATTGGATCTGGTGTTTCTGGAACTTGCGGCGGCTGGAATTGATTTTCGTCCACTCCCCTAGCGTTTCTGGAATATTGGGGTATTTATAGAGCAAAGAGGTGGTGCGGGAGGCCACCGAGGTGGGCACAACCCACCTGGGCGCGCCTGGGCCTCCAGGTGTGCCCTGGTGGGTTGTGCCCCCCTCGGGGCACCCCCAGGTGCTTCTCCGGCCCACTGGATGTCTTCTGGTCCAAAAAAAATCCACAAAAAGTTTCGCTCCGTTTGGACTCCATTTGGTATTGATTTCCTTTGATGTAAAAACATGCAGAAAACAACAACTGGCACTGGGTACTATGTCAATAGGTTAGTACCAAAAAATGATATAAAATGACTATAAAATGATTGTAAAACATCCAAGAATGATAATATAACAGCATGGAACAATAAAAAATTATAGATACATTGGAGACGTATCAGGCATTATTGACGTTGTTAGAGTCGTTGGAACAACACAGTATGAGCCCGCAAACCGGCCACGGTGGGGCGAAGCCCTTGAACCGTACGCGGCAAGGCGGAGGCAGTCATCGTAGTCAGTATAGATAACGCTATGATGTACGCGTTGGCGGAGTGATGAGGTCGGCTCGGTAAGGTGACAGCTTGAAGCAGTCATCGATTTATCTGCATACATAAAGTGGTATGATAATCCACAAGTATAGGGTATCACGACAGTCTTCGAGGGTAGTATTTCACCCAAATTTGTTGATTCAACACAAGGGGAGCCAAAGAATATATATGAGCCTTAGAGTAGAGTTGTCAATTCAACCACACCTAGTAAATAATATTTCTACAACAAAGTGTTTAGTAGCACAGTAGTTTGATAGTTTTGATAGTAGCAGTAACAGTAGTAATAGTAACTGTTGGGAAACGTAGTATAAAACAAAATTTTTGCACCTACGATCACCCAAGATCAATATTAAGATGCATAACGGGTTGGGATCATGATAGTTACCGTCCCCGAGTTGCAGCGGAAGAAGAACGTGTCGGTGTATATTGTACTTGGCGTCTCTCAAACCGTCGATGAATGATCCCTCGTACTGCCCACAAATGATCCCTCGAACCAAAGACCAAAAGCACTGCTTCTCTACTTGGTTGCAAGCGTGCAACCTTCACGATCCGACAGTGCTTCATCGTCCAGAGCTAATCGTCGCCGGAGAATTAGAGGGAGGAGATTAGAACCACATTGGGCTTGTAATTATGAGGACAAGAGGATTAGCCAAGCTCTAATTAGTTAACTAGGACCAACTAGAACATGAACTAGAAGAACTAGAGGAGGCTCCAAAACTTGTATGTCCCATAGAGCAAAACCCCCTAGTATATATAGGTTGGAGGAGGAGGAGAGGGAAGCCACCAAGGGGGGAAAGTCCCCCTTGGGGAGCCGGCCATGGGGACTCCCTTCCCTTGTGCAATTCTGCCCCCAACAAGGAAGGGGGGGGGGGGGTGCGCCTTCCTACTTGGGCCTTTGTGGCCCAAGTTGCCTTCCACCTCTTGGCCTTTTTAGGTCCGTTGATATTTAAATTAAATATAAAATATGCTAAATACCTCTAGACCATTATATATACATATATGTGTGTGTGTGTGTCTTGCCTATTCTACTAATATATATATATATATATATATATATATATATATATATATATATATATATATATACACGGTGAGCACTGCACGCTCAACTCAAGTGCACTGCATCATTGTACGGTGAGCACTGCAATTCTTTACGGGAGAACTGCTTCATTTTTTGGCGGTCCGCCCGTCTGTTCTATGTGGAATCAGGTGTTGCGGGATGATTTAATTTGTTTCTGGATGCCATTTGACCTTTTTCCTTTGTAATTTGCTGGAAAAACGACTAAAATCTGGGCAAATCGAGCGATTTGGCGGACGAGCTTTGCTCCGTTCGTTCGTGTTTGCGTCGAATGCGACTTTTTTGCACTCGGATGTTTTTTGTTAGTAGGAATTCTTTGATTGCGTTTGTTTAATCACCCCCTTTAATCTACAATTTGTGTAATTTTTAGGACTTAGTTTTCAATTTTTGCGAAATCGATTGTGTGGGTGTGTGAGCTTCGTCCGCTCCTCTGTTCTTGTTGTTTTTTTGGATTTTGTGCGTCGATGCATTTTTGAATCTTGTGATTAGTGTCTCTGTTTGGTTGGAATTCATTGTATTGCGGCTGTAATCTTCATATTTTGGTTTGCAATTTTAAAGAAGAGCACATGCTGTTAATCCAGTGGCCGTGTGTTCGATGTAAATTTTTGCGGGGTATTTTTGAAAATTGAGTGATTGCGTAATGTTTAGTTGAGTTATCGAAGTACGAGTGAATTGTCGGCTCTTTTTGTCTCCCACGTGTCTGGATTTGTACTGCTTCAATTTTATTGTTGCAGTTCTGGCATACGTTGTAGTGCACTGCATTTTCGTTAGTAGTGGACTTCGTTGTAGCTGTATTACAGTGGTCATGGCAGCTTATGAGATTTCTCTTTTCTTAAACTACATTCTGTGTTTTAGAGAACTGCATAATATGCACTTTCGTACTACATTAGCAATATTGTTAATCTGCTATTCTGCTATTAGAATAGATGGTCTATTTTGTGCTGGTGTTAGCTGAATAGTTATTATGACAATTTTTTTGAACTGCATACTATGAGAATTCTTTTGAACATCATATGTTAACTGCAAAGTTTCGTCCATTCGCATTGCATTGTTTCTGTTCAGAGGACTGCATTTTTTTATATTTAGGACCACACTATGTATATTAGAGAACTGCATTTCTGTCACCAACAACTTGTCTAAAAGGGTGATAAAATGATGGAGACGAGGTCGCATCCATTAATAAGGCACCGTTCAAAGTGTCTGATGGACATAATTTTAAAAGCATACATCATAAGCAAAGCATTAGAAATATGCCACAGATGGCTTGCTTTATCTTAGACAGCCTACAATGCAAATATTGTAAACTTCAGTGAGTCTTCTTCTTTGTAGAAAAACACCATGGCCACTTCTCCGGCCTCAAAGCCATTCTGGGAGACAAAATGTTTCCAGCCAGTAGTTATGTTGATGTAGTCTTCAGAGTCAATGTGGTAGTCAACTTGCATGTTTGCATACCCATTCTTGTGTTGTGTCTCCAAAGTAACCTTCCCTGAACTCGGAGCAGGAAACCTTATTGTGGATGGCAGTTTCTGCATTTTGGCATGCATGGAAAAAGAATTTTTATAAGTAAACACCAAATGTTTTTCTTTATATTAGGATGATCTGTTATGTTGACTTAAATATGTACATATATATGACTACTATTTAAGAAAGTGGTTGCAATGCATGAACAAAATTATATATGAAATTGACCTCTAGTTTTAGTAGAATATATATTATATTGTAACATGTTTGCACTGCAAGGTCATTTTCAGTGTACTTCGTTAGCATGTTAAGAGAACTGCAACACTGATCTATGGAACCTCTTTTTTGTTCGTGTGTTAGGGTTCTGATCTAACTAGTGTTGTCACCTGGTGTGGTACTGAAGAAAAATAGGTAGAACTTTCTAGTCTTAATAGCTGACAAATCTGAACAACAACACAGATCTTTGTATTGCTGATACTACTAAACATATTGATGGAGATATACATTCAGATGTGGATTTGCAGCCTAGATTGGATCAAAAATTATGAGGGAAAAAACATACCCATCTTTCCTGTAGGTCTGTGGATGTGAGGCGATGAAGAAATGGTGCCCGAAACCCCCTGTTGGGTATCATCAGGCACCCGAGCTTGCTGCGCCACTCGGTGTTGGTGAGCTCCAGACCATCGGCGTACACGCATGTGTCTGCTATCAGCGCCATCCTTGCCAAGCACCCACACGAACAGTCCATGGCGGGTTCAGTGGAAATTCAAAGAACAGTTGGGGATGGGCGGAACCCTAGATCTACGATTTGAATAAGAAGAGGAATGGGGGAGGAGTTGTGTGAGTCCGGAGCACGAATGGATAGGTTTTTATGCAGCCAATTGAGCAATGAGAGTAATAAATGTTGTGGTTGGTGTTAGGTGGTGGAAGGATTCTGATTCAGTCTACAAGAATGCATTTGAGAAGCAACAACACTGCTTACTTGAGTCTAACGAACTGCATTTTGTATGTAAATGAACTGCAGAATGCGTGGATTGTGTTAGTGTTTTTGTTTTCCTAGCTATTGATTTTATTTTAATGGGCCGTGGTTTTTCGTGGTATGTGGGAATGTTTTTATATTTAGTGGCCTCTCTTTGCGTGTTGGGCCTGTGTTGGGGAGCAAAGACGCATTCGGCCCAAGTAGGCCTGCCAGCACGACTGGTTCGCGGTGCGCTGTGTGTGCGCGCTAATGTCTAGTCCCACCTCGCCCACCGAGAGTGCGCCAGACCGGTTTATAAGCGCTGGCGAGGCAACGCCTTCGAACTCCTCTGGTTACTGATTGGGCGCTTATACATGGCGCTCTCTGCACTATTTCCGCTGACCTGTGGGCCCTTGTGTGCCCGGACCCACGCATCATGGCTGAGAACGGACTCGCCTGTGTCCGAAAGCGGGCGCGTAACCTAGTATGAGACTGGCCGGGTCCTGGGTTCACCTGGGTGGTCAATTTTTTTTCTTCATATTTTTCCTCTTACATATCTTAGGGCGTGCACTGCTTAGTTAGATCATTTTGCATTGCATTCATCAGGATTCTGTACTGCATGTGCCCACATTTCACACCACATATGCAGGAGCATTTTTGCACTACATGCATCATATTTGTGCACTTAATTTTGGTCCAATTTTTCTTATTGTTTTTCCTCTTACGTATCTTTCTAATACAGGGTGTGCACTGCTTAGTTAGATCGGTGTGCACTGCATTCGTCAGAATACAATACTGCATGTGCCCACATTTCGGACTATATATGCAGGAGCATTTTTGCACTGCATGCATCCTTTTTGTGCACTGCATCTTTGTCCAATTTTTCTAAGTGTTTTTCCTCTTACGTGCCTTTCTATTATACTGTGTGCACTGCATTCGTCAGAACACAGTACTGCATGTGCCCACATTTTGCAATGCATGCATCACTTTTGTGCACCGCACCTTCGTCTGTTTGTGCACTGCTCGAATCACATACTTTGTGTGCATTGCAGTATGTTGTAATATTGAACTCTAGTTTTGTAGTTGATATAAAGTTTTTCATAACATAAGCAAAGTTCATCATTACAAGCCATTATGTATGATAAGCAAGCTAAGTTCAGCAAAAGCAAATGATCACAAGCAAACTAACTTTACATAAGCAAAGAACAGAAAGCAAATTTGATGGTAAATCTAAAATGATGCGAGCAATGTTGGAGATACTTTCTTGGTCGGCACCGTCTGCTTCTTCACCAGGTGAAATCTCCCCAGCTCCTAGCACACTTCTTGGGGGGCTCCTCCTTCTCCAGCTTTGCACAGCGAAGCCCGTCCTGGGTGAGGGTGATGCGGTTCCATATCTCGTATGCTACATAGGCGTCCTTTGCCGCGTACTCGATGTGCCTCATGGACAGGGGCAGGGAGCCCCATCGTCTGTGTTCTTCGTCGGTGATCTTCTTCTTCATGTTGTTGTAGTAGTTGTCGACGAGCATGCCGACGATGTTTGCAAGGGAGTCCAACTCCTTGGTGGCCTCGGGCACCCTCCATTCCTTCTGGATGTCGACGAAGTTGGCAACCTCCAGATTGACACGCTCGAGCGTGGTTTTGTCGCTACCGATGGAGAAGCCAGCAAACGTGTACCTGGGGTCGGCGAGGAAGTTGTCGAAGACGGTGCACTTTTCAGCGGCGCTCAGTTGGAAGAGCAGCACCGACTGAGTCTTGCTGACGGAGAGTTGGACGAGGGCGGGTTTCTGCGTCTCGTCAGGCTCGTTGGTGTACTCCAGATCAATTCCGACGATCTTGTGGCGCTGGAGCCTGAGGTGGCGCTCGTACTGCTCGAGGGAGGTCACCATCTGCTTCTTGTCGTTGGTGTGGATCACGTGCAACTTGGTGTTGCCGTGGGCCTCCACGTTCTTGTACTCGTCGATGAACCCCATCGCCAGTAGTAGGGCTTGGTGTCTTCTGTGGAGATTGATGAGATGGAGGGATTTGGTGGCAGGGTAATGGTGACTTGCGTTGTTGTGGATGAGAAAGCCTTGGCGGGGGTCTAAATTTAAGGGGGGAGATGGCCGCAGCGGATGAACTGCACGATCTCGCTGACGATGTGGTTGTTCAGATCGTGGGTTGGGGTTGCGCCTGTGATCGTGGGTTTGTGGCGATTCAACCGCTCGGATTGGGTGGTTGTCTCCGAACGTGGTTTTATTTTATTTTTCATCAGTAAAATTTGTTAACCACCATGTTTTCTCTGAACGAGCATTGTCCCATTATATGTATTATACGTGTTTCCGAACTGCATTGCTTATGGTACCGTACTGCTTCGTGTAATACAACACACTACATTGTCGAGAGCTGCGTACTGCACCTGTTTGCGTGTACTTGCTGCAGCCCCTGGCACGGGTGGGGGAGGGGGGGTTGGGGGGACCCCCCTTTTTTTGGGACACTTATTTCAAGGTAGACTTTTTTTCGGACGCGTTATCTTAACACGCGTGTTGTTTTTTTGACTTTAACTGTTTTTACGAACTGCATGTATTTATTTGTTTGACTGTCCGAACTTCATTTTCCAGCATAGTGAACTGCATCTGGTACGAACTTCTTTGTTTTGATCTGGTCCGTCGAATTTAGCCGAGCCATTTTGGGCCGGCCCGTTTATGTTACCCTTTCCCATGTGGGCCTCACACGTGGCCCTCCCAAGCGCTCCCACTGCTCCGCTCATAGGGAGAGACCGAAAAGAAACCTCTCCCCTCTCTTGCAGCGCATCCCGAAACATCTCTCCCTTGAGCAAAACCGCCGTCGCCCGCAGCAGAAAGGCTGGAAGGAATACATCATTGAGAGTGGCCTGAAGTCTCAGCAAGTTGTTGTCCTCAACTTTTTTGAACTCGAGGATCATATGGTTAGAATCACGTTTGACGTGATTGGTTAAGGTTATGAGGTTGATTGTAATAAGTACTTTTGTGTATCGAATGCTTCATCTTTTGACGCGATTGTAATAAGTACTTTTGTGATCTGAACCGCCTGGCTTATAAGTCAGAACTTCGTGCTGTCTATGAGCTAACTGCATTTTTTTTGGGTTTGTGGATCAAAGTGCGTCAATGTTTACTCCAGACTACTATATATATGGTTTTCTCTATACATCATTTCTCTCGTATGGTTTAGTGGAAGAACTCAAAGTCAGCAGGAAATTCGTGTTTACACAAAATTAAACTGCTACATAAGCCATACAGATATGCAAACTGCTATATATATGATTAATTTATTGAACTGCATCTATTTGGTCGTTAACCTGCTGCTTCTTCGTGGTGATTGGAGTGCGTCTAATGTTGCACTTTGTCTTGTTTTTCGTGGCGGTGTTGCCGCTTCTTGTCTTTGCACCATTGTGTTTTTAGCCCCTCACGTGCTGGTTGATGGCAGTTTTTGTTTTCTAGCGTTGTGAACTACAACCTTCTTTGCTCCTCGCGTGCTAGTTGATAGCGGTTTTTGTTTTCCAGCGCTGTGAACTGCAACCTTTTGCGCTCCTACCTTGTTTTTTGTATGTGATGTCATTCTTAGTTGTTTCTGTACAGCAGCATTCGCTTCTGTTCTCCGTCTTTTGTCTGGTGGTCTTGTGGGCAGTGTTTCTTCATGTTCTTCGTCCTCTTCACTCTCTTCTTCTTCCTCCTCCTCTTCTTCATCTGCTTCTTCATAAGCCACTTCTTCTTCAGTTGTATCACCTTCTTCTTCTGTGATTTCATCTTCTTCGTCTTCCTCATTTTGTGATCTTGTTCTTTTGGGGCAGGTTCTTGAATTGTGTCTCTTCCTCTTTTTGCAGATGCTGCAACATCTCGGTTTTGTCCATTTCTTAGTGTTGTCAGCGGAATCTCTATTTGGTTGTGCATCGCCATGGGCATGGTTTTCTTGTTCATATCTTTTTTACATGTCCTGGAATTGTGGCCGTTGATGGCATTACATGTCTTGCACCTTCTTATTCCCAGTGGCTGACCATCACTGTCCAGCTCAGGCTGCGGCTTACTATTTTTGTCATCATTTTTCTCCTTGCATGCAGCCTTTTTTTGTGTTGCATCGCCCCTTTTTCCCTCCCTCTTGTGTTTGAAACAGGAGGTGGAAGAATTGTTTCTTTTTTTATTGCAGCTATTGTGCTGTGTCCTGCTTTTTTTACTTGCTCGGTATTCTTGTCAAGCTGGGAATTCTCTGCTTGTTTTATTTTTGCTGCTTCTTCTTCTTCTTCCTCTTCTTCTTCATTGAGCACATCAACTTCCTAGATCAGTGCCCTCATACCAGACAACGTCTTGTGGTACCCGGCGTCGAACCTTATCGCTCTGTTTGCAAGGTCCATTGCTGTTTCTGACAGCAATTTTCTATGGCAAAATAGTGAACTTCCATCTGGTGCTGTTTGTTCGTAGTCTCTTCTGTCAAACATTGGATTTGATCTTGCGTTCCGGGTGTATCATGCCTTGCCCTATCAAATGCATCTGATCTATTGTAGTGGTGTACGAGGTTCTTTGTCGGGTTCTCAGGGCACCCTTCTGCTCTGAATGCAGTGCTGCGGTAGAGTGTTTCTTTGAAATCGGCAAAAACTGCCCTTGTATACACTTTTGACAGCTGAACTTCAAACCCGAACTGGGTTGTTGTCTTTATCTCTGACTGCATGATCAGAAATGCAGTGTTACGAATCAGAGAAATGAAAATATTGTTTGTTTTTGTAGTTATATTTAGCGGTTTTTATGGACATTTTATTTACCTGATTTCCTACTATCTCTGTGTGCTCGACGACCTTCCTGGTCTGAATGCACTTGTCCACCTGTTGAGCAAACAGATGGAGATCATGCTTCTCTTTGACGAAGTTTTTCTTCAATATGCGGTTCATGCTCTCGCTTCTCTATGTGGAAGTCATCCTAGCACAGAAAATTTCCTTGTAGTAAGCTGAGATCCACTCATGCCTGTCATCCCACAGCGAATTCATCACTTCGTCGTTTTGCAAGTTGTATTTCTGCATGAGGTCCTTCCGTGCCCGTTCAAATTCTGATGGCATTAGTGGGTGGTTTAGCACCGCAGTGAGTTCATCCTTGAGTTTCTCGTGCGCCTTGTACAGCAAGGCGAGGTGGTCTTTGTACTTCTTCATGATGTGCCACCATCACAACTTATGTAATGTATCCGGGAGGCTAGTTTTTAATGCTGCCTTCATTGAAGAACATTGGTCTGAGAGGCACAAGTAGTGTTTTTTTATTAAGTTGTTTATGTGTAAGAAAGACGAAAGAAATAGAAGTGTACCAAACAAAGGTAAGTATACAGGTGTTGTATTGTACCTGTGAGCATGCAGATTGGCGGCTTGTAGTTCATACACCTTAAGAATGTTTTGAAAACTCACTCGAACGACAGTATCGTTTCATCTCACACAAGAGAAACAACAAATATGGTGCTCTGTAGATGATAGTTCACTCCCACGAAGACTCCCAGCAGCATGTGGAATTTGTTAGTTTTATATGTCGTGTCAAATGTAACACAGTCTCCAAAATCTTCATATGATCCTTTGCAACTTGCGTTGGCCCAAAAGATGTTTCTTACATGATTATCTGCATCAACATCGTAATCGTAGAAGAACTCTGGGTTGATCTTCTGCATCTTCTCAAAGAAATCTAGAAGTTTCCTGACGTCATCTTGAGACTCTTCTCTGGCAAACTTCTGTTTCCTGCATTTCAAACACAATGCAAACTCATCTCATCAAACAGGAAATAATTACCCACAGAATGCTCAAGCGATATGTTCTGTGACATGCTTACTTGTTGACCCAGTTGCGGCTAGTATGTCCCATGAACTGCAGACCACCGGACATACGCGACAACGTTTACATCATCTGTGTGTGTGTGTGTGGTTGTCCAGCTGCATGTCCTTCACCAACTGGTCAATCAACGGATCGTCTCTTTTGTGTGAGTGCATGTGCAAAAGCATCCCGGGGCTTTCTAGCATATTGTGACTATGGTTGAGCTCAACCATTTCTATCACAAATCTGCCATTCTTCCTCTTTTTCACTCTAATTCTTGCCTTGCAGCCAATCCTTTTTGATGTCTTCTCACATTTCCGGTCATAATCTGACATAGTCTGCTTGTGCGTCCCTTCTCTTGAGTAGACAATGTATGCATTTGTCTTGTGTTTTGCCCTCTTGCGTATGCCAAACCCTGCATATCTTGCATAAGTGTTGTAAAAGTCCCATGCATTGTCGTACGTGGTGAACTTCATTCCAGCGGCAGGTATGAGGTTCAGCGGCATGCTTTTATCCTGCATCACGCGCAATGCTCTATGAGACAAAGTGTACTGTTTTGTTTAAATACGAGGACTGCATATGAGTTAAGAAAGCACTGCAATGTTACCAAGTTTTTGGAAGAGTCGACTGTATTAGATGTCAGGCCAAACTTCACAAGAAAAATCAGTGTGCACTGCAATGTTATCTGAATGGACTACGAATATTTTTTTTTCAGGACATAAACTTACATGTGTGTAATGTCATTCATCCGATGGCGTTTGCAGCTCGCCGGGTTGTATTGGACATGGCGGGGTTATAGCAGATCTGTGTAGTTGAGGATCTCGCGGAGGCAATAGTGTGGAGGACTTGTACCTGCCGTTGACTTCTGACCGAGGCACCCTTGGTGGTCGCAATGTTGAAGTTGATGCAGCAGGCCCACTCGGAGCTCTGTTTTTTGGTGGAGCATGTGCATGCTGAGCTCTGTTTTGTGGTGCAGCAGGTGGATGCTGAGCTCTGTTTTGTGGTGCAGCAGGTGGACGCTGAGCTCTGTTTTGTCGTACAGCAGGTGGACGCGGAGGTAATCCAGTGTTGTGGTGATGTTTCACTGGATTGGTTTGAAATTGTTGGAGCGGCGGCACATCATCATAATCATCATCTTCTGCAACATCATGGTCAACAACATCATCTTTGTTTGTTCGGACATGCTGTCCAAATGTAGTGAATTCGTGCTTGTACTCTGGGTTGAGAACTGTTATTGGCTCATCTTCATCATCCTGTACATGAGTGCCCTCCCACATGAAGGTGACATCGTCGCCATCTTCGACTACCTCTTCTTCCTGCAAAAAATCTTCTTCCGGAGAGTATTGCACCCTGTTTGTTGTCGTGAAGAATCCTCGAGGAATCTTAGGGGTAACCCAGCCAGTGTCTCTTCTGGAAGAAGCTTTACTCTTCTGAAAGTTGATGGTCCCTAGGTTGTCAATTATGCGCGGCATTTAGTATCTGCTGAACATCATTTCCTGTACAAAACGGCCGAGCTGCATTGTCAGGTAAAACAAACTGAATCATACGAACTGCAATGTGTTTGAAATGGTACTGTGAACTAATGCACGTGGACTGCGTCATCCCGCATGGTGAACTAAAGTAACCGCATTGCATCATTATCCATGGTGAACCTATACAACCGTACAGCATAACCGAGCAACTGCACTGCAATTTTATTCATGGCGAACTGAAGTAACCGCACTGCATCGTTTTCGGAGGCGTACTGGACTACGTGTACTGCTTTGTCTGGAATAAGTAAACTGAGGGAGATGAGGAAGTGTACTGCTTACCTCATGTTGCAGTGCTTTCTTGCGTTTGCAGGAGGAAGTTCCCTTCTCGTCTGTCTGCACCACTTTTTCTCTCACCCATGTAGTCCACTTGCCTTTCAGAAGTTCATGAGTGTTCTGGACGTTGCTCAAGGTGAGTGGAGACGGAGGATTTGCTCTGAAGGTCGTTGCAGCCTTAATCCAAGAAGCTGCCATGGATGAAGGAACCTTGTGCACAGTCCTCCTTCCTCGAATTGGTGTTATGTCGAGGCAGCACCAATCCACATCTGATGAAGGACAAGTAATTGAAGATGCACCGCTCAACGCCATGGAACAAGGCCCGGAGGAGATCGGCGGTGGCGCTACCGAGCTGCTTCCGCGGAAGAAGGCCGATATGCGAGCGGGGGAGACGCTCCTCGGTTGCTGCCGCATAAGAAGGCTGAGAGGCGATGGGCAGCGGCGCTGCTTGGCCGCTACCGCGGAAGAAGGCCGCGAGGGGAGGGGCGGCGTCGCTGTTGGCCGTCGCCGCGGAAGGATGCCACGAGGGGAGGGGCGGCGTCGCTATTGGCCGCTGCCGCGGAAGGAGGCCGGGAGGGGAGTGGCGGCGGCGCTCCCAGGCCGCCACCACGGGAGAAAGCGGGGAGGGGAGGGGCGGCATCACTCCCAGGCCGCCGCCGTGGTAGAAGGCGGGGAGGGGAGGGGCGGCGGCGCTCCCAGGCCGCTGCCGCGGTAGAAGGCGGGGAGGGGAGGGGTGGCGGCGCTCCCAGGCCGCTGCCGCGGTAGAAGGCGGCGAGGGGAGGGGTGGCGGCGATCTGGTGGGGGATGTGCAGAATAAGCTGGGTGTTATCAGAATAAGACTCTTAAGGGGTGTTATCATAATAGACCCACCCTATATATATATATATATATATATATATAACATCTCCGTAAACATTTTCCACCTATATATTATTTATCGGTAATACCCGGTATTACCCGATACTCTTCGAAACCCTTCCGGTGACCCCGAAACGCTTTCGAATCCTCTCGGAACTATTCCGAATATTCATGAAATAATTGCAAAAATATATTCACATGACTCCCGCACTCCTAACACTCAACAGATCATGATTGCCTTAAGCTTCTGACCCCGTAGTTTCGGTAACTCATAGACATGAACGAAACCGTTCGTTCAATGACCGACAACGGGACCGTGGACGTCCATATCAGTTCCTATGAGTACAGGAATGATATTCGAGTGAACCTTTGGTTATCATGTGATGTTCTCTTTGCTTCGCGATACTTTACAAAACCTGGGATGCATCGGTATCCTCCCGAGTCATCACCATGCTCGTTATACCAAAATCCTCGTTACCGGTTTTGTTCTTCTTTCTCGTTATTGTGTTCCGGCATCCCCGTGATGAAGTCACGTGTGTCTGGATAGACGATGATCGATGCCGTCACACCAAGAGGGCCTTAAGAATATCTCTCCATTCTCTAAGGAGAAAATCCCAATCTCGAGCTATCTGGCCACTTGTCAAACTTTACGATAAACCTGTACGTTGTCGTTATGATCACCGTGTTACAGGTGATGTTTGAGCAACCCCAAAGCTCACCGTATGGTAATAAGTGACCACGATACTCTCATGGTCAAAGGAGCAATATCACATGTTAACACTCCATGTTATTACAATTGAAAGCAGACGATATAAACTCAATTCATAACAAACAAGATTGGGTCAATTCAATATGATTGTTCTTCCAACGTCATAATCTCAATGTTGTTTTAGGATCATCCTTACACCTAACGATATCCTAAGATCCGGAAAACATGATCACCAACAACACTTGACCTAGTCTTAGTGGCGAGACTAGGAACCTTTTATTTTATCTTTTATCACTCCACATGTGCATATGAGTTTTCCACTGAATCACATATTCCAGGATCATAATAGTTATAGCATAGAATATAAGCTCTTTAATTATGAATATGGAAATATAATAATAGAAATATTATTGCCTCTAGGGCATATTTCCAATAGTAACGAGAACGGTAACAAAAGTAGTTTGTGATGATTGTAACAACAACATCAATAGTAACTTAGCAAAGACCAATATGAGAAAAGCGTAGGCATTGGATCAGCGATGGATATTTGTGTTGGATGATATTCATCATATAATAGTCACAACCTAGAGTGATACACAATAGCTCCAATTCATCAATTCAATGTAGGCATGTATTTCATATATAGTCAACCGTGCTTATAATAAGAACTTGCATAACATCTTTTGTCCTACCCTCCCGTGGCAGCGGGGTCCATAAGGAAACTAAGGGATATTAAGGCCTCCTTTTAATAGAGAACCAAAAAAAAAGTATTAACACATGGTGAATACATAAACCCCTCGAATTACAGTCATCCCCAGAGAGTATCCCAACTATTATTACTTTAGGGTCTATGGATCAGAACAATAACAAGTGCATATAACTAGCAGATAGGATCAAAAACTCAAATATATTCATGAAAACATAGAGGGTTCAGATATGAAATCATGGCACTCGGGCCCTAGTGGCAAGCATTAAGTATAGCAAAGTCGTAGTAACATCAATCTCAGAACACAGTGGATACTAGGGATCAAGCCCTAACAAACTGACTTCATTACATGACAAATCTCATCCTACTCCATCACCGTTCGGCAAGCCTACAAAGGAATTACTCATTCCCGGTGGTGAGCATCATGGAATTGTTGATGGAGAAAGGTTGATGATGACGACGGTGATGAATCCCCCTCTTCGGAGCCCCGGATGGACTCCATATCAGCCCTATCGATGAAGAACAGGAGGTGGAGGCGACTCCATATCGTAAAACACGATGGTTCCTTCTCTCCGATTTTTTTTCTCCACAAGACGGTACTTATGGAGTTGGAGTTAGGGCTAACGGAGGCCTATGGGACCCATAAGCTCACAGGGCGCGTCCTAGGGGGGAACCCCTGAGCTCGTGGCTCTCTGGTGCCCCCTCTAATAGTTGTCTTCGCCAATATTTTTTTTATATTCTGGAAATAATCTCCGTAAATTTTCAGCTCAATCCAAGAACTTTTATTTCTGCACTGAAATAACACCATGGTAGTTCTGCTGAAACAGCTTCAGTCCGAGTTAGTTTCATTCAAATCATGCAAATTAGAGTCCAAAACAAGAGCAAAAGTGTTTGGAAAAGTAGATAGTTTGAGACGTATCAACTCTCCGAAGCTTAACTCATTGCTTGTCCTCAAGCAATTCAGTTGACAAACTGAAAGTGATAAAGAAAAACTTTTACAAACTCTTTTGTTCTCGTTGCTGTATATATACTTAAATAGTGTTTAGGTTTTTAGCAAATATTATGAACTAACCATGTGAATGATAACACTTAGATCTCACATTTACTCATGACAATAACATAACCAACTAGCGGGCAATAATAAGATATCTCGGATACCAAAAATTTGTCAAAACAATCATGATATAATATGATAACATGGTATCTCACTATCCCTTTGTGAGACCGCAAAACATAAATGCAGAGCACCTCTGAAGTTCAAGCAGCGACTAAACATTGTAATTCATGGTATAAGAGATCCAGTCATGGTCACATCCAACATTAACTAGACTCAATGCATGTTAAACTAAGAATGACAATAGCACTCTCCAAATTGGTGCTTGAATGAGAAGGTGATGACCCAACAATAAAAGTAAATAGCATGAAAGTAAACAGAAAGGCCCTTCGCAGAGGGAAGTAGAGATTTGCAAAGGTGCCAGAGCTCGAACCTTAAAACAGAGATGAATACATTTTGAGAGGTGTGCTTTTCCTATCAATGTCACGACAAAGGATTTCAATATCTTCCATGCTAAACACATTATCGATGGTTCCCATGTGGAAAGGTAAAGTTTACTCCCCCTCAACCATACAAACACAAGCCATGGCTAGCCGAATCCTCGAGTGCCCTCCAAACAATCAACTTTCCGAGGGAGTTTGTTTTATTATATTTTTCTTTATTTTCAGTTACAGGACTAGGCATCCCAATTACCAGCCTCTCTCGTGCAATGACAAGTGAATAAACACCCATCATGAGAATAACCCGCTTAGCATGGAAGATATCGACCGCCTCGTCGCTCCATGAGCGGTACGGGCACTCAAAACAGATGTTTATTTGAATGATTAGAGGTGGCACATGCAAATTTACTTGGAACAGCAGAGTAATACCACATATAGGTAGATATGGTGGGCTCATGTGGAACAACTTTGGGTTTAAGGATTTGGATGCACAAGCAGTATTCCCGCTTAGTACAGGCGAAAGCTAGCAAATAGATTGAGAAGTGACCAACTAGAGAGCGGCAACGGTCATAATCATGCATTGAGAATAATTAACATTGAATATGAGCATGAGTAGGCTATAAACACCCTAAACATAGATATCATGAAGTGCGCATTGGTTTTGAAGCAACTACATGTGTGAACATGTGCCAAGTCAAGCCACTTGAACCATTCAGAGGAGGATACCATACTAACATACTACATCACAACCATTTTAATGCATGTTGACACTCAAGTCAAATCATTATCCACTCCTAGCTATTTAAGCATGGCATGAGCAACTATAATCTCTAATTGTCATCACAAACATGTTTACTCATAATATGCTGAATCGAGAACGACTGAGTTAAACATATTTACAAAAAACAAAGAACAAAAAGAGTTCATACCAGCTTTCCTTCACATCAATCACTTCATCAAATCATCGCCATTATTGCCTTTCACTTGCACGACAAAATGATGTGAAAATAATAATAGTGCAAGTGTGCCGTGGACTAAGCTGGAATCTACAAACATTTTATTCAAAGGAGAACATGAGGTAATATTGGCTCTTCGTTAGATCAACAGCTAACCATATGAGAGCCACTCAACAATTTCATTGTGGTCTTCTCCTTACGATGACGACTCAAAGAAAAGAAAAGAAATTTAGAGAAACACACTAAAATATTTTTGGAGCTTTTAGTTTTTCTGAAGCAAAAATACTAACAAAGGAAAAACAAAAGTGAGAAAAATTATTTACACGGGAGAGCTCCCAACAAACAAAAGAAGAACGATAAATATTTTTGGGTTTCCTTTTAATACTACGAACTAACTAAACAAGAAAGAAAAACTGAAAAGAAGCGAGAAATATTTTTGGATTTTCAAAGTTTTTCAAACACACAAGAAGAAAGCAGAAATAAAACTAACATGGATATACAATGAAAGAGGATGAACACCGACAATAAGAATAAGTGCGTGGTACATGAATGTAATGTCGGTGAGAAATACGTACTCCCCCAAGCTTAGGCTTGGCCTAACTTGGTCTATGGCCATGGCTCGAAATAGCCACCTCCAGGATAATACTAAGGCTCCTGAGGCTCCCACTGATAAATAGGCTCCGAGCTGGCTCTGGCTTAGGTGCTGAGGGTGGTGTCAAGCCCTAATAAGAGTAAATGTCCTTAGGCATAATAATATACCTACCCCTAGAAAGATCGAACAAAGGAGGTGCAGGCAAAGTAATAATCTCATGAGTACCCTGACTAAATACCAAGTTATATCGATATCTTCTCCTATCGGAGTCAATAAAGTTGTGCTCAACCATGCTAGCACAATCAAGAAATTTGGTAGGTAAAAGCTCTTCCTCCTCGTGTCTAATAGGAATCCTAAAATGTCTAGTGAGGTGAGAGGCATAAATACCACCATAAATAACGCCCTTCGAACGATTAGTGTGTAACCGTCGAGCAACAATGGCCCCCAAACTAAAAGTTCTATCAACATAAAGGGATGTAAAATAGCAAGATCGGGTGAACTAACACTAGTTTAGTAATGACTAGCTGTGGCGGGAGCAAAAAGGCCAGCAGTGGTGGGCCAGGCTCCTAGGGCCGCCCGCCACCAACCACCCGCCACTGCTAACATGCCATCAGTGGTGGGCGCCCGCCCGCTAGTGGTAGCCCATTAGCAATGGCGAGCGGCTTGGGCCGCTCGCCACATCAATTTTGTGCAGCATTGGCAGGCGCTTTCCACCGCCGGCCAAAGAATTTTGTACCCAGCACTATTATTAATTGATGCCGAATTGATGCTATTACATCATATTACACCTGGATCAGATCATCAGATTGCATGGGATACATAAATTCTAGTTTTAACATTGATCCACATACACACACCACATTACAATGATGCCCGATTAATGAAAAGCAGTTATAAAGTAAATATCACAAGTGCGTTATAATGATAGACATATATCACACATCATAGCTAGTGCCAGAAATTTAGCGAAACATAAATTAATCAACATTTCGTTAAAACATTGGCACTCATGTCATAACCTGCAACTACAATCCAATACACTAGAAGGGATCCTAGGCACAAAATGAAAGAAAAATTCAACATGACCTTTGCTAACAAGAGGACATAGCAAGTGCCAGAAATTCGGCGAAACAGAAATTAATCAACATTTTGCGAAAACATTGGAACTCATGTCATGACCTGCAACTATAAATCAACACATTAGAAGGGATCGTAGGCACAAAATGAAAGAAAAACTCAACATGACCTTTACTAACAAGAGGACATAGTGAGTGCCAGAAATTCGGCGAAGCGGAAATTAATTGGCATTTCACGAAAACATTGGCACTCATGTCATAACCTGCAAATATAAGCCAACACACTAGAAGGGATCCTAGGCACAAAATTAAAGAAAAATTCAACATGACCTTTGCAAATAAGAGGACATAGCGAGTGCCAAAAATTCGGCGAAACAGAAATTAATTGATGTTTCACAAAAAAAACATTGGCACTCATGTTATAACCTGCAACTATAACCCAACGATACTACAACAGATCCAATACACACTACTCAAATTTAATACATGCTAAATATCGATCAAAATGCACTTCCATTTACCCTAAAGACAAATAATAGTAAGAAACATTGGCATGTATTTATAAACTACTAGTATTTACCCTAAATACATATCTGACCATGCATACCGGAGAGGTGGGGCTCTTGGAGTTCGAAGGCGGTGCGAGGTCTCCAATGTTGGCGGGGGAGGGTGACATGGCCGCAGGGCGCCTATCCATCAGGGTAGAGGGGCGAAGGCGGCAACGACGAGACGCCTTCTCTGGTGTTGGAGGAGGAGGCCATGCCCGCGGCGATGATGACGAGGGGCATGACCGGGAGGAGCAGCGGCGACGATGAGGGGAGCAGCCACGAGGAGTGGCAGCGACAACGAGGGGCGCGGTGGCGACTCTGGTGAGATTTGAGGGGGGAGGAGACGGTGCAGGGGGGACGCCAGTTTTGGGTGCGAATCGGTTTTTTGGCGAAAATTGAACCGCCATCGTCGTGGGTGTAACAGTGAAGGGCACACGTTAACGCCCACCACCCGAAAAGCAATAAGTGGCAGCGGGCTGTGCGGCGCACCCGCCACTGCTAGGATGACCTCCTTTTTGGAGGTTACTGTTACTTGTAAACTGCGTTGGCATTTTCCCTGAAGAGGAGAGGAGATGCAGTACAATAGAGATAAGTATTTCCCTCAGTGAGACCCAATGTCATCGAACCAATAGGAGAACAAAGCAAACTCTCATCGTCAGCACCTGCACACACAAAATCAAATACTTGCACCTAACGCGGGCAAGAGGGTTGTCAATCCCCTTGAACTTGTTACTTGCAAGGATCAAATCTTGTATAGGTAGATAGATAAATTGCAAAACAAAATAAAAGTAAATAAATTGCAGCAAAGTATTTTTAGTTTTATAATATGGTAAAAGTAGACCCCTGGGCCATAGTTTTCACTAGAGGCTTCTCTCTCGAACACATAGCATACGGTGGTTAAACAAATTATTGTTGGGCAACTGATAGAAAAGCGCATAGTTATGATGTTATTCATGGAAATGATCACACATATAGGCATCACGTCCATGACAAGTAGACCGACTCCTGTCTGCATCTACTACTATTACTGCACCAATCGACCACTATCCAGCATGCATCTATGGTATTAAGTTCATGACAAACAAAGTAACTCTTTAAGCAAGATGACATGATGTAGACAAAGTAAACCCAATCAATATGAATAAACCTTGTCGTTTTATCCTTAGTAGCAACAATACAATACGTGCCTTGCTACCCCTTCTGTCACCACCGCAAGATTGAACCCACTACAAAGCACCTCCCCCACTGAAGATAAATCAATCTAGGTTGCCAAACCAAACAGATAGATCGGAGAGAAATACATAGCTATCATAATCATGCATAATAAAGTTCACAAAAGACTCAATTACTTTCAATGAATAACCTAATCATAAACCCACAATTCATCGGATCCCAACAAACACACCACAAAAGAAGATTACATCAGATAGAACTCCAAGAAGATCGAGGAGAACATTGTATTGAAAATAAAACAGAGAGAAGAAGCCATCTAGCTACTAGCTATGGACCCGTAGGTCTGTGGTAAACTACTCACGCATCATCGAAAGGCAACAAGGATGATGTAGAATCCCTCCGTGATCGACCCCCCCTCCGGCAAAGTACCAGAAAAGGCCTCCAGATGTGACCATGGAAGAACAGAAGCTTGCGGCGGCGAAAAAGTGTTTCAGGTGTGAAAGGATTGATACGGTCAACTAGAGGGGGGGGGGGGAATAGGTGACTACAAATTTTAATCTTTCTTGTCAATTTTAAGGTTTAGCGGATAAATAAGGTTCACTAGATATGCAACTAGGTGAACACAACCTATATAACAAGCAAGCTTAAAGCTAAATATGCTAGGTAATAATCTATTAGCAAGCCAACAAGCATACAAGGCAAATTAAAGTGCGGGAAAGGATTAACCGTAAGTGAGACGAGGACGCGGATTTTATCCCGAAGTTCACTCTTCCTTGGGGAAGAGCTACTCTCCATTTAGAGCGGTGCCGGAGCCAAAGCTTGCAGAACGCCACCGAAGGCTCACCGTAATCTCTTTCGAGTCACCCCCAACGGATAAGCCGCGAATCACTCGGGGTTGGTCTTGACGGCGACCACCACACCTTTACAAACTTCTTCGGAGCACACCACAAGCAAGGAAGCTTCCGGAGCAACCTCTAACCACCTAGGAGCCCAAGCTCCAAGAGTAACCAGTCAATGGTGGAGAAATGTTGCGGGGAATGCGATTTGGTTTGGTCAAAGTGTAGATCGGGTCTTGCTCTCCCAATCCCCAAAGTTTCAAAAAGTTTGGGTGGAGGGTGACGGTGTCCTGGACTAAGGGGTACTCACCACGTCGTCTCCCGACCAGTGGGTCGGGCCGAGGACCCCCTTGGCGATTCACTAATGGGCCAGTTCGGACAGCTGATGACATATACGAGGAAGATTCCACAAGACTTGGTGATCAAGACAAGGACTCCTCTCCACCGACGTAGCCGACTAGGACTCTTGTTATCCTAGGCCTCCGGTACATTATATAAGCCAAGGCTAGGCTAGTTGATAGACAGATTATCATGACATTACTCATCATACCTCTAGGGTTTAGACCACAACATATGATCTCGAGGTAGATCAACTATGTACCTTGATACTTCATCAATATAAACAAGAGCAGGACGTAGGGTTTTACCTCCATCAAGAGGGCCCGAACCTGGGTAAAACATCGTCTCCTTCGTTCCTGTTATCATTGATCTAAGAATCCACAGCTCGGGACCCCCTACCCCGAGGTCTGCCGGTTTTGACACCGACAATGGTGCTTTCATTGAGAGTTCCGTTGTGTGATCGGCAATGGATCAATGGCTCGCCTGCAAGATCAATTGCGACATCGGCATATTCGTCGCCGGCTCGACTGGTCACCTTGGCTCGACCGAGGACTGCGCTCTGCCACAGATCACCATGATCGGACGAGGGCCTTCATCAACATCAACTCCGATCTCTATCAAGATCATGGAGGAATCATCCATATAGCTCGGGGGCTCAACTTCAACATTGTCCTCGGGCGACCGTGCTGTTTTTCTATACAGCGGATTTGTATTCGCCGTGGCCGATTTCTCGAGTGTCTCTTTGATGATTGCTTTGGTGGAATAGTGCATAATTGTGTATATAACAACCCTGTAAAATTTCGTCACATTCCGATGGAGGAATCTCCAGCGATCTACGATATACCGGAACCCTATCAAATCTGGGCGTGAATCTGGACGAACTTAGGGCGTAGAGTCCAGCGTCTAGCTTGGACGTCCTTTGGAAGATCCAACCATTGATCGGTTGTGGAATTAATATATCTACCACCCCTCAAAATTTCAGCTCGATCCGACCGTTCAAACTCCGGGAAACCTCCGATGAACGCATCGATTTTCTGATCTATTTTCTGCGCGAATATGAATCCGACCAGAGTTCATCTTTCTTCATGAACGGGATATTGGACAACCTTTTTGGAGGAATCTCTTTCTAGGGTATTGTGTTTTGTTTCCGAACACATACTCACAAATTTTGCTCCTTTTCAGAGGTAACCTTCACCGTTGCGCCGGTGTCAAACCAGCCTGACAACGGTGCAGCACGGCTGCCGACCCGCGCTAGACAGGTCGTCGCTTCATCGAGCCGAACTCAACCTCTTCGGATCATTATCTCGGCAAGCCGAACAAGAGTTCGACATCGTGAAGGGTAAATCATCACCAACATTGTCGCCCCATGAATTATACGGAGCGGGCACACCGGCATCGCTGCATGGTCACTTCATCAAGCGGGCATCGACCGCGTCACAAGATCTGGCCCGCGACGGCATCACCGCACTATTGCTTCTTCAAGCCTGGATGTGACCTCTGCGTCCGAAGATTGGGAGTCAATTCCGGCCGGACTCGCCTCTCTTATCCCGTATCCAGCTTCAATCCTGGACGCGACTTCGGCGTCCGAACATCAGGAGTCAACCCTGGCCGGACCTGCCCCTCGCACCATAGTACCGGAGGACGATTCCGAAGAAATCCCAAATACTAATCCGGCTGACCAAGTCGATGTCCACCACGCCGACCTGCTTCGACACCTCGGCCGGCATGGGGCTGCAAACGTCATACTACCGACCTGCCCCGTCACCTCGGCTAGACCGGGGGCTTCGCCACCTCCTCATCAACCTACTCCGGTGACTTCAGCATCACCAGCCGACCAGCTTCGTCATGTTAGCTGGACCAGGGGCTTCGCCTCGCCACATCGACCGTGCGGCATCACCACCTCATCAAGCCGAACTCCTCGCTCGGTTACCTCAGGCTTGGGGGCTGGGACCTTGGCTAGGCTGCGGACTACGTCTTTGTCCCGCCACGAGCTCGGACCTCGTCAACAATACCGAGCACATTAACCAGCTAAGTCGCCTCCATGCTCAGTTTTTTTCTTTAAATTTTTTTCTTTTATTTTATTTCTTGTTCAGTTCAACCAAACATTATATTTGTGTTAAACAAAAAAGTTGTTCATTCAAACGTTGATTGTTAAACACTTCTTTTTTCCGCCGAGCTCTTCGTCACCTCGGTCATGAGGGTTTTTGTCACCTCGGCTGGACCAGGGGCTTCGGCTCGCCACATCGACCGTGCGGCGTCGCCACTTCATCAGGCCAAGCTCTTCGCTCGAGCACCTCGGAACCGGCTTGGGAGCTGGGACCTCGACCCGCTGCAAGCTCGGCCCACGTCATCAAACGCCGAATACATTAACCAGCTAAGTCGCTTTCATGCTCAAAGTTTTTAAATTTTTAATTTGTGTTCGGCTCGACCGTGCTCACATACGTTGTTTGTCAAAACAAACTCCCTTTACCCATGTTAACTGGGGGCTCTTAAAATTTATATGAGCCGTTCTATAATAAATATTTTTTCTTTCTTCTTAGTCGTTGTAAAGTCTTTTTCTACTACTCCTTTCTTGGCTCGAGTGTGTGGTCAATAGCCAGATAGCCTGTTTTCTCTCTAAAGCCGCTCGTGTTTAGTTCTCTAAACTGGCCTGAGAAACACTCCGCCTTCGGGATAGGAGGTTGAAGCCGAAGGCTGACCCGCTTGAAGTCTGGAGATCGGATGTATCATGTTAGAGCACGACAGAAGCACAAACTAATTTTAAGATCAATTTTCGGATTGGCACCAAAAACTTGATTTAGTTCGGGCGTAAAGTTTTTACCGAAGTTTTTTGGTTTCCCAAGCTTATGGCACTTTTAACCTATTTGTGTGTTTCTAGCATAAGTCTCGTAGCACAACGCTGGACACCTTTACAGATTCGGCAATATCAACCGGGGGCTGCGACTAGAGCTGAACCCACCAAAACCCAAGGTACTCAGAGGAGTCCTCGGCAAAACGTTCTCGGATATTGCTTTATATGCATCAGTTTTGAATTGTGTCTTCGATCAATAGTTGGGTTGCCCGACTCCTGTGATTGCGTCCTACGTTCCGCTTTGTTTGGCTAAGTGTGCAAAGGGAGAACCACTGCGATTGTACTTCCAATTTAACTGGTCAAGTACCTCAGTGGAGAAAGCTGAAAACTGACTGTCACAATGAGCGCAAACTGGTCAGCGATCCGATGACTATGTCAAACTATAGATCGATAGAGGTTACCCGATGGGCCTTTCATAAGATTGGCCGAAGTGTTACTGGTTTGACCCCAACTGATGCCGAACACTAACCGGGGGCTAGTAACTGGCCCCGAACTTCCAACTCCTATCACTAAGTGAAAGTTATAAAGCCTGCATATCTGATTGCCTCATTTCCGCTAACACAACCGCCTCCGGGCACCAAGACGTCGGCTAAGGGTTGTATTGTTAGTACGGAAACACCCTGTGTAGCATCTACAAAGGGGTGGAAGCCGACGATGGGCCACTTTCAGGTTATAAACAGTCTCAATGGAGAATTTGCCTTCCATAATTATCGTAATAAAGCCATAAATATGCATCAATTTGACTTAAGATTTTAGCCAAGCTGGGTTGCCTGGCTCCTGTGCTTACTCCTACGTTCCCGATTGTTCGGCTAGGTGGTAAAGGGAGCACCTTTGTGATTGTTACTACCGGGTCATCCGGATTAGTACCTCAGTCTGGGTGAAGCCGAAAGCTAGCCGTCTTAAAGGATATAATTGGTCGCCAACGATGGAAGCGAAAATTCTGGTTCATCATGGACCACAGAGTTCGGGAACTCTTCCCTAACTAAATCCTCAATATTTTCCTCCCAGATTGATCGGAGATGAGGTTTCATGATCATGGTCAGCATGAGAACCCAAAGAAAGGAAACGATAGCGAAACTATTTTCTTTGAAGATGTTTCTTACATAGTAATATAGCATACCTCTCCGCATACCTTTGTTTATAAAACCGTCTGGCCGGATTGCCTCGTTTGCCATAAATCTTTGCCCTCATAAAGGCTTTATAAAGTGGGACAAACAGTCCTTGGCTACTGGCTGAGGAGGTTGAAGCCGATGGTCGATCAACAAAGTTTTGTACAATGCGGATCCGAGCTTTAATGATGTAAAGTACTTTGGTACATAGAATCATTACACATAAATTGCGAGCAAAAATCAAATAATTGTAGCCAATCTTTCAAAGAGTCAAGGGCACAATCTCGTTGAGACAACCGAGCAGCTGACATAACGCTCTCATAATTCCCTATTAGCATTGATTTCCTATCTATTAAGCCCCTTGAGGCCGACCTTGGCGAGATCAACTTTCGTTAGCTCTAGCTCCTTTAAGAGATCTTTATTCTCTTTCTGAGAAGTTCGTGTTAAACACAACAAAATTTTCTGTCAAACGGATATCAATCCTTAATTCAGCCACCCTGTGCCCACATTAAGGCTTGGGGGCTACTGGGCTTCACGCTTATCATTTACAAATATTAAAGGGGCACATCGATCCCCTGATCTGGTGTTGCCACCCGATCAGTGGCTCGGGGGCTACTGCATTGCCTATTCAATGCAGAAAATTCGAAGTGCTAAGTGTTTGGCTTGACCGAGCTATGGGCAAACGCGTCTTCGGACAACAGTAGGTACCATCTGGACCTATCCGGTATCAAGCTAATATATTACGGCAACCTCTCAAGACCCTCTCTCAAGGGCGCATCTGCCGATCACTATTTCTCTCTAATATATTACACCGCGTTTCTATTCCCAAGTATGCTGCAGAGCTAGGAGTTGATCCTCAGTGCGATTTTGTGAATCGACCTGAGTCTCAGGGGCTACTGGGATCAGCGGTTTTATGTTTTCCTTCAGGTGCATCTCGGATTTTTGGCCGACACACACCTTGAGGGCTACTAGCTATATGTCTCGGCAGAGAATAAATTGCACAAATCGGAATTAAATTCACAAAAATCAGCCCACAGCCAAGGTGGTGCACCACCGCGGGAGCAGTCTGGCATAAAGCTCGGATGCAGAGTGGCTAGCTCCATAAAGGGCATCTCCGGCATTTAGCTCGGTTTAACCGTTTTAACTTTTTCAAGACCGAGGTAATCTATGACATCTCGGATACAGTCCGGCATTGGTGCCCGGCTGCGAGATGACAACTCGGATGTAGTCCGGCGTTGGTGCTCGGCTGTGAGAGGCCACCTCGGTAGTAGTCCGGCATAAAAGCTCGGCCGCGAGTGGCTGGCTCTATAGAGAACTTTTTCGGCATTAAGCTCGGATAACCTCCTTCAAACTTTTTTAGAGATGAGGTACTTTATGCCTTCTCAGATGCAGTCCGACGCTGGAGCTCGGACACATACCGGCGTTGGAGCTCGGCTGCTAAGATATACCTCGGATGCAATCCGACGTTGGAGTTCGGATGCAAGAGGGTACCGCCGCACGGGAAAAATTTCGAACCCGAGGTGTGGCGTAAAAATAACAAGGCATTGATAAAGGCCGTGAACAACTTAGATCTCCTGTTGCGATTGAGTAGCAACACTTGTGTTGTGGTCCTTGATGGTCTTGTTGGCAATGTTGATGAATCTGACCTTGGCACCTAGCCAGTCAGCATGATAGCGGTCAAATTCATCACTGAGGCCTTTGATCTCCTGTTGTACAGTGGCAAGTTCTTCAGGAGACAAGGTTAGAACATTGTTCCTTAGAAAGCGCTCTTTCTTGTACTGGTCCTTCTTCACCTTTCTGGCCTTTTCAAATTTCCATTTTTCTTCGCCTATGAAGGCATTCGGCATATGACATTGACCAGGAGTCATATTCAGGTCAGGGAGTGGAGTATTTGTATCCTTATGCGAAAGATCAATGAAATCGAGGATCTTCCTTGGATCCAGCATAAGAGGAACAATGCTGCCTTTAGCTCTTGCAGCCTTTTTTTGCCTGTCTCTGATGATTTCAGCAAGTTCATCATCATCAGATGGTTCTTGGAAGACAACTTGCTTCTTGTGTGGATTTGCCCTCTTGCCGCGTCCAGCAGTGGCCTTTACCTTCAGCAGTGTTGGACCACTTGAGGAATGAGGATGGGCTGAGGAAGTTGTAGATGCCCCTGAGGCAATTGAAAATCCAGCAGTCCGCTGACATGTTGCAAGGTGCACAGGTGTTGAGGACTTGGTGGCAGCGACTGAGGATTTTGCAGCAACAGAGGGAACTTCAGCTTCCGTTGAGGAAGTTGTTTGAGGAATTTTCTTGGAGGGCTTTACAGTTGAGGAACTTGGCCGTGAGGGCATAGAGCTTGAAGACCTTGGCTTCATAGCTGATTTCTTCTGCATAGCCTTCTTAGGCATTGTTCTACTGGCAGAGGCCTCAGCAGCAGCAGCTTGAGAGTCCTCATTGAATTTCCTCAGAGCCTCAGCTGCCATCTTGTTCAGTTTAGCTTGTTGTTTAGCCCATTCTTTGGGAAATTCCTCACCATGCCTGATGCTGGTAGGATCAGCTCTTTGGCTAGCAGCTAGAGGGGGTCTTGGACATGGAGGTATTACTGCAAATTTCTTCATGTACTTGGGAGTAACATAGCGATATTCCTTCCATTCTTTAGCCCATCTCCTCTCAATTCTCTGTATGTGCATTTTGCGCTGCGTCTTGGTTTCTTTTATATATTTTTCTTCATCAGGAGTACAGTATTCATCACATATATCCTCAGGTATTTCAAACATTGTATTTGTTTCAGGCCTCTTTCCTCCTTTCTGAGGTCTTCTTCCTTCAGCCATTTTCCTCACTTGAGGATTTTGAACTTTTGAAGATTCCGAGGAAGTATGCAATTTTTCTTCGAGGAACAATGCAAATGAGTTAAGTTGATGAGAACCTAGTGATTCATCAGCAGACATTTTGTACCAGTGAACATAGTGTAGGTGCGAAGAATTTGAAGAGGTCATATGCGTTCTCAGAAATTTTTCAAAAATATCAAGTTGAGGAATTTGACCATAGATGTCTTGAGGAATTTCACTATGTGTTCTTGACTCAGGTTCTAGAGTTGTACAAATTTGATAATCCACACAATTGAGGAATCTTGAGGAAAATCATAACTTAGAGAAATAAATCAAGGGAAAGAAGCTTTGCGGTGTTTAAGAAGTAGATTGTTGAAGAATAAACACCTTTTGAGGATTTTGTGAAATCATAAGGATCAAAATAGGGCAGTAAAATCAGATTTTAATTACCCTTGATAAAGAACACGATGAACTGGGAGTTAGAACTAGGAAGTTTGTCTGTCCAGATCTCCCATGCCCTAACTCGGTGGCGGGAGACAGCTACGGCGGCGACGAAGTGAAGAGTTCCGTGGCCGACGCGAGTACGATGGCGAGGAGGTCGAGCCAGTGAAGCTCTTCCTCTCCAACGACGATGAAGCTTAGTGGTGGCGCTAGGTCAGAGCTCGAGCGAGGAGAAGTGAGGTCAAGCAGGGTAAATGAAGACAGTGAAAGGGGAGGGGTATTTATAGCGGAGGTGAAAAACTGAACGCTCGAAGAATTTGGACATTCATACCCCTGACCCTTGCTATCCTTTCGAAATGTGTCACCCACGTACTATGTAGTTGAGATCATGGGTGATCGTGGGTGAATATAATATTCCAGTCAAGGGAAGTTGGAAAGGTTTGAGCGGTAACTGCCAAAAATTAGATATGAAAATTTTAATGATTCGTTCATAAATTCTTCAGCTGTCAAGGACATAGTGAAGACTTTGCATGGGTTTCAAATAGAACACATATGAAGAATTTGTGAACAGACTGGATTGAGTTTAGCATAGAGGGGGAACGGGTCCGATCACATTCACTTAGAGGAAAAATCAACTTGAAGAATTAGCAATAAGTAAATGTTGTTGAGGACATTGAAAACTAATATATATATCTATCTTATCATATATATCTATATTCTATATATATAGAATATCTATATATATATATATATATATATATATATAGTCAATGAAGAACACCAGATGTAAAGTTTGAAGAAACTGCAAACTTGAGTAATTTGAAAATTTGAAGAATTTGCAAAATGACGAAAAACTCAATTTTGATGATTTTCAACTATGGTTGGTGGCGTGACCCACCGTATAAGAATGATGATTTCAGACACCGCGTACAATTGTCGTAGGGTTCTGAGAATCAAATTCTTCATTAATTTCTTCACACTTAGAGAGTAAGTCTTTATTGATTGAAGAAAAACGTTACTTCATGTGTTGCACATCAAAGTCATCAATCTTGCATAAGTGTTAGGATGTGTGTCTTTTCAAAGAACATTTGAAGATTCTAAGATATTTAGCTCACACCACAACTTGCGAAATCTCTTTTCATCCAAGGGCTTTGTGAAGATATCAGCCAGTTGTTCTTCAGTCTTCACGTGGTCGATGAAGATGTCGCTCTTCAACACATGATCTCGAAGAAACTGATGACGAATCTGGATGTGCTTAGTCTTCAAGTGCTGAATTGGGTTGTGAGAAATCTTGATGGCACTCCCGTTGTCATAGTAGAGAGGCAGATTCTTCATGTTGATGCCATAATCCTTGAGGGTTTGCTTCATCCACAGCAATTGAGCATAGCAAGACCCAACAACAATGTACTCAGCTTCAGCAGTAGAAAGTAACACACAGTTCTACTTCTTCGAGGACCAACATACTAAGGATCGTCCGAGGAAATGGCATGTCCCTGATGTTGACTTGCGATCCACCCGATCACCAGCATAGTCAGAGTCAGAATATCCAATGAGGTCAAAAGCCGAGCCCTTGGGGTACCATAATCCAAGTGTTGTAGTGTGATCTAGATATCGAAGAATATGTTTCACAGCCTTATGGTGTGATTCCTTCGGTGTAGCTTGAAAACGGGCACACATGTAAACACTAAGCATAATATCTGGCCTAGATGCACATAGGTACAATAAAGAACCAATCATGGAGTGATATACCTTTTGATCGAAATCTTTACCATTTTTGTCGGTGCAGAGTTAGCCATTTGTGGGCAAAGGGATTTTGACGCCTTTGCAATCTTGCATGCCAAATTTCTTCAGGACATCCTTGAGGTATTTCTCTTGAGATATGAAGATGCCATTGCGTTATTGATGGATTTGAAGACCTAAGAAGAATTTCAATTCTCCCATCATAGACATTTGATATTCTTCACTCATCATATAAGCAAATTCATCACTGTAACGTTTGTCAGTACAGCCAAAGATAATATCATCCACATATATTTGGCACATGAATAATTCATCATCATCAGATTTTGTGAAAAGAGTTGGGTCAAGTGAACCGGGTTTGAAGCCTTTCTTCATGAGGAATTCCTTCAGTGTGTCATACCACGCCCGAGGGGCCTGCTTGAGGCCATAGAGGGCCTTGTTGAGTCTGAAGACTTTGTCAGGATGCTTAGGATCTTCAAAACCTGGGGGTTGAGCAACATATACTTGTTCATCAAGCTTACCATAGAGGAATGCACTTTTCACATCCATTTGATATAAGATGATATTGTGATGGCTAGCATAAGCAAGCAATATGCGAATAGCTTCAAGTCTAGCAACAGGTGCAAAAGTCTCATCGAAGTCAATTCCCTCAACCAATGTGTAGCCCCGAGCCACAAGACGAGCCTTATTCCTCACCACTAGGCCATTTTCGTCTTGCTTGTTGCGGTAGATCCACTTGGTACCTATGATATTATGCTTGCGAGTATCTGGTTGCTTGAAAAGTTCCCACACGTTGTTGAGCTCAAATTGATGCAATTCCTCTTGCATTGCTTGAATCCACTCAGGCTCCAGAAATGCCTCATCAACTTTGGTGGGCTCTGTGATAGAGACAAAAGCGAAGTTCCCACAAAAGTTAGACAAATGTGAAGCTTTTGAGCGTGTGAGAGGACCTGGTGCATTGATGTCGTCGAGGATTTTGTCAATCTGCACTTCATTAGCCACGCGAGGATGAGCTGGTTGACGACTTTGATTGGGCTGAGCATTTTCTTTAGTGCCATTTTCCTCAGGTGCACCAGCATGAAAGTCTTCATTATCTGGGCCGAGCAGGTTCTTCAGTGGGTATAATATCCTCAGTAGCCTTGAGCTTAATGGATTCCTCAGGAGGCATTTCATCTAGCACAGGAGCTAGGTTCTCTCTTTGTGAGCCGTTAGTCTCATCAAATCGCACATCTACAGTTTCAACAACCTTGTGGTGATAGGAGTTGAAGACTCTGTAGGTGTGCGAGTCCTTTTCGTAACCAAGCATAAAACCCTCATGTGCTTTCGGTGCAAATTTGGAATTGTGATGAGGATCTCTAATCCTGCATTTAGCACCGAAGACTTTCAAATAACTTACATTGGGCTTTTTGTCAGTGAGGAGCTCATATGAGGTTTTCTTGAAGAATTTGTGAAGATATACCCTGTTGGTGATGTGGCATGCAGTATCAATAGCCTCAGGCCAGAAGTGACAAGGTGTCTTGTATTCATCAAGCATAGTGCGAGCCATCTCAACAAGAGTCCTATTCATGCACTCCATGATGCCATTCTGCTGAGGAGTGTATGGGGCAGATAGCTCATGAGTAATACCAAGTTCATCAAGATAGTCATCAAGACCAGTGTTCTTGAACTTGGTCCCATTGTCACTCCTGATATGCTTGATCTTCACACTGAAATTCGTCGAGGCCCTTGAAGAAAATCGTCTAAAGACTTCCTGCACTTCAGTTTTGTATGTGATGATATGCACCCAGGTGTAACGAGAATAATCATCAAGAATAACAAAGCCATATAATGATGCTGCATTTTGTAGTGTGGCATAATGAGTGGGGCCAAAGAGGTCCATGTGAAGCAATTCAAAAGGACGAGTGATAGTCATGATAGTCTTTGAGGGATGCTTGGATCTGGTCATCTTTCCAGACTCACAAGCCCCACAAAGATGATCTTTGAGGAATTTGACACCCTCGATGCCGATGATGTGCTTCTTGTTCAAAAGTGTGTGCAAGTTCCTCATGCCAGCATGACCAAGTCGTCAATGCCATAGCCAGCCTTCTGAAGCTTTTGCAAGTAGACATGTGGCAGGCTGTGGTCCTGCAGAGAAATCAACAATATACAAGTCTCCTCTCCTAAAGCCTTCGAAGACTTTGGATTTGTCAAATTCCATGAGTACTATGCAATGATATTTGCCAAAGATGACAACCATATCAAGAGCACAAAGCATTGAGACAGACATGAGGTTGAATCCGAGAGATTCGACATGCATGACTTTGCCCATGAGTTGATCCTTTGAGATTGCAACCCTACCAAGACCCAATACCTTGCTTTTTTCCGTTGTCAGCGTAGGTAATATGCTTCAGATGTGATGGAGATAAAGCAGTGTCCATTAGTAAGTTCTTGTCACCAGTCATGTGATTTGTACATCCACTATCGAGTACCCACTCAGTAGCTTTGAGTGATTCATCCTGCAGACGAATTAGTGCATCTTATGAACTCATACACTTCAGAGTGAAAAATATGACATCAAATTCGTCAGATACAATTTCATCAAGTAGTACAATATATACAACAATATAAGGATGTGAGAAACGAGTAATTCATTTCTTCATGATTAGCTTGCGTCCTTTCAAGCACTCTCAGGTCTCCAGCAAATTCTTCAGAAGTTCAAGTTCATCTGGAGACCTGACCCTGCATAAGAAATTAGTTCATTTTCTTCACCACCCACATCTAGAGGGGTGGCAAAGAGTTCATCATTCTGCGAGCTCCATATGAGAAGGGTGGCATTGAAGCCAGTGCACTTCATTTCACAGTAGAGGGGTTAGAGTACGCATATGAATAGGCAGAGAAATTCTTCGAGGACTTATGAACATAATGGTTTGAAGAATAATGCACATATTCATGACCCTTAGATTTTCCTTGCGAAACAGAAGCATTAGCACGAGGATAAGTGTGCTTTTGACCATATGAGGTATTTGATCCATATGAAGACTTTAGTCCATATGAAGAATTTGATCTGGGGTTCCTGTTCTTCATGGGTGGTGTCATGAGAACATTCACCTGAAGACTTTCAAGGCACCTTTTGGGAACCCAGATTTTCTTCATAGGAGGACCGTTCCTGTAGTTAGTTCCAACATATCTGGCAAATACTTCACCATTCTAATTTTTAAACAGTTTGTAGTTGGAGTCAAATGACTCATCAGATGAACATGAAGATTCACATGTAAAGCCAGATAAAGTAGATTGATCTACAGGAGGTCCTTTTGCAGCAACCCATGAGGTTTTGGGATACTGCTCAGGTTTCCAGTAGGATCCATCGGCATTGAGTTTCCTCTCAAATGCAATACCCTCTTTCCTAGGGTTCCTGTTTAGAATCTGCTTTTCAGGCACATCACAAAGGGTTTGATGCCCTTTGAGGCTTTTGTACATGCCTGTCACATACAATTCCTTCAACCCTGCATTTTCATCAGTGATACTTGTGGTATCCTCAGATGAGGCATTTGAGACCACAGAAATAGTTGAAGAAGTTGCAGGAATAGAAGCATTTGAACCATCAGGTGAAGAATTAGCAGTTTCACATGCGATGCATTTCAAACAGGGTGGAATGGATTCTTCTTGAGCGGAACTGATCAGTTGAGCAAGCAAAGAATCATTTTCCCTTTGAAGAACATCATGAGTCACCCTTAGTTTCTCAAGATCTTGCTTTCTTTGAAGAAATTCATAAGAAAGCTTCTAATGATTGCCTAGGAGAGTCTCATGACGACTTTGAAGGTTATCAAACTTAGTCTGAAGTCGTTGAAGATCATCAGTCAGAGTTTGAGTTCGATCCATTTCCTCACTCAACAGGTCATCGCTTTTCTCTAGCAATTTTTGAACCTTTTTTCCAAAGCTTTTTGTTGTTTCGTGGCAATATTAGCAAGTTTGGAATAGCTAGGTTTGAGGTTTTCATCAGATTCACCTTCACTAGATTCAGAGGAGGAAGGGTATTTGAGTACCTTGGCACCTTTTGCCATGAAGCAATATGTGGGAGCAAGGTCATCGTTGCTGTCATCAGTGGTGTTGGAGTTGCCATCTTCCTAAGTGTTGAAGATGAACTTGCTGACGAAAGCAGTAGCGAGAGCTAGGCTTGCCACACTAGAGTCTGACTCCTCCTCAGATTCCTCCTCTTCCTCATTTTCTTCAAATACAGCTTCAGAATCCATTTGCTTGCCAATGAAAGCCCGAGCCTTTCTAGAACTGCTCTTCTTGTGAGATGAAGACTTTGAAGATTTTGACGATGAGGACTTTGAAGATTTCTTCTTTTTCTTTGAGTCATCTGAACTGTCATCCTTGTACTTCTTCTTCCTTGATTCCTTCACCCACTAAGGACAATCAACAATGTAGTGACCAGACTTCTTACATTTGTGGCAAGTCCTTTTCTTGTGGTCGCGGGATGAAGAATCTGATCTTATGTCATCACCTCTTGAGGATTTTCCAAAACGGCCACGTCTTGCGAACTTCTGGAATTTCCTCACGAGCATTGCTAGCTCCTGACTTAATTCTTCAGGATCACCAAGGCTACTGTCAGAGTCTTCCCCTTCAGATGAGGAAATTGCCTTGGCCTTCAGTGCACGTGATCTTCCATAGCTTGGCCCGTAGAGGTCTCCCTTCTCAGCTTGTTGGAACTCATGAATATTTAGTGTCTTGAGAATATCAGCAGGATCCAGTGACTTGTAGTCTCCACATTCTTGAATCATCAATGCTAGTGTATCGAATAAGGAATCAAGAGATCTCAGCAGTTTCATCACCACCTCATGGTTGGTGATGTCAGTGGCACAAAGAGCTTGGAGCTCATTGGAGATATCAGTAAGACGATTGAAGGTTTGCTGAACATTTTTGTTGTCGAGTCTTTTGAAGCGGTTGAAGAGATTGCGAAGAACGTCAACTCGAGAATCACGTTGGGTTGAGATTCCTTCGTTGACCTTGGGCACCCTATCCTAGATAAGCTTTGCGGTCTCCAAAGCACTCACTCTGCGTACTGTCCTTTTCTCAGATGACCACATATGATATTCTTCGCTTGGGAGTCGAGTTGCTTGAATCTCTTCACATCAGCAGCGTTTATGGAGGGAGTGATAGAGGGAACACCATTTTCCACAATGTACCAGAGATCGTTGTCAATTGCCTCAAGATGCATGCGCGTCTTGTTCTTCCAATAGGGGTAGTCCATCCCATCAAAGATAGGACACCCAGCCGAGACCTTGATCATACCTGCAGTCGACATAACTAGAACTCTAGGTTGTTAAACCAAAATCACACAGAACAAGGGAGTACCTTGCTCTGATACCAATTGAAAGTGCGTTATATCGACTAGAGGGGGGGGGGGGTGAATAGGAAATTTTTACAAATTCGTCACTTAGGAATTTCTACTTGAGGAATTTGCTAAGTGATGAAATACAAGCAGCAGATAAAGTACTCAAGTGCATGCATAACATGGCAGTAACATAGTCATCATGATGAGATGAAACAAGCACATAGCACAAGTAGCGTGTAAATAGGATAAGCAGGTAGAAGACAAGGTGACTGAAGAAATCTGGTTGAGGAAATTGAGAAAGTCTTCAGTCAAAGTCTTCAAACAACAATGATCAAGTTCAACAACAAGTAAATGAGGAATTGAAAGAGTTGAGGAAATAGAACCGGTAGCTCGGTAAGACAGTTATTTGGTAGACCAGTTCCAACTGCTGTCACAGTTGTATGTCTGGTTGGAGCGGCTTGGTATTTAAACCAAAGGACACACAGTCCCAGGACACATAGTCCTTATCGTATTCTCCTTGAGCTAAGGTCACATAGACCTTGCCCAATCACTCAGGGCAAGTCTTCAAGGTGACTTCCAAACCTTCACAAACTCGGTCATTCGCCGATCCACAATTCCTCTTGGATGCTCTAGACCATGACGCCTAACCGTCTGGAAGATGCACAGTCTTCAAAAGTAAAAAGCGTCGACTCCACACAGGAACAATCTCTTCAGTGATGCTCAATCACTTTGGGTTTTAGGTGTAGGGGTTTTGGGTTTTTCCTCACTGATGATTTCCTCTCAAAGTCCTTAGAGGATGGGATGCTCTAAATGACACTTGTCAATCTCTCTCGAAGCAGCCAACTAGCTAGTGGTTGAGGGAGGCGGCTATTTATAGCCAGGGTGCAACCTGTCATGATAAGACATAAATGCGCCTAATGATATGACCGTTATGTGGATAAGATATTTGGACATCTGGCGCAAACCACAACAACGGTCAAAAGTTCGAACCATGAAATTCCTCAGGGCTATCATGTTCCTCACTGTAGGCAATTCACACTGGCGAATTCCTAACTCCTCTGTCAGAACAAATTCCTCAGAGACCAGAAGAACTTCTTATCTATCACTGAAGAACTTGACTGAACTGCAAGAGATTTCCCAAGGCTTCACTCGAAGGATTGGGTATGTGCAGGCTTTGAGATGAGCATCACTTGGAAATTTTTCCTTAGTATTAGCTCGTCCCCCTTTAACAGTACTGTATTTCCTATGACTCAAAAGAAGGAAATGAAACTACGAAAACAAAAGTCTTCACGCTTCATAGTCCTTGCATCAATATCTTCAAGGTTACACCAATTTCCTCATTTTCAAAGTCTTCAAGAAAAGCACAAAGTCTTCAAATGAAGACATTCATTTTTAGGGGTCGACATTCATCGGATATATCAAACTCCTCAGAGACTTATAAGACCTGTGTACACTCACAAACACATTAGTCCCTTAACCTATAATTCTTCAATACACCAAAATCACTAAGGGGCACTAGATGTACTTACAGGACATGTATTCTTCATGGACTAGAGCCTTGTCATCTTTCCTCTTTGTGACTTGGTGAACTTGTTCTTCTTGAGCACAAGCTTCTCGGACTTGTCTTCACGTCTCTCATATGGACAATCATGCACAAAGTGTCTTGGGCTGTCACAATTGTAGCATTGTTTTCGTCCAAACGATCTTCCTTGAAGATTCTTCCCTTTGTTTGCCATGGTCCCGGAGTACTTTTTGACGAAGAGAGCCAAGTCTTCTGCAAAGTCCTTTGCCGGGCATGAAGTGTCAACATCTTCCTCACAAGTCTCTTCAACCAATTCTTCGTCCCTTGAAGGTTGACTATCAACTTTCTTGGCCTTTAAAGCAAGATTGGAGTTCTTGGTTGCTTGAGCAATTGTAAAGGTCTTCTTGGACTTGGTCTCCAAAAGAACATGAGTTGAGAAAGTGGAGACAGCTTGAGCTGCGGTTAACTTGTGATAATTCGGGGTGTTGATGTATCATCATAACCAGGAGATGCAAGGGGTTCTTTCGAATCATCCGCATCATGAATGACATTTGGATCAAATGAGTTTGATGCGAATGTCGAGGGCTTTAAGCGAACATCAATTTCCTCCTTGACCAAGGAACAAACTTCTTTCAACATGGAGGTTTTGAGGTCCGCAAACATTGAAAGAATGTCAGCCGCGGTCAAGGGGGCACCCGGGTTAACGGGGGCTGTGGGAGCAATGACCGGAGCAACAAGTGCGACGGGCATGACGGGGGGTAGGTTTTTACCATCCTCCGCAAGGGGTGCGACACCTCCCACATTCCCTAGGTCATCCATATCCTCTAAGGTTGTTGTCGGCGTTTTGGGATCGGGGGTACCCAGACTTGCCTACCTGCGGCCCAGCACGCGGACTCGATGATGGCCTGGTACGGCCCAGCTACAACACCCCCAGGGCAAGACCCTCACGAGGGCCATGGCCTCGCGAGGCGAGCGACGCCAAGACCTCCAGAGGAGCGGCCTCCCCAGGCTGCCTCCCGAGGAGTGGAGATTTCTATACAGGCCTCCCGCTACATGAGGCGCGCGATGACGTGAGCCATGACGACCAAGGCCAGGCGGGCGCCAGTGGGCGTAGAAGGGACAATTTCCTCTTTGGTGCTAAGGGAGCAAGGACAGGCGCCGGTTCCCGGGGAAGGCCCCAAAGCTTTCCATTCCGGTGCAACGAGACCAAGACCATGGGCTCGGCAGGACATATGTCATCACCGAGCCTAGTGTTGCGTCATAGCCAGAAGCTTTGCAGGCGAAGACCACCTTTCGTCAGGATAAGATGTACTTCTTGTTTCCCTTCAAAATTGGCCACTTTGGGATCCCTTCCCGCCTAAGCTATGAGGGAAGAGGACCAAGGCCACTATAAATAGGGACTAGCCACCATCATAGAATGGATCCGGCCCCCCAGACCGATCCAGCCTCACCTCCTGAGCCCTCACGAGGCTGCCCATACACTGTACTAGTTCATCCTCTACCTCCTCGTGAGGCCATTATACGTCTCCAACGTATCTATAATTTTTGCTTGTTCCATGCTATTATATTATTATTCTTGGATGTTTTACAATCATTTTATAGCAACTTTATATCATTTTTTGGGACTAACCTATTGACATAGTGCCCAGTGCCAGTTCCTGTTTTTTCCTTGTTCTTTACTTCGCAGAAAATCAATACCAAATGGAGTCCAAACGCAGCAAAACTTTTTGGAGATTTTTTCTGGACCAGAAGGAACAACTTGGGCCAAAGAAGTACCAGAGGGGTGCCCCGAGGGGGGCATAACCCACCTGGGCGCGCCTGGGGGCCCAAGCGCGCCCTGGTTGGTTGTGTCCACCTCGGTGGCCTCCCGCACCGCCTCTTTGCTCTATAAATACCCCAATATTCCACCTCGGTCGACGAAACACAATTCCAGCCACCGCAAGTTCCAGAACCACTAGATCCAATCTAGACACCATCACGGAGGGGTTCATCATCCTCATTGGTGCCTCTCCGATGATGCCTGAGTAGTTCATTCTAGACCTTCGGGTCCGTAGTTAGTAGCTAGATGGCTTCCTCTCTCTCTTTTGATTCTCAATACAATGGTCTCTTGGAGATCTATTTGATGTAACTCTTTCTGCGGTGTGTTTGTTGGGATCTGATGAACTTTGAGTTTATGATCAGATCTATATTTTTATCCATGAAAGTTATTTGAGTTTCTTTGATCTCTTATATGCATGATTACTTATAGCCTCGTATTTCTTCTTCGAATCTTTGGTTTAGTTAGGCCGACTAGATCGATTTTTCTTGCCATGGGAAGAGGTGCTTTATGATGGGTTCGATCTTACGGTGCTCAATCCCAATGATAGAAGGGGACATGACACGTATGTATCGTTGCTATTAAGGATAACAAGATGGTGTCTATTCCTACATGAATAGATCTTGTCTACATCATGTCATCGTTCTTATTGCATTACTCTATTTCTCCATGAACTTAATACACTAGATGCATGCTGGATAGCGGTCGATGTGTGGAGTAATAGTAGTAGATGCAGGCAGGAGTCGGTCTACTAATCTTGGACGTGATGCCTATATAATGATCACTGCCTGGATATCGTCATGATTATTTGAAGTTCTATCAATTGCCCAACAGTAATTTGTTTACCCACAGTATGCTATTTTTCTCGAGAGAAGCCACTAGTGAAATCTACGGCCCCCGGGTCTATTCTTCATCATATTTGCTTTTCGATCTATTATTTGCCACCTTTATTTTCAGATCTATTATTCCAAAAACCCAAAAATACCTTGCTGCACTTTTTTGTTACTTCTTTTATGTCGCGTTTATTCGAGATCTATTTATCCAATCTATCATAATTTTTCTCCCGTCCACGTGCGAATTTCTGGCACCGTTACCCGAAAGGGATTGACAACGCCTCTTAATCGTCGGGTTGCAAGTATTTGTTATTTGTGTGCAGGTACCGTTTACATAGTGTTGCTTGGTTCTCCTACTGGATTGATACCTTGGTTCCATAATTGAGGGAAATACCTACCGTAGCTGTGCTGCATCATCCCTTCCTCTTTGGGGAAATACCGATGTAGTTCAAGCGACATCAAAAGGAATGTCTGGTGCCGTTGCCGGGGAGATATCATCAACATCTATCAGGTTCCTAATCACAAATCTCATCTCCTTGCAATTTACATTATTTGCCATTTGCCTCTCGTTTTCATCTCCCCCACTTCACAAACTTTGCCATTTTATTCGCCCTATTTTTCGTTCGCCGTTTTCTTGTCAGATCTATTTTTGTGTGCGTTCTTGTTTGCATAGTCACGATGACTCAAGAGAACACCAAGTTGTGTGACTTTTCCAATACCATTATTAGCACTCCGATTGCTCCTCCCACCACTAGTGCGGAATCTTGTGATATTAATGCCGCTTTATTGAATCTTGTTATGAAAGATCAGTTTTCCGGTACTCCTCATGAGGACACCGCCTCCCATCTTAACACATTCGTAGAATTATGTGATATGCAAAAGAAAAAAGATGTGGACAATGATATTGTGAAGTTGAAATTATTTCCGTTTTCTTTGGGAGATCGTGCAAAAATTTGGTTTTCTTCTTTGCCTCGCAATAGTATCGATTCTTGGGATAAGTGCAAGGATGATTTTAATACTAAGTATTTTCCACCCGCAAAAATTATTTCCCTTAGAACTCAAATCATGAATTTTAAGCAACTTGAGCATGAACATGTTGCACAATCTTGGGAAAGAATGAAATTGATGCTAAGAAATTGTCCTACTCATGGTTTAAATCTTTGGATGATCATACAAATTTTTTATGCGGGATTGAATTTTGTCTCTAGAAATCTTTTAGATTCCGCCGTGGGTAGTACTTTTATGGAAATTACTTTGGGTGAAGCTACTAAATTGCTTGATAATATTATGGTAAACTATTCCACAATGGCATACCGAAAGAGCTCCTAGTAGTAGAAAAGTTAATTCGGTTGAAGAAATAAATTCTTTGAGTGAAAAAATTGATGCTCTTATGAAATTGGTTGCTAATAAAAGTGCTCCTATTGATCTTAATGATGTGCGTTTGTCTACTTTGATTGAGCAAAATAGTGATGGCGTAGATGTGAATTTTGTTTCGCGAAACAATTTTAATAACAATGCTTATAGAGGTAATTTTAATCCTAGACCTTTTCCTGGAAATTCCTCTAATAATTATGGTAATCCTTCTTATAATAATAATAGGAACACCTCTGATCTTGAGAATAATATTAAAGAATTTATCAATGCTCAAAAAGTTTTCAATAATATGATAAAAGAAAAGTTGAATAAGATTGATGATATGTCTAGAAGCATTGATAGAATTTCTCATGATGTAGAAAATCTCAAGTTGAAAGATTTTGTGCCTAAGGTTGAAGAATCAATTAAAACTTTATATGTTTCTATGGATGAAAGTAAGAAAAGAACCGCTATGCTTAGAGCTAAAAGAGAATTTTTAGAAAGAGCGTTTTCTAGTGATTGCTTTCATAAAAATGATGAAGATCTTAAAGTGATTGATGTTTCTTCTATTGATTCCTTGTTTAGTAAAATTAAAATTGATGATAAAGGGACTGAAGAAGAGTCAACTTTAGTTAGAAGGCGTCCCGATAATTTGGAGGGTGAAAATCTTGTTGAAAAAATTGATAAAAGTGGGTTTGGAGAGGTTAAAACTTTAACTCCGATATGCCCACCCTTTTGGATTACAAAGACTTTAATTATGATAGTTGCTCTTTGATTGATTGTATTTCTTTAGTGCAATCTGGGAATCCATGATAAATTCACCCCATGCCTATGAACAAAATAAAGGTTTTACTAAACATATTGTCGATGCGATGATGAAAGCTTTTGAAGAAAAATTTGAATTAGAGATCTCAATTCCTAAAAAATTACATGATGAATGGGAACCTACTATAAAAGTCAAGATTAAAAACAATGAGTGTTTTGCTTTATGTGACTTGGGTGCTAGTGTTTCCACAATTCCGAAGTCTTTATGTGACGTGCTTGGTCTTACCAATATTGAATAGTGTTCTTTAAACTTGCACTTGGCGGATTCTACTATTAAAAAGCCTATGGGAAGAATTAATGATGTTCTTATTCTTTCAAATACAAATTATGTGCCCATAGATTTTATTGTTCTTGATATTGATTGCAATCCATCTTGTCCAATTATACTTGGTAGACCATTTTTACGAACTATTGGTGCCGTGATTGATATGAAAGAGGGCAATATTAAATTTTGATTTCCACTAAGGAAGGGTATGGAACACTTCCCTAGAACAAGAATTAAGCCTCCATATAAATCAATCATGAGGACATCCTATGGATCTACAAATAAAGATGACTATACTTGAATATATGCTTTATGCCTAGCTAGGGGCGTAAAACGATAGCGCTTGTTGGGAGGCAACCCAATGAATAAAATTTATTTTTGCCCTTTTCTTTCTGTTCTTGAGTGTTTGCACAATTATACCTCTATTATTATTGTGTTTCTTATGTTTTAATTAGTGTTTGTGCCAAGTAAAGCGTTTGGGATAGCTTTGGTGATAGTTGATTTGTTCTTGTTGGGAAACAGAGACTTTTGCGTCCAGTAAAATAATTGTTTAGAATCACAGAAGAGACTAAAAATTCTGAAGTTTTTACACAAGATTTATATACAAATTTCCTCAGTTTTCCTAAGTTTTCAGAATTTTTGGAGTTACATAAGTATGAGAACAATTCACATCTTTACAGACTTTTCTGTTTTTGACAGATTCTGTTTTCTTTGCATTGTGTGCTTATTTTGATGAATCTATGGTTGGTATAGTGGGGGGGGGGGTATAAGCCATGGTAAAGTTAGAATACAGTAGATATAATGCAATTACAAAATTTGAATGGGTTTTCTACAGTACTTAAACTAAAGATTAGTTTTCTTATACTAACGGATCTCACGAAGGTTTTGTTGAGTTTTGTGTGATTGAAGTTTTCAAGTTTTGGGTGAGATCACGATGGATGAAGGAATAAGGAGTAAGAAGAGCCTAAGCTTGGGGATGCCCCATGGCACCCCAAGCCATTATCCAAATAGAAACTAGCTACTAAGCTTGGGGATGCCCCCGAGTGGCATTCCCTCTTTCTTCTAACGACCATCGGTATTTTACTTGGAGCTATATTTTTATTCATCACATATCATGAGTTTTGCTTGGAGCGTCTTGTATTATATGAGTCTTTACTTGTTTTGCTTTTTAGTTTGAGTCATCTATCCTTGCTGAACACACCTATTTGGGAGAGCCACAATTATACTATGATTTGTTAGAATTGCTCTATGTGCTTCACTTAAATTTTTTGAGCTATGGAATTGCTCTAGTGCTTCACTTATATCTTTTTGAGCACGGTGTGCTTTAATATTTTTGAAGAAATTCTCTCATGCTTCACTTAGATTTATTTGAGAGTTAGTAATTTTGAAGAAATTCTCTCATGCTTCACTTATATTATTTTGAGAGAAGAAAATTTTATGCTCATGTTCTTCACTTAGATTTGTTTGAGCTATCAAAAGCAATATATGAAACTAGTCCCAAAGTTATAGATATTCAAGAGGGATATAATAAAAACTTTCATGAAGATCATTGGACAAAATAAACTTGATTCTTTGTAATAGTTTTGCGATATGATGATATAATATGTGAGTCATGTTGATGAGTAATTGTGCTTTAGTAAGAATATTGGTGTTAAGGTTTGTGATTCCCTATGCAAGCATGAAAGTCAATAGTTATGAAATGAAATTACATCCTACTTGTGGTGCATTATTCAGTGTTAGTTATGCTTAATGCTCGCTTATGAGATTTTTCGTTTCTTGGTTGGATGCTTCTCAATCTTTTTGCTAGCCTTCGCTTGTACTAAGTAGGAATACTACTTGTGCATCCAAAATCCTTAAACCCAGTTTTGCCACACGAGTCCACTGTACCTACCTATATGTGGTATTTTCGTGCCGTTCTAAGCAAATTTGTATGTGCCATCTCTAATTTTCAAAATAAATTTCATTTTTGTGTGCTCGTACCGCTCATGAAATGGTAGGGGGTGACTGATATTTTTCCATGCTAGATGTGTTATTCTCAAGATGAGTGTTTATTTACTTCTCATTGCACGATAGTACGGCAAAGGTATTAGGGATGCCCAGTCCCAAAATGAAAAATGAATTTACTTTATGTTGTCAAATAATAAATTCCCTGAAAAGTGTTGGTATGGACGGTACCCGTGGATACGGCTAGCCGTGGAATGTGAAAGTATGGTGGAAAAAGGAATAAACTTTATTTTCTGTTTGGGAACCGCCTATGATATATCTAGCATGGAAAGTATTGGGAACTACTCGATCGTTTTCGTTGACACGAAAAGCATGCCACCCAAAATGTTTTATCTCTATCTTTTTCGCTTTGAGCTCTGGCACCTCTACAAATCCCTACTTCCCTCTGCGAAGGGCCCTTCTATTTTCTTTATGCATTTTTTTTATTTTTTGAGTCTCCATCTTCTCTTATAAAGCACCAACTAAGGGGCACTATGATCGTACTTGAGCATTGGGTGTAGCTAATATGCGAGTGTGTTTCATGAATGGATCAATGATTGAGCATGATGGGCTAGGGATAACTTGCTTTAGTGTTGATATTTTCAAAAACATGGTTGCTTGTTGATATGCTTGAGTATTGAAATCTTCATGTCAAAACTAGACTATTGCTTTGAATCATATAAAAGTCCAAATGTCCATGCTACAAAAGAAAAGAATATGTGATGAATATGTTAGGCAGCATTCCACATTAAAAATTCTATTTTTATCATTTACCTACTCGAGGACGAGTAGGAATTAACCTTGGGGATGCTGATACGTTGTGGCGCCCCGCGTGATTACCACTGTAGCCAGACGGTCGCCGCACATACCAGCCTAGGAAATCACTCTGGCATGCGCGCTTACAACAAGTATCAAGAACACAAGCATTTCTAATAATGGATATATAATTCTTACATGATAGTTTATAGGGGTGATGGCAGCGGAAAAGCTCTATCTAAGGCAGCATGGTCCTGGTGTGGCTTCAATCCACAGGGATCTGATTGGATTACTCTCCTAGCCCGCGAATGCTCCGGTTCCTCGTCGACGGACGACGGATCCTTATGTGAACCTGGCCACATTGAAGGCCGCTGAGTACTTTTGAATGTACTCGCAAGCAAACCAAACTAACATATACACCAAGCAAAGCAATCCATGGCATTCAAGCATGCATTTGTTATTAGAGCAACATTAATTATCATGGCACAGCAGGATTATCTAGTAGGTTAATTTCTAAAGTAAAATTATAGTAAAGTAAAGCATATCAAGTAAATAATCAATAATCCGAACATTCTCATGATGCAATCCGAATCTGATCCAAATCCAATCCAAATCATGTGGTCATCTGACCATCACTTTCATAGCCATTCCATGGCCAACATATCATATCCCTGATATCATCCGATGTCTATGCATCTCCACTATAAGTCTGATAACTTACTCTCTTCCGGGTTGTCCCACAATCCTCGGAATACTCATGAGTCGCTGAGTACCTCCGATCATAAGACAAGTTCTTCCATCATTATTATCTTTGTTACGGTTGACCACCTAGTGAGGTCTGGACGGACTGTCCAATACCATGGATGCGGCTATTCGAATAGATTTTTCACTCTGCAGAGGTTGCGCACTTTACCCACACCATGGAGCACCTGGCCTTGTGATCCCATTCGGGTGGACCAGTGTTGCTCCAACGAAACCTGCCTAACCCGTGACTCCTCCACCATACCACCGGCAATCATCCTCCCCCGGAGTCCTGCCCTGGGTAGCCCCTGTATCACCTCGTGACACCTGCCATCGTCGTGGCCAACTAAACTGTCCCAAACGGGGACGCCGGCAAATAACTCAACTGGGCTCACAAGGTTATCGCCGCCTATCGGGCCAGGGCAGCGCGCGCGCATAACCTTCCCTGTTTGGTGGTACCGATTAAAGAGCACGCGATCAGACCAAGTCAAGGCCGTCCCATACCGGCAAATGTGGTTGCACGGATAAGTCCGGACAGGTGACTCTGGATCAACCGACTAGGTTTAGTTTAAGCAAACATTTAGCAAGCATGGTTATTCATCATGAATAACTTAACATGGTGGTAACTATGTATGAGGTAACAACTGTGGAAACATAACAACCTATCTCCATATAACATCACAATGAGTGCTACTTCTTGAGCTTGCGTTGGTTTTTCCCTTGAAGAGGAAAGGGTGATGCTGCAAAGTAGAGTAAGTATTTCCCTTTGTTTTGAGAACCAAGGTATCAATCCAGTAGGAGACAACACGCAAGTGACCAAATACCTGCACAAACAAACACCAAACTTGCACCCAACGCGATAAAGGGGTTGTCAATCCCTTCACGGTTATTTGCAAAAGTGAGATCTGATAGAGATAGATAAAACTAAACAAAAGATAAAGTAAATATTTTTGGGTTTTTTGGTTTATAGATCTGAAAAATAAAAGATTGCAAAATAGTAGATCAGAAAGTAATATGATGGAAAATAGACCCGGGGGCCATAGGTTTCACTAGAGGCTTCTCTCAAGATAGAAAATAATACGGTGGGTGAACAAATTGCTGCCGAGCAATTGATAGAAAAGCGCAAAGTTATGATAATATCTAAGGCAATGATCATGAATATAGGCATCACGTCCGTGTCAAGTAGACCGAAATGATTCTGCATCTACTACTATTACTCCACACATCGACCGACTCCTGCCTGCATCTAGAGTATTAAGTTCATGAATAACAGAATAACACATTAAGAAAGATGACATGATGTAGAGGAATTAACTCAAGCAATATGATGAAAACCCCATCTTTTTATCCTCGATGGCAACAATACAATACGTGCCTTGCTACCCCTACTGTCACTGGGAAAGGACACCACAAGATTGAACCCAAAGCTAAGCACTTCTCCCATTGCAAGAAAAACCAATCTAGTTGGCCAAACCAAATCGATAGTTCGAAGAGACTTGCAAAGATATCAAATCATGCATAAAAGAATTCAGAGAAGATTCAAATAATATTCATAGATAAGCTGATCATAAATCCACAATTCATCGGATCTCGGCAAACACACCGCAAAAAAGTATTACATCGAATAGATCTCCAAGAACATCGAGGAGAACGTGGTTTTGAGAATCAAAGAGAGAGAAGAAGCCATCTAGCTACTAGCTATGGACCCGTAGGTCTAAGGTAAACTACTCACGCTTCATCGGAAGGGCAATGGTGTTGATGTAGAAGCCCTCCGTGATCGAATCCCTCTCATGCAGGACGCCGGAAAAGGCCCCTAGATGGGATCTCACGGGTACAGATGGTTGCGGCAGTGGAAAAGTATTTTCGTGGATGCCTCTGGTGGTTTGGGCATATAAGAGTATATATAGGCGAAAGAATTAGGTCAGGAGACGCACGAGGGGCCCACAAGGGTGGGGGGCGCGCCCTACCCCCCAGGGCGCACCCTCCGTCCTTGTGGCCGCCTCATGGCTTCCCTGACTTGCACTCCAAGTCCTCTGGTTTCCTTTTGGTCCAAGAAAGATCATCGCGAAGGTTTTATTCCATTTGGACTCCGTTTGGTATTCCTTTTCTGCGAAACTCAAAAACAGGGAAAAAACAGGAACTGGCACTGGGCTCTAGGTTAATAGGTTAGTCCCAAAAATAATATAAAATAGCATATTAATGCTTATAAAACATCCAAAACAGATAATATAATAGCATGGAACAATAAAAAAAATTATAGATAAGTTGGAGACGTATCAATGAGTCATTAGTGAAAAAAGATTAAATGGCAAGTTATCACTTAACAAGTTCTAGCTGTAAGTTACGACCATCGGAACCCTTGCATAAAACCGGCAAAGAAACCAGTAGCCACCAGAACGGTCTTTAAACCTCAGATCTGGGACATTACCGGAATAACTCAACCCCGGCTCAAGACGGCTGGAAAGCAGCTCAGAGCATGAGACAGTGTCGATAAAAAGAATGTAGCAGTTCCCTAAGACGGCCGAAAAACAGCTCAGAGCATAGGGTCACTACTACAGAAAGAAATTCAACAACTGTCCAAGACGGCCGCAAAATAGCTCAGAACACGGGCCAGTTGCTGACAAGAGAAATAAAAGTTAGCATCCACCCCAGACGGCCGGAAACAGCTCAGAACACAGGCGTGGTGTCGTCACTAAAGAAAGGCAGGCATGGGTTCATCAGCGTCCCATACAGCTCACTACTACGCATACATGCATAATCATATTCATTTAAACATGCAAGAATAACACAGAGCAATGCTTTAGGGCATATATCAGATGGTCGGCTTGCCTGGGGTCGAAGAATACTCCGGGAATAAGTGTGGAGAGTCCGCGGAAGAATTCGCCGGAAAGGTTTCTCTCCCGGAGGGCTGTTAGACAGGCAAGGGCAAAATGGTCATTTTCACAGTGTGAAAACATTATGAAATTGATACCATCGGAACGGGTTCGATGAACTGAAGACGTGAGCATTGGTTTCACCTAAATCGGAGTTACGAGCGAAAAGTTATGGCCGTTCGTTGTTTAGGTAGAAAATAAATAAAAATATATTCCTTTTCACCCTAAAGCAGTGAACGTCCACAATATAAGCCTTTCGGTCGCCGGCTGAAAATTGAAAGCGCATTTGGCAGAATACGCTTTCGGAGTTGGGAAAGCGCACTTTGCATAGATTGCCTCCACTTAAACCCGCGGGCCCGCGCGCTGTGTCACCGATGGCTGGGACCCGCGTTGACTTTCTCTCCAGTCCCTCTCCTTCTTCCTCCTCCCTCCTCCATCCCCGACGCGGCAACAGAGCCGTGGCTCCAGCGCGGGCTCCTGCGCTCCTGTGGGCCGCTCCGGCGGGCGGATGTGCGGGCGCCCCGGCGTGTGTCGCATCCAGAGAAGGTCCCGGCCGCAGTTGAGGACGGCCAGAGGCGGAGCTTCAAGGCATGGCCGAGGACAGCAGCTCCGGTCAAGGAAGGGGCTCGGGTGGCCAGAGCGGTTGGGCAAGGGGGCAGAGGTGTCTCCGGCGACTAGGGATCCCAGAGGTGGGCTCACAGGAGGCGGGGAAGGCAGGGGTCGCGGTGGCGCATGGCGGCAGTAGGTGGCGAGGCTGCGGCCACGGAGGGCCTAAGGCGGTAGATGAGGCTGGGCAAGGATGGGGTTGGGGTCTATGGCAAATGGCGCGTCTGCCAGTGGGTCTAAGTGAAAGGAGAGGGGCCATGCCGCTCCAATTTGAGTGAAGGTGACCGGCGGCAATGGCGGCCAGAGGTGGAGCATACGAGCATGAGAGCTCGAATTGCTCGGCCAGGAGGATAGTAGGAGGGCTGGGAGGAGTCTGAGGGGGTTGGGGATGATGTGGGTGCTCAGGGAGGGGCTCGGCCACGGCTTTTATAGCCGGCCGAGGCATGCGGATATGCACGGCCGCCGTGGCTGCCTTATTAGCGCACTGGAGCTCCGGTGACACGCGGAGGGAGGGCGCGATGTCGGCAGGGGCTCCAGGGGGTGGAGAAGGCAGCAGTGGCTTCAGGAGAGCTCAGGGAGGAACTAGTCGATGCCGGCCGAGGCTTCCAGAAGCACATCGCCTTGGCGGCGATTTGGTGGAGCACCGGAGGTCGGCACAAGCAGCCAGAGCTAGGAGACAATGGGGAGATGGCTCCAGTGGGCACACATGTGCGGTAGGTAGCTCGCCGGTGCTCGCGGACAAGCCAGAGCACGCGGGAGCGAGCTCCTGAAGCCTCTGGCACGCGGTGCTCTGCCTTGGCGTGCACTGCACACGGTCACCGCGTGGCCACGGCGTTGCCACACCGCACTCGCAGCCAAACCATGTCTGGGGTCTTCTCCTTGCTTCGCTGAGTTGACTAGAGAGGGTTTGGAGGGAGCGGGGGCAGGAGATGATAGATGAGAGCTGACTTAGGTTCTGACCAGCAAGTGTTTGACATGTGGTGTGGCCACCACAGTGCTCACCTTGGCCTGATCTTTGGGCAAGGGTTAATCATCCACTAATGTGGACATGATGCCAAAGTTTTAACACAAATGGACCAGTATAGATGGTACTTCCTTTGTAACCATGTACTCTGGCCAGAAATAGAGATGATGATGCTGGGAAAAAATGGCTACATGGATTTCGCTCAAATTTGGTGCAGAGTGATGATTTGAACATATGAAGCCACTGTAAAAGTTTCCTACCATTTGGGTACACCAAAATGGTACTTACTTCACAGAGGTTCCAAATGGACAGAAACTTAGGAAAATTGCTTTGGGAAAATGGATGGATGGATTGAGCTAGTTTTTGATTTTCATGAGTGATTTAGCAATGTCAACCACCATGAAAAATTTCAGCTCAAATAGATCAAGGGTTCAAGCACTTCCTTTGAAATTTGTCCAACTGGACAGAATTTGCAAATTGATGTTGTGCTCAAAATTTAAACTATGGAACTTTGGATTTGGATGGAAATGGTGAAGATATGGATAGGAGAAGCTCCGAAATTTATTTGGGATTCTTCCTGGCTACCAAAATGGTCGTTCCTTTAGAAACTGCCCAAAATGCAATATCGGCATTAAATAGGAAAATGCAATTTCCCTTATTTAATTATGGCCAATATTTTTATGGGAGCTCAATATGATCACAAAGAATATCTCCACAAGTTTTCATGAACTTTGGAGATGGATAGATATTTTCCTGGATTTAATTCCCTTAACTGGCAGAAGAAGGAATTAATTATAAGTGAAAAATATTGTAAATGGCTTGGCAATATTTTTGCATATCCAGGGTTTACAAAGATAGGATGATCACTGGGAAAAGTTTGGGAGGCAGAAGATCAAAGGAAATTGGGGTTCCTTTGCAACGGAAGGAATTAGGGTTTCCCTTCTAGCAACTCGGAAGGTAGGGTTTCGGTGGCAAAGTCCGGAGAATATATCTCGGGTGGCAAGGTTGGACTGGAGAGAATCTCTGGTTGGATAGGAAAGGCAGGGCTGGATGACCATCTTCATATACCCAAGAGCTAGAGAAAATCCAATAACATCGAGAAAAAAGACAGGAGTCAAATGCCGCAAAGAAAAAAAAACAGGAGTGGAAACCAGGGTGTTACAAACCTACTCCGCTTAAGAAAATCTCGTCCTCAAGATTTCCGGGCTTACCTCCCGGTGAAGGGGGACTTACCTGTATGCGACTTGGATCCATCAGCGGTCTTGTCTTCATTGGTTCACTACCTTTTTAACTGCCTCTTCTGATGGATCATGTGTTGACTTTGCACATAGCTTTCCTCGAATCCTTCTCTTTCCTGTCAGGTGTACCTTTTGTCCTGGCAGTGGTGTAGCTGGGTGGGGTAGCGGGTAATACTGACAAACAACTCGGTTTCCTTGGCCTGTAAGTGACTGCTTCGGTTTCATTGCGATGCTTCGTACTCTGACTTTCATGGGCAAGACATCCTCTACTGGTACAAGGCTGACGTGCTCGTATGTCCTCGAGTGAGTGGAGGTGGCTTTCTTTTTGCCGTGTCAGAATGCTCAGTCAGGCTATGGGTTCCATACTAAAGTTTCCTTCTGTCTTAGGCACTCTGACTTTGTCCTTAGGTGATCCACAATTCAAGGAACAACACGACCGAGCTATTGCTGCTATATCCCCAACTAAAGTGTCGGGCATGATCACAAAGTAATCATAGATAGTAATTGTCGGTGTACTAAGTATTGGGCCACTAGTACCCCGTACTTGTGCACGGGCAGTTGTAGCCATCCTCGCGGCAAGGCTTGCCGGGGAACAGTTCGAGGTTGATTCAAGCCATCAAAGAAACCATCCAGTCAGATATCTGAGGATCAGCAGATAAGGAGAGCTGGAATCCGAAGGCCAGCTTCCCCGGCAAGATCTTGCCGGGGTGGCCTGCGGAGCTCGGCAAGGCTCGGCGCCCGGCAAGGCTTGGCGCCCGGCAAGGCTCGGCACCCGGCAAGGCTTGGCGCCCGGCAAGGCTCGGCGCCCGGCAAGGCTTGGCACCCGGCAGGGCTTGACACCCGGCAAGGTTTTGTTGCTGTGCCACCGCTCTAGCACAGTGACAAAACCCGACATTCTGGGTCCTTCTTTGGATGCGTGGCGACGCGCCAATGGAGGAGAGCTTAAGCGGTGCTGATGGGATGGCCCCTTTTTCCATCCCCAAGAAAGTAAGGACACCTAAACGGACACCTCACGGTGCATTAAATGCATTCGTCCTAGTCCGTCAGGGGTTAGGTATGATTACCCTGTAGCTACTTTACACCTCAATGTATGTACATTTTGCCATTGTGGTGACCCCTTTGAGCGTATAAAAGGAGGCCCAAGGCAACAGCTACAGGGGAGGAGAACTTCTCGCCCATTCTGCATGCATAGCTGCTCTTTGAACGTACTGTTCACAGCTAGCGCTCCTGAAGGCTGGGCTCAAGAACACTAATAAGAACACAAGGCAGGAGTAGGGTTTTACGCTGATCAGCGGCCCAAACCTGGGTAAAATCTCCCCGCGTCGATCGTTGGTTCTGCTCTTTGCGCATACCTCTCCCCCCGCCGAATCGTAAAGGGGTCCCTTTGGATCCCATAGGTGTCGTACCCCGACATCTTTGGCGCGCCAGGTAGGGGGATTAAAGGTTGCGTGAACCTGATCTAGCGATCGGCGCCTCAGTTTCTTCATCATCATGCCGCCCAAGAAAAAGAGCGCCGCGACGGCACAACCGTCCACATCCGTTTTGCCTACGCCTTCACGTACGGGCGACGGCGTGGGTGCAGAAGGAAGAGGACTAGAACCCCCACGGCGTTCTGGTGATCCGAGCCAGGCGAGCGGCATCGTTCGCAGTGGCAGTGGCAACCTGCACGCCGCTGGGTCTAGAGACGGCGCTATGTTGCCTACGGGTGGCACAACGAATTCCAGAGATCGGAGGGCGCCTGCTGGAGCTCCCGCGCCGGCGCAAGCATCACGACCTACCCAGGTCGTGCACGATGAGCGACGTCATGGCGCTAGTGGTTCAGGGCGTCCCCATGAAAAGATTTCTGTGCATCGATCCCAAGATGCGCGGGACCAGCATGCACACCGAGCTGCTGGCAAAGGTGGCGCGCGGTCGCGTGACCGTGGTGGTGCTCCTTCTAATATGGTTAGGAGTCAGAGCACCTCACGTACCTCGCACCTGTCGCCGCCGCCTACGCCAGCGGAAGCCTTGGCACGTGCGCAGCTGCTCCTCGATTTTCCTCCTACCCCAGAGAAGATGGAGGAGTGGCGAGCTACTATCCAGAGCCTTATCGGCTTCGCCAACAAAGATGGACCGCAAGAGGCAGGGCCCTCGCAGCGAAGGCCCATCGATCCAGCGCGAGCAGATGTGGAGAAAACCGGAGGTGGTGCAACCACAGTGCACTCCCCTCCGCGGCACCAGCGGCGGCCGACAACCCAGCAGGTCGACCGCCGTGAAGAAGTGTCCACGGCATCATCCGATCCACGGATGCGCCGCGATCAGCGTCAAGTTTTCCAGGAACGAGGCAAGGAGGACGCTCGAACTACCATCGAGCGGCGACAGGAAGCGCGCTATTAGTCTGATAAGCGCGCAGGGCCGGCTGTCGACGAGCCTGCGCCAGGGGACATAGGAGACTTGCCTTATGAGGTAGGGACTCCAGCGTTTACCCGTGAGCTGCGGCAAGTCCAGTGGCCCAATTCCCGAACCTTCAAGTCGGAGGTCCCGGAGAAATATGACGGTAAGACCCATCCCTCGGAGTTCCTGAGCATCTACACCATTGCGGTGCAAGCGGCCGGGGGCCATGATGACAAGATACTTGCCAACTACTTCCCGTTGGTGCTCAAACCCAACGTCAGGTCATGGTTGATGCATCTGCCGGAGAATTCTATTTCTTCCTGGTTAGATCTGTGCCATCAGTTTGTTGGCGCCTTTGTTGGAGGCCACCAAGCTCCTGGCCAAGAGAGTGATTTGCATATCATCCCTCAGAAGGAGGGCGAGTCCCTGCGCAAGTTTATGCAGAGGTTCAGCCGGGTGCAGAATCGTCTTCAGGATGCTGTGCGAGCCGCATGCTACCAGCAAGCTTTGCGCCGCTACCATAGCCGCAAAGTTCATGTCCGAAGCCTTGAGGAAGGCGACCTTGTTCTTCGGCGGATTCAGTCCGCCAAGAATTCAAACAAGTTGACACCAAAGTGGGAAGGCCCTTATCGGGTAGTACGAGTCACCAGGCCCGGTGTTGTCCGTTTGGAGACGGAAGATGGCGTTCCAGTGAGCAATTCCTGGAATATCGAACATCTTCGCAAGTTCTACCCATAAGGCGCGGTTGCCGGGGGCTCCCGGCAACCACCCTTTTGTACAAGTCTTGCCGGCAAAGCATGTGATCCTTTGTACAAAGCCAGGCGCAGACCCTGAGCGCAGATGAATAAATTTAAGTGTTGTACATTCCCTTATTGATTCCCATGTTCATATTTATATATGCATGTTTGTCTAAGATGTTGTATAACACCTACTCCGGTAAGTTCTAACGACAACGCCAAGGTTTCATGTCTTTATTTTCTCTTCTTCTTTTTAAAAGACAGAAGGATTCCTCGCATGCACATTTCCGGGGGGGGGGGGGGGGGGGGGAAGGAGATATGAGGACAGTTGGCGACATTCGGAATCAAGCTTGCCGGGGGAGGGGAAGACGTGACAGAAGCTAAGTTCTAAAAACTTAGAGCAAGTTTCCTTTATTGCAAGTTATTTCCTTGGACGATTCTGACTCTTGTATGGAAAATTGCACGCGAAGGAACCCTTGTTGTAATCAGTTGCGCCCTTATTTTGTTTCGAGCCCGCTCAACGATTTAAGTGGTTGCACTGAGAACGCCAAGGAGTCTTGCCGGCCGCTGCGCCTCCAGCAGGCTGCTGAAGTCCCGCACCCAGCGCTCGCGGTAGGTTGCGCGCCGGCAAGTTTTTCAGTAAGCGTAGGGTGAACTCCATACATAAAGGAATCAGACAAGGAAAAGAGCAAGCATGAACCTAAACATAGGCGAGTTATATTACATTCATGAGTTGCCGCAATTCTAACTTGAGACTTAATTGTCTTTTACATGGAATGATGACGGCAAGAAAAGGCGGAGCACTTAATCCCTGCGTTGGCCTTCGATCCTTTTGATGGAGTCCACCTTCTCAAGGATAGGCACGATAAGTTCTTCAAGCGCCTCGACATTTGCGTCCCTTGGCAGGTGGCCGAGCGCGTTGGAGAGGTCGATGCCGGGATTGCTGTGCACCACCTTGATAAGCACCTTGCGAAGGACGGCTCGGCAAAGCCGGCGAGTCTCGTTGGCCAATTGGGTCGCCCGGCTAGACTGGAGCACCCTCAAGGCGTCGATGATGCTTTCAAAGAACATCGTCAACCTGGCACTTGAAGATATCCTTTCCTCGGAAGAATACCTGAAGTTCGACAGGCCCATGGTTGACAGTTCTGTCGTAAGCTTCTCCGCAGCGGCGATGAGACGTCCAGTCCAGATCTCCACCCCCTTCTCGTAATCGATTTGGGCGGCGGCAGGGCTCTTGAGCAGGTTCCTCTCTCCTTGGAGATCCTTGAGTAGAGCCTTCTCACGGGCCTTGCCGGCCTCGAGAGACTTCTGCAATGTGGTCAGCTTCAATTCCAGAATTGCAATAGCATCAGCCGCAGAGGAGAGCTGCTTGGTTTTGTTGGACAGGGCAACTTGCATCTCCGCCAAGGAGTGGAGGGTTTTTTCCCTATCACCTTTGAGCGTCGAGAGCTCCTTGCCGTGCTCTTCGAGATCTACTTCCAGCTTCTTTACCTTGTCGCTCAGCTCGTTCTTGGCGGCCTCTGCAGCTTCGGCAGCATCGATGGCCTCCTTGAGCTTGCCGGCGTGACTTGCAGTCAGAGCTTCGAGCACCTCTTTATGTTTTTGCTCCAGCTCTTGGGTCCGCCGCGCGACAAGCTTCTCGATATCTTCATCTTTGCTGCAAAGCTTGGCGGCGAGCGCCTGCTCACGTGCGGTGAGATCTTCCTCATGAGCATCAAGAGCAACGCGGCGCCCCGTCAGGAGGGCAACTTCAGCAGCAATCCTTTGAGTAGCTTCATCCTGCGCCTTCTCCATATCAGATTGCTTCAGGAGGATCTCTGTCCACTGTTGGCTCACCTGTTCCCGGCCAGCAGTCAGCTCTTGGAGGGCCTTGGCATACCAGGTTTGCATTTGTTCGACGCGCCTCTGGAAATCTGCCTCAGCCGCCTCGACAACTGCCATTCTGGAATCCGCTTTATCTTTCCGGGTGCGGTGGAGAACCTGGAGCTTGCGGAAATTCTCGCCCATGGCCTGAAGGAGCTGATCCTCTTCAGATTTTCCGCTGCTAGCGCTGGGATCGTCAACAACCTCGAGCCCGGCAGCAGCGATGATTTCTTCGTAAAAAATTTCTCCTTCGGCTGGTGCCCCAATGCTTGCCGTCCCCGACAAGTTGACAAACAGGTTTTCGCCAACTTTGAGGTATTTGCTGGATGAGGGGCCTTCAGATGTTGACGGTTGGTCTTCAGCGACCGTCTCACCAGTGGTAGGGGGCTCCGTGGCCGGTGTAGCGCCTGGCGCTCCTGCGGCAGGAGTGCCGTCAGTACGGTCATCAGCCTCCCTGTCGCCCCCTTTAGTAGATTCCTTGGCGGGTTCCTCCTGTGCAGTCTTGGCGGCCTCCCCGTCAGGAGCACCACCAGCCTCGATAGTGTCATCCTTGGCGGCCTCGCTGGCAGCGATCCTATCTGCTTCGGTAGCGGCATCCCTGGCGGTCTCCTCGATGACAACGTCGACATCCATGTGTTCCATCACAGGGAACTCTGAAGGACGAAGGAGGAGAACAAAATAAGATCAAGATTGAGTTTGAAGCGACTAAAGGCAGAGAGATAAGGGAAAGAGTAACAAGCGTTCTGAGGCAATCGATTGCCTGCGTCGAGCTGTTGAGAGGTGGCCTCGCCCCTCCCGGCAAATTCGGTTGCCGGGGGAGGGTTGCCGATGTCCATGCTTGCCGGCTCCTCCTCAGTTAGGATGGGCTCGTCGGTAGGATCTCTTGCCGGGGACGTGCTTGTGGGCGGCGTGGTCGATGAAGGTGGCACGACGGGGATGTCTTCCGACAACTCTCCTTGTTTCCGTTCTTCTCCTGCGAGCCCAAGGATATCAGCGGCAAGAATGGAAGCCTCAGCACCCGCCAGCGGAAAAAGAACAGTGAACTTACACTGGGGGCTGTGCTGGGGGCTGCGTTGAGGACTGGGCTCCGGGCTGACAACGATGGTTTCTAGCACGCTCGTGGAGCCTGCCGGGGGCTCGTCGCCCGTTGAAATCTTTGTCCTCTTCGCCATCCTCTCCAGCAAGGTTTCTGCATCACTGCAGAGACAATACGAACAAGTCAGTAAGATCGATCCAAGATTGAAATATAAAGGCTGTGTCAAAGTACTCACTCTTCTTCTTCTCGCTCCGGACTAAAGCCGAAGATGTCGAAATCGGCCTCCGTTGCGATGTCTAAGTGGGAAGGCGGAGGAGGGGTCCCAGGTCGCTTGGCTGTGGCAGGCGCCGGGGCAGCTTCCGGTGCGGTAGTGCGAGACACCCCTGCCGCTCCAGCAGTGGCCGCTGGTGTGGGTCTTGCGCGCCGCGCAGGTTGCTGACGAACCCCTTGGTGCGGTGCAGTCTTGCCGGCCACTTTCTTGCCAGGAGCCTCACCGCTCGAAGAAGGCTGGCTTGCCGGGATGCCAGATGCAGCCTTCCGAAGAACACGCTTCGTCTTCTTCGGGGCTGGGAGCTCTTCTTGCGGTTCTTCTTCGGTCGTGTCCTCGTCGGACGAGCTCTCAGCGGCTGTGCTGCTCTGTTCCCCGGTAGCTTTGTCCTTCCCGGCAGGTTTTACCTCCACCTCCACCACTACCTCTGCATCGCTGGTTTCCCATTCTGTGAAGCCAACGCTGCTGGCCTCCGCGGCAAGATTTGCCTCCTCCACCCTAGTAGCAATGTATGCTACTTCTTGGTTGGTGGTGGCTCGGATGAAATCTATCTCTTGCCGGACGGGTCTCTCCGTCAAGTTGTCAAAAAACTTCTGTGCTTCCTCCTCGGTTGGCTCGGCCCAAGTTGCGTCAAGACCGTGGGCGTTGAACATCGGCATGATGGCGATGATTGACCCCAAAGCAGAGTTGTTGCACAAAGGGACAATCCTTGCCGGCAGCCGATGCTTGTCTTCGCGCTGGAATAGTTTTTGACGGAGAGCGCCAAGCTGCATAGTGGTCAGATTATTATTCAACCCGGGGTGCAATCTCATAATATCCGCCGCGTTTCGGTATTCCAAGCTGGCCTTCCCCTGTTCTGCAAGGGGGCGATGCGGCGGCGGAGAAAGTCAAAGCCAATCATCTCCATTATCAGCCCCGCAGCTTTCAGGCGAAGGATCCTGGTGGTGGCGATTACGAGCTTTTCGTCATCAGCGGCAAGACTGCTCCAACCGCTGCCGCGGACCACCTTCTGTTGCCGGGGAAGACAAAACGGATGGGGATCTGCTTCCTTGATCCAGCACCATTCAGCCCGCCATTCCTCCCACTTTTCGTGGTAAACTCCTTCTGGATATATTTCCTTATTCCAAGCCCTTGGAATCCAGGCGATAGAACCAGAGAGGGCCTCTCCTTTTTGGATGCGGGGGAAGAAGTAATGACGAAAAAGAGTAGTATTGGGAATCACTCCGGCAAAGTTTTCACAAAGATGGGCAAAGATGGACATGCATAGTACCGCATTCGGCGTGAAATCGAGAAGATGAAAGCCGTATGTGTACATGATATCATTGAAGAAGTCGGAAAATGGGTGGCAGAGCCCGCAATAGAAATACGCAGCGCAGAAAGGGTATCTGTCCGACCCACTTTTGGAACAAGAACCTGGAATCACGCGTGTGGCGGGGTGAGCTTGCGTCTCCTTCGCCCACATGCATTGGTACCACCTCTTCAGAGCTTCTGCATTGAGCGATGGGGGAAGACGACATACTTCTTCCGCATCTTCACCAGTTCGCTCTCCGGAACATCGGCTTTCGCCTCCTTGCTCTTGCTCTTGCTGGTCTTGGGCGGCATGGCGGCTATGAGGGCGGAGGCCAGAGACGAGGCGAGCGTGGAAGCAGCGGGCGGAAGGGGAAAAGCTTCGCTCTGAGCTTGAGAGGAGTAAGGCGATGGCGACGGCCAGATTGAGAAGAAGAGGGGGGTAAATAGGCTTGTGCCTCTGCGGCTTCTCCTTTTTATGGGGAAGGAGCGGGGTCGCCTCCTTTATTCCCCAATGTGAATGCGCCTCTATAGGCGCGTCGCAGTTGCAGCCTTTGGGGCACCCTCCCCACGCCGCGCGTTCGACGCGCATAGTGGGGGGCACAGTAAATGAGATATTTACGAGCAGTTAATCCCCTGCCACGCGTGCCCGTGCACTATTTGGGCCTAGCCCAACAATGCCTCGCACTCGTGTATGGCCTAGGCCCGGGGGCTCCTGTCGGTGTACTAAGTATTGGGCCCCTAGTACCCCGTACTTGTGCACGGGCAGTTGTAGCCATCCTCGCGGCAAGGCTTGCTGGGGAACAGTTCAAGGTTGATTCAAGCCATCAAAGAAACCATCCAGTTAGAGATATGAGGATCAGCAGATAAGGAGAGCTGGAATCCGAAGGCCAGCTTCCCCGGCAAGATCTTGCCGGGGTGGCCTGCGGAGCCCGGCAAGGCTTGGCGCCCGGCAAGGCTTGACACCCGGCAAGGTTTTGTTGCTGTGCCACCGCTCTAGCACAACGACAAAACCCGACATTCTGGGTCCTTCTTTGGATGCGTGGCGACACGCCAATGGAGGAGAGCTTAAGCGGTGCTGATGGGATGGCCCCTTTTTCCATCCCCAAGAAAGTAAGGACACCGAAACGGACACCTCACGGTGCATTAAATGCGTTCGTCCTAGTCCGTCAGGGGTTTGGTATGATTACCCTGTAGCTACTTTACACCTCAATGTATGTACATTTTGCCACTGTGGTGACCCCTTTGAGCGTATAAAAGGAGGCCCAAGGCAACTGCTACAGGGGAGGAGAACTTCTGGCCCATTCTGCATGCATAGCTGCTCTTTGAATGTACTGTTCACAGCGAGCGCTCCTGAAGGCTGGGCTCAAGAACACTAATAAGAACACAAGGCAGGAGTAGGGTTTTACGCTGATCAGCGGCCCGAACCTGGGTAAAATCTCCCCGCGTCGATCGTTGGTTCTGCTCTTTGCGCATACCTCTCCCCCCGCCGAATCGTAAAGGGGTCCCTTTGGATCCCATAGGTGTCGTACCCCGACAATAATCTCTTACTCCAATGATGTCATGATGTTTATGAGTTGTCGATGCTGATGTGCTTTGAGCCATTCTTTCTGAATGTCTTGTTTCAAACTCTGTTGCTCGTGGAGATGGCTCTGTCATATATAGCTTCTGTAGTGCTTGCTATGACCACTGAGCTGAACATAGTATGGCTATTGTCCGGTGTATCTTTCGGAACATAGCCTCTTGTCTTGGTTGATGGCCCGTATTCATAATGAGTGTGGCAAGCTCACTTGTAACCGCAGGTAGTGCATTGTTGTGGCCGCATATGCAAAAGTCTGACGAGGATTGGTAACACCACTCCGTCCGTGTATCTATATCTTGCTGACCGTCATGGAGGTTGTTTGTCCACAACTTCTTGATTCTTGAGGATTCCTTTGATGGACCTGTAATGACCTGCCAACACGGCTACTTGATTGTTTTCCCGGCTTGTCGAGCTTGTTCTCACAACTTATTCTTGCATATCTCGTAGGGGTTACTATATTCTTATTCTTCCTCGAGTTATGGGGCCAATGTTTCTCTGAACACAGTCATTCCCGTGTACGAGTGGCTCGCATGAACTGATCCACTGGACTGCATGCTCACAACATATGCAGGGATAATATAAATCCTTTCATAACCACTGAGTTCTGAGGCCGCTGTGTGTCCAGACTAGTTCGTGCTCCTAACAAGCTTATTGTGGGCACGATGGTGTGTTGATGAAGGCTAAATTCCTTATGCTCGAAGCTTCTGCCATGGGTAGCGTGCTGAAGAAGGCTGGGTATCGTACCTTAAAAGTTTTCCTTCATGTTGCTTGCTGCGGAAGGCCGGGTACCTTATGCCGGAAGTTTTCTGCGGTAACCCGCTGTGGAGGAATTGGAGTGCTGTACCCCAGGAGATTTTCTCACTAAGTGGCGTACCAAGGAAGATTGACAGTCTGGTGTCGTAAGCTCTTCTCCCGATAGCTTGTGGAGGAAGGCTGAGTTCCTTATACCAGAAGCCTTTTGCTGTGTACGCAGTCGGATCTATGGCCGATTCTGGCTTCCTTCCGAAGTATCCGGAATTTACTCATAGCGGAGCCAAACTTGATATTGGCCATACCTTATCTGAATATATTCTGTTGTCATGCACACCGCTTGTCCTTATGCTGGTATGATCATTGCTGCTGTAAAGGTTGCACAACTAATGCAAGTCTTCATGTTGTTAATTAATTCAGAATACCCTTTGCATTCAAACAAGTGTTGCTGATAATAAGCAGTTGATGGATAATTCCATTCGGTTTAGCTCAGCTTCCAAGCATGTGAAGTTCTCATTGATTCTGGGCAGCCGTAAATTCATCCATATTCCTCGCAAACCTTGTTCACAGTGCCCGGAAATTTGTATATGCGTTGGTGAATTCTAGAATATGCTTTGAAATTTGTACCAACGTACCGGAGTTTCGTTGCTGCTCTTGACACATTCACATTCTTGAAACATGTCTTTGGTAGGTAATACATGGTTCTTGGATCCATTGAGAAAGACTCGGTTCACCTCATTGACTGAAATAATCCTTGTATCGCGGACGGAATTATTTGTCCTTGCTGGTGTCCATTCCTGATAGCTCATCTGACTGCTTCTTAGATGTGATTTGCTCTGAGGTAAACTCTCTCAGGTGTATTCTGGCTTGTCAGTTGCACACATATTCTGCTTTTGACCCATTCTTCATTCTTGAAAAGTATGGTAATAATGTTCTGAATATCAGGCAGCTGGCTTGTCTTAACTCTTACTGAATTTGGATTATTGGGTATTATCCAAGTTGTATGCTGGTCCTCTTGATGGCATTTGCGTATGGATCCAGTCGGAGCGAAGAAATGAAACCGACAAAAGGAACAAGAACCGCGAAAAACCAAAAAGCAAATAAAGCTCAAATCTTGCAGACCTTACACATGTGGCCAAGGATCCACTAGTATAACTAGTATAGAGCACTCGATGCACTTCTAAGGATTTAGAAGCGAAACCACACAATGCTCCTGGTAGGACTAGTGTCAAGCTCCTACTACTTCCTTAGAGAACATCAAACTCGACGCACGACCATAGCCAACATGGCTTAGTTAACGATCCTAAGGTTGTCGGGGAAAAGATGGAATTTATAGGTGTTTCCCAAAGGAAACTAGTGTTAAGAAGAGAAATGCCATGGTTAGCAAGCAAGGTAGGGATATCTGGTTTACCTAGGGGTTCAGGGCTCACGGGTCGTTGCCTGGTGTGGATATTTCACACCGGAGGCAAAGGACACGAGAGTTGGGGTCTGATGGAGCCAAAGACCTATGGGGTTGTCTTATGATCAATAGTAGCCATGCCTGCTTGGCAAAGATGGCTGAAATCCATCTGGGCTTTCTACTAATCAAAAGACAATGAAGTCTGGCTAGGGTAACCTATAGTCAGCCTGGCTGCTTTGATACCATCCATTGTGGCGCCCCGCTTGATTACCACTGTAGCCAGACGGTCACCGCACATACCAGCCCAGGAAATCACTCTGGCATGCACGCTTACAACAAGTATCAAGAACACATGCATTTCTATTAATGGATATATAAGTCTTACATGATAGTTTACAGGGGTGATAGCAGCGGAAAAGCTCTATCTAAGGCAGCATGGTCCTGGTGCAGCTCCAATCCACAGGGATCTGACTGGGTTACTCTCCTAGCCCGCGAACGCTCTAGCTCCTCATCGACGGACGACGGATCCTTATGTGAACCTGGCCACATTGAAGGCCGCTGAGTACTTTTGAATGTACTCACAAGCAAACCAAACTAACATATACAGCAAGCAAAGCAATCCATGGCATTCAAGCATGCATTTGTTAATAGAGCAACATTAATTATCATGGCATAGCAAGATCTAGCAGGTTAATATCTAAAGTAAAATTATAGTAAAGTAAAGCATATCAAGTAAATAATCAATAATCCGAACATTCTCATGATCCAATCCGAATCTGATCCAAATCCAATCCAAATCATGTGGTCATCCGACCATCACTTTCATAGCCATTCCATGGCCAACATATCATATCCCTGACATCATCCGATGTCTATGCATCTCCACTATAAGTCTAATAAACTTACTCTCTTCCGGGTTGTCCCACAATCCTCGGAATACTCATGAGTCGCTGAGTACCTCCGATCATAAGACAAGTTCTTCCATCATTATTATCTTTGTTACGGTTGACCACCTAGTGAGGTCTGGACGGACTGTCCAATACCGTGGACGCGGCTATTCGAATAGATTTTTCACTCTGCAGAGGTTGCGCACTTTACCCACACCATGGAGCACCTGGCATCGTGATCCCATTCGGGTGGACCAGTGTTGCTCCAACGAAACCTGCCTAACTCGTGACTCCTCCACCGTACCACCGGCAATCATCCTCCCCCAGAGTCCTGCCCTGGGTAGCCCCTGTGTCACCTCGTGACACCTGCCACCATCGTGGCCAACTAAACTGTCGCAAACGGGGACTCTGGCAAATAACACAACTGGGCTCACAAGGTTATCGCCGCCTATCGGGCCAGGGCAGCGCGCGCGCATAACCTTCCCTGTTTGGTGGTACTGATGAAAGAGCACGTGATCAGACCAAGTCAAGGACATCCCATACCGGCAAATGTGGTTGCACGGATAAGTCCGGACAGGTGACTCTGGATCAACCGACTAGGTTTAGTTTAAGCAAACATTTAGCAAGCATGGTTATTCATCATGAATAACTTAACATGGCGGTAACTATGTATGAGGTAACAACTGTGGAAACATAACAACCTATCTCCATATAACATCACAATGAGTCGTTAGTGAAACAAGATTAAATGGCAAGTTATCACTTAACAAGTTCTAGCTGTAAGTTACGACCATCGGAACCCTTGCATAAAACCGGCAAAGAAACCAGTAGCCACCATAACAGTCTTTACAACTCAGATCTGGGACATTACCGGAATAACACAACCCCGGCTCAAGACGGCTGGAAAGCAACTCAGAGCATGAGACGCTGTCGATAAAAAGAATGTAGCAGTTCCCTAAGATAGCCGAAAAACAGCTCAGAGAATAGGGTCACTACTACAGAAAGAAATTCGACAACTGTCCGAGACGGGCATAAAACAGCTCAGAACACGGGCCAGTTGCTGACAAGAGAAATAAAAGTTAGCATCCACCCCGGACGGCCGGAAACAGCTCAGAACACAGGCGTGGTGCCATCACTAAAGAAAGGCAGGCAAGGGTTCATCAGCGTCCCATACAGCTCACTACTACGCATACAGGCATAAGCATATTCATTTAAACATGCGAGAATAACACAGAGCAATGCTTTAGGGCATATATCAGATGGTCGGCTTGCCTGGGGTCGAAGAATACTCCGGGAGTAAGTGTGGAGAGTCCACGGAAAAATTCACCGGAAAGGTTTCTCTCCCGGAGGGCTGTTAGACGGGCAAGGGCATAATGGTCATTTTCATAGTGTGAAAACATTATGAAAATGAAACCATCAGAATGGGTTCGACGAACTGAAGACGTGAGCGTTGGTTTCACCTGAATCGGAGTTACGAGCGAAAAGTTATGGCCGCTCATTGTTTACGCAGAAAATAAATAAAAATATATACATTTTCGCCCTAAACCAGTGGACATCCGCAATATAAGCCTTTTGGCCGCCGGCTGAAAATTGAAAGTGCATTTGGCAGAATACGCTTTCGGAGTTGGGAAATCGCACTTTGCGTAGGGAGCCTCCACTTAAACCCGCGGGCCCGCGCGCTGCGTCACCGACGGCTGGGACCTGCGTTGACTTTCTCTCCAGTCCCTCTCCCTCTTCCTCCTTCCTCCTCCATCCCCGATGCGGCAACAGAGCCGTGGCTCCGGAGCAGGCTCCTACGCTCCGGTGGGCCGCTCCGGCGGGCGAGCGGACGGACGGGTGCCCCGGCGTGCGCCGCGTCCAGGGAAGGTCCCGGCCGCAGTTGAAGACGGCCAGAGGCGGAGCTCCACGGCGTGGCCGAGGATGGCAGCTCCGGTCAAGGAAGGGGCTCGGGTGGCCGGAGCGGTTGGGCGAGGGGGCAGAGGTGGTCTCCGGCGACTAGGGATCCCAGAGGTGGGCTCGGCGGAGGCGGGAAAGGCAGGGGTCGTGGCGGTGCACGGCGGCAGTAGGTGGGGAGGCTGCGGCCACGAAGGGCCTAAGGCGGTAGATGAGGCTGGGCAAGGATGGGGTTGGGGTCTATGGCAAATGGCGCGTTCGCAAGTGGGTCTAGTCGAAAGAAGAGGGGCCATGCCGCTCTAATTTGAGCGAAGGTGACCGGCGGCAATGGCGGCCAGAGATGGATCTTATGAGCATGAGAGCTCGAATTGCTCGGCCATGCCGCTTAATCAACTTCTGCTTATTTGTTCGACACGCCTCTGGATGGGTGTCATGTGAGGGTAATCTGTCATCCGACGGGCTGCCACGTGCTTAGTGGAAGCCACTTAATCATCTGGAGTCTTGACACCACATTGATAAGTGATTTGCATTGTGGTGCGGTGGAGTGGTGGTGCCTTGGCGGGAGTTCTTGCCCTTGGCGGCCCCGGCAAGCCTGCCAGGGCAATCTTGGACTTGCCCTTGGGGTGGTCTCGACCTGGCCGGGCTCTCCTGCCCGGCAAGGGAGGCCTTCCCAAGGTGATGCTCTGATGTCTTGTATGTTGACTTGGTCTTCTTGATCTGCTCCTTGATCTCACAAAGAGTGGTTTCTCTGGCTTAGAATTGCTTTGTATGTTTGTGCCAGACACGTGATGCCAGCACACCTGTGTATAAGTTCGGGTGACAAACGTGATTTTTTGTTGCACCGACAGGAGCAGATGTCGTGGGTGGACACGATCACCTATGGGGCCATTAGCCCCTTATGGTTCGGCATGGGGAAGATCACGTTGCATAAAGAGCAGAAGCCATGAGGCAGCACGATGACAAGGACTCTGGTCGTTTTTACCTAGGTTCAGGCATCTGGGAAGCGTAAAACCCTACTCCTACTTTGGTGGATTGGATGGAGGGAACACAACAGCACGCGGCGCCCAAGCCCGACAAGGTGGCCTCGAGGAGAGCTACTACGCGCGTACAAATGTGCAAGGGTCCGAATCCCTTTCTGGGAAGTCTTGGACATCCTTTTATAGCTCAAGGGGTAACCACAGTGGCAAAACAGTCTTTATCTGGTGATTAGATAGCTAACAGTGCTATCATACCTAACTCTTGCAGTTAGGACAAAGTGCATTAAATGCACTACTAGGTGTCACGCTGAGGGTGAAGCCCGGCAAGCCTGCCGTGCCGCTTAATCATCTTCTGCTTATCTGTTCGACACGCCTCTGGATGGGAGTCATGTGAGGGTAATCTGTCTTCTGATGGGCTGCCATGTGCTTAGTGGAAGCTACTTAATCATCTGGAGTCTTGACACCACATTGATAAGTGATTTGCGTTGTGGTGCGGTGGAGCGGTGGTGCCTTGGCGGGAGTTCTTGCCCTTGGCGGCCCCGGTAAGCCTGCCGAGGCAATCTTGGACTTGCCCTTGGGGTGGTCTCGACCTGGCCGGGCTCTCCTGCCCGGCAAGGGAGGCCTTCCCAAGGTGATGCTCTGCTGTCTTGTATGTTGACTTGGTCTTCTTGATCCGCTCCTTGCTCTCACAAAGAGCGGCTTCTCTGGCTTAGCCTTGCTTTGTATGTTTGTGCAAGACACGTGATGCCAGCACGCCTGTGTATAAGTCTGGGCGACAAACGTGAATGTTTGTTGCACTGACAATGAAACGTATTTATATTGTTGCCATTAAGGATAAAAATATGGGGTTTATTCATATTGATTGGGTTTACTTTGTCTACATCATGTCATCTTGCTTAAGGCGTTACTCTATTTTTATTAACTTAATACCCTAGTTGCATGCTGGATAGCGGTCGATGGGTGGAGTAATAGTAGTAGATGCAAGCAGGAGTCGGTCTACTTGTCTCAGACATGATGTCTATTTACATGATCATTGCCTTGGATATTGTCATAACTATGAGCTTTTCTATCAATTGCCCAACAATAATCTGTTCACCCACCGTATGTTATGTGCTCGAGCGAGAAGCCTCTTGTGAAAACTATGGCCCCCGGGTCTACTTTTATCATATATAAAAACACAAAAATACCTTGCTGCACTTTTATTTATATTATTTTGTTTTACAATTTATCTTATCACCTACCATTACGAGATTTGATCCTTGCAAATAATCACCAAGGGGATTGACAACCCCCTTGTTTGCATTGGGTGCAAGTATTTGCTTTTTTGTGTGCAGGTGCTAGTAACGAGGTTGTGTGTGGTTCTCCTGCTGGGTTTATAACATTGGTTCTTAAATGAGGGAAATAATTATCTCTACTATACTGCTTCATGGAAATCCCAATGCAGCTCACAAGTAGCAGGAAGAATTTCTGGCGCTGTTGCCAGGGAGACATCACCAAAACCTACCAAGTACCTTCGCACAAAACAATCATCTACTTGCTCTTATTTTTATTTGCCTCTTTATTTGCCTTTGCCTCTTGTTTTCATCTCCCCCGCTTCTATTTTTTTTACAAAAACACAAAAATATTTTTATTTTGCTCGTTTGCTTGCTTTGTCGCGATGACTAGTGTTACTATCCCTTCAAGATGGGAATGGGCCGGCTCAGACCTGGCCCTGTGGCCCCAAGGTCAATATGTGAGGCCATGGGTCGGCCCATTTCAACAGAATTTTGCGGCCTCACTGACCTTTGGGTATACGAGGCCGACCCAAAATTTAGCAAATGTTTAAACAATGCAAAAGATTATAGGTTTTTTGAAGCAAATGTTTACACAATCCAACATTTGTGGCCTTGTCAAATTACTATGTCCCAAAAGATTAGATATGTCAGCAAATAGTTACACAGTCCAGTAAACTGACAATATCTAATCTTTCCACATATCTAATCTTTTCACAATCAGTAAAATAATGAGATAAAAAGATTACATGTTTTAAAGAGCATCAAGCTAAAGACCTCAATCTAATAGATTTAGACAAGATCAAAAGATTATAGGTTTGAAAGAGCGTCAAGCTAAATACCTCAATTCAATAGATTCAGACAAGATCAAAAGATTACAGGTTCAACATGCTAATCTTTTCACATCCAGTAGGTTATAGAGAAAGCTGACATGTCTTTGCTTCATCATTTGCTGGAGGTTAACATCAATTGCTCCAACAAGCATCAGTCCTCAATATATGTAATTACAAGGAAATGTTACAAGAGTAATTCTGTGCACATCAACTAAATAATATATTTATGAATAGAGGAATATTCTTAGTAGGAAGATACTAAAAATGATCTACGCCTTAGATACAGCCTAAACAAAATGTTTGCATATATTTGCACAATATATACAATATACAATCACAAATATTTTTTATGAATTAAATAGTATCAGAAAGCAATATACAACAGAGAGGTGATAGGTTAAAAATAATATAACCAACAAGTGGTGCATCAGAAACAGGGTTGTAGTGCTTTGGCTGCTACATAAAAATGTAAAGAACAATTTCAGATTTGAAAACTCAATGTCAAGAAGTAACGATCATATTAAGGATAGAAAATAATTTGGCCAAAAGGGTTATGCGGTTGTCGGTGTACTAAAGCTTGGGTCCTTTAGTACCCCATACTTGTGCTAGGGCAGTTGTAGCCGTACCAGCGGCAAGGCCTGCCGGAGGACAGCTGGAAGCAAGTGCAAGATTGTCAAGAAGGTGTTCAAACCAGTGACCAGAAGACAGAAGATCGAGGGCTTGGCTCCCGGCAAGATGCTTGCCGGGGGGGGGGGGGCTCGCGAAGACCCGGCAAGATCCGCACCCGGCAAGGTTGCGCCACCCTGACACTGCTCCAGCGCAGTGACCGGCCTGTCATTTGGGTTTTGTCTTCCTGGATGCGTGTCATGGCACTAGTGGTGGGTGAGCTTAAGCGGTGCTGATGGGACGGCCCCTTTTTCCATCCCCAAGAAAGTAAGGACACCTAAACAGATCATTTAATGCGTTTGTCCTAAATCATTTGTGATAAGTATGTAAACACTGTAGCTACGTTACACCTCATGTATGTATTGAACGCCACTGTTGGTGACCCCTTAGGACATATAAAAGGAGGCCCAAGGCGTAGCTACAGAGGGAGGACCCTCTGGCCCATTCTGCATGCGTAGCTGCTGCTCGAACATACTGTTCATCGCAAGCGCTCCTAGAGCTCGGGCTCAAACATCCACCATAAACTAAAGCAGGAGTAGGGTATTACGCTTCTAAGCGGCCAGAACCTGGGTAAAAATCCCCTTGCGTTGATCGTTAGATCTGCTCTTTGTGCATGCCGACATCTTTGGCGCGCCAGGTAGGGGCAGAGGTTGCGCGAACCTGATCTAGTGATCAGCGCGTCAGTTTTTTGATCGTTTTTGTCGCCATGGCCCCCAAGAAGAAGGGTTTGGCGGCGGCTGGTACATCTGTGTCAGATTTGCCCGTGCCTTCACGAACGGGCGATGGCATGGACGCAGGTGGAGGTCTTGAGCCTCCATGACATTCTAGCGGACAAAGCCATGTGAGGGGCATTGTTTGGAACGGCGACAATGATCCGTGTGCCACCAGATCCAAGGACAGAGCTGTGCTGCCTACGGGTGGTGCGACGAACTCCAAGGATGGGAGGACGCCTTCCAAGACACCCGCGCCGGCGCATGCGCTGCGGCCTTCTCAGGTCGCGCATGACGAACAACGCCATGACGTCGGTGGTTCTAGGCGTCCCCAAGGAAAGGCCCCTGCGTATCATTCCCAAGATGTGCGCGACCAACATGCATGCCAAGATGCTGGTGGAAGCGCGGTGCGGTCGCGGGATCGTGATGGAGCTCCTTCTAACACGGTTAGGAGTTAGAGCACCTCACGTACCTCGCACATCTTGCTGCCGCCTACACCAGCAGAAGCGTTGGCGCGAGCGTAGCTACTTCTGGATTTCCCTCCCACTTCGGAGAAGCTCGAAGAATGGAGAGCTGCTATTCAGAGCCTCATCGGCTTCGCCAACAGAGATGGGCCGCAGCAGGCAGAGCCTTCGCAGCGGCGGTCCGTTGAGCCGACGTGTGCCGATAGCGAAAAGACTGGAGGTGGGACGACTACGATGCACTCTCCTCCATGACGACAACAGCGGTCGCTAGCTCGGCGGATTGATGGTTGTGATGACGATTCCATGGCGTCGTCCGATCCGCGAGTGCGCCGCAATCAACGTCAAGTTCTTCGGGAGCGAAGCAAAGAAGATGCTCGAACTACCATCGAGCAGCGACAAGAAGCGCGCCATCAATCTGATAGGCGCGCAGGGCCTACTGTCGACAAGCCTAAGCCAGGGAATCCTGGTGACCTACCTTATGAGGTGGGGTGTCCAGCGTTTACCCGTGAGCTGCGGCGAGTCCAGTGGCCCAATTCCCGAACATTCAAGCCGGAGGTCCCGGAGAAATACGATGGCAAGACTCACCCGTCGGAGTTCCTGAGCATCTACACCATCGCGGTGCAGGCTGTTGGAGCTCGAGATGACAAGATACTCGCCAATTACTTCCTGTTGGTGCTTAAGCCCAATGTCAGGTCGTGGTTGATGCATCTGCCAGAGAATTCCATTTCTTCCTGGTCAGACCCGTGTCATCAGTTTGTTGGCGCCTTTGTCAGAGGCCACCAAGCTCCTGGCCAGGCAATTGATATACATCTCATCCCCCAGAAGGAGGGCGAGCCCTTGCGCAAGTACATACAGAGATTCAGCCGCTTATAGTACAATATCCCAGACGTTCATCCCGCCGTTGTTATTAGCGCGTTTCATCAGGCCTTGGCAGCTGCCGATGAGCCAGAGGGCTCCGACAAGCAATATTGCAAGATCCATCGCACCAAGGGCCATGATCTCCAGAACTGCCGGCAAGTTGAACAGCTTGTCGAAAGGCAGAAAGCTGAGTATGAAAGGCGAGACAAGGAGAGAGCCCAAGATGGTGCTGAAGGGTCTAGCAAGAAATGCGGTGGCCAAGGAGGTCACCACGGCAAGGCTAAGCAATAGAAGAAGAGGCCCGCTCGAGGCCGCAACAAGGAAGAGGGGGGTGAAGATGACAACGAAGAGGACGACGACTCCAGCGAGCATGAGTTTCAAAAGGCTACAGAAGCTATGTGCCTTGACGGAGGCGCCTCGCCGCATTCTTCTCACCGCCAACTTAAATAGTGGGTGCGAGAGATTAATGTGGCGGAGCCGTCGGTCGATGCTCAGAAGCCTCTGAAATGGTCCAACACGCCTATCATTTTTGACGTTGAGGATCACCCTGATCGCACAACTGTGGTCGGGTGTTTGCCATTGTTGGTTTCACCAACGATTCGCAACCTGAAGGTGACAAAAATGCTAGTTGACGGTGGGGCCGGTTTGAATCTAATCTCGCCTAGCATGATCAAGAGGCTGCAAATTCCTAACAAAGATCTCAAGGAAACGGGCACGTTTCAAGGGATCAATCCAGGAAGGAGCCAACCAAAGGGCAAGATCACATTGCCGGTGACATTTGGCAGTGAGCTGAAGTATAGAACAGAAAAGATCATTTTCGACGTCGCTAAGATTTCGTTGCCATATAACGGGATTCTCGGCCGTCCAGCACTGGCCAAGTTCATGGCGGCCTCGCACTACGCTTACAACGTATTGAAGATGCCCGGGCCGATGAGCGTCATCACTGTCAACTCCGACAAGAAGGATGCACTTATCTGCGCCGACCAACTCTACCGGGAGGTAGTTGCAGCATCTGCCGCCAAGGCACTTGCTCCTGCCGCTAAAGCTCCTAGGGGGAAGAAGAAGACCAGCAAGACCTCTAGCACACACTCCGGCAAGCGCACCTCCTCGGGGTGTTGCGCTCCCATCGAGGATGTGCCAGAGAGCTCCACCGGCAAGAGCAAGAAATCCAAGGCTGCTCGACCAGAAACCAAGAAGGTGCCCGTCAAGGAGGATGGTACGGGAGGAACTTTCACCATAAGTTCCACCCTCGATGACAAATAGGAAAGCGCGCTCGTTGCTTTCCTGCGGGCGAATATCGATGTGTTTGCATGGCAACCATCTGATATCCCCGGGGTTCCCAGGGAAGTAATTTAGCATCATCTTGCTGTCTGTCCTCATGCATGGCCCGTTAAGCAAAAAGTTAGGAAGCAGTCTTTGGAACGGCAAGAATTTATTGCCGAAGAAATCAGGAAGTTGGAAGCGGCAGGTTTGGTCAGAGGAGTGCTCCATCCGACGTGGTTAGCCAATCCAGTTGTAGTGCGCAAGGCGAATGGAAAATGGAGGCTGTGTATTGACTATACAGATATCAATAAAGCCTATCCAAAAGATCCTTTCCCCTTGCCACGCATTGACTAGATTGTGGACTCCACTGCCGGCTGCGATCTGCTATTGTTTCTCAACGCCTATTCAGGGTACCATCAGATTTTCATGGCAAAGGAAGATGAAGAGAAAACCGCATTTATCACCCCGTGTGGTGTGTATTGTTTCTTACGTATGCCTTTCGGGTTGAAAAGTGCTGGTTTAACATTTGCAAGAGCGGTCCAGATTGGTTTTGAGCCCCAGCTACATAGAAATATGGAAGCTTATATGGATGACATAGTGGTTAAAACCAAGGACAAAGCAACACTCATACAAGATTTGGAAGAGACATTTGCAAATCTGTGCAAGATCAATCTGAAGCTCAATCCTGAGAAGTGTGTGTTTGGCATTCCATCCGGCAAGCTTCTTGGGTTCTTTGTATCTCAACGTGGGATCAAAGCAAATCCCGACAAGATCAAGGCGATTGAGCAGATTGAAGCACCGAGGCGCGTCAAAGATGTGCGTCGACTTGCCGGCTGCATTGCTGCGCTGAGCAGGTTCATCTCCAAATCTGCTGAGTGTGCCCTGCCCTTTTTCAAAATCTTGAAGAAGGCAGGTCCAATGAAATGGACTCCGGAGGTGGAGGCAGCGTTGCAGGATTTGAAGAAGTACCTCTCCTCTCCGCCGATACTAGTCGCACCTAAACCACAAGAGTCATTGCTGCTATGCCTAGCAGCAACAAATCAAGTGGTTAGTGCTGCATTGGTAGTGCAGAGAGAAGCTGATGAAGAAGCAGCGGCAACGGCAAGCCCGCCGAGTGATGAGCTGGGGTCTTCTCCGGCAAGGTCTGGTGCCGACAAGGCAGGATTTGCAGAGTTGAATGAAGCAGCGCAGAGGAAGAGGATGGTGCAGCGCCCAGTTTATTTTGTCAGTTCCCTTTTGCAGGGGGCTAGGTCAAGATATTCTGGCGTGCAAAAATTACTCTTCAGCCTCCTTATGGCCTCGAGGAAGCTGCGCCATTATTTCCAAGTGCATGAGATTACCGTCGTCACTCGCTTCCCGTTGCAACGGATTTTACGAAATCCAGATGCGACCGGCTGGATTGTGGAGTGGGCATTGGAATTGTCAAGCTTTGATCTCAAGTTTGAAAGCACTTCAACAATTCAGAGCAGAGCCTTGGCGGAGTTCATTGCAGAATGGACCCCAACGCCAGACAAAGAAAGTCAAGAGACAACTCTTCCCGGCAAGGAAATAGATCGAGAATGGATTATGTATTTTGACGGGGCTTTCTCGCTGCAAGGCGCCGGTGCTGGCGTGCTGCTTGTCGCACCCACCGGAGAGCACCTCAAATATGTAATTCAGATGCACTTTCCCCGGGAGAGATCAACAAACAATACTGCAGAATATGAAGGGCTGCTTGCCGGTCTCAGGATCGCGGTGGATCTTGGAATTAAGAAGCTCATCGTTAGAGGTGATTCATAGCTTGTCGTCAAGCAGGTGAACAAAGATTATCAGAGCCTGTTGATGGAAGCATATGTAGATGAAGTGAGGCAATTGGAGGAGCGCTTTGATGGTCTACAGACAGAGCATGTTCCTCGAGCGGAGAATGACATTGCTGACGACCTGTCAAAGCGTGTTGCCCTTAAGTTACCTGTGGAGCCAGGTACTTTTGTGCTCCGATTGACTCAGCCATCCGTAACACCATTAGCAAGGCAACATAAGCGACGGAAGTTGAGTTCCGGCCAGTACTTTCCGGCAGAGCTCCCAGAAGCTACCGGCAAGGAAGCTGCCGGGAACAACGACAAGCTTGCCGGGGAGCAACAAGCTCTGGCGAGGCCTCAGGTCCTTGCCGTCGAGACAAACGCTCCCGCGGCAGAAGATATGCCTTTAGTCCTTGCTGTCGAGCCTCAGGCTCCGGCATGGGCGCAGCACATCGTTTAGTTCCTCCAAACAGGGGAACTCCCCGAAGAGCAGGAAGAAGCGGAGAGAGTAGCCCGTCGGTCTAGTATGTACCAGTTCGTTGATGACGTCCTGTACAGAAAAAGACCGAACGACGTGAAATTGAAGTGTATTCCTCGGGAAGATGGACTGGAGCTGTTGGCAGAGATACATGGAGGCATATGTGGCTCCCACATAGGTTCAAGGGCTCTTGTCGGTAAGGCATTCCGGCAAGGTTTCTTTTGGCCCACTGCCCTCCAGGATGCAGCTGCACTAGTAACCAAGTGTGAAGCGTGCCAGTTCCATTTGAAGAAATTGCATCAGCTAGCTCAGGCTCTTCAGACAATCCCTCTTTCCTGGCCATTTTTGGTCTGGGGGCTCAACATATTGGGCCCTTTTCCCCATGCTACCGGGAGCTTTGAGTACTTGTACATCGCAGTCGACAAGTTCACAAAGTGGCCGAAAGTGGAAGCAGTGAGAAAGGTGACAGCACAATCAGCCGTCAAGTTCTTCAAGGGACTAGTTTGCCGTTTTGGTGTGCCAAACAGGATTATCACTGACAATGGAACACAGTTCACGAGCCACACCTTCATGTAATATGTCAATGACCTTGGCAGCAAAATCTGTTTTGCTTCTATTGCTCATCCGAGAAGTAACGGCCAAGCAGAAAGGGAAAATGCTGAAGTGTTGCGAGGGCTCAAGACAAGGACTTTCGACAAGCTGAAGAAGTGCGGAAGACGCTGGATTGATGAGTTGCCGGCGGTTCTTTGCTCAATTAGAACAAATCCAAATCGAGCCACTGGCTAGACACCCTTCTCCCTAGTGTACGGGGCAGAAGCAGTTCTCCCCACGGAACTCATATACGGGTCACCTCGAGTGCTCGCTTATGATGAGCTTGAGCAAGAGCAGTTGCGTCAAGATGACGCTACGCTCCTTGAGGAAGATCGTCTTCAGGCTGCTGTGCGAGCTGCACGCTACCAGCAAGCCTTGCGCCGCTACCATAGTCGCAAGGTTCATGCCCGAAGTCCTGAGGAAGGCGACCTTGTTCTTTGGCGCGTTCAGTCGGCCAAGAATTCCAACAAGTTGACGCCAAAGTGGGAAGGCCCTTATCGGGTAGTACGAGTCACCAGGCCTGGTGCTGTCCGCCTGGAGACCGAGGATGACATTCCAGTGAGCAATTCCTGGAATATCGAACATCTTCGTAAGTTCTATCCATAAGGCGCGGTTGCCAGGTCTCCCAGCAACCACCTTTTGTGCAAGTCTTGCCGGCAAGGCATGTAATCCTTTGTACAAAGCCAGGCATAAACCCTGTGCATAGTTAAATAAACTTAAGTGTTTTACAATTCCTGTTGATTTTCATGTTATTCTATATGCATGTTTGTCTGAGATATTGTATTACACTTGCTCCCGGTAAGCGTTAACGAACCACCAAGGTTCCATATCCTTGTTTTCTCTTCTTTCTTTTTCTCAAAGGATAGAAGGCTCCTTCGCGTGCACCTTTGCCAGGGGGAGTGATGGTATGGATACCAACTGGCGACGTTCAAGGTTGACATCTTGCCGGAAGGAATACAACAACAAAAAGCTAAGTTGCAAGACTTTGAGTAAATTGCTTTTACTTTAAGGTTATTTTCCTTGAACGGTTTTTGCCTTTGTATGGAAAACCTGCACACGAAGGAACCTTGTCGTGATCGGTTGCGCCCTTAGTCTATTTCGAGTCCGCTCAATAGTTTAGGTGGCTGCACTAAAAACGTCAAGATACCTTGCCGGTAGCGGCACCTCTTGCAGGCTGCTAAAGACCCGCATCTAGCGCTCGCGGTAGGATGCATGCGCCGGCAAGTTTCCAATAAGCATAGGGCACATTCCATACAGAAAGAAATCCGACAAGAGAAATAGCATGCATTCATCCAAAACATAGCAAGTTATACTACATTGATAGTTGCCGCGATTCTAATTAAAGATGAAATTGTCTTTGACATGGAATGGTGGCAGCAAAGATGAAGCAAAGTGGCTAGTCCCTGCGCTGGCCTTCGACCCTCTTGACTTGGCTAACCTTGTCAACGATAGGCGCGACAAGCTTTTTGAGTGCCTCGAGGTCGGCATCCTCCGGCACGCTGTCGAGAACGTTGGTGAGGTTGATGCCGGGATTCTTGCGCACCACTTCGACGAGCACCTTAAGGAGGATGGCCCGGCAGAGTTTGCGGGATTCGTTGGCCAGATGGGTTGCTCGTTTAGAATGGAGCAGCTTCAAGGCATCGACGACGCCCTCGAAGAACATGGTCAGCTTAGTACTCGGAGACACCCTGTCGTCGGAGGAGTAGTTGAAGTTCCGCAGGCCCATGCTGGACAGCTCTGCTTCAAGGCACTCCGCGACGTCGACCAGGCGCTCGGTCCAGATATTCACACCTTTCTCAAAGTCATTATAAGAGGCAGCGACGCTATTGAGCAGGTCCTTCTCGTTCCAGAGGTCCTTGATCAAAGCCTTTTCTCGAGCCCTGCCATCCTCCAGAGACTTCTCCAGCGTGGTCAGCTTCAGAGTCAAATCAGCGATGGATTCTTTGGCTGAGGTGAGCTCTTTGATCTTGTTAGACATGGAGGTTTGCATCTCTGCCAAGCTGTAGAGAGTCTTCTCTCTGTCGGCTTTGAGCATCGAGAGCTCCTTGCCATGTTCCTCGAGGTCCGCCTCTAGCCCCTTTACTCTATCATCCAGCTCATTCTTGGAGGCCTCTGCAGCCTCAGCAGCATCGACGGCTTCCTTTAACTTGCCGGCGTGATCTACAGTTAGAGCTTCGAGCATCTCCTTGTGTTTCTGCTCCAGCTCCTCGGTCCGCTGCGCGCCATTTTTTCGATCTCCTCATCCTTGCCGCTGAGTTTGGCGGCAAGTGCCTTCTCGCGAGCGGCAAGGTCTTCTTCCTGAGCGTCAAGCCTGACACGGAGTTGTGTTAAGCGAGCTTCCTCTGCAGCGGCCCACTGCGTGACCTCTTCCTGTGCCTTCTCAGCGTCAAACTGCTTCAAGAGGAACTCGTTCCAACTCTAGCTCAGTTGTTCCCGGCCAGTCATCAGTTCCTGGAAAGCCTCAGCATACCAGACTTGCATTTGCTCGACGCGCTTCTGGAAATCTGCCTCTGCTGCTTCAGTAACTGCTGCCCTGGAGTCCAGTTTCTCTTTTCGGGCGCGGTGAAGGGCCTGGAGCTTCTGTAAGTTGTTGCTCATGGCTTGGAGGAGCTGTTCTTCCTCGAACCCGCTGCTGCTGGCGTGGGGCTCGTCAACAATTTTAAGCCCGGCAGCGGTGATGACATCTTCATCAAAAATTTCCCCTTCAGGTGACACCCCAGTGCTTGCCGTCCCTGGTATGCTGACGAATAGGTTGTCGCCAACCTTAAGGTATCTGCTTGATGGGGGGGCCTCGGATGTTGACGGTTGATCCTCAACAACTGTCTCACAGGCAAGTGGGGACTCCGTGACCAGTGTTGCGCCAGGCGCTCCTGTGGCGGGAATGCCATCAGTATGGTCCCTCTCAGCAGACCTTTTGGCGGCTTCTTCCTGTGCATCCTTGGTGGCTTCATCAGCAGCAATCTTGTCGGCTTCGGCAGCAGCATCCTTGGCGGTCTCCTTTTTATGGGGAAGGCGCGGGGCTGCCTCCTTTCTAATCAATGTAAATGCGCTTTCACGAGCGCACTGTTACTGCGGTCGTTCCCCGCACGTTCCCACGTCGCGTGTTTATTACGCGCCGTGGGGAAGTGCGGTAAGCAAGATAATAACAACTAACTCCTGCCATGCGTGCCCGTGCACTGTTTGGGCCTAGCCCAACAACACCTCGCACCCGTGTATGGCCTAGGCCCGGGGGCTCCTGTCGGTGTACTAAAACTTGGGTCCTTTAGTACCCCATACTTGTGCACGGGCAGTTGTAGCCGTACCAGCGGCAAGGCCTGCCGGAGGACAGCTGGAAGCAAGTGTAAGATTGTCAAGAAGGCGTTCAAACCAGTGACTAGAAGACAGAAGACCGAGGGCTTGGCTCCCCGCAAGATGCTTTTCGAGGGGGGGGGGGGGCTCGCGAAGACCCGGCAAGATCCGCACCCGGCAAGGTTCCGCCACCCTGACACCGCTCCAGCGCAGTGACCGGCCTATCATTTGGGTTTTGTCTTCCTGGATGCGTGTCATGGCACTAGTGGTGGGCGAGCTTAAGCGGTGCTGGTGGGACGGCCCCTTTTTCCGTCCCCAAGAAAGTACGGACACCTAAACGGAGCATTTAATGCGTTTGTCCTAAATCGTTTGTGATAACTATGTAAACACTGTAGCTACTTTACACCTCATGTATGTACTAAACGCCACTGTTGGTGACCCCTTTGGACGTATAAAAGGATGCCCAAGGCGTAGCTACAGAGGGAGGACCCTCTGGCCCATTCTACATGCGTAGCTGCTGCTCGAGCGTACTGTTCATCGCAAGCGCTCCTGGAGCTCGGGCTCAAACATCCACAATAAACTAAAGCAGGAGTAGGGTATTACGCTTCTCAGTGGCCTGAACCTGGGTAAAAATCCCCTTGCATTGATCGTTAGATCTGCTCTTTGTGCATACTTCTCTCCCTGCCGAACCTTAAAGGGATCCACGCGATCACATAGGTGTCGTACGCCGACAGCGGTACAAAGTTGGCTGTTGAATTTGAGTAACAGAAAAAAGTGCATCCTGAAATGAGTAACCAACACTAGCACATAATACATATGCAGTAACAAATGATCGGTGTCTTTCAATAGTACACATGACATGCAATAACAACTGATGAGAGGAGCTTCTTCTACAATAGATGGGTGATCCTCTGCTTGAGACAGGACAAGTATAAAACTTCCCTTCGAGTTCAACACAGGAAAGTGAACATGGCTGGCAATGACAATGGCTCAAGAAGAATACGGTGTGGGACCTGACAAACATTTCTTCAGCTAATCAGTACAAGTTTTCGTTCTTGAGCCTGTGATAATATTGATAAGAGCATATTATTACTAATGATGCAGCGGAAGGACATAATTATAGCGGAACATTTCAACGCCTTACCAGTTGCAATGATTCAAGGCTAAAAATCAGGTGCAACTCGCTGGTCAACAATGGGAATAATCTGCCTTATTTTCATCATCAGCTATATTATTAAGAAAGCCAAGTCAATTGAGTATTCTCCAAAATGACAAAAGGCCTCGATAAAAATCCAAGTCAATTCTTCAGCTAAAAAAAAGAGAGCTATGAGGGAGATCAATTTGCAAATATTTCAAACAATGAACCAGAAAGAAGGAATTACAGCATAACATTTTGATCATTCATTATAAACCAGATGCGATGGAATAAAAATGGCAAAGTGAGTATAACTTGGGGAAACAAAAAACAAAAGCACTAGTTCTGTGTGTAAAACACTCTCTATATATTCATCTACATGTTTGGGCTGCATCTTGCAAATATTTCCCTGGAACAAACTATTGATATGAAATCCCTTATTAAAAAATAGACTTCATACTTTAAGTGCACTGCACTATAGGTAGGGTCACCTGATCCACACAAAAACTAGTAGTGTGCTGAAACTCGTGTGATGAATATATACTTTCATATACATGCCACTATATACATTAGAAGTTTTCTCATACCTTGTAAGTCCATTATAATGTCATGAATTGAAGCCAAGCTATGCTGAGTATTATCTGCATAAAAACAAAATAAAAGATCCATGAATTTGTAAACTTGAAGCATTAATAAGAAACAAAGAAAAAACTTTTGTCGTATGGCTTTACCGGTGGCCCTTATCCAGTCTTGTAAGCAAACAAGATCTTCTAGTGTCATTGGGGCCATTCGACTTCGAAAATCTAATAGTACCCTCTTCCCTATGTTGAATGCAGACTTGGATGCCACCGTAGAGGCATGAGCCGCCAAGATATCTGCTGCCATGCGACTCAGTGTTGGGTATTCACCTGAGTTCATCTGCCACCATGCAAGGATATTGTATTGATCACTTCGACAAAATGGTACTGATGTAGGTGCTACTTCTTGAGCTTGCGTTGATTTTTTCCCTTAAAGAGGAAAGGGTGATGCAGCAAAGTAGAGATAAGTATTTCCCTCAATTAAGAACCAAGGTAACAATCCAGTAGGAGGCACAAGTAAGTCCCCATTAGATGCACCTGCGCAAACTAACAAACACTTGCACTCAACGCGAAAAAGGGGTTGTCAATTCCTTCACGGTGATGAGCAAGAGTGAGATCTAATAGAGATAGGTATAAAAGACAATTAAAAGTTTAAAATAAAGTAAATATAAATAAATTGCAGCAAGGTATTTTTGGTTTTATAGATCTGAAAATAATATGATAGAAAATAGACCCGGGGGCCATAGGTTTAACTAGAGGCTTCTATCTTGAAGAAAACATACGGTGGGTAAACAAATTACTATTGAGCAATTGATAGAAAAGTGCATAATTATGATGATATCCAAGGCAATGATCATGAATATAGGCATCACATCCATGACAAGTAGACCGACTTCTGCCTGCATCTACTACTATTACTCCACACATCAACCGCTATCCAACATGCATCTAGTGTATTAAGTTAACAAGAACAGAGTAACGCCTTAAGCAAGATGACATGATGTAGAGGGATAGATCCAATAAGTATGGTAAAACCCCCATCTTTTTATCCTTAATGGAAAAAATACAAATACGTGACTCGCTACCCCTACTGTCACTGGGTGAGGACACCGAAAGATTTAACCCAAAACAAAGCACCACTCCCATTGCAAGATAGATCAATCTAGTTGGCCAAACCAAATCAATAGATCGGATATAAATACAAACCTATCTTAATCATGCATAAAAGAGTTCAGAGAAGACTCAAATAATATTCATAGATAATCTGATTATAAATCCACAATTCATCGGATCACAACAAACGCACCTCAAAAGAAGATTACATCGAATAGAACTCCAAGAACATCGAGGAGAACATTGTATAGAAGATCAAAGAGAGAGAAGAAGCCATCTTGCTACTAGCTATGGACCCATAGGTCTATGGTAAACTACTCACACATCATCGGAAGGGCAGCAAGGTTGGTGTAGAGGCCCTCTGTGATCGAATCCCCTTTGGTAGAGTGCCGGAAAAGGCCGCAAGATGGGATCTCACGAGAACAGAAGCTTGCGGCGGCGAAAAAGTATTTTTGGTGTGCCCTCTGACGTAAGGGGAATATTTGGGTATTTATAGAGCAGAGATTAGGGTTAGAAGAGCCACGGGGGGCCCACAAGCCTAGGGGGCGCACCCCTAGGGCTTGTGGCCCCCTCGTGGGTCTTCTGGCCTCTTCTCGAAGCTTCGTGGTTGTCTTCGGTCCAAGGAAAATCCTCAAAAATTTTGTTCCATTTGGACTCCGTTTGGTATTGATTTTCTGTGAAAGACAAAAAACAAGGAAAAAACAACAACTTGCACTGGGCACTAGGTTAATAGGTTAGTCCCAAAAAATGATATAAAATAGCATATTAATGCATATAAAACATCCAAGATGGATAATATAATAGCATGGAACAATAAAAAAATATAGATACATTGGAGATCACTACAAAAAAAGACACATCCGTGACATTTTGGCCCGAATGAAAATTTTTCTGTCAAGCTTATGACACTTCCATGACGATAATTGTGACAAAACCACGTATCATCATAGATGTGGTGGGCTCCTACTTCTATGACAAAAAATCATGACAGAAAATGGGCTTTTCATCCTGGGCGGGCTGGGGACGCACCTGCAAGACATTCTTTGGGCCGTCCATGACGGAAAAAATTGTGGTAGAAGCGAGGGCGAGGAAAATATCGGGGAGTTCCCGGTTATGGTGGGTGGTTGGGGCCGAGCGATGCACGGAGGTTTGTGCATTTCTCTCGTACATGTACGCACATGTGTGTGAGGCATTGGGCTCTAACTAAACCCGAGCGAGCGGCATTCGCTTACTGAACCCGAGCGATTGCACTAGCTACATTACTGAACCCGTGCGATCGATCCCTTGGCTGTTAAGTGAACCCGAGCGATTCCTTTACTACTGCTGCTAACTGAAGCCGATCGAAACTGCTACTTCTTGATGAACAGTGACCGTTGTTGGGGGTTGGATGAATAGTTCCTGGTGGGGGTTGGATGAACAGGACCCCGTGGTAGTAGAGGCCGTTGCCACTGGATGAACAAGACCCCGATCGAGGAGGTGGGTGTGGATGAACAGGACCCCGTGGAGGGCTGGTTGAACACTAGCCGGTGGAGGATGGATGAACAGGACCCCGTGGAGGGCTGGTTGAATAGTAGCCGGTGGAGGCTGGATGAACAGTAGCCCATGGATGAACAGTAGCTGGTGGAGGCTGGAGGAAGTCGACTATGAATGAATAGTATTAGGTGGAGGCTGGAGGAAGTCGACGGTGGATGAATAGTAGCAGGTGGAGGCTGGAGCGAGGCAGTAGAAGGTGGAAGAACAGTAGCCCATAGAGTCCCGTTTTGCGGTACGCCACACCCCTCCCGATGAACATGACCCCGTTTCGATCATAGGTGCTCCAACACAAGTCCGTTTCCTCCGTTTTGCGGTACGCCACACCCCTCCTGATCAACAGGACCCCGTTTCGATCGTAGGAGCTCGAACACAAGTCCATTTCCTCCGTTCTGTGGTACGCCATTCCCTTCGATGAACAGGACCCCGTTTCGACCGTAGGTGGTCAAACAGAAGGCCGTTTCCTCCGTTTTGCGGTACGCCAGACCTCGTTTCGGCTGTTCCATCCAAGCCGGTTGGCTCCCGATGAACATGACGTATTCCGACCCAGTCAGTTGCCTCCCGACGAACACGACGCTATTTCCTCTGTTCCGACCCAGCCGGTTGGCTGCCGATGAACAGGATGCCGTCGTCGCCGTCCGTGTGCGCGAGTAAGCGTTCGAGATCACATAAAAAAAGAGTAAGCGTTCGAGACTCCGCCCGTATGACGTATGTACGTACGTGGCCATATTTTTTGCCCTGTGGCTGTACATACGTGTACAGGATTTAGATGGGACTTCCTGAACTGCTAAGGCCGGGGCTCAACTACGACACGTGCCGCTACTTACTCGGCCACGGTTCATTGTTACAGAGAGACGGATCAACCAGCATGTATGTACATGTTTGCGACCAGAAAGATAAATGTATGTATGCTTCGACCTGGTAGGTCCCAACTGTCAGGGGGATAAGGACGCACATCCTTGCGTGCGAAGATATAGCTAATGGGTCCCAGCTGTCACGTGGAGGAATCATATTTTTTTTCGTGTAATAAGGAGGCACTTCCTTGCATCCGAAGATGTAGCTAGTGGGTTTCAGCTGTCAGGGGGAGGAAACATTTTTTTTTGCTTAATAAGGAGGGACATTCCTTGCGTGTGACTCATTGACGTGCGACCATGGACCTAGTGGGTCCCAACTATCAGCCTCTCATGTACAGTCCTCTTCCGATGACTTTCGTTTGTTGACAACGATGCATCGAGCACAGCAAGGCAGTGGACGACGACGAGGCCCCGGACGGGAACGACCCGGAGATGGGGAAGATGCAGCAGTGGAGTCGCAGCCAGAGAGGAGTACGACGTACGAGGGTTGACTGGTTCAGTGCGGCCTGGGGCCGCAGTTGGCGGAGAATAATAGGAGGGGTGGAGGGATGGCCTGGCCGACGGTGGAGTAGCGCTTCACAGCGAGGCGTGTGAAGCAGCGCCGCAGGCCGCCGGAGGCGGGAGCAGGAGGTCCCGCCGGTGCTGGAGGAAGAAGACGAGAGATTGAAGATGCATGCCGGTGGTTGTTGGACGTACATCCAACAACTACAGATGTCAGATCATTTTGTTGACTAATTTGACAACGCCTTCCGTAAGTGACCTAATGGCCCACATGTCAGACTCCTTGCGTGCGAAGATCTAGCTGGTGGGTCCCAGCTATCAGGAGGAGGAATAAATTTTTTTGCCCATAATAAGGAGGCACTTCCTTGCGTGCGAAGATTTAGCTGCTGGGTCCCAGCTGTCCGGGAGAGAAAACATTTTTTCCACATAATAAGGACATACTTGCTTGCGTGCGAAGATGTAGCTAGTGGGTCCAAGCTGTCAGGGGGAGGAATAATATTTTTCCGGCCTAATAAGGAGCCAGTTGCATGCGTGCGTCCATGAACAGGTGCATCCCCACTGTCAGCCTCTCCACGTATTGTCCTCCTCCGATGACTCTCGTCTGTTGACCATGTTGACTATGCAGTGCTGAGCACGCCAAGGCCGTGGACGACGGCGAGGCCCCGGACGGGAACGAGCCGAAGATGGGAAGATGCTGCAGTGGAGTCATAGATGGAGGAGTACAAGGGTTAACTGGCTCTGGTGCGGCGTGGGGCTGCAATCGGTGGAGAATAACTGGATGTGTGCAGGGCTAGAGGGATAGCCTGGCCAGCGATGGGGTAGCGCTTCGCAGTGATGCGTGCTAAGCAGAGCCACTAGCCACCGGAGGCCGGAGCAGGTGGTCCCGACGGCACTGGAGGAAAAAGACGAGAGATTGAAGATGCATGCCGGCTGTTGGATATAAATCCAATGGCTGTGGATGTCAGAATCCTTTGTTGACTAAGTTGACAATGCCTTGCGTAGGCTTCGACCTATTGGCCCACATGCCAGCCTACAAAAATGCAGCACATATTTAACCCTTTTTTTGAGAGAGGGAAACATATTTAACCCATATTTTCTAGAATTTACAGTTAATTTGCTGGGCTGGGTGAACAAACAATGTAGCGTCAATGCGGCCCATTTAATTTTTTCTAAGAAATCACAGTAGGTTTGCACTTTCTTGAAATACACAAATTTGCTGGGCTTGTTGCAAGTAAATTGATAGGTTAGACAGTGCAATTAGTATAAAAAAATAAATGGGAGGTGAACACTTTATTATATATAAAATTAGCTAATTAGTGAGTTATTGCTCAAAAGAAAAATGAGCGCGTTATTATTACATTGTTCCTTAAATCTTCGCAACTTTTGTGAGCAATCACCAGGATTTTCGTTGCCTTAACCACGACTTCCCTTGCCAACTTCTGTTAAACATTTATTTTTATAATTTCATAAGACATGGGATGTTTTTATAATGTATATATATAAGTTTCAATTAAATATACGATAATAATAATTTGGCGTTCTGGGAACCAGGGTACCCAGACTTGTCTGCCTGCAGCCCACGGCGTGGCTCCATCACGGCCTGGTACGACCTATCTTCATCACTGACCAAGCACAAGAGGGGCCAAGCCTCGCGAGGCAGACGGCACCAAGACCTCCAGAGGGAGCAGCCTCCCAAGGCAGGCTCCTGAGGAGCGGAGATTTCTATGCGGGCGCTCACCTCATGAGCTTAAGGTGACGCAAGCCATGACGACCAAGGCCAGGCGGGTGCCAGCGGGCGTAGTATAGCAGGTTTCCTCTTTGGTGCTAAGGGGGCAAGCGCAGGCACAGAGTCCCGAGGAATCAACCAAAGGTTTCCATTCCCGTGCTACAAGACCAGGACTGCCAGGACGGCAGGACGGAGGTCATCGCTGAGCCCACCACGACGTCCCGACCAGAAGATTTGCAGGCGAAGACCACCTTTCGTCAGGATAAGATGTACTATTTGTCTCCCTTCAAACTTGGCTGTTGTGGGATCCCTTACCGCCTCTATTTTGGGGGAAGAGGACCAAGGCCACTATAAATATAGGCTAGCCACCACCATGGAGGGGGATCGAGCCATCCGAACCCTCACCAGCTTACACCAACACAAGAACAGACCTCCTGAGGTAGTTCTTTCCCTGTACTAGTTCATCCTCAGCCCATCATGAGGCCAATCCACCACAAAGCAGGAGTAGGGTATTACACCGCAAGGTGGCCCGAACCTGGGTAAACTGCCGCATCCCTTTCCCTTCCAGTTCATCGAGCTAGGCTGTGAGAGCAACGAGTCAGTAGGCCGGGGAGATCGAGTTCTTCGTACATGCCCCAGAGTTCGAACCTTTCATGGGTTTGCGGAGCCCCGAATCTGACATTTGGCGTGCCAGGTAGGGGCGTGTTGAAGGATCCTCTCCACCGATCGTTCCATCACTACCATGGTGGGAGTTCCTGGAGCGCACGCTAAGCACTGGGCCACTCGGTCCGCCCGGGCGGCACCTTCTGCCCAAGAAGCTCTCCACTCCGTGCTCCTCGCAGCCCGCACGGCGGCTAGCGCCGTCGGTCGTCGGCGGCACGGACCACCTCCACCCACTCCCGTGCTGCGCCGTAACCGCGCTACTGCACGGTCTTCAGGCTACGCCGCGACGTCGATGCTACGCAACCGCCGGGAGCAGGCGAACAAGCGAGCCGCGCTCGTCGTGGCGCGGGAGCTGCTACGATGCCGGTTGGCAGAAGGCGGCCACGACGCCTTGCTAGAGTGGGTCGCCGATCTACTCGATGCCGCCTGCGAGGGCGCTGCGCCCTTCTCCACCTTGCCTACATCGCAAGCGCTGCCGGGGGCACACGCCAGCTCCAGCTACACCCGCGCGCCCTCTCTCGGGGGGCCTGAAGGACCTCACGGTGGCAACCTTGCCCATGACGCCGCTTACTCTACCTAGGATACGCTACCCCCCGGTGTGGCAGGGCCGGGCGGCCCTTCCCGAGACCGCGCCGAGATGCCACCCTACGGTCGTTGCAACCTGGCACCAAGGATGGCAAGTGACGGCGCCTGGTGACCGGGCGCCGACTCAGGGACGGCGGCTCCAGGCACCCCTGTACCTCCACTGATGGGCATGCTGTATGCGTCAAGAAGAAGCCCCTGCTCGTTCCCCTCGCCAGCCTGGGCATCAGGACCACGCGAGGCCGAGGCTCTTCGCGAGCCACCACAGAGCATCGCCGGCGCCTTTGACAATAATAGCCATCGGGTACAACCAATATCTCTAGGGCATGATTACACTAACCATGGACTTGCAGGTGAACCAAGCCACGGCAACGGCCGTGGACCTCAGGACGATGGCACCGCCGCAAGCGGATGGAATGCACTGGGGGTTGCACGGGGGGAGCCCGACACCAGAGCCTCCCCCACGCCCCACGGTGCAAGGCGCTGCCACGACGGTGGCGCACGCCGCGCGGAGGTAGGTCCTCCGCCGGGGAAGGCGCCGGCGAGCCATTCCCACTGGTGGGGGGCCTGCGATCGCCGGGGCACCGCCAGCACACCCCCTTGCCCCTTGGTCTCGTCCTGGTTTCTTGATGCCCCAATAGTGGACGGGGGAGGCGCCGGGCGGGGCCCTCGCCAGGCGCCTGGAATGCTTGTGAAGATCTCCGCCCGTGACACTCTCATGTAATAATGAGTTGGGGCTGTACACGCCCAAAGTCCCCTGAGCGTTGCCCTCGGGCCTCACTGGGGCTCCCAGCCACGTCCAAGTGGAAGCACCATGCTTCGCGCTGGCCGTCGACACTGTCCCCCAATGACTATGCCCACGCCCAGTGGAAGCACTTAGCTCCGCGCTGGTGAGAAGACTAGTCTAGGCGTCGGATGCGGCTGTTTGTTTCGCCCTCTTTCTATAACCCGATTTGCCGTCTTTTGGAATGAGATTTGGAGTTTCGTGTGCGTATCAAAAGGAAAAAGGGGGAAAATTTTTCGATTCGCGGTGTTTTCTTGCCCTTTGGTTTATGTTGGAAAAGCAGGGCTCATGCCTGCTACCCCCGCACCCCCCCGTGAGCACCCCGTGAGCGGGGGCTGGGCGTGGCGTGCACACTGTGCGCGTGCTTGGGCCAGCCCAAGCGGAGCCGAGGCCCCCTCGGGGCCAAGAGGGGAACTGCCGCAAGACCACTGCGCGCACACCTTGCCGTGACTCAGCAATCGGCTCCTCGCGCGGCGCTCTTGGGCAGGCCTGCAGGCTCCTCAGGAGGCTTAAGCCCTCGCGAGCCCTCGCAGGGCCCTCCTCGGGAGAGGGGCGCCCCCGTGATACAAGAACCCGTCCAAGGCCGCCAGCACCAAAGATAAGTTATAACAAACTACACTAGTAGAGGGCCTTCTGGCCCGCGGCAGCATGCTTCAAAATCAATTTAGAAGGCATATCATCGTTTCATACATAACAGGGGACCCCCCAAAAAAATGCTTTTCATGCCCCGCAGGGCCGTGCCCGAAATTTTGCCATACAGGTCAGGACCGGAAAGGAAATGCAAGCCTAGCAAGACGCGCTACCATCGGCATCGCCATCTTCATCACCACCACCGGCACCGCTCCCTTCGGCTGTGAGCACATCCAAGTCGTCTTCAAGGGTGAACTCCGCGACCAGGTCGTCCACATGGTCGTTCACCCAGCTCGCCAGGTCGCCCTGGGTGACCTTGGGCACTGGGCTATTGCAGCATTGAAGTCAAAGTCAGGGTCAAGGCTAAGAAGGTAGCTGAAGACACGTGAGAACACGCGCCCAAGAAGGCCCCGTCTTCTCTCTTCGACAAGCTGGTGAGCCCTCGTGGCCCGGTCTTCTAGACGGGTCACGACTTGGGTGAAGAAGTTGAGGTAGCCGGCATCATCAGCTTCATGCGGGCGGGAGATGCTCTCTTCACAGATGGTGTCCAAGGCCTAGTTGGCCCTGACCCTGAGGTCCTCAAGCATCAAGGAACGCTCGCACTGCATCGTCCAACGGCGGCTTGCTTCATTTGTAGCCTTCTCCACAAGGGACGTGACACCCGCGACCTGCTGCTGAAGTGAGGACAAGTCGGCTTCGGTGGAGGCCCAAGCCTCCTTGGTGGCCATCTCGCGCTGCTCTGCTGCGGTGAGCTGCGCCCTGAGGGCGTCAGTCCTGCCCTGCAACTCAACCTGCCGCTGTTGGAAGCGGGTCTCCTCGAGCCCCAACTTCCAGCGATATTCATCAACAAGAGCCCCGCGAATCTCCACCACCCTTCGGTCAACCTCCCGCTGGATCCTAGCCTCCCAGGCGACAACAGCGTCCTCATCCGTGGCTACTTGGCGCTTCCTCACCTCCAGCCACTCGAGCTCCAGGTTGTGTTGCAAGACCTCAAGCACCAGCGCATCCTCACGTGCCTGGACCCCTTTCTCATCGGAGGGGGCCTCGCTCGGCGGTGCCATCAGGGCGGCCCTGCACGCCTGGAGCTACCGCTCAAGGGTGGCGTTCGAAGCTTGAAGCTCCCTCTCTCTCTCCTCGGCCGCCTCACGACGACGGTCAGCAGCCCTGGCCTCCTCCAGAGCGCGGGCGCAGGCCTCATGAGAAGCTGCAAGGGACACCGCGGTGTCTGTACGAGCGCGCTCATGCTGCAGATGCCTGAGGTTGATGGCGACCTTCAGCTGATGCCACTCACGCGCCAGGCGGAGGCCTTCCGCCTCGAGGCACGCATCAACGTCAACAAGTTCTCCCCCAAGCCAACCCAGTGCGCTCATTGCCTCCTGGAAAAGGTCATGGCGGACGGCGCTGCATCTGCGTGCAAGCTCCAGCGTGCGGCCGAGCCCTTCTTCCGTGCCAGGGGCTGCCGGACAGGTGCGGAATGACTCGCTCGTCTCTCGCAGGGGACTGGTAGCCGACGCCCCTTCAGCCGTTCCCCGGGCCTCGGCGGAGGCGCTGTGTGGCTTGGCCCCGTCGCTCGAAGATGAAGCCGATGCTGGGCCCGCCCAGCTACCAGCGAGCACTAGTGAAGGAGCCCTCGGCATGCCCACTGCACCCCAGAAATGGCCGTGGAGGAAGGGTGCTGGGAGCGCAGGCTCACGGCCTTCTAGCGGCGCCTTCACCTCGCGGGCCGGCTCCGTGCCCTACACGGGCGCTTGACGCGAGGGGCCTGGAATCGCGAGCGGGCCAAGGGCCCCTGGGGGTCGCACCCCAGGCGGCTTCGCCACGGCAACTGAAGGGATCCTGAGGAGCCAGAGTCAGAAAAAGGCGGGACACACAAAAATCCACGGCTATCCACTTCCTCTGCTTCAAGGCCCGGGGGGCGCCACCACTGCAGCTCCAGAGCCCTTTCCTCTTGTGGAGTGCCCCGAGGTCCAGGCGAGGTCGCCGAGGGCTGGTGCATTGCCCTTCGTGGCTGAGCTGCGGACCACCACCTCAGGAGCACCCGGCTGCACCTGCCCCCAGTCGCCACCTTAGGAGCACCCGGCGGCACCTGCCCCCTAATCGCCACCTCAGGAGCACCCGGCGGCACCTGCCCCCCAGTCGCCCCCTCAGGAGCACCTGGCGGCACCTGCTCCCCAGCAGTCACCTCCGGAGCACCCGGCGGCGCCCGCCCTCCAGCGGTCGCCTCGGGAGCACTCGATGACACTCGCCCCCCTGCAACCACCTCAGGGGCGCATGCCACGGGATCGACAAGCACGTGAGCCACCAAGACGGGGTTCTCACGAGGCCCCTCGAGACCCTCTGGGCGTAGCCCCCACTCGTCAAAGAGGGGCATCTGCTTCACGAAGTCCTCCATGTTCGAGCAGTTGTACAAGAGGCCCCCCTCTGCCGGGAGCGCGGCAGGCGCTGGGTTACCAGTCAGGAGCTCGAGCACCGCACGCAGCGTCTTGGAAGGAAGCGAGGGCACCTGGAGCCTCATGGGGTCGTTGGGGCCAGTGAAGGCCCACATTGGGCGATAGTGGCATTGGAGCGGAGCGATGCGCCGCCGGACGAACTCCGTCACCACCATCGACGCTGTCACCCCTGCCCCCTTTAGCTTGGCCAGCCTGGACCAGACACGGGTGAGCCGACGGTCGACGAGCTTCATGTGTCCCCAGCCAGAGCTTGGTTCCGCCGGTGCCCGCGGGAGCAGGAGCAGGGGGCTGTGTGTGGTGGCATCCACGTACACTCACTGCTTCCGGAATCCCTTCATGTCCGGTCGGAGCGTGAAGTCGATGCCGGAGCCAGCTGTCGCTGCCACAGCCTGGAAGGCCACGCATCCCAAGCACTGTCGGTCGTCGACCAGGTGGAGCAAGAAGAAATGGCGGAACAAGGCGACGGACGGAGCAACACCCACGATAGCCTCACATAGGAAGGCGAAGGCGGCGAGGAGGATGATCGACCTGGGGTCCAGATGCAGCGCTTGGATCTAGTAATGCGAGATCGTGGCATTGAAGAAATCAGAGGAAGGAGGGACCAAGCCAGCCAGGAGAGCGTGAAGGTGAATGGGGATCTCGGTGGCCCCCATGTCGACCAAGGCCCGGGAGGCAGGCCAGACCGTCCTCGCCTTCCACTTGTTGGAATCGGTGGCGAGGGCCGGCCGGACCTTGTCCAATCCCTCCTGGTTGATCACCGTCGACCGACAAAGCGCTGGCTCGAAACCCAGCGGGGATTCGGCGGGCGCACATGTCTTCCCTTTCTTCTTCAACCTCAGAGCCATGGCGTCGGTGGTGGATAGGCGCCGGCGCAGAATCTGGAGAAGGAGCTACAAGCTCACAGGAAAGGGGGGAGGCCGAGGGCGAGCACGACGGACAATAATGGTTGAGCCACGCTTGCAACAGGTAGCCGTCAAGTCTGGCGGTTGCCGAGGCTGCGTGGGGAAGTGGAGACGCCCATGTCCCATCAAGCGCCACGCATCGACTGGGCCTACAGCTGATTGGGGCCCGTGGCGCTTCGCCCTTGCCCTTTGGCTTCGCCTCGAAGCCAAGCCCGAGCACGCCTTATGCCCGGGGGCTACTGTCGGCGTTCTGGGAACATGGGTACCTAGACTTGCCTTCCTGCGGCCCACTGCGTGGCTCCATCACGGCCTGGTACGGCCTATCTTCAGCACCGACCAAGCAAGACCCTCGCGAGGGGCCAAGCCTCGTGAGGCGGATGACGCCAAGACCTCCAGAGGGAGCGGCCTCCCAAGGCAGGCTCCTGAGGAGCGGAGATTTCTATGCAGACGCTCACCTCATGATCTTAAGGTGACGCAAGCCATGACGACCAAGGCCAGGCGGGTGCCAGCGGGCGTAGTATAGCAGGTTTCCTCTTTGGTGCTAAGGGGGCAAGCGCAGGCGTAGAGTCCCGAGGAATCAGCCAAAGGTTTCCATTCACGTGCTACAAGACCAGGACCGCCAGGACGGCAGGACGGAGGTCATCGCCGAGCCCACCACGACATTACGACCAGAAGCTTTGCAGGCGAAGACCACCTTTCGTCAGGATAAGATGTACTATTTGTCTCCCTTCAAACTTGGCCATTGTGGGATCCCTTCCCGCCTCTATTTTGGGGGAAGAGGACCATGGCCACTATAAATATAGCCTAGCCACCACCATGGAGGGGGATCGAGCCATCCGAATCCTCACCAGCGTACACCAACACAAGAACAGACCTCCTGAGGTAGTTCTTCCCCTGTACTAGTTCATCCTTAGCCCATCGCCAGGCCAATCCACCACAAAGCAGGAGTAGGGTATTACACCGCAAGGTGGCCCGAACCTGGGTAAACTACCGCATCCCTTTCCCTTCCAGTTCATCGAGCTAGGCTGTGAGAGCAACGAGTCGGCAGGCCAGGGCGAACCTTTCTTGGGTCTGTGGAGCCCCGAATCCGACAAATAATAATAATAATATAAATATATATATGATGTGGTTAGAAATGAAAACATAAATTGGACCCGGCATTCTTATTCTTATATATAGAAAAATAAAACAGAGATCTACATTTTGTTATAAAAAGATAAATTGGGCTGCCAATGTTTAAGAAATAATGAAACCTAGGCTGGGAGGCCCATAGGCCGGTACATACATGATGGACCTCAAAAAATTAAGTTGAAACCACGGTCTCGGTATGTCGTGGGCTGCCCATATTAAATAATATAACCTAGGCCGACCTGATACTAGTTCACCCTTTGAAAAATATGATACGTGCTACTGCTAGATCCCCAATACCCCTAAAAAACAGCTCCCCGATGATAGTCTTCATTGTAAAAAAATCATTTATTGACTAGGCTGATAAACCCGTGGATTTAAGAGGGGGAGGGGGCATGACGCGAGGCAGCACCACCGGCCCCTGAGCAGCAGAAGGTAGTCCGGCCGCGCTGCTGGTTTGGGCGGCGGGAGAACAACCAGAGGGAAGACTGAAGAAGGACATCAGACTCGAATTATTCTTTTCAGTGGATGGCCCTCGATGGCGTATTTTTTTACTTGCCTCTGCATGATACAACTTGTATTTTTAGCCTCCCAGTCCATGGTGGACTAGCAGCCCATTTGCTGGGCGGGCCAACCTACAGAAAGCAGCACTTGATTTTTCATCGAGGCCCAAAAACAATGCAGTATTATGTTTGTTTTTTCGGTCAAAAACATTATGGCGGGGGTTGAGCGGGAAGGGGGGAGACTGAGCAAAAAGATAAAAAAAGGAGCTCACGCGCCGTTGCTACCTAACAAGCAGGTGCCATTCTTTTCGGAATGAAGATGTGCCATGTGACACTCACACATCACAATCCCACAGTATACATTCTAACTATTCACACACAAGTACAACAGAAAAGGTAAACATTTAGGTCAAACTCAGGTTCACAGGATACGTTCATATTCATAGCCAACATTGGCAGTCAACAACTCAAAAAATTCATGTATAGACAAGTTCAGCATGCCTATGCATCCAAATGATTCATACTTAGATCACAAGCCAATATTCATAGCTAACATTCACAAAAGATTCAGATATACAAAAGTTCAGCATGTTTACGCATCCAAATGATTGAGAGAACACAACCAATATCATCCATCGACACACATTAATTACCTACGGTACAGACGGGCAAGTGATGTTCACTCGGTGCTACTTCTTGCTAAAATTAATGCTTGTCTGAGCAAACCTCTGAGTACATAAGAAGCAGCAGAGGCCATCTGAACTTTGCTTGTAGGTTTATCCTCATGATAGCGGCCTTGATGTCGCGAGAGGTTTGAGCAACTTGGCCACTACTTTCATCCAACTACTTTCACTCGGTGGTACTTCTTAGTAAAATTAATGCTTGTCTGAGCAAACTTTTGAGTACATAAGAGGCAGCATAGAATATCTGAACTTTGCTTGTAGGTTTATCCTCATGATAGTGGCCTTGATGCCGTGAGAGGTTTGAGCAACTTGGCCACTACTTTCATCCAACTAATTTACTGGCCCATCTTTGTCCTGTATCTCACAAAAAATCTACATTATAGACAACAAACGAGGCTGTCGACAAAATGAACCACCCAAAGTTTTTGTGCAGTTCAACTAAAATGGAGCATCAAAGGCATGCAGACTGGTTAAGTGCCATATGAATATATGCATCTACCAACTTGTCTAGAATCTTCAGACTCCATGGCATACAGTTCGCTACCAGCATACGAGCCGATAACCAAAAAGCGCAGGTTGGGACCAAAGACTGGACTGCGTTTTTCAGGGCTATGCGCCAAGCAATATTGTTGGTGTTCACTCTAGCACTTCTTCTTGTCAATATCGATGCTTGTCTGAGTGAACTTGCGAGTACAAAGCAGCAGCATTAGTATCTATCCATCTGATCTTTTTGTGCAGTTCTACTAAAATCGGCCAATGTAACGATTTGCCTGCGATTTTAGGCTCACAAGTTACTACTTTATGAAATCAGCCAATAGTAGCACAATATAAAATTACCATTATATATGACAAGGAAAATAATCAGGATGAAGACCGGTACCAACCTGTGTGAGGAAGCATATCAATTAGTGCTTCCTTTGACTAGAAGCTGAGATAAGCGACTGACAGGAAAGGAACGAGGCAGTCGAGGCAATGAACCACCCAAAGTTTTTGTGCAGTTCATCTGAAATTGAGCATCCCTGTTGGCACTTATATTGAGAAAGTGAGATTACTATAATAGTGGCACTAGTTGATGAAATATACACTAACAAATAGAAGCATCCTCATTATCCTAATGGGTAAAGTTAGCAACATAGTAGCCTTGCTTAAAGAGAGGTATTAGTTTATATTATCAGTGCCAATTAGCTCAACACTCAAAGCATTGCCATGTATCATAGCTTGCAAAGATTTAACATGCAAAGATAAAGGACTTTCTCATGACAGTAGCAAAATAGTAGCACGATACAAATAGAGATGACAGCACACTAATCTAGATGAAGGCCTTAGGCCAGTACCAACCTGAGCAAGGAAGCTTATTCAACTAGTCCCAGAAGAGAAGATAAAGCACTAACTGGAATCATTCAATAGTACATATTTTTGTGCACTTCCAATGTACGGTTGACATCACTCTTGTTTACCAGTGCTGAGATTATATCAAGAGATTATCAAGAACTTCTAGCAGAGTTAAAGCATTGGCTGGGATATAGTTCATTGTATCCTCTTGTGTAGTTCCACTAAAATATACGAATGACACAACATGAGCCTCGTTTGCACAAGTAGGAACAAGGTGAAACCTTCATTAGCTTAGTGAGGAAGGATAGAAAGACAATAGCATATTACTTTAACAATAGCATCAAAGCATGATGACAATACAGTAGCAAAACCTTAGCTCATTGAACCAGTGGCAATAAATTGACATTCAAAACAATAGCATTACTATCTCATGACACTGCCAAGATCCCCTCCAGGCTCCACCACCACATGGTCCATCTGCACAGACAGACACACACACACACGTACATGATTCAACATGAGGTGCTACTAAAGATTTGTTTAATTCCAATAGGACAATTAGGCAGCGATTAATTAGTGCTGCTTAATAGTCCTAATTGATTAATGACCTTGCAGGAGAGGCAGCAAAAGTGGAAGGGCTCTTGGAGGATCGTCTCAAATGTGAGGCAGACGTTGCCGGAGCCCTTGAATGGCCTCGACTGAGGCCTCGGTTTCAGGAAGATCACCTTGGCACTGTTGATCGTGTAGGGCTGGGTCACACATGCATCCAGAATCCAGTTAATTAGTATGATGTGTTGTCAAGCCAAGTACTACTCTACTATGTACTACAAGTGCATTTCTTCGAGTAAATTAATACTAGTAGCAACACAACAATACAATACCACCAGCAAGATGTCAGGATAAAATAGGACGGTACCAGCGTGTGATCCTTCTTCATTTCCTTCTTCTTCTTCTTCTTCTTCTTCTTCTTCTTCTTCTTCTTCTTCTTTGTCTTCCTCTTCTTGGTCTGTTTCTCTTTCTCCTCACCAATTGGTGAAACCAAGTACATGATTGGCCTTCAATGTCAGATTTGGTTTTGTTAGTGAGGGAGTACAAGTCTACTAGTAAACAATAGCATTATTTTCTCATGGCAGTTGCAAAATAGAAGTGAACACATGCATTAAATATCATTCTTACCTAAGGGAAGGTTAGGGTGCCAATATGGAGGATGGAGATTGGAACACAGATCTCCATTTGTGCAGTTCCACTGAAATCAACCAATGGTTCCATTGTGACATTCCAGTTAAAAAGAAGTGATTTTTGTGCAATGCACCAAAAGGTCGCAATATCATCGAGGTGAAATGTACATTCTTGTTTGCACAAAAAGCTACAAAGGAAATAGTCAGAGTCTCAAACAATTACTGGCAAAAACAATTGGTTAAACTTGTGATGACTTGTAACAGTGGAATGGCTTCATTTTACCAGGGGCGCTAGATTAAGAACAGCTAAATAAGTTTCTCTAAGGACATGGGATAGTGGGTGCACCAGCAGTCCAGCACCATGTACCTAAACCGGGGCATAAAGTGGTGATTCAGAGTTTGTTGCCCCGAGAAACAAACATCCAAGCAACATATCTGGGTTGGTCTCATCTTTGTTCACTTTAGCCACCTATTCATATGTGTGGATAGCAAATCTAGTCCTGGCCATACCAGTGTGTAAATTGTTTCACCTTTATTGCCGTTTTCGACCAAGAGACCGGTGGGATGGCCAGTCTGTACTACTTTCAGCACCTTTCTTTCGTGTTTATACCAAGTCCTATGTACATACTACATCTTTTCCCCCTTTCTATCCAGTTTGAACCAAGTACTACAAGGTTCGACTCCATGAAGTAGCTTTACCTCTAACAACAGAAAAAAATTAGGTGGCGTTGGACAATCCGATCGAGCCTAGCTACGTGGGGGGATGAGAGGTAGAAAATGATGTGCATGCGGCAATGTAGCGAGCTGGGAAAGTAGAGCTAGGCCGGTTTTGAAGTAAGATATACCTGAAGGTCATCGGGGTGTGGCTAAGTGGGGGCGGGAGGCCGGATCCGCCGACACTACGAAAGCGACCAAGGGATCGGAGGACCTCCCATGCCAGTGCTCGGCCAGAGATAACGGTGGGGCCGGTAGTGGGTTTCCTCCCTTCCCGTCGACGATGGCCTAAACACTGCCCTTCCTCCCCTTACACAGTGGAGGGGATGCGTCAGGATCTGTAACCAGCGGTGAGGATAGAAAGGCAGTGTGACCACCGCTATCTTGTTTAGATCTAGAAAGGATGAGAGTGTGTGAATAGAGCAACCCTAGCAAGGAAGCGCGGAGGCTCCTTCCTATATATATATATATATGAATAGTGGGGTAGTTTTCTTTTTTCACTCCATCAAAACAATTGTTTAAAATTGTGTATGTGCCAGGTCGCTGTTTTTTTTGAGTTGTTGATTGTTTTTTCAGGTAGCTACCCGCTTACTCCAAGTGGTGTGCAGGGGTGGATTAACGAGCTGCTCGACTCATTAAGTTCATGCTCGTTAAGCTCGTGGTTGTTAAGGTTTGGCCTGTTCAACTCTGAAAGATTAATGAGAAAAAAACCCTGCTCGGCTCGGTTCATTCGAAGCTCGTTAAAAAAATCACGTAAGATGAAACATGTGTTGTGTTGTTACTAACGTACTTAGCGTGAAACTCGTTAGCTGGTTCGTTAAGCTCCTTAAGAAATTGATGATTGGCTTTGTTCATTAAGAAGCGACCTACGAGGATAACAAGCCGAACTATTGAGGGCTCATTAACGGTGTGCCAGGTCACATTTTGTATCGTTCAAGTCTGGTACTAGACCCTCCATTAAGTGAACAACCACCGCCTCATAAAAATTGTGAACAAGCCCACGGCTCAAATTATCAGAAACGTGGGCTGCACCAACATGCATTATTATTTATATTTTCTATGTGGGAGTATCCTCAAAACAAAATGTGAGAGTACAATCTTTATTAGTCCCCTTTGTAATTTGTGCTAAATTTTGACCAAAGATTTAACTGACAAAATGTTAGTGCATGTTAACAAAGATTATGTCCTTGATTTCGTATTTGAACAATACTTTTCAATGATGTAATTTTTTGTGACATGCATGAACATTTGGTTAGTTAAATTTATAGTCAAAATTTGGCATAGATTATCATAGGGACCAATAAACCAGGATGGAGGTAGTACTACTATTGCCAGCTCCTTGTCTATCGTCCAAACTCTATGACTTGCCGCTCTATTACCTGGGGGACATCAAGCATCTGGGCCCGCGTGCCATCCACCAAATCACAGCGAGGTGCTATAGTCGAGACTCACCAATCACCCCGGTGTGGCCGTCATGACCCATCATATCACAAAATCCACACCTTTACCAGTAGTGGTAAAGTGGCCTCGAAGTTGGATGGGACGAAGCAGACATCATTTCACTGGAATGCTCGTTGAAGCCCTTTCTCCCCTATCTTGAAGAAAACCTCACTCCAGGCTAGTCACTTCTGCCATTTTTCTTCTGTACCGACGAAGTAAAGTTGGGCGAATCAGTGATGCTACTACATTTTCATTCCAAGAATCTTCTTTGTGCAAAGCACCGGCCGATTATCACTACCTATTCTTTTCCCATTTTCATTGTGATTATGGTTTCCTTTTGATTGCTTTTTGTTTGTCAGTTTATTGATGAATCCTGGAGCACTAGGCAAAGAGTTGCCGGCGGACAACCCACTCGAGACAGAGATCTCCAGGAAGCGAGCACTGGCCAATGAGTTGGCCATGTTGGTGGGCCAACCCATGTAGATGAAGAACTCCAAGAAACAATCACTGGCCAAAGAGTTGACGACGTTGGCGGACGAACTCCTCAACCAAGAAAGCTGCAAGAACGGCAAGGGCCCCACCATGCCTACCCCAGAAACTCTAATGGCCACCTATGAGAGGCTCAAGGATGAGTTTGAGGAGATTGTCACCATTGACAAGCAATATTTCGCTGGCAAGGCGATGGCCCCCATCGAGGAGATGGCCCCCGGAGGGATGGGACCCCCCAGTGAGCTGCACAAGGTAAAAAAATGGCTTACCATAGTTGTGGTTTTTGATTATTTGCAATGTGCTTACTAATATGTTAGGGTTGTGCAGGTGCCGGTGGATGTCTTTGATTATTCCGATGTCACGGTCCGTCCTGTGGACATCGCCCCAGAGATCGATTCCGATGTCGCGGTCCATCCTGCGGACATCGCCCCAGAGATCGATTTTGAAGCCGCGGTCCGTCCTGTGGACAACGCCCTAGATATCGATTCCCATGCCGCGGTCCGTCCAGTGGACATCGCCCCAGAGATCGATTCCCATGCCACTGTCCGTGCTGTGGACATTGCCCCAAAGATCGATGACAAGAAATAGTTGGTCGCGCTAATCCTTCAACGTAGTTTGCATTGTGTTTAATTACCAGAATGATGCATGTTATCAAACCATCTTAGGGCTACTGTACTGTCTTGTGTGGGTGGTACTTGCAACTTTTGTTTGATAGTGAATCATGCGAACCCTCTCCGAGTTATGGAAATAGATGTATCCTCACCAGCTTTTGATGTAATATATGGCATGCTTAGATGTAAGTTTGAACTGTTTATCATATCAGTAAGGCTTGTTTGATGATTCTTGGTGTTAGTAGGCTAGCTACTGTGCAAGCTATAGTGTACTTGCAAACACTCACCGAAGAGAAATGTTGGGGCTGATGAGCTCGTGGTACACTTATAGGTCTGGTCGTCGATCGGCCAATAGCCCAAGCTCCTAAAATTGTAGGCTTAGTGATCGATCAGACAATAGTCCACAATTATACATTAATTCACATCAAACTCAAAGAGTTGGTTCACGGATACATTCACATTAATAGCCAGCATTCGGAACAAAATTGGCACTTACTTGTAACATGCATGAATGTGTAATTTTTTTGCTAGAAGCGTGAATGTGTAGTGACGTCGTACTTTCAGAGTGGCTACAGAGAGTGTGTACGTGGCCTAGAGGGGTTGTGGGATGGAGAGAGATCTAGATAGAGAGAAAGGCCCTCCATTTCTTTCTAGTTGTTAGATTGACAAAGGATACGTGTGCTACCAAATCCTAGCAGTACAGAGACGTAGAAATCCTAGGCGGGCTAGTTTGGCCTAGTGGGTTTTAGTGATATGACGTGCTATAGTGGCGTCCAGTCTTCACGTGTGGTAGCAGCATTGCGGGTACAGTAAGTTTTCTTGAAGAAGCCGATTCAACGAAGTCATGATGGTTCATTCATTCGAGCAACTTACAGTGGGAAACCTTGGGCCTGCGATTTGATAGCTCATTAGTCATTTATTACTATGGCGCTACGACCAGGGTGACTCCCCCCTGCAGTACTTTGTGCATGGCAAGTGGACCAGGATGGACGACGTCCCACATGTCGGCGAATGAAAGTATTCTTTCCGATATCGAGGATGAGCAAGGAGTATTCATTGTTTATTTTTGATGAAAACTATTGTCTCCACTGTTACGACGGAGGAGTGTGAAACACGGCAGCCCAGTGAACTTGGCATGTGCACAACTCCCTCCTTCCTCGTGTACCATAGTGTTGACTATAAGGTTACAACTTTTTCTCACTTTCTCTCTATCTATTTCCCCTCAAATGTTTTTTACCTTCTTTTTTTTAGACACAAATGCTTTTTTATACCTAGGAGAACATGTAGAGATGGGCACTTGCATTAGAGCCCACTCCTTCTCTTTTTCAATGCCTCTCTCCTCCACATAATCGGGCTTATAGCCTAGTATTGTACTTGCTCTGAATGCGGGCAGCTGGAGCCTGGGTGGAGCGCGCGCGGGAGGGGGAGGGGTTTTCTGGTGGGCCAGGGCAGTCAGAAGTGGCCTTGGGAGTGGTCCGGACTCCCGCATGGCCACCTCACATTATCACCATATTTCTTGGAATCCGTGCGTGGTGGGCGGGCGATCTCTTCTCCCTCCCCGTCTCTCTCTTCTCAGCCGATGCCCGCCGAGTGATTAGATTTTGGCTATCGACGGTTTATTCAATTGCAGTCCCACATGTCAGTGAAAATGCAAGACAAAGCAAATTTCATATTAACCAGATGAAATTCATTAGATTTCGAAAACTTTTCCTATAAACTGGACAAAATTCATTACATTTTTCACACAAACCGTACTAAAACCTACTGTAAACCTAATCTAAACAATCGTCGGCGCCCGACCACCATGTCCGGCCCAGCTATTGCCTTTGCCTCCTCCTCATCCGCCTCGACTTTGTCCAGCTCAGCCTCCATAACCTCGTCCTCTGAAACACAAGGTTCTGAAGATTTCCGCCTCCACGTCAGATTTCCGCCTCTACGTCACCGTCAAGCGGCTAATCGGCCGTCGATGTTTACCCCACCAAGCTTGGCGTCGACGGAGTGGAGGAGCGGTGGCCTTCCTAGGACCAGAGCGATGGTGGCCTACCATGTACTACTCTTCCTCGCTGCTGGCTACGCCCGCGCACTGGCTTCGTGGTCATGGCGGTAGAGGGTGGCCGGGGGGAGCCAGTGATGTCCTTCGTCTGCTCCTGCGACAGTACGTCCAAGAGAGCTTTGTAGCGCGCTTGGAGCGGAGCCAGCGATGTCCTTCATCTGCTCCAGCGACAGTATGTCCAAGAGAGCTTTGGAGCACGAGGAGGCCATGGATGGAGTGGTGCCGACAGAAGGAAGGGACCGGAGGAGAATGACTGTGGGTCCATGCCTATGGCTGGGGCTGAAGTTAATATTGCGGGCGAATGGCAATGAGCCGCGACAGACGGACGGACGGCTGGCGCCGAAGTAGGCTCATCAGTAGCCGTGTGTCATTAATATGGGCGGCGAACGAACGGATGGCCGTAGTGTCGTTAACACAGAGCAGTTGCTTGCACCGAGATGCCGCGCGGGTGGTGCTCTCTCGTCCGTCGCGCTGCTGCAATGCCGGCGCCAGTGAGAGGTCGCGTCGGGCGTGAATGCGGCATTAACGTTCTGGGGCGACGATGACCGTTTCAGGCGGGAAGCGCGCGCAAGCGAGGGAAGGGGTTTCGGTGGGCCAGGGCGGTCAGACGCTGGCGTGGTGGTATATTGTTTTTGTACTTTGCAAAAGTACTCAATTAATGTGGCAGTTGACTTTTTTTTCTACGATCAATATATACACCCTACAAAGCACCGTGTTCAAAATTTGGCACTTCTCTGGGTTCATTTACCATATTTAGGCCATTATGTGCATTTTGTAGAAATTTACTACCACCATCCTGATTTATTGGTCCCCTTAGTATTTTGTGCCAAACTTTGACCACAGATTGAACTAAGAGAATAATAATGCATGTCACCAAAAATTATATCATTGGATTCATATTTAAACATAGTTTCTAGTGATATTCTTTGTAGTTACATGCATCAACCAGGACGGAGGTAGTAGCGCAGAAACATCAAATCCCAGCTACAGCTACACGGGTATGATGATAGGGATGTGGAATGCCGTTCGATCACGGTCCATGCGCGCGGTCTGCGTGGCTGGGGTGGCGGCTAATCAGAAAGCAACCCACAATAGGTTCAGCGCACACAGTTTCCAGAGGCTACGGAAATTAACCGTGTGCGGTAATAAATGACCAGGATTGAAGGGGAATCCAAATTTCCTTCGTCGTCTGTCCTTGAGCTCTTGACAAACCAATGCACTATACTGTTGTCCGGCCACTCCGCCCCAGAGCTCTTACCAAGCGTCGTTCATGCCACCGGGCCGCACACTAACCGGTAAGGAAGCGATGGTATCCCGCCACGCCGAGTTCCTCGCCACCCACGACCGCACACAAAATGGTAGGGAAGCGATGGCATCTCGCCATGCCGAGTTCATCGCCGCTTGCGACCTCACACCTACGTGGGCGAACTTTGAAGCTGCCAAGGCCGAATGGGCGGTAGAGCAAGAGGCGGACAAAGCCGCACAGAGGGAGGGGAAAAGGCAGAAAGTACTCAAGAAAAGAGAGTCATGCCGCCGCATGAAAGAAGAGGACGCATGCGCTGCTGAGGAGAGCTCGGCGGAGATCCAAGCACGATGGGGTGTCGCCGACAAAGCCGGGAAGGAGAACTATGGCGTCTGGCCAGCATGTGAGACGGAGTAGTACAATAGTAGTTAGTGTGTGTGTCTGTGTCGCCCGTACATTTGTTTAATTAATTACGAGCATCTACCAGTACTAGTTACTACTGTAGTTTTTAGAGCAAATTGCCAGTACATTAGCCTAGACTCAATGGAAAAATTCCTATCCTATGCATCAAATGGCATCTCTTTCTCTATAGGAATTGAGATGCATGTCATCTCACTTCCTATGATTTTCTTATTCCTATAAAATTCCTATCCTATGAACCAAAGGAGGCATCCGTTGGTGTACAGTAATACTGTAGCTAGCAGTATTGCTGGTAGAGTAGTTTTCTTCAAGAAGCGGAATTCAATGAAGTCATGATGGTTCCTTCATCCGAGCAACTTTACAGTGGGAAAGGTTGGGCCTGTGATTTGATGACTCATTAGTCATTATTATTGCGGCGCGACGACCGGGGTGACTCTCCACTGGAGTTCTGCGTGCATGGCAAGTGGACCAGGATGGTCGATGTCCCAGATGTCGGTGAATGAAAGTATTCTTTATGATATTGAGGAGTAAGGAAACAACGTGGTATAGTATCACTGCTGATTTATATTTTTTTTTTAGTTTTGATGAAAGCTAGCATTTCAACTCTTACGACGAAGGAGTGCGAAACACGGCACGTGCTGGATGTCCCACACGTCAGCGAAAGGAGTGGGACATGAACAACGTGGTAGAGCGTCTCCACTTCTTCCACTTCCAGGTCGGAGACCACATGTAGTACTAGTAGTAGTATATAACGATACAAAGTGCAATCCGGAGAGATAGACGCGTCTAGTTGGAAGGTCTCGGACCATACATGTAAACAAATATAAAACCTAATATGTGCCTCCAATTAATATAGTAGTAGAGTACTTAGGCACGTACATCATAATATCACCGTGCATTGCCACGCAGGTTCATAGTATTTGTGCCTTTCTACTTCACTTACTGCGCTACATTACTCAGGTTCATACATCCCTGCGTACATGTCCATCTCGAAGTTCCAGTCCCACGTGTTCTTCATAGATGGCACGATCCATAATGGTGGGCAACGGGAATCCAAATCATCGCAGCTTCTTAGTGTGGCTCCCCATGATGGAGACTCATCCAAACTAAAGCGGCATAGATCAAGGATAGGGGCGTTCAAGATATGAATCCGTCGGTGTGCAATGAAAATGCACCCGTTCTTCATGTACGGTAGGGCATCAGCGTCGTGCATGGAAGGTGGCATCGTTTGCACTATGGGGTAGTTGTCCCCAATGAAAATTGAGTACTCTTCAAGTGTATTCATCAGCACCCAGGTAGCATCACGGTGTTCGAATGTCATGGGAGCGATCCCGACAATAGAGAGGGGTAGTGTAAGGGAGCATGATCTATCGAGATGCAAATGGGTGACACAGTGGTTTTGGCGAGTTCGGGCCTCTCACGGTGGAGATAACAACCCTACGTCTCGTGCTCTGGAGAGGCTTTCCTTTATCTGTCATGAACACAGAGTTATATGGTGTATTTGAGAGAGAGGGGAGAACGGATCTCCATGTCTGAGCTATGTCCTGAGACTAGTGGTGAGAGAGATGATAGCGAGGGGAAGAATGAGTGTCTGCCCCCTTAGCTAAGTGGTGGGGGGTGGCTTATATAGAGTGTTCTACTAATGACCCACAAGTATATGGGATCAATTGTAGCCTTTTCGATAAGTAAGAGTGTCGAACCCAACGAGTAGCAGAAGAAAATGACAAGTGGTTTTCAGCAAGGTAATGTCTGCAAGTACTGAAATTGTAAGTAGCAGAGTAGTTTGATAGCAAGATAATTTATAATGAGCAAGTAACGGTAGTAGTAATAAAAGTGCAGCAAGGTAGCCCAATCCTTTTGAGGCAAAGGACAGGCTAAAACGGTCTCTTATAATAAGCAAAGCGTTCTTGAGGATACACGGGAATTTCATCTAGTCACTTTCATCATGTTGGTTCGATTTGTGTTCGCTACTTTGATAATTTGATATGTGGGTGGACCGGTGCTTAGGTGATGTTCTTACTTGAACAAACCTCCTACTTATGATTAACCCCCTCGCAAGCATCCGCAACTACGAGTAAAGTATTAAGAATAAATTCTAACCATAGCATTAAACTTTTGGATCCAATCGGTCCCTTACGGAATAGCGCATAAACTAGGGTTTAAGCTTCTGTCACTTGTGCCCACGTGGAAGTGGTTATGTAGCGGTTAGTAGGGAAAGTGGGGCGCTGCGAGGAAAAACTTGGTGGCACTCATATGTCTCCCGGAAGAGATAGACTAATGGTTTGAGGTGGACGTGCCATGAATAACCTGAGTGGCAAGGCTGGCGCGTGGACTGACTCTCCAGAGAGAAGCCACTCATCATCCCGGGGGAACACCAACACATGCCATCCCCGAGTCCAAGTTTGTGAAACTGACGCCTTGGAGCCTTGAAGAAGGGCCAAGTGTATCCGTAGAGGAGCATCGGTTTCACCCTTTTGTAGTCCTGAAGATGACTTCAGGTAATGATTTGGGCGATCGTCAGAGTGGACTGAGCAAGTGTGTTCAGAAAAATATTCCTAACATGATCAACAGATTGATCAAATGGGCGTCACCCCTGAGGGTGGCATATCTCTCACCTGTGGCACAACCCCCGAGTGATGCTTGAAAGTGGTAAGCACGCTGCAAAGTGCGATATGACGTTTGATCATGTGAGTAACTTAGTCGCTCCCGTGTTGGGGGTGTAGTGGTGAAGACATGTCCAACTGATGGTGATGCGCGGGGTGGCCGAGGGGCGAGGATGTGTACAACTGAGTGAGGATGCGTGGGGCGGCCGAGTGGTGAAGACGTGCACAACCGAGTGGCGACGCGCGGGGCGGCTGAGTGGTGAAGACGTGCACAACCGAGTGGCGACGCGCGGGGCGGCCGAGTGGTGAAGACGTGCACAACCGAGTGGCGATGCGTGGGGCGGCCGAGTGATGACGTGCGAGGTGGCCGAGTGAAGGACTATGTGTCCAGCCAAGTGGTGACGCGTGGGGTGGCCGAGCGACGACGCGCGGGGTGGCCGAGTGAAGGACTACGTGTCCAGCCAAGTCGTGATGCGCGGGGTGGCCAAGTGATGACGCGTGGGGTGGCCGAGTGATGACGCGCGGGGCAGCCCAGTGAAAGACTACGTGTCCAGCCAAGTGGCAACACATGGGGTGGCCGAGTGAAGGACTATGTGTCCATCCAAGTGGCAAAAATGGTCCTCGAAGGAGTTAGCCATATGCTTTCGAAGCTGATGTAGTGATGAGGTCGATGTAGTGTGGTTGCGACGCAACAAGACCGGTGTGACAACTGAGTCTGAGTAGGAACGAAGATGGCGCGCAAAGTGTCTGAGTGATTATGTAACTTGTCAAAGTGGCAGATCGAATGCACTTGTTGAAGTGAAGGATCTGACTGGTGATGAAGTACTCGGCCACTCAGGAGAGTGTCATTCCGAATGAGCTGCAACCCTCGAGTGCGGCGTAGCCTCGGAGCGTACTATAGGCTTCGACAACGGACATGTCAGAATACGAGAAATATAGTTTTGAATGGATAATTTGTAATTCATCGAGTCGGACTCGGGTAAAGATGAGGAGAAGCTTCCGAGTGATGCTCGAAAGAGGCAAACTCGCAAAGGAGTGAAGTGTGCAGTTTAATTATAAAAGGGACTTATCCGTCTCATGCTCAACGAGACGATGAGGCCTATGTCGTTGACACGATAAAGAGGACTCCATGGAGGGGTTTTCCAAATGTGTTTGAAATCAACAGAGCGGCAAGGTTGGTGTTGCGGTGCGCTAGGATCGATACGGTGACCGAGACCGAGAAGCGATGAAGTTGGCGCACAAAGCCGCCGAGTGGTCGCGTAACTTGTGTATGAAAAATAGCACAAGCCAACGTAATAATTTCTCAAGAAAATTTGATGTGTGCTGAAATGATTTGTGTAAGTGACACCCATAGACACCCGCTGGGTGTGCAAGGGGCTTGCTGGTTCAGAACCAACAAGAGTCTAGAAGAGCGAAGGAATTGATCGAACTTGACGAAGTGAATGATCCAACTTGATGTGTTAGAGCGCCGGTCTCAAATAAAAGGTAGTGTAGTGTTCCGACTGAGTTGCAGCCCCCGAGGACCGATTCAAACTCGAAATGAAGAACACATGGTGTTCGTGAATGACGTATGCATTAAAATGGAAGTTGGACTCGGGAGTCAAATAACCAGTACTAAGCAAGTATGTGAAAATAAGCAACCAAGTGTAGAGGCACACTCGGTGGCTTGGCCTCCGAGTGAACGTGATGTGTGAATTACGCGATACTCGGGAATGCGGAAATAATAGAATGTAGTGCATGTAGAATGACTTAGCTGTCTGAAGGCGCGCGAGTGGCCGAGTGGTGAAGATGTGTTCAATCGATGGCGATGCGCGGGGCAACCGATTGATGTAGATGTGTCTCACCGAGTGGCGACGCGCGGGGCGGCCGAGTGGTAAGGATGTGTCCAACCAATGGCGACGCGCGGGGCGACCGAGTGGTGAGGACTAAAAGGTTCTCCGAATGATTGGATGTTGTTGATCGCAGAGCAAAACTTGGTGGCATTCATATGTCTCTCGGAATAGATAGACTTGAGTTCCGAGTGTGGACATGCCATAAAAACCCGAGTGACGACGCCGGCGCGTGGTCTGACTCTCCGAAGAGATGCCACTCCTTATCCCAGGGGAACGCCAGCGCAGGCCATCTACGAGTCCAAGTTTATGAGGCATGCGCCTTGGACCCTAGTGGAAGGGCCAAGTTAACCCGCGGAGGTGCAACAAGCTCATCTCATAGTGATCCTGAACGTGACTTCAGTCGGGTGTTTTACATGTCCAAGCGCAAGGGTCCCCACGGAGGGTGGTCAGTCGGACTGACAGATGTCCTTTCGGAAAGAAAATGTGGCCAATCAATCAGATTGATTCGCCACAGAAATTCCAGGTGAGGCCTAGCCCAACCAGGCGGCGACGCGCGGGGCGGCTGAGTGGTGAGGACGTGTCCAACCAAGTGACGATGCGCGGGGCGTCCTAGTGATGAAGACGCATCCAGCAGAGTGGCGACGCACGGCGTGTCCGAGTGATGAAGACGCATCCAGCGGAGTGGCAACGCACGGGGCGTCCGAGTGATGAAGATGCATCCAGCGGAGTGGCGATGCACGGGGCGTCCAAGTAATGTAGACGCATCCTACGGAGCGGTGACGTGCGGGGCGTCCGAGTGATGTACACGCATCCTGCGGAGTGGCGACGCGCGGGTCGTCCGAGTGATAATGTCGCGTTCAGCAGAGTGACGATGCGCGGGGCGTCCGAGTGATGAAGACGCATCCAGCGGAGTGGCGATGCACAGGGCGTCTGAGTGATGTACACCCATCCCACGGAGTGACGATGTGCGTCTGAGTGATGAAGACACATCCAACAGAGTGGCGACGCACTGGGCGTCCGAGTGATGTAGACGCATCCCGCGGAGTGGCGACGCGTGGGGCGTCCGAGTGATGTAGACGCATCCTGCGGAGTGGCGACGTGCGGGGCGTCCGAGTGATGTAGACGCATCCTGCGGAGTGGGAACACGCGGGGCGTCTGAGTGATGAAGACGCATCCAGCGGAGTGGCGACGCATGAGGCGTCCGAGTGATGAAGATGCGGCTCACTGAGTGGCAACACGTGGGGCGGCCGAGTTGATGAAGATGTGTCCAGCTAGGCGGCGACGCGCTAGGCGGCCGAATCGAGCATGTCGTCGAGGAGGCGTTCGACCGAGTGGGAACACACGACTGATCAAGTGCCTGCATGTTAGTGGCCTGAAAGTGTCCAAGAAAAGGAGGCGTGCCTGAGTGAACCATCTATCCGAGTGTAGACTTGTGCTTGTCCGAGCGTACCAGAGTACCGGCTCGGAGCGGTTGGGACGGCTTGAAGTCAACGCAGGCTACGTGTGCACTTGAGGCTGGTGCAGATGGCTGCGGAAAAAATGGATCAACGCACCTTGTTTTGGCCGTGACTGGCGCTGGAGATCCTCATTGAACGGACAATTAATGAGGCAGCCAATTAATCCGGCATTGAAAATCATCACGTCCTTCCATTTTCCTTTTCCTGCATGCAGTTAATTAATTGAGGAAGTGGCCATGTTATGCATGCACTTACGAGGCATTGACTCCTTCGATCCCGAACGGCCATCGTTTGCCGGTCGAGGCTGTTTTGTAGTTCGCCACCGCAGCGCGCCTCCGCCATGAAGACTATCGCCGGTGACTGGTGCCGGAGGAAGGAGCGTTGAGCACCTGCACGGCGCCGGGCCTGCGCCTCCACCGCGGAGGCCAGGAACACGAGGCCGGAGTCGACGATAAGGTGAACGGCGTCGACGACCGTGCGTGGGAGCTCAACGACGAGGTTGGAGACGACGATGAGGCGGACGACGCCGGCGGACGTGCGTGATGATGATGAGATGGACGGCGCCGGTGGCCACGCGTGGGGGCTCAACGACGACATCGCTGACGAGGTGCAGTCGGTTGTGCCGAGGTCGGAGATGACGATGACGCGGACGGCGCCGATGGCCACGCGCAGTCGGCTGTGCCGAGGTTGGAGACGACGACGGGGTGGACGGCGCCGGTGGCCGTGCGTGGAGGCGCAGTCAACTTTCACGCCGATTCAGGTGGTCAGCCCATGCGGATGGGAGGAAAGCCAACCTGAAGACCGATGGTTCTCCTTGTATGTAATTGGATGGATGTCTGTTTCCCTTCTGTTTGCAATGCTTCGCTCGTCATGAAGATGAACAATACAAAGAACGTGGTATTACGTGAAGATGAAACCGAATAGAGGGCACCAGTGGGAATTGATTTGCCGCCAGTGGTTGAAGAAATAACCATCTGCATCATGGCTCGATAGACGCCATGCCCCACGGTGGGCGCAACTGTCGTGGGAATGATTCCAACAATAGAGAGGGGTAGTGTAAGGGAGCATGATCTATCGAGATGCAAATGGGTGACACAGTGGTTTTAGCGAGTTCGGGCCTCTCACGGTGGAGATAACAACCCTACGTCTCGTGCTCCGGAGAGGCTTTCCTTTATCTATCATGAACATGGAGTTACATGGTGTATTTGAGAGAGAGGGGAGAACGGATCTCCATGTCTGAGCTATGTCCTGAGACTAGTGGTGAGAGAGATGAGAGCGAGGGGAAGAATGAGGGTCTGCCCCCTTAGCTACGTGGCGGGGGTGGCTTATATAGAGTGCGCCACCCCCTCACCTCTTATGTTACCAAGTGGGGCATGAATGCCATAATGCCAGGCCACTACGAAACCTCCACTATGAGAATGATGCTTTGACTGCCTTGCTGCCTGTTGGTCTCCACGTATCCGAGTGAGTCATACGGCCGAGTGGTGGACTGTCATCCGATTAGATGGTATGCTGCTTGTCCGAGTGGATAGTACGTATGTATGGAATTTATCTAGACCCACCTGATGTGTGGCGCCCATGCTTTAATATATTTTGACCCTTCATGGGCCTGCCTGTTATGTGTGTCCCCAACATCGAACACGCCACCGTCCATCTAGTACACCTGGCATCTCAAACCTGGATACATGGTGATGTGCATGGTTATGGTTCATGTAGTATAATAAGGTGACGTAAGCAGAGGATACGGATTAAAATAAAATACTTGATATTGCTTATTACTATGAGGGGGAAGGGAAGCAATGTGTAGACCAGCTGCGGCACGGGCGATGACAAACAATTTGAGAGTGTTACCTGGAGTGTGTACATTAATTAAAGGAGGAGTAGTTGAAAGTGCAACTAATCCTCAGGTGGTTTTGGTAATTCATAACAACATATAGCTCATTGAACTAATATCCATTCAAGTTTAATATTTCAGAAAGTTCAATGATTGGCATGGCATGGACTAGAGATGTGGACCCCTCAAAATGCTAAGGACAAAGATTGGCAAAAGCTCAAGACTCTTCATTTATATTTTAGTGATCCAAGATCACATTGAGTCCATAGGAAAGCCAATACTATTAAAAGGGGATGAGGTGTTCCTTAATGGTCTACTTGCTCAAAGTGCTTACTAATATTGCTCGAAAACCCTCAGCCACTTTCTCATTTCCACATATGTCCAAAACTCCAAGTCAAACTCGGCCCCACCGATTTGATCTATCCGGCGCCACCGAGTTCAGTTGACATAGCCACTGCTAGAAACCCTAGATGATTCGGTCACACCGATACGGATCTCGGTCTCACCGAGATGGCCTTGCAAACTCTCTGTTTCCCTTTGTAACATTTCGGTCTCACCGAAATGAGCAATCGGTCCCACCGAGTTTGCTTGACCAACTCTCTGTTTGCTATTTGCTGAAATCGGTCTCACCGAGTTCAAGCAATCAGTCTCACTGAGATGAGGTTTTGCCCTAGCCCTTGCACATCGGTCCCACCGAGTTGTTCCATTCGGTCCCACCGAGATTCCTAATGTTCACATTTTGAACTGAATTGGTCTCATCGAGTTCTTCTATTTGGTCTGACCGAGTTGGGTCGAATGTCTGTAACGGTTGGATTTTGTGTGGAGGCTATATATACCCCTCCACCCCCTTCTCCATTGGTGAGAGAGCCATCAGAACGTGCCTACACTTCCACTACTCATTTTCTGAGAGAGAACCACCTACTCATGTGTTGAGACCAAGATATAGCAATCCTACCACAAGAATCTTGATCTCTAGCCTTCCCCAAGTTGCTTTCCACTCAAATCTTCTTTCCACCATATCCAAATCTGTGAGAGAGAATTGAGTGTTGGGGAGACTATCATTTGAAGCACAAGAGCAAGGAGTTCATCATCAACACATCGTCTATTACTTTTGGAGAGTGGTGTCTCCTAGATTGGTTAGGTGTCACTTGGGAGCCTCCGACAAGATTGTGGAGTTGAACCAAGAAGTTTGTAAGGGCAAGGAGATCGCCTACTTCGTGAAGATCTACCCGAGTGAGGTAAGTCCTTCGTGGGCGATGGCAATGGTGGGATAGACAAGGTTGCTTCTTCGTGGACCCTTCGTGGGTGGAGCCCTCCGTGGACTCGCGCAACCGTTACCCTTCGTGGGTTGAAGTCTCCATCAACATGGATGTACGATAGCACCACCTATCAGAACCACACCAAAAATCTCTGTGTCTACATTGCATTTGCCTTCTACAAACCCTTCCCTTTACCTTCATATGCAATGTTTTAATTTCCGCCGCTACACTCTTAGAATTGCATGTGTAGGTTGATTGCTTGACTTGTACTAGTTACTAAAATCCGCCAAACTTTAAAATTGGGAAAAGGTTAGATTTGTATTTGGCAAGTAGTCTAACCACCCTCCTTCTAGACCTACTTTCGATCCTACAAGTGGTATTAGAGCTTTGGTCTCCATTTGCCTTGATTTCCATAGCTTTGGTGATCATAACCTTGGTTTCACAACCTAGGAGAGTATGGCGTCTAGCGAGGGAAATTATCACCGTAGAGGTCCTTACTTTGATGGTACTAATTTTGCTAGTTGGAAGCATAAGATGAAAATGCATATTCTTGGTCATAACCCCGCCGTTTGGGCTATTGTGCGTATTGGCTTGCAAGGTGAATACTTCGAGGATGGAAGAGAACCGGATCATGAAGCATCCGCAGAAGAATTGAAGATGTTGCAATACAATGCTCAAGCTTGCGATATTCTCTTCAACGGATTGTGCCCCGAAGAATTCAACAAAATTAGCCGCCTTGAGAATGCAAAGGAAATGTGGGATACTTTGGTTGATATGCACGAAGGTACCGAGTCCGTCAAGGAATCCAAATTGGATGTGCTTCAAAGTCAACTTGACAAGTTCAAAATGAAGGATGGTGAAGGAGTCGCTGAGATGTACTCTAGGTTTGCTCTCATCACAAATGATATTGCCAGCTTAGGAAGCAAAGAGATGACCGACAAATTCATCATCAAGAAGATCCTAAGAGCCTTGGATGGAAAATATGATACCGTGTGCACCTTGATCCAAATGATGCCCAACTACAAAGATCTCAAGCCAACGGAAGTCATTGGTAGAATTGTTGCTCATGAGATGTCACTCAAGGATAAGGAAGAGCTCCACAACAAGTCAAGTGGTGCTTACAAAGCCTCATGTGATGCTCCTACAACATCAAGTGAGAAACAAGTCTTCAATGAAGAATTGAGCTTAATGGTGAAGAAATTCAACAAATTCTACAAGAATAGAAGCAAAGAGAGAAGTTCCAAGTCAAGGTCCTACAATGACAAAAGATCTTCTAGTTGTGATCGCAATTGCTACAATTGTGGAAGACCCAGACACTACTCCAATGAGTTTACGGCTCCCTACAAGAGAAGAGAAGATTCAACTAAAAGGAGAAGTAAAAGAGATGAATCACCACCAAGAGAGAGAAGGAGTAGAGATGATCGTTATGAATGAAGACCCTCTTGTAGAAGCAAGGATTCGGAAAGGAAGGACAAGTCATCAAAGAGCTACACAAGATGAAGACATCAAGCTTATGTTGGTGAATGGGTATCCGGTTCCGATTCCGACAACTACTCCGAGAGAAGTTATCACTCCGACTCCGAATATACTCAAGATGAAGGTGTTGCCGGTCTTGCACTTGTGTCATCCAACTCCTACGACATATTTGACTCACCAAATGAAGGAATTGGAAGATGCTTCATGGCTAAAGACCCTAAGGTATCACACCCCGAGTATGCTGATTTCAATAGTGATGAAGATGATTTACTAGGTGATGATGCTTTACTTGTTGACAACACTAGTGATGAAAACTATGATGAAATTGCTATTAATCATGCTAATCAATATGAAACGAATGACAATGATAAGAGGGAGATTGAGCATCTAACTAAAGAACTAAACTCTCTTAAGTTAGCTCATGAAACTACCTTAGAGGATCATCGAGAGCTTTTAAAGACTCATGAGAAGCTACGCTTCGAGAAGCTAAATTTGGAACAAGAGCATGGGTTCTTAAAAGCAATCAATGATGATCTTCAAAAGAAAAGTTCTTCTTACATTGCCAAGCATTTACTCTTGTCTACTTATATGCCACAAGTAAAATCTAGCTACAAGAGCAAGAAAGATTCTTCTTCTAGTAGTAACAATAACAATTTTAAATCCAATATTGTTGCTTCTAGTAGTTCTCTTGATTCCACTAATTATTCTCTTAGCCAAGTTACACTTGAGCAAGAAAATAGCTTATTGAAGGGAATTATAGAGAAAGGTGTTTACAAGAGCCTTGCCGGAAGTAAGCAATTTGAGGAAATTGTACGCAAGCAAGGAAGGCACCAAAAGAATCAAGGTGTTGGTTTTGAACGAAAGTTCAATGCCAATGGGGTTGAGTGGGAAGAAGATCAATACCCCAAGACGAAGTTTGTTCCTCAACAAGAGAAGTATGATCCCACTTCTTTCAAGGGAACACAAGCTCAAGATGATCTTCCACCACAAGACCACAAGCTAAAAGGCAAGGACAAGCTTCAAGAGGAGATTGATTCATTTGAAGAAGCTCCTAAGGCCTTGGTCAAGAGGGTTCCCAAGAATACATCAAGTTCTACTTCATCAAGTATGACTTCAACTCCAAGGATTCCCATCAAGTTGATGTGGATCCCAAAGAAGAAGAACTAGAGAGTTCTTGAGGGTGACTCCGCCAACATACTTCACTCATATTCATTTTGGCAAGGACAAGTGCAACCAACTTCCATATCTTGCACTAGTTCAAGGAGTCACAAACCCTCTTGTTGGTAAGACAAGGGACAAGGTAACCTAATGCTTTCATGGACATCATCATATGTGTATTTCACTCTATGTCTATGGATACCCTTGTATGTTCCTTGTGGGACTAACCCGTGTAGGTATTGAAAGTGCAACTCACTCCAATGGATTGCTCCAAATGATCTACATCAACATTGAGCATCCACATCTTTAACACCTACATGAAGTCATCATCGACAAAACCCAATGTTAGTTCATCCCTCTAAGGAGGATATCACATCTAGGGGGAGCTTTGCTCTAAGAATTGAGCTAAAGCAACTCAAATGATGTGAACACAACAATGCTTTATGTAAAAGTGGTAACCCCACTTGTGCTTAAACGATGAGTATGACCTATGATCAAATGTTCTCATTTGACTCCTAAGTCAATATACTCATATATAGATGACCTAGTCATCGCCAATTGCTTGATAGATGCTAGAGTGATTGTGCATGCTTTGCCACATGTTTTATTTGCCACCTTATTGTGTGAGCATGTTGGTTGCATAATTTTCTCCATTCGAGGACATCCATTTGTTGTTTTGATTGTTTGGTTTTTCTTTTTGCCAAATGGATGGACAAGAATGCCTAAGTACTCCCTCTAGCTATCTATGCTTTTCTCGTCTCGAACTCTATTCATGCTACATCACAAAGTTTGAACAAGTCGAATTCGGACCCTCCGGGTGAGGAGCATTCGGAGCCACCGATCCGTCAAGGGCTTAACTTCCAAAACCTCTTAATGCATTTCGGTCAGACCAACTCACTCTTACTCGATCTCACCGAACTCATTAAGATGATCTAGGTTTTCATCTCGGTGCAACCGATTTGAACAATTTGGTCACACCGAGTTGTAGCAACGGCTAGCAGTTTTGCATCTCGGTGCCACCGAGTCATTCCACTCGGTCACACCGACAGTGACTGGGTATATATACCGCAGGTTGAAATTTTGGAAATTTCTTCAAACACTCGACCATACGTCCTAGCTCTACCGCCCCCTTGGTCTCCGGATCATCGCCGTCGTCGCCAGTGACCCTCTGCCACTGGTCTCCACTGCCGTCAACGGGATTCTCACCGCCGTTGCCGCCGTAGCAAGTCCGCTGCCAAGTTAGGGTACGGACTTGACCCTTTGTGCTTTCTATTATTCTGATTCTTGCACAAAGGTCATTGCCATTGTTCCTCCCACGTACGAGATCAATCTATCCACCAAAAGAATTCATTAGAATAGATTTGATGCAAAAACTTAGGGTTAGGTTTCCGCCGAACTCATCTCGAACCGACCGATCTGAGGATCTCGGTCACACCAATTGGCCCTGTCCATTACACAAGTACAACTTGGTCTGACCTAAGTGTACTAATCGATGCGACCGAAATCACTTTCTCTATGAAACCCTAGCATCTCGGAGTCACCGAACGGCATTTCGGTCTGACTGAAACTGTGTGTTTAGACTCTGTTAGTGCTTCGGTGTCACCGAGTTTGTCAAATCGGTAGCTCCGAAATGCTTTCTGCAGAAAACTAAAATTAAGTTTTTGTCTCAATATTTTTGCAAAATAAGCTGTACTTTGTGATGCTCATCGACTCTATCTATATCCAACTGTTCACAGGGTCAGTTTCAGCTATGTCAGAGGGCAGTGATAGCTAGAACAGGTCTGAAGAGCAAGTTAACCTCAGTGAGGGCACTAGTCCCTCAAGCAGTTATGATGAGGGGAGCAGAAGCACTCCCAGCAATTTGCCAAAGGCAGCAACCAGGACAAGGAAGAGGAGAACCTCTGAATCTGAGGATGAGGACTTTGTCATTGAGGAGGAAGTGACCTCCAAGAAGAAGGTACTCAAGAAAGAGTATGCTGCTGCTGCTGCCACAAAGCCTGGAATGCCCAAGAAAGCTCCACCTAGGAGAGCTCCAATGTGTAAACCCAGGAAAGTTCCAACAGAAGAAACTATGCAGTTTACCATTGAGCAGTCTGATGATGATGAGGCAGCTAGAGATGGAAAGAAAAGGAAGAAAGCTAGAACCACCACTGCCAGAGTGCTTGGATGCCCTTCCACGAGAAGGAGTGATGATGAGGAGGAAGAAGAGCCTGTTGCACCTCCTGCAAAAACTCAGAAGCTTATGGGGGATGCCATAAGGACTGGGGCTGCTCCATCAAAGCCCAAGTCCGCCCCCAAGCCTCCAACTCAAGCTCAAGCTCCCAAACCATCTGCACCCAAGAGATCAATAAGGAACATATCTGCTGCTGAGAAGAATAAGCCCCCAGTGCCTGAAGCTCAAGAAGAAGAAGAGCAACAAGTGCTCAGAAAACTGAAGCCCAAGATTCCAGATCATAGTGATGATCATCCTGTGGCAGAAAATATGAAGCTGAGAAAGGATGCAGGTCTGAGACTCTGTAGAAAGATTGATCCCTATGCCACCAGGAGGAGAACTGCTATGGACTATCGTTTTCACACCAAGGAACAACAGGAATTCTATGAGACTGTCTTGTTAGACAAGAAGCCCATTGTCTGTGATATGAAGTGGGTTGACTGGACATACTTTGATGACAATGGGGACTACTTCCCAGGTGTGCATGAGAGCTTCAGAATGAATGAAGTTGACAAGTTTGTTAGTCAGAAGTTGACCAAGTGGAACGATGAGATGATCATGCAATTCTATTCCACTGCTCACTTCTACCCTGATGGAAGGATTGTCTGGATGACTGAAGGTACAAGGTATCAATCTACAATCTCAGAATGGGCCAAGCTGATCAATGCCCCAAAGAAAGAGGAGAATGACACTGATGTATATGCCAAACCTAGGAAGGATCACAACTCCATGGCCAACATGTACAAGACCATTCCTGATGATGCCCTGGAGACACACAAGTTTGGATCCATATACTATCTGTTGTCTGGCTTGACCACTATCAACACTATCTTGAGGCACACTCTTTTGCCCAAGTCAGGAGATCATAGAATGATCCGTGGTCACTCAATCAATTGGCTTCACATGTTTGATGTACCTCAGAAGTTCAAGGTGATGAGTTTGATTGTTGATACTGTGAAGAGAACAGCTGCTGATCAAAAGAGATCTTGTGGATATGCCCCTCACATTCAAATGTTGATCAATTCCAAGATGGGAACTGGGACATATCTTCTTGATAAAGAGCATCTTCCCCTGAGGCCAGATTTTGAGGACAACGAGGTTGTCATGGATGCATCCCATCCTACTTGTGCAGAAGCCCAGGAGAAGAGAGAGAAAGCAAAGGCTGCAAAAGCAGCAAAGGCAACAAGTGCTCCAGATGCTTCTAAAGTGATGCTCAAGACCAAGGAAGATCAACTCAGTTATCTACTTGAGGCTACAGTGAGAATTGAGAAGGGCTTGGCCACCCTGATTCAAAATCAAGAGAGTCTTGAGAGGATCATTGAGACTAAATTTCATGATCTAGATGTGAAGGTCACCGAGATACAGACCACTGTGGAGAAGCTCCAGGGAGAAGCCGAGGATAGGGAGGATAGACCAACCACAGATACTTTCCAGAGAGTGCCAAGGGCACAAAGGTCATCAGCAGTGCTAGTTGTCAGAGATTCCAGGACTACTACTTCAGCACCTGCAGCAACTGCCATGATTGCACCTCCAGTATCAGCCCCTCCAGCTCCACAGAACTCTGCCGAAGCTTTTGCAGATGCCCTCCTCTCCACGCCATCTACGCACACCGGAGCAACAAGCCAGAAGACCTCTTCAGGAGCTCCCGGAGATCGTGCCTAGAGTGCCGCATAGCAATATACATTTTCGAACATTTTGGTAACTTGTTGCCAAAGGGGGAGAAAGTGTATAGATCATTAGGCTTCAAGAGAGAGAGTGCTTTGCCTTTTGTTGGTTTCTTTTGCTACTTTGATCATTTGGTTGTTTGATTCCTATGCTACTATGTTTGTTATGCTCGTGAGATACTCTTGTGATCATGTGTTTGATCATACTATGCCTTATTGTGTGCTTGCTTGCTTATATCTATGATATTTGTGTATGATCAATCACTTCTACCCTTGGTGATGAGTGCATGTTATTTAACTCTTATCATTTTGAGCGCTCCACCAAGATGTATGTGACATGGAAGAGTGACCCATGATCCTAATCGATTGTGCATTTGCATTCAAAAGCAAATTTTAAATAATGCACAAATTTAGGGGGAGCTCTTGCCTATCACATACTTCTCAAAGCGACGATGTATTTCATTCATATTATCATTTGCCGAAGCTTTGATCTATATGTTGTCATCAATTACCAAAAAGGGGGAGATTGAAAGTGCAACTAATCCCCAGGTGGTTTTGGTAATTCATAACAACATATAGCTCATTGAACTAATATCCATTCAAGTTTAATATTTCAGAAAGTTCAATGATTGGCATGGCATGGACTAGAGATGTGGACCCCTCAAAATGCTAAGGACAAAGATTGGCAAAACTCAAGACTCTTCATTTATATTTTAGTGATCCAAGATCACATTGAGTCCATAGGAAAGCCAATACTATTAAAAGGGGATGAGGTGTTGCTTAATGGTCTACTTGCTCAAAGCGCTTAGTGATATTGCTCCAAAACCCTCAACCACTTTCTCATTTCCACATATGTCCAAAACTCCAAGTCAAACTCTGCCCCACCGATTTAATCTATCCGGCGCCACCGAGTTCAGTTGACATAGCAACTGCCCGATACCCTAGATGATTCAGTTACACCGATACGGGTCTCGGTCTCACTGAGATGGCCTTGCAAACTCTGTGTTTCCCTTTGTAACATTTCAGTCTCACCGAAATGAGCAATCGGTCCCACCGAGTTTGCTTGACCAACTCTCTATTTGCTCTTTGCTGAAATCGGTCTCACCGAGTTCAAGCAATCGGTCTCACCAAGATGATGTTTTGCCCTAGTCCTTGCACATCGGTCCCACCGAGTTGTTCCAGTCGGTCCCACCGAGATTCCTAACGTTCACATTTTGAACTGAATCGGTCTCACCGAGTTCTTCTATTCGGTCTGACCGAGTTGGGTCAAATGTGTGTAACAGTTGGATTTTGTGTGGAGGCTATATATACCTCTCCACCCCCTTCTCCATTGGTGAGAGATCCATCAGAACGTGCCTACACTTTCACTACTCATTTTCTGAGAGAGAACCACCTACTCATGTGTTGAGACCAAGATATTCCAATCCTACCACAAGAATCTTGATCTCTAGCCTTCCCCAAGTTGCTTCCCACTCAAATCTTCTTTCCACCATATCCAAATCTGTGAGAGAGAGAGTTGAGTGTTGGGGAGACTATCATTTGAAGCACAAGAGCAAGGAGTTCATCATCAACACACCGTCTATTACCTTTTGGAGAGTGGTGTCTCCTAGATTGGTTAGGTGTCGCTTGGGAGCCTCCGACAAGATTGTGGAGTTGAACCAAGAAGTTTGTAAGGGCAAGGAGATCGCCTACTTCGTGAAGATCTACCCGAGTGAGGCAGGTCCTTCGTGGGCGATGGCCATGGTGGGATAGACAAGGTTGCTTCTTCGTGGACCCTTCGTGGGTGGAGCCCTCTGTGGACTCGCGCAACCGTTACCCTTTGTGGGTTGAAGTCTCCATCAACGTGGATGTACGATAGCACCACCTATCGGAACCACGCCAAAAATCTCTGTGTCTACATTGCGTTTTCCTTCTCCAAACCCTTCCCTTTACCTTCATATGCAATGTTTTACTTTCCGCTACTTCACTCTTAGAATTGCATGTGTAGGTTGATTGCTTGACTTGTACTAGTTGCTAAAATCTGCCAACACTTAAAATTGGGAAAAGGTTAGATTTTTATTTGGTTAAGTAGTCTAATCACCCCCTCTGGACCTACTTTCGATCCTACAGTAGTTTTGTTTGATGGGATTATGGCTACCTAGCTAGTACTACACGAAATTGAAATTGTTAAGTCCTTTATAGTTTATACAACTGGCATTATAAAGTTGCGTATATGACTATCCCAATCAATTAAAAAAAGAAGGAAAGAACTACTCCTGCTCATGGAGTATAAAGAGACATGTACTAAAATGTTATAAGATGATATGGCAATAAGATATATGATAGCTCCTGGCTCTACTACTCTTAGATCAGAGAGAAGGGATTACCTGGAGACACGATCAGGGTCTGATCGTGATAGATCGTGGCACCTTGTTGCCCTTCAATGGTACCATGGGTAACGACTGCTAGGATAGTACGTCACAACTGGGTGTTGTCAGCTACAAGGTTCCAAGTTAGACCAAATGCCCCATGCACATCCACGATTGGCAATCTGATTTTGATCGGGGGATGACTTTGCCCTGCATAATCGTGTAAACAAGGCAGAATTCATAGAAACCGGACGAAAATCATTACATTTTGAAAAAAAATCATATAAACCGGACGAGATTTTCATACAACCGGAGTAAAACCTACTCTAAACAAGTTGCAACTGTAATGTGGGTGGCACACAACGACGGCCGGCCGTGGTGTCCTTTGAGGCTACTCATAGTGGGGAGCATCATATAATACAATATACTAGTGCATGATACTAGTGTATGATATACTACTTTTATAGTGCATAGTATCATAGAGTAGTATCATAGATCATCATATTTATTGCCATGCATGACCCCTGTCTCTTCTTTAATTCTCTGCCACATCACCATGTATGCTATTCCTGAGTGTATGTACCAGCTAAGTTACCACCACTATGGCCAGCCTCGACGCGGAGCAGTCGCGTGCACCTGGAAGCGGCACTCTCTCGGCCATCGCGCTGCTTCAAAGCTGGTGCCAGTGAGAGGTCACCTCCGCTCTGGCTAGGCATTAATGCAGCACTCACGGTCTGGGGCGGTGCTGAACATTTCAAGCGGGAAGCGCACGCCAGCAAGGGAGGGGGTTTGGGTCGGCCAGGGCAGTCAGACGCGGGCGTGGTGGTGGTATTGATTTTGTACCGTTTCAGTTGTAGTACTAGTAGTTTGCAAAACTACTCAATTATTGCACTCGGTTTCCTAAGGAATTGTGGTAAAAAACGTCACTTGCAATGCATGCATGCGTGACCAATATAAATGTCCAATAAAAAACTACTACATGCACATAATGATTTAATGCACATTGTAATCTCAACATGTGATGGGGAGCTCTAAATTTGAATTTGAAACTTATAAAACGGAAAAATTAAAAACAAATAAACTGGAAGAGAGGGAGTATACCGTAGGATGTCTCCCATACGAAACAAGTCCCCTGGTTTTTCACCGCGAAGATGCGGTTAGAAAGGAACATAGCGTCTTCGTACTCGTATGGGAACAAATCGGCCGCAGACAGCATGGTCCCCCTTTGACCGCCATGTGCAGGGTTCGTGAAAGCAATCGCGATGTCGAACACCATGATGAGAGCGTAATTTTGGTTAGCGGACGACCTTATCGGGGCTTCCGGGATTTCTATCTTCTTCAATCTCACCGTGGTTCCATCGTACCAATTCAGGCGATGGCCCATTGCATGGCTGATCCCAATGTTGGACAAAGGTTCTATGGGAATGGTGTCACAGTTGTAGATGTTGTGCAAATTGATGTTGGTACCCTCCCGTACATATGCAAGCCAATGTCCACTGGCACCAAGCCTAACCTGTGAAATAGTGGGCAACGGGGGAATTAGGAAATGGACACGGAAGTAGTCTTTAGAATGCATTTACTACATGATCAACTCATCACCTACATGCTCATTGGACAAAATCCGAGTGCCCCTCAACGTCGGCATCTCAAGGGGCGTCAACTTGCAACTATGGCCATGCCGCACTGGAGAGAACCCCAAGGAAACATCCTCGTCCTCGAGGACGCATGGCAGACCAACTAGCATGGCCTTCTCCCACGCATATTTATGCACCCTCTTAAAATATTTGGTGCAAGTACCGCTAAGTCTTGCGGATGTGAGGAACTCAGAGCGACTTACGATTTCTCCCAAAGGATTGTCGTCCAAGGTCTCCCAACCACGACAAGGACAAGAAGCACCACTGCCTTGTGAATCCATGGCAATGGCGACGAATTGCCTTGTCCCTTGTGGAGCTGGTTTACACGAGAGGAGATGGTAACTGCAGGGCTTCGTCCCTTCGGAACGGATGTTCTGCGGGCGCGCACTAGTGCAGTTTATATTTGAGATTAGGGAGCTGGCGGGTGGTTCGTTGTACGGCACGTTCGCGTCCATCCACTAGCCCAGAATTAAAGCACGCACGCCATTTACAGCGACTGGGATTAGTTTGTTTTCCGAGCGCATGGACCAACGCGGACTAGCGGACCTCGTCGCCCTTTTTCGAGCATGACTTCAACAACTACGTGCATGACATGCATGCATGCAAATCTTGCGTGACGAAACAACATGCGATGCAGAGTGGTAGGCTGTCAAACTACAGCCTGCATGTTCTAGCCATGTCACTCCACTGGTGTATGAGGCATTGTTTCGCACGAACGTTCCTTGGAGCTCGTGCTGCAACTGGCATACTAGTACTCGACAGCCCGCTTCCCTTCTCCTTCCTCTTCCACCGCCCGGGCACGTCCGCGGGAAGCGACTGGTCAACCGTAATATAGTAGTACTACTGAGTAGCACAAAAGATGCTTGCATGTCCACTAAAATTTCCTTTCTCTTATCTCTATGAAAAAAATGTAGCATGAGACTCAAAGCCCTTTAAGTCTGAGTATAATGGAAATCTATTTTTTTAGATGAGCCCTATAAACAAGAAAGGAGGGAGTATTAGAATTATGTTTTTTAACAAACAAAAGGCACTCGCCAAGCTTTCATTCATTCATCTTAAAAGCAGTTTACATTGAGGAGTAGTACTAGATATCTCAAATCCATACATACCATGCAATAGCAGAACTAGTACTAGTAAGTACTACATAACCTAAGCTAGACCACACTACTCATCGTCGGAGATGGGTAGGCGGCCGCATGCTGCAACTCCAGCTCCTCCTGCTCCTCCTTCGGTTTGGCAAATATCTCGTTGATCCCCCACTCCCGCTGGCGGTGGAAGCGGCGGTTGGCCTCCACCTCGGCCTCCGACTAGATGGACTTGAGGATGGCCTGCTGTTCCGCCACCCCCGCATTGTCATCATCCTCCTCCGGCTCCACCTCGCCCGCATCGTCGTCCTCCTCCTCTGGCTCCGCTTCGCCCGCGTCCTCGTCCTCCTGTTCCAGCTCCGCGTCGCCCTCGTCGTCGTTCTCCTCCTCCAGCTCCGCGTGCTGCTTTGCTTCCACCTCCTCCTCCTCCGGCTCCGGCTAGTCCAAATTTTGGAGGCAGGGCGGCTGCGATCCGGGCTTCATGCCGCCTCCAGATCTCCGGAAGTAGATCAAAGTGCCGCTCTGGCGGGGGCATGGCGTATGTCGTTACCTTCGGTCGGGCCATCGCTATCGGGCGACGGTGACTGGAGAAGAGGCGGCAGGAGGGGAATGAATGCGGCTACTATTTGGGTTCATCGTCTGGCTTAAATAATTGTGCTCCATCACATGTACCCACGCATGCACAAATTGTACACATACGGGTCTGTTTAGGGGGCGTCACATAACTGGTATGTGTGTGAGATTATGAGAGACAGAGTGTGTGTGTGCGCGCCTCTACTCTTCGGACATGTACTCCACCTTTTGCATCGGGATATAAGTATAATGGTTACCACACTTTACCTTGTGATTTATACCGTTTACGTGGCCATATTAATGTGGTTGTGTAAAAAAAAAGTCACTTACTGCTCGTGATTTGCGTTATATAATTATGAGATGTTTGCTAACTACTAAAATAAAGTGGAATTTGTCCATGTTATATAAGTAAATTAAGATGATTGATTATCATATGGGTAAGGTTGGACGAAGGGTGGTAGGAACAAATGCTCCACCTAGAGTATGTGTGTGTGAAATGGAGTCTTATAGTGTGTGTGTGTGAAACTGAGTCTTTGGTAGGGAAAGTAATTAAGTGTGTGTGGCTTCATCGTAGAGAGGTGATGTGTATGGCAGAGGCCTCCAGCGAGGGGGGGGGGTATGAGAGAGAAGAGGCCCGTAAAGAGGGAAGAGAAGGAGTGTGTGCGTGAGAGGAGTAGACATCGAGATAACGTGTTTGTTCGAGAGACACCGAGGAAGACTACTATCGATAGTGCATGTAGGCGGGAATTAAATGAAGGGATAGTCTTATTGGTTTCTGGGATAGAGGGAAGGAGTGGGAGAGGGGGTAGCTAGAAGGAGATAGTTAAGTGTGAGTGTGTTTTTTAGAGAAGAGACCCATCCAGACGGAATTCATGTGCACACAAGAAGAGAAAGATTCAATGTGGGGTGAGGGTAATTAACTACGTATGGAGACATATGAGACCTTTGAACGTGCATGTGCGAGAGGTATACATACGTGGGATGTGTGTGTGTGCGCGCGCGCTCATGATCGAGATAACAGAAAGGAGACATAAGTCATGAGATCAATGGGATGGGGGAGATGGATCAGTATGAGTATGACAGTATGGATGCATGTGAGAGTGGAGGGAAGAAGGCCTGATGATTGAGCATGTGTGTTTTTTCTTTAAGAGAGAGTGGAGTGGGCTGGAGCATGCATCTATGGCGAGGAGAGAGAGCGAGACACAACGTGGGTGCAAAAAGAGATTGACCTATAGATGCATGTATAGAGTAACACATATAGTTTGCGTGATAGGAAGCAAGAGTGCGTGCGAGAAAGAAAGGTTGATGGAAAAACAAATAGATAGAGGGATAGAGATGCTAGCTAGAGGGACATCGGCTAGTTTGTGTGTTAGAGTTAACAGTCGAGTGGTTCAGAGGGGTGAGTTATGTGTGTGAGAGAGAAAGATAAAAGGAGGGTGCATGAATGCATGTAGAGATAAACAGATATAGTGTGCATGATAGGAAGCAAGAGTGCGAGCGAGAAAGAAGGTTGGTGGAGAAACAGAGAAATAGAAAGATAGAGACGCTAGCTAGAGGGAGATCAGCTAGTGTGTGTTAGAGATAATAGTCAAGTGGATCAGAAGGCTGAGTTATGTGTGTGGGTGGGAGAGAGATAGAGAGAGGGTGAATGTGAGTGACATACAAACGAATATCAGAGAGAAATGAGATCCCGAGAGATGGAGTTTTGTGTTTGCGAGAGAGAAAGATATTTCACAAGGAGAGTCGTAACTAGAGAGACATATCAGGGAACGCGAGATATCCCTAGGGAGAGAGGGTGTCTGAGCGACATACAAAGGTAATGGCGGAGAGATATGAGACCCTGTGAGACAGAGTTTGTGTTTGTGTGTGAGAGAGAGATATTGAAAAGGGAGAGTCGTAGCTACTGAGACATAGGGAGTGTGAGACATCTATGTGTGAGAGGGTGTGCGTGAGCGGCATACATGGGAATAGTAGAGAGAAATGAGACCCTGGGAGACAAAGTTTGTGTTTGTGTGAGAGAAAGAGATTTCACAGGGAGAATCATAGTTAGAGCCACATAGTAGTGAGCGAGATAGACTTCGAGAGAGATAGAGAGGGAGAGAATACCGTCAGTGTGTTACGAACATAAAAGACTATTGTCGACATACAAGTAGCACGAGAGATACCCGTGAGACAGTGAAGGCATATAGGTCTACAGAGATATATAAGCATGAGTGATAGCTATATGAGACGAATATCTGGATTAAAGGGGGTTCAAATATTTAAACTAGAGATCAGGACATCGATAAATATCATAACGAAAATTGGTCTATCAAACATGCATATTCATTTGAATTTGGGGACACGTGTAATGTTATTTAGTTTATCAATATTAGTGATCCATATATTATTTAATTAGAGACAATGCATGGTTTATATGCAATTAATGTCTAAACGGGATTACACTATATATATGATGCATGTGTCAAACACATTATACGTGTTTGAGAAGTAAAAAACCCGCATGAAACACACATTAATTGGAGACAATTAGCGAGGAATGAATACATTCGATTTCAACCTAAAGTGGTTTCAAGTATTTGAAAAGTCAAATTAAGATGGATTCAGCCTTATGAATCTGAGATCATGCCATTTGTAAACCATATTTATGTATAAAGGGTGTTGTGCTTTTGAAAGTATATATAAAAAAATGATGTATATAGATTTGTATTGGAATACAAAATGGATCCTACCCGGAAAAAAAAGAATACAAAATGGATTCAAATTGAGTTGGCACGGTAAATGTGCAATCTTTTTCTCCAAAAATTTGAACGAAGCGGTGTAAAATCAAGGAGATGGAAATTACTGCCTATCCCTGACACGCAAAACCAGTCGGTTGGATTTCTATAGGTTTTGATAGGGCCAGGCTTGTAATTGCACTCAAATGTGACATAACCGCCTCTCACCCGGATTCATACACGGCGGGCGCCAAAACACAGTTTCTCCTCGGCCGAAATCGCCTCTCACCTCCCCCGGATTCATACAGGGTGGGCGCCAAAACAAACTCTCCTCGGTCAAAATCTCCGTCGGCAAATATTCGGTGTATGCGAGATTACCATCCTATCCCCAATCGACCAATATTGCTGTGATGTAGGAAAATATAAACGGGGGCTATGTTTGTAAATTTCCTCGCATTTGAGACAAGCGCGTCCTGAAGACATGGTTCCCCCCACCTCTCTCCCTCCATTTCCCCATTTGTACTCCGTGGGTGCCAAAACACCCTCTCCACCCAAGTTTTCTCCATCCGCCACCCCATCCACCGCCGTCCTCCTCCACCATGTCGGAGCTATTACCCCGGCGCCGTCGTCCATTACAAGAGATCGACCTCCCTCATCCACGGCTTCGGACCAGGATCCTAGCATCGCGTCCTCTCGCTTCATCCGCGCCGTCGTCCACCTTGCCGAGGCCACTCGTACGACCGTCTCATCCATCGCACCGGGATATTTCCTTCGCAGCCACCGTTCACCCTCCTAGATCTGCTTCCATGCCGCCAACAGCCATCGCTACCACAGCACCCTCAACATCTCAGCAAATGCTTACACGGTGCGACACCAGAGGCGGTACTCTTTCGTATCTGCTCAAGTTACTTATCTCAACAAGAAAATAGATCGCCACTGCTTTACTGTGATTCCTTGTCCATCACTTAGAATCTTACTTGTTAGTTGAAACCAAACATTGATTGCGATGTTGCGTTTGTCCAGTTTGAACCTTCAGATCTGCCATGGCACGCACACCACTATACTCGCAATGCTTATGGTTTTCCCCTATTATATTCCGCATTAGCTTAAATGGCAGTCGACTGAATTTCAATTTGGGGTCAGTCCATTTTTGGGAGTTCGCCGGAGTCACCGGAGGGATGGAAGGGGCTCGCCGGAGGGCTGCCCCATTATCTATCTTAGGGTTTCGGGTGGGGACAGTGGTTGTGGGGGGCGGTCATCGGGCTAAGGTGGGGCCTGCCGGAGGCAAAACTCGACGCGGGTGGGTGGGTGGGGGGGGGGTGGGGTTGGCTAGAGGGATGGCCAGGGCCGCCGGAAGACCGGAGGTGGTGGGCGGTTCAGGGGAGGGTGGGGGCCGGTGGTTCGGTCGGCGGCCCGTGCTGTGGTCTGTAGGGGAAGAATAAGAGGCGAGGAAGAAGAAGGGTTAGGAGACGTAGGATCTTCATCCAACCGCCTGAAATGGTCGACTGACCCAAATGACGAAAGACAGGCGACTTGCGTCAAGACATTCCCATATATTCAGTACCATCATCATAGGTGCTTCGAGACATGCAAGCAGTGCTCCTCAACCCATCAAGCTAAACAACATGCCACTCATAATAACTAACTTACTTGCTCAAATACGAATCTGATATGATGCTGACATGTTGTACCAAAACGGAGAATGTTTAATTGGTCAGCTAATGTTCCTACTTTACTTTCGAAAAGCACGTGCGCCACATATCGAGGGACAGCAGGGAGTTGCATTCCTTATGTGCTCTGGTTCATCAAGTGTGGGTAACAAACATTTTATTATCCAAATTCTTCTTGCTCTTCTTTAGCATGCTCCTCTTATGTTCTTCTTTAATAAGTACTCCCTCTGTTCCTAAATATAAGTCTTTGTAGAGATTCTTCCATGGACTACATACGGAGCAAAATGAGTGAATCTACACTCTAAAATGTATCTATATACATTTGTATGTGATCCATAGTGGAATCTCTACAAATACTTGTATTTAGGAACAGAGGGAGTATAATAGTAGTATAGTATGTTCCTTGTAGTGAAGAGGAGCTGGAACATTTGAAGTGTACAGGTCTATTCGGTCGCTTGTCATGGACGCTTTCAACTCTTCATGTTGATCTGCCATAATATCCAGTAAATGATGGGAGTTGTGTCGCCTGTGAGAGTTAGACTAATAGTAACAGTACTGCGCCTTCAGTTGTAGAGAGCTGGTATCCGAAGCCTTTCTAGCCATTCCGACAATACTAGCACATATTTTCCAGCAAGTTCTACTTTCCTTATTTTACTCGTGATGCTGAGGGTTTTCCCATTATATCTACACTATGATCTGTGTAGGTGCTTTGTTTCGTACTAGCAGCAGTCCACTCTTGAACCTAAACAACACACGAATCATACGTCCAAAGCTTACTTCTTCAAATACGAATGTGATATGATACTGACATTAGTTAACAGACACACATTTAATTGGTCAGCTAATGCTCCCACTTGAGTTTCCAAATGCATGTGGCCACTTATAGAGAGACATCATGGAATGGCATTTATTTGGGCGCTCTGATTCATCATGGGTGCGCAACCAACATTATAGAGAAAGAAGCGGAATCTCAATAATATGCTTCCCCTTCTATTATTTAACATGTTCCTCTTCTGTTCTTCTTTAGTAAGTATAGTATGTTCCTTGTCAGGAAGGGGAGCAGGGACATCTGCAATCGACAACTCTATTGGGCCACTTGTGCTACATGATTTCAGCACTTCGAGTTGGTCTGCCATAATATCCAGGAAATGGTGGGAGATGTGCGGTCTTTGATAGACTAGACTGATAGTAACAACAGTGCGCCTTCAGATGAATAGAGTTGGCCTGTAGGTGATCGATAGGCTTTATATTAGTAGCGGTAATACAACCCCGTATTTTCCAGCCAGTTCCGCTTTCCTGATTTATTTATGATTGTTATGGTGTACCCCTTTTATCTACACTATGATCTGCCTAGTGGTTGTGCGCTCTCGTTATCATGGTTTGGCAATAAACTTTCTATACAATATATTATGAACCTATCATCTGCCAACTATCCTTACATCTGGAGCTCCCAATAGGGAGCCTATTTTTTTATGTAGTTGTGCCAGATTATATTAATATACGCACCATATTACAACACACATGGGCTCTCTCATCAGAATCCACTGATAGCACACAAGGGTTTACAGGGAGCCCCTATTATATTAGAATATCCTCTTCATTACAAAGATAATCTCACTACTATTTATGTTTTCATGCTTCTCAGATATTGTACATAATCACAATGAATATAAGAATGCGCACATCAGAAGAATATTGCGGAACAGTTCAATGGGTAACAAACTTGGCATCAAGGGATTGAGGTCCATTCCGGATGCAATGAAACCCACATGCTCCGGACCTATAGATTCATATTCAGTATATGATCCAAATGACTATTCTGAGCTCAAGGAGTCAAAGGCATATGGCCTATCCTATTCACCCAATAAGGTGGTTGTTCTAATTTGGCAAGGTTTTATTGGTTGCACATATCTTGCATAAGGTGTCTTGCATTTCTTCTGTTTCGTTGCACCGCCATCTGCTTAGTTTACTCATGATATATGTGAAGATGCCATGGCCATCCATTATCAATACCTATTCCATTTGTCGTCATACTCCCTCCATCCGAAAAAGCTTGTCCCTCAAATGGATGTATCTAGCACCAAGTTAGTGCTAAATACATTCATTCAATTCACAAGCTTGGGACAAGCTTTTTTGGACGGAGGGAGTACCATGTTTTTCCATTCAAATGATGTTCTTGTGTTTTAGACATCCAAAAGGAAGAGGGTGATTGCAGAACCTGAGGGAGTACAAGCAAAGTCCTTGAAAAAGGTAGTGGTACCGGAGAAATCGGATAGCACCCCACTTATATTGGTGATAGAACCATCACCGCAAAACCTAGGATATCTCAACTATGCTGCTCACTGCTTTGCTCTTGTTAGTACCTATTGTCCTATCGTTGTACTTACATTCATACCTGGTGGATTATGTGACATCATTGTGCATTATAGCTTGCTTATCCACTGTTCGCTCCAAATTATCAGATCTATATTAATGCTTACATTAATGTAGAATAAACTCAATGCTTATGTAGAAGTTTTGCTCTGCATTGTTCTTGTAAGTATCTGTTGTCCTTCATCATTGTACTTATATTGTCAGCTAGTTGTTCATGTACACTTTGCAGCTTATTCCCTTGCCCTCCATTTTCTACACATCACATCTATATTTACTATTGCCAAAATATTGAATAAAACCAATGGTACTGAAGAAGTTTAGCTCTGCATTGCTCTTGTTAGTGCCTTTTGCATGTATGTTGTACTTACATTTATAGTCTGCATCTTAGCTTGACTCTGTGGTAAAGTTCTTGAATTGCCCCCCCCCCATCAATATGGACAAGGGCTTTATAGAGCCGGTCTGCACTACTAACATAAGTTTATCCTCCTCAAGCCTTCAAACTTTGTAGTGTATATTTGGATAGCTATGAATGCAAATGCTGTTTATTTTTTCGACTGCATCAAATTGCATGTTCAAAGTTTATTACGAAGAAGTACATAAACATAAGTTTGTCCTTCTCAATTTCAATTTTTAGTTGCACAACCTAGTTCCTTATTCATACCATGTAAATTAAACTAAACATAGCAAGTTATCTTCTTTAGCACTGCATGTATGCTTGTGTTCTTGATCTGTAATCTAGTGGTGTGGTGAAACTACCAACTCCAGCACAATGTCATATCCTGCTATGTCTTAACTATGAACAATGCCATATTATGTTAATGTTATTTAAATCATGTCTCTTTATTTAGCATTCCAGTGGTGTACTTTTGACGTTCTAAAGCTTTTTCAACTTTCATGCAATACATGAGCGTGAGCCATGGATATAGCACTATGGGTGGAATAGAAGGTGGTAGTAGACAAAAAAGGAGAAAGAAATTCTCACACCAACTAGGCAAATTAATAGGCTGTGGAGATGCCCAGCAATTGATATTGGTGCAAGTGAGTAGGGATTGCCATGCAACGGATGCACTAGAGCTATAAGTGTATGAAAGCTCAAAAGAAAACTAAGTGGGTGTGCATCCAACTTGCTTGCTCACGAAGACCTAGGGAAATTTTGAGGAAGCCCATCGTTGGAATATACAAGCCAAGTTCTATAATGAAAAATTCCCACTAGTAATATATGAAAGTGACAACATAGGAGACTCTCTACATGAAGAACATGTTGCTACTTTGAAGTGCAAGTGTGATAAAAGGATAGAAACATTGTCCCTTCTCTCTTTTTCTCTCATTTTTTTCTTTTTTTTTTCTTTTCTCTTTTCTTTTCCCTTTTCTTTTCTTTTTGGGCTCTTTGGCCTCCTTTTTTTATTGAAGTCCGGAGTCTCATCTCGACTTGTGCGGGAATCATAGTCTCCATCATCATTTCCTCACATGGGACAATGCTCTAATTATGGTCATCACACTTTTATTTACTTACAACTCAAGAATTACAACTCAATACTAGAACAAAAATATGACTCTATATGAATCCCTCCGGCGGTGTACCAGGATGTGCAATGATCTAGCATGACATGTATAAAAAATATGAACGGTGGCCAAGCCACAAATACTATGCCAACTACATGATCATGCAAAGCAATATGGCAATGATGGTATGTGTCATAATAAACGGAACGGTGGAAGTTGCATGGCAATATATCTTGGAATGGCTATGGAAATGCCATAATAGGTAGGTATGGTGGCTATTTTGAGGAAGGGTATATGGTGGGTTTAATGCACCGGCGAAAGTTGCGCGGTACTAGAGAGGCTAGCAAAGGTGGAAGGGCGAGAGTGCGTATAATCCATGGACTCAACATTAGTCATAAAGAACTCACATACTTATTGCAAAAAATTATTAGCCCTCGAAACAAAGTACTAATACGCATGCTCCTATGGGGATAGATTGGTAGGAAAAGACCATCGCTCATCTGTCGGATTCAGGGCTCCGCAGACCCAAGAAGGTTCGAACTCTGGGGCCTGTGCAAAGAACTCAATCTATCAAGCCTACCAGCTCGTCGCCCCATAGCCTAGCCTAGCCAAACTCGCGCGAGCAAGGAATAAGATGAACACGGAAGTTTACCCAGGTTCGGGCCACCTTGCGGTGTAAAACCCTACTCTTGCTTTGTGTGGATTGGCCTCACGAGGGGCAGAGGATGAACAAGTAAAGAGGATGAACAACCTCACGAGGGCTCGGGGGTGAGAATGAGTCTACCCCCTCTATGGTGGTGGCTAACCTATCTTTATAGTGGCCTCGGTGCTCTTCCCCCAAAACATAGGCGGGAAGGCATCCCACAATGGCTAATTTCAAAGGGGACAAGTAGTACATCTTTTCCTGACGAAAGGTGTTCTTCGCCTGCAAAGCTTCTGGTCGTGACGCAGCGGTGGGCTCGGCGATGACATCTGTCCTGCCGTGCTGGTGGTCTTTGTCTTGTAGCACCGGAATGGAAACTTTGGTAGATTCCTCGGGAACCCACACATGTCCTTGCCTCCTTAGCACCAAAGAGGAAACTGCCTCCTCTACGCCCACTGGCGCCCGCCTAGCCTTGGTTGTCATGGCTTGCGTCATCCCAACCTCATGAGGCTGGTACTTGCATAGAAATCTCCACTCCTTGGGAGGCAGCCTGGGGAGGCCGCTCCCTCCGGAGGTCTTGGTGTCGTCTGCCTCGCGAGGACAGAGGGCCCCGTGAGGGTCTTGTCTTGGCGGTCTTGTAGATGGGCCGTACTAGGCCGTCAAGGGGGCCACGCCATGGGCTGCAGGCAGGCAAGTCTAGGTACCCTGGTTCCCACGCCGATAGTAGCCTCTGGGCACAAGGCGCGCTCGAGCTTGGCTTCGAGGTGAAGCCAAAGGGCAAGGGCGAAGCATCGCGGGCCCCAATCGCCTGCGGGCCGAGTTGACGCGTGGCGCTTGATGGGACATGGGTGTCTTCGCTTCCCCACTTCACCTCGGCAGCTGCCCGACTGGACAACTGCCTGGCGCATGCAGCGGGGCCATCATTGCTTGGGACGTGAGAGGCCGCCGGTCAGCCTTCCTTCGCCTATAAATGGGGAAGGGGGCAGAGCCCCCATGTTGGTGCAACAGACCCTCGGTCCATTGCACAGACTGTGCACAGGCCAGAGACAAGATTACAAGACCAAGATCAGACCAAACAAGGAGGATCAATTCCTTTGAAGGATCCAAGTGAAAGTCGAGAAGGACAAGGTGAGCCAGAGGAGAAATGCATCGCTGAGGGAAGGACCTACCTTGCCGGGCAGGCGAGCCTGGCAGGGTTGGGTTTTGCCCCGGAAGCAAGCTCCCAGATCGCCCTGGCAGGCCTGCCGGGGCTGGCGGAGGCGAGCCACTCCACCGCTCCACCTCACGAGCGACACAAGTCATTAATCAAAGCGGTGTCGAGCTCTAAGGTGACTAAGTGGCTGCTTTTTGCCACATGGCAGCCACTTTCTATAGCAAACACCTCCATATGACACCCATCCTGAGACGTGTCAAGCGAGCAGGCGCGAAGCTGGCAAAACAGCCCGGCAGGGCCTGCCGGGCGAGCTGTGATGTGACACTGAGCGGCACATTTAATGCGCTCTGTCAGCTTGCAGAGTTAGATATGATAGCACTATTAGCTATCTAATCAGTACGCAAAGACTGATTTGCCACTGTGGTGACCCCTTAATCTATAAAAAGGAGGCCCATGGCGACCGTAGAAAGGGTTGGACCCTCGCATATCCATACGCGGGTAGCCACTCTCGCCCCTAGAGCGACCTTGCCGGGCGAGTGTGCTACGTTCACCACCATTATCCACCATCAATCCACCAAAGTAGGAGTAGGGTTTTACGCCTCACGGCGGCCCGATCCTGGGTAAAGACTGTTCGTGTGATCTCTGCCATGCTGCGCGACGCTTCTCCGCTCTTTGTGCAACGTGCCCATCCCCCCGCCGAACCAAAAGGGGCTCATGGCCCCATAGGTGGCCGTGGTTTCCCACGACATCTTTGGCGCGCCAGGTAGGGGGATCACTTGCGCGAAACCGAGAGCGTACGCTACGCGTCATCTTCATCGACATTTTCGTCGTCGATGGCGTCATCGACTATGGCGCCCAAGAGGAAGCCCGGAGCTGCAAATCACCGATCCACCTCGAAGGCTCCGCCACCCGTGACCGCCGACGTCACGGGGAGTGCGGGGGCTCGCGAGGGTGTGGATGCTGCGGGGGACGTGGTCGGCGTAGGCGGCACCGTCATCACCTCCCCCGCGGCCGAAGCAGGAACGAGAGCTACCGGGGAAGGACAACATCAGTAACATCCCGACGGCCATGCTCCACGAGGTACGGATGGAGGGATCATTCCGCCTGAACCCCTTCTCCTCGCCAACGGGCACAGTCGCAGTGATGACGCTCGTTCTGGGGCGAATCGCAACCCTTCGGCCGCCCCTGCTGCGGGCGCGACCGCAGGGCATGCCTCACCCCCGGGGCGGGCTGACCCAGCTACTGTGCCCAACGGAGCCACTGGCCCTCAAGCGCCTCCGGCGCGTCAACATGCTATCCAAACGGCAGGTTCGCAGTAGCAAGGGCGCGGCACGGGCGCCACCGGCAACGTCAGGAGCCGAGCGACACTACGATCTACATCGTCATCACCTATGCCAAGCACTGCCTTAGAAGCCATGGCGTGGGCCCAACTGCTATTGAGATTTCCACCGGCAGCAGACTAGATGGATGAGTGGCGAGTCACCATCCAACGTTTGATTGGTTTTGCCGAGGCGGAAGGATCACAGCGGGCCGGACAGCCACGGCCTTCCCAGGCAGCAACGACGGCTCGTGCGGCTGTTCGTGTGGGAGGGGCCACCCTCACGGTGCAATCCCCACCACGGCAAGCCGTCCAGGAGCCGCAAAACCAAGCACCCGATGACGTCTCGATGGCCTCGTCAGATCCTCGAGCGCGTCAAGGCCGGCAGCGTTCCCCGGAGGGCAGGTGAGGGGAAGGCGCGAGCGTCATCGACGAGCGGCGCCGCGACAACCCCCGCCTGTCCAATGGGTGTGATGGCCCCGACGTCGATGAGCCCGCGCTCGAAGATGGCGGGTGCCTGCCTTTTGAGGTTGGGTGCCCTGCCTTCACCCGTGAGCTGCGGCAAGTCCATTTGCCGTCCACTCGCACGTTCAAGCCAGAGATACTCGAGAAGTATGATGGGAGACTAAACCCGGCGGAGTTCTTGAGCATCTACGCCATCGCTGTTCAAGCTGCCAGGGGAAGAGATGAGAAGGTGTTCACCAACTACTTCCCTTTGTCCCTCAAGTCAAATGTGAGGTCTTGGCTAATGCACCTGCCGGAGAACTCCATTTTGACTTGGGCTGACCTGTGCCACGAGTTCATTGGTGCCTTCACGGGCGCCCATCAAGAACCAGGGCGGCCCAGCGACTTGCAGCTTCTCCAGCAAAAAGAAGGAGAAACTCTATGGAAGTACTTGCAGAGATTCAGTCGAGTTCACAGAAATATCCCAGATATCCACCCAGCTGCCGTGATAGTTGCCTTCCAATCCAACATGTGCAACCGCAGGATACGTTCCAAGATGAACGTTTAGTTGCCCAAGACTATGAAGGAGCTCTACACTTTGGTGGACAAGTGTGATCGGGTGGAGGAGGGGAGGATTCTTCCTGGAGAGGAAGATTGCGTCGACATCGACTCAGAAGATGATGACGAAACCATGAGTAAGAAGAAGAAGAACAAGAAGCACAACAAGAAGCGCAAGGATAAGACTGTGATGACTGTTGAGGGGTTAGGCACGCCTAGTACCGGCAACAAGGCCAAGGCTTTAGCCCCCGGCAAGGAGACTACCGCATGCGCTGACTGCCAAGAAGCGGCAGCTGCCGAGGAAGCTGGGAAAAGTGATGGACCGTACTGTAAGATTCATCGGACCAAGGGCATGATCTCCAGGAGTTTCATCAGGTTGAGCAGCTCGTCAAGAGGCAGAAGGCTGAGTATGAGAAGCGCGATAAGGAAAAAGGTCAGAATGGCACTGGCGGGAAGGGTCGGGGTGGTGAAGCAAATCGCCTCGGCAAGGCTCTTCAGAACCAAGGAAAACCCACCAAAGGCTGAGAGAAGGAGGATTGCAGTAATGAGAGTGATGGAGGGAATGAAGAGGAAACCAGCAAGCAGGAGTTCCAAAAATCCACTAACACCCTGTGCATTGACGGGGGTGCATCTTTGCACTCCTCTCATCGCCAAATTAAACAGTGGGCACGTGAAGTCAATGCCGTGGAGCCAGTGGCAGATTCTCGGAAGCCGTTCAAGTGGTCATGGACGCCCATCATCTTGGAGGAAGATGGCCACCCCGACCGCATTACTGCGGTAGGGTGCTTGCCGTTGTTGGTCTCACCAACAATTCGCAACTTCAAGGTCACAAAGATGCTGGTTGACGGCGGGGCCAGGTTGAATCTGATTTCCCCAAAGGTTATAAGCAAACTCTAGATAGCAAAGGAAGAACTTAAGGCCACATGCACGTTTCAAGGAGTCAATCCCGGCAGGAGCTGTCCTAAGGGAAAGGTTATGTTGCCAGTGATATTTGGAGGAGAGTTGAACTACAGGATTGAGAAAGTTGTATTTGATGTGGTTGACCTCCCCCTGCCGTACAACAGGATCCTTGGGCGCCCGGCCCTAGCCAAATTCATGGCAGCATCCCACTATGCCTACAACACCTTAAAGATGCCAGGGCCGATGGGCGTCATTTCTGTTCCGCCGGACAAGGAAGACGCAATTATTTGCATGGATAAGATGTACCAGGACGCGATCACGGCAGAGGTCATGGAAGCCGCAATTCCCGCCAAGGAAAAGCATAGTAGAGGCACTGGCAAGGAATCCGGGAAGCGTACCTCTGTGGAACTTGCCGCGCCCATTGATGGCATGCCAGAGAGTTCCAACAGCAAGAGATCCAAGGCTACTCCACCCCAAGTGAAAAAGGTCATGGTAGGGCTGGCTGGCGCTGATGGTACTTTCACTATCAGCGCCACCCTTGATGACAAATAGGAAAGCGCGCTTGTTGCCTTCCTGCGGGCGAATATCGATGTGTTTGCCTGGCAACCATCTGATATCCCCGGTGTTCCCAGGGAGGTAATCAAGAACCACCTTGTTGTTTGCCCACATGCCCGGCCCGTCAAGCAGAAGGTTCGGAAGCAGGCCTTGGAGCGGCAGCAATTTATTGCCGAGGAAATCAAGAAACTTGAAGCAGCTGGTTTGGTCAGAGGAGTACTGCATCCAACATGGTTAGCAAACCCAGTGGTTGTGCGCAAGGCTAATGGGAAATGGAGGCTTTGCATAGATTTCACGGATCTGAACAAGGCATGCCCAAAGGACCCATTTCCCTTGCCGCGCATCGACCAGATCGTGGATTCTACTTCAGGATGTGAGTTGCTCTCTTTTCTGGATGCATACTCTGGATACCATCAGATATATGTCCAAGGAAGACGAAGAAAATACCTCATTCATCACCCCATGCGGCACGTACTGCTTTGTGCGCATGTCTTTCGGGTTGAAGAGTGTCGAGTCCACTTTTGCAAGAGCAGTCCAGATTGGATTTGAACCACAGTTGCATAGGAACATTGAAGCCTATATGGATGATATTGTGGTCAAGACCAAGGACAGATCAACCCTCATCCAGGATTTAGAAGAGACATTTGCTAATCTGCGCAAGATCAACTTGAAACTGAATCCGGAGAAGTGCATGTTTGGCGTTCCCTTCGGCAAGCTACTTGGTTTCTTTGTGTCCCACCGTGGGATAGAGGCCAACCCCGATAAGATCAAGGCCATTGAGCAGATACAGGAACCCAAGACAGTTAAGGATGTGAGGCGCTTGACAGGATGCGTTGCCGCGCTTAGCAGATTCATCTCCAAGTCTGCCAAGCGCACCTTGCCGTTCGTCAAGATTTTGAAGAGGGCAGGACCCATGAAGTGGACCCCAGAAGCAGATGCAGCACTGCGGGGTTTGAAGGCCTACTTGTCTTCTGTGCCTACTTTGGTCGCACCCAAACCACAAGAGCCGTTGCTGCTATATCTGGCAGCAACTAATCAAGTGGTTAGTGCGGCCCTGGTAGTGCAGCGGGAAGTAGAAGAAGCAGCCACCTCAGCAAGTGTCCTGCCCGGGGAAGAGGAAGAGAGCGGCCCGGCAAGGCCAAATACGGATCAGGACAAAGAAGAGCACGACAGCGGAAACAACCCCGAGGACACGGCAAGGAAGAAGGTGGTGCAACGCCCAATATACTTCGTCAGCTCCCAATTGCAGGGGGCTAGATCCAGGTATTCTGGCGTGCAAAAATTGATCTTTGGCCTTGTCATGGCCTCAAGGAAACTGTGCCACTACTTCCAAGCCCATGAGATCACGGTTGTCACCCGCTTCCTATTGCAAAGGATACTTCGAAACCCAGAGGCCACCGGCAGGATAGTGGAGTGGGCATTCGAGTTATCCAGCTTTGTCCTGAAGTTTGAAATTACATCGACAATCCAGAGCAGGGTGTTGGTAGAGTTTATTGCAGAATGGACGCCAACCCCTGATGAAGAAGTACAGGAAACAGTTATCCCCGGCAAGGAAGCGCCCCAAGAATGGATCATGTATTTCGATGGTGCCTTCTCCCTACAAGGCGCAGGGGCTGGCATGCTTCTCGTGGCTCCCACTGGAGAGCACCTGAGGTACGTCATCCAGATGCACTTTCCCCGGGAGGAGGCGACCAACAATACAGCAGAATATGAAGGGCTTCTTGCCGGGCTCAGGATTTCTACAGAGTTGGGAATCAAGAAGCTGATCATTCGAGGAGATTCACAACTGGTGGTGAGACAAGTCAACAAGGATTACAAAAGCCCATTGATGGAGGCATACATCAAGGAAGTGAGAAGATTGGAGGAGCGCTTTGACGGGTTGCAAATAGAGCACGTACCCCGTGCGGAAAACAGCATTGCTGATCACCTGTCAAAGTGCGCTGCGCAGAAGCTTCCTGTGGAACCAGGGACTTTTGTTCTCCATCTTACCCAGCCCTCCGTATCCCCGACAACAATGGCCCGAAAGAGAAGGAAATTGGACTCCGGTAAGCCTCTCCTGGTAGAGCCTTTCGGGGCTCCTGGCAGGGACCCTGCTGGGAACAACTCCCCTTCGATTACCGGGCTACACCCTCCTGTCGGGCCACTGGTCCCCGCGGTCGAGGGATGCGCCCCCATGAATGAGGAGGTGCCGCGAGTCCTTGTTGCTGAGCCTCAGGCTCCAACTTGGGCAAGGCACATAGTCCATTTCCTCCAAACTGGAGAACTTCCCGAAGACCAAGAAGAAGCTGAAAGAGTAGCCTGAAGGCCAGTATGTATCAGTTTGTCGATGACACACTATACAGAAGAAGGCCCAACAGTGTGAAATTGTAGTGCATTTGCCGGGAAGGAGGAAAGGAACTGCTGGCAGAGATACACAAAGGCATGTGCGGCTCCCACATTGGATCAAGGGCTTTGGTTGGGAAAGCATTCCGGCAAGGATTCTATTGGCCCACAGCCCTCCAAGATGCGGTTGAGCTCGTCACCAAGTGTGAAGCCTATCAGTTCCATTCCAAAAATATCCATCTGCCTGCCCAAGCACTCCAGACAATCCCTTTGTCATGGCCATTTTCGGTCTGGGGGCTCGATATCCTCGGCCCTTTCCCCCGAGCTGCCAGGGGCTTTGAATTCTTGTTCGTTGCAATCGACAAGTTTACAAAGTGGCCGGAAGTAGATGCCATGAGAAAGGTGACTGGTCAGTCAGCTATCAAGTTCTTGAAAGGATTGGTGTGCTGCTTCGGGGTCCCTGCTCGGATCATCACCGACGACGGCACCCAGTTCACGAGCCACGCCTTCATGCAATATGTTCATGCCCTCGGAAGCAAGATCTCATTTGCCTCTGTCAAATATCCTAGAAGCAATGGACAAGCTGAGAGGGCGAATGCTGAAGTGCTGCGAGGACTCAAGACAAGAACATTTGATAAGCTGTGGAAGCACGGAAGGCAATGGATCAATGAGCTGCCGATGGTTCTTTGGTCCCTCAGAACGTCACCAAACCATGCTACTGGGCAGACTCCCTTCTCCCTAGTCTATGGGGCAGAAGCAGTTATCCCACGGAACACATTTACGGGTCACCTCGATTGCTTGCCTATGATGAAGTAGCGCAGGAACAGCACATGCGTAACGACGCCGTGCTTCTCAAGGAGAACCGTCTCAGGGCTGCTACGCGTGCTGCACACTATCAGCAAGCCTTGTGTCGCTATCATAGCCGCAGGGTTCATGCCCGGTGTTTTGAGGAAGGCGACCTTGTCCTTAGGTGCGTTCAGTCCGCCAAGGGTACAAACAAGTTGTCGCCGAAGTGGGAAGGCCCTTACCGGGTAGTACGAGTCACCAGACCTAGCGCAGTCCGTCTGGAGACCGAAGATGGCATTCAATTGCAAAACTCATGGAATATTGAGCATCTCCGTAAGTTCTACCCATAAGGCGCGGCTGTCGAGCCCTGCCCGGCAGCCACCCTTTTGTACAGGCCTTGCCTCAGCTGCATGTAACCCCTTGTACAAAGCCAGGCGCAGACCCTGAGCAACAGAGAAATAAATGAAGCGCTAGGGGCCCCCAACAAGTTCCATGCATGCATAAGCATATCATAAGCATTGCATGATTCATGTAGATAGATTGCATCTGGCATCATCTTCATTTGCATAAACTGCAGGCTCTTGCCGTGGACTTAGTCCTAGGAAGAGGATGCGAAGACAAGTCAGCACTACGGTCTCCGGCAAGAGAAACAGATAAGTTCCATCTCTTATCCATATGTGTTCCGTGAGTAGGACTTGTGCATATGAAAACCTCGCCGCCTCGGAAACAAAGGTGCTCCCATCTACTAACATGAGCGCAGCTTCGGTCAGGATGGTTGTAGTGGCCTTTGACTGAAAGGGGTTGGCGGGGGGCTGATCTCTCCCAATGGGTTCTGCGCCCGGTAGGCTCAGCCTCATGGCAGCAGTCCTATGGGGTACAGGCAAGGTAGCTTACCTGGACCTACTTGTTTACATGAAAGTATGGAGGCATTTCACCTCTACATGGATATCGTACATGCACAAGTGCCCAGCAAAGCTTATCTTTTTCATTAATATGCTGATCAGCAAGTACAAATCTCATGGAACATAAACATGGATACGAGAGATTACATTATTTGAACTAAAATTTGGCAAGTGCCTACAGATTTAAGATTTAAAAAAGATAAGTGCCCCGTGATCTCCTCTTTTTGTTTTCCCTCCAACAGGTATTGCGTTGGGAAGAGAAGACGGCTGAAAGAGCACCCAAGCAGGAGCCCACCCCCGATCTCGTCATGGCCTGCCGGGCGTGGCCTGACAAGATCGGGAGTGGCGAGGCTGCGAAAGAGGGGCAGAAAGAGCAGCTCGGCGGTGCCTTGGTCACCACCTCCAGGACCAGCAAGAAGGCCCAGCTCGAGCACCGGAGGGATCAGCCACCGACGCCCAGCTGGAAGACTGCTGTAGGAGGGGGAAGGCACCAATGGAACATCCCTCCCCGGCTATCACCCGAAGAGACTGGTGATGATGGTGCCGGGGAGGGAGGGGAAGAGCGGAAAGACAAGGCAGCAGGTCGCTAGTATGAGACGAAGGCGTCGGTGCCATCGTACTCCGACCTGATGCCCTGCCTCCAGTCTCCCCCGCCTTCCCTCGATTTCTCTCCATCACCGCCGCTCCAGGAAGACGCCGGGCCCCCAGCCCGGTAGCTCCCCCGAAGAGACGGCGAGCAGCCACAGCGGCCAGGAGGCTCGATGCGCACCGCTCCCCACCTTGGTGGGCAGGAAGACGCCGCCGTCCTTAGCAAGAATGTGAGATCCACCGGAAGGAGCAGTGCTGGGATTACCAAGGACCCCATATACTGCATCCCAGGCAAGCATCAAGAGCCCCGGACACCTCGCCAACAGGGTGGCGACCCCCGGCGACGCGCGGCACCAGACCAGACTCACTCCCCAAGCATCAGCATGAGCATTTAACATCGTCCGCAACTCCAAGCTAGGACCCGAGGCCTGACCCCGGGCTCTTCCTTTCAGCATACCCAGAAGAAGCAGAAGGCGAAGGAGGAGAGGAACGTGGATGAATGCCTCCGCTCCTCCCCCACTCCTCCTTTTCTAGGCGAGCTGGGGGTGGGGGCTGATTCCCCGGCCAGTCCCCGCCGTCCTCCTCCACCAATCCAAGAAGGTCGGGCCCCTGCCATGATGCTCTCCCGCACCACGCGCCTTCATTACCTACCCGGCTACCCCACTCAATGCACGCGGCATACATGGCTAAGGATAAGGGCGCAGTGGGAAGAGTGAATTGGCAGTTACCCTGGGTCCATTGCACGGACTGTGCACAGGCCAGAGACAAGATTACAAGACCAAGATCAGACCAAACAAGGAGGATCAATTTCTCTGAAGGATCCAAGTGCAAGTCAAGAAGGCCAAGTAGCCGGCAGGCGAGCCTGGCAGGGTTGGGTTTTGCCCCGGAAGCAAGCTCCCTGATCGCCCTGGCAGGCCTGCCAGGGCTGGCGGAGGCGAGCCACTCCACCGCTCTAGCTCACGAGTGATGCAAGTCATTAATCAAAGCGGTGTCGAGCTCCAAGGTGACTAAGTGGCTGCTTTTTGCCACATGGCAACCACTTTCTAGAGCAAACACCTCCATATGACACCCGTCCTGAGACGTGTCAAGCGAGCAGGTGCGAAGCTGGCAAAACAGCCCGACAGGGCCTGCCGGGCGAGCTGTGATGTGACACTGAGCGGCGCATTTAATGCGCTCTATTAGCCTGCAGAGTTAGATATGATAGCACTGTTAGCTATCTAATCAGTATGCAAAGACTGATTTGCCACTGTGGTGACCCCTTAATCTATAAAAAGGAGGCCCATGGCGACCGTAGAAAGGGTTGGACCCTCGCATATCCATACGCGGGTAGCCACTCTCGCCCCTAGAGCGACCTTGCCGGGCGAGTGTGCTACTTTCACCACCATTATCCACCATCAATCCACCAAAGCAGGAGTAGGGTTTTACGCCTCACGGTCACCTGAACCTAGGTAAAGACTGCCCGTGTGATCTCTGCCATGCTGCGCAATGCTTCTCTGTTCTTTGTGCAACGTGCCCATCCCCCTGCCGAACCAAAAGGGGCGCATGGCCCCATAGGTGGCCGTGGTTTCCCACGACACCCCAGCCCACCTTCTTCTTCTTGCCGCCCGCTCCTTCTTCTTCTCCGTCGTCCCACCGTCTTGTCGAAGCATCCATGGGGCCGGTGAGGAGGTTTTCCGCCAAGGAGAAGGGCAAGGCCCCCAAGGAGGGACCAGGCTTGCCACCGCCCAAGAGGAGCCGCGGCCGTCCTCGCAAGTATGCCGCGACACTGACAGTGGCTCCTCGAGGGTGCGGGCTCACCCCCTCGAAGGTCGGTGCCACCTCCAGCGGTCGCGGGAAGGCTCCCTCCCACGCCGGAAGCTGCCATGGCCAAGGCGGCCATGGCAAAGGGGGGAAGCATGCGGCGGCCGTCTGGCCACCACGCCTGCGATCCCACTCGACCGACGCATCCTCGGAGTTCGTGGTGTGGGCGGAGAGGCCGGCAGGCATCTGGTTCCACCTCCCGCACTTCTTCGCAGGTGCGCTGCCGGCCGGAGGGCCTGGCGGCCTCTGGCTGCTGGCTAACGGTTGTTGCAACAAGGCCTCGTGGCTGGAGGTCGAGGTCACCCCTGCCGGTAATGTGTTCCTGAACCGTGGGTGGCAGTCGTTTGCCCACGCACGTGGCCTGGAGGGGGGATGTACTCTCCACTTCAGGCACAACGGAGCAGCGACCATCTACGTCAGGATCTTTGGGGAAGACGGCAGGCGCCTGGGGTGTTGCCCGGAGGGCGACGACGATGACGATGACGTCCACCCCTCTGATGACAATGGCCGGAGGGGCGGTAGCATCCTTAGCGGTGAACTCGCCATTGGCGATGGCCGCGACACACCCAGCGACGGCGGCTCTTCCTCTGGGGAGAGCACGAGCGACGACGACTACGATGAGCTCCTCACCGCCCAGCCCGGACCGGGGAGGGTGACGAGCCGCCTCACCATCGCTCCCTGGTGAAGCAGAAGGAGGACTCCGGCTGAGCGCGGGCATCACCGGAGCCATGCCTTAGGAGCCGTCGCGAGGCCGCTTTTGCTTTTTTTTTCTTTTCCTGCATCAAGAAATGTAGAAAGCCCTGCTGGGGCGTGTAATGGACCATGGCGCTTGTTGCTATTAACTGACAGGTTCTTGTTGATCACGATTAGGATAACATAGCTTGGTGTGCTCATGGTAGACTCCTGCGTCGCGAGCGCATGCTCCTCCAGAGCCTGGACCTCCTATGTGTCTCCTTTTCCAAAGAGATCTCTTGCGGGGGGTTTCCTTCTTGAGGGTCCGAAGGTTCTCAGGCCTTAGGGGTCGCCCAATGGCCGCGAGGTCCCTAGCAGGTCATGAGGACATGGGGCCTCCGAAGATGTTTCACGGGGCGCCGCGCCCCATGCGAGCCCCCGGGCGAAGGCCGATCGTCACTGGTACACCGGGTCGCGATGCCCAGCGAGGCCAGGAGATGAGGACTTGGGAGGGTGCACATGCCCGTTGGCTTATTTAAGAGCATCACGCGAGGATTAGGACGCCAAAGTAAGACGCCAGGGCTTTGGCGAGGTGTGTTCGCGGGCTGACCCGGACATACACACCGTGCCCAGCCCCCGCTCGCAAGACGCGCAGAGAGGAGTGACGGGCAACTACGAGACTCGAAAGAGCAAACGCTGCAAGGAGAAAAAAATTCCCAACCCTTTCAAATAAAGACACGAGAACTTCGAATTTCATTCCAAGAAGTGGCAAATCAGCTACAAAAGCAAGCAAAAGAACAGCCACGTTCGGCGCCTACACTAGTCTTCTAGTCTTCCCGCCAGCACAGAGCATGGGGCTTCCACTAGGCGTGGGCATAGTCGTCGAAAGATCATGTCGTCTGCCAGCGCGGAGCATGGGGCTTCCACTTGGACGTGGGTGGGAGCCCCCGTGAGGCCCCAGGGCGGCGCTCAGGAGACACTGGGGCATGTACAACCACACTCATTATTACGTGAGAGTGTCACAGGTAGAACTTCCGGAGGTGCTGGATGTTCCAGGCATTCTGGATGGGGACCCTGTCCTGCACCTCCAAGCGCGCGGCGCCAGGCCTGGAGACACGGGCGATCCTGTATGGGCCCTCCCACATAGGCGAGAGCCTGTGAAGCCCTTCCCTGGAGAGCACCCGCCTCAGGACGAGGTCCCCCACCATGATGGTCCTAGAGCGGATGATGCGGCAGTGATACCACCGCAGCGCCTGCTGGTACCTCGCGGCATGGAGCGAGGCTTGGTGGTGGCCCTCCTCCCCGAGTACGAGATCTGTCCCCCGCGAGGCGTCCTGGTGTGCCTCATCAAATGCCAAGACCCGCGGGGATTGATGTTTGACCTCATGTGGGAGGACCGCCTCAGCCCCGTAGACAAGGAAGAACAGAGTCTCGCCGGTGGGCTTAGTCGCGGTGGTGCGGATGGACCACATCACGGTCTGAAGCTCACCGAGCCATCCCCTGCCGCAGGCCTCGAGCTTCTTCTTGAAGCTCCTTGTCTCGAGACCCCTTAGGGCCTCCGCGTTGGCGCGTTCGGCCTGGCCGTTGCTCCGTGGGTGTGCCACTGAAGCGTAACATATCTGCGTTCCAAGGTTAGCACAATATGTCCTGAAGAGATTGCTTGTGAACTGAGAGCCATTGTCAGTGATGATACGGTTAGGGACCCCAAAACGGCTCACGAGGCCCTTGATGAACTTGACGGCTGAGCCTGCAGGAATGGTGCGCACGGGCTCCACCTCCGCCCACTTGGTGAATTTGTCGATGGCGACGTAGAGGTAGCGGCTGCCCCCGACCGCTCGGGGGAACGTGCCCAGGATGTCCAGCCCCCAGACCGCGAATGGCCACGAGAGCAGGATGGTCTGGAGGCTCTGAGCGGGCTGGTGGATCTGTTTGGCATGGAACTGGCAGGCCTCACAGGATTGCACCAGGTCGGTCGCATCATTGAGCACTGTGGGCCAGTAGAACCTGCTGCAGAATAACTTGCCCATGAGGGTGCGTGATGAAGAATGGTTCCCGCAATCCCAGCCATGGATGTTAGCCAGCAATTCGTGCCCTTGCTCCTTGGATATGCATCACAGCGAGACGTTGTTGGGACACCTTCGGTAGAGCTCGCCGTCTGGCAAGCAATAAGCGGCCGCCTGGCGGGCCACGCGTTCCACGTCTTCCTCATTCTCCGGCAGGGTGGCGCGGAGCAGGTACGCCTTGAACTCTTCGGTCTAGCAACCCTCCTGAGGTTCCAGCGCCAGGAGTAGGTGGACTCCTGAGGTAGGGCTGCTGGCCGGGGCTCCTGAGGAGCGGGCCTGGGGCGGCTCCTCCCGAAGCAGCGTCGGGCCTGTAGCGGGGGGAGCTGCCGACGGTTTGAAGAGCCTCTCCTCGAAGATGCCAAGCCTCTGGGGCTCGCATCGGGACGCCCTCTTGGCAATATCGTCTGCCTCCTTGTTCGTGCCACGCGGGACGTGCTGTAATTCCAAGCCCAAGAAGCATTTTTCAATTTTGCGTACCTCTTCTAAGTATGCCTCCATGTGCTCGTCCTTAGGCTTGTATTCCTTGTTGGAGAAGTTGACGAGGAGCTGTGAGTCGCCCTTGATGGTGAGACGCTTGACCCCCAGGGCCGCCGCGGCCCTGAAGCCAGCGATCAGGCCCTCGTACTCTGCAATGTTGTTGGAGACCTTCTCTCCATGCTAAAAGCAGAGCTGCACAACGTAGTATAGCTTATCCCGAGTCGGCGAGATGAGCACGGCTCCAGCCCCCATGCCCTGCCGCGCAAATGCGCCATCGAAGTACATGACCCAGCCATCGGGCGCCTCTTCTCCGGGCGTGAGGGACCGATCTTCGCCCATCCCCTGGTTAGGGGCATCCGTCCACTCCGCCATGAAGTCGGTGAGGGCCGCGCCCTTGATGACTCTGGTGGTGTTGAACTCCAGCTGGAATGCTTGAAGCTCGATGTTCCACTCGGCAACCCTCCCCGTGGCATTGGGGCTGTGAGCACCTTCTCCAGTGGGTATGCAGAGACAACCTTGATGGGGTGGCCTTGGAAATAGTGGCGCAGTTTCCTGGAGGCAACGAGCGCGAGCAGGAGCTTCTGTGGCATGGGGTAGCATGCGCGCGCATCACACATCACTGTGCTGACAAAGTACACCGGGTGCTCAATGAGGGAAGAGGCGTCGGCGATGTTCCGCTCCACTTGGGTCAAGGGGGACTTGAGAGCTTTGTAGTCCGATGGAGTGGTTGAGGCCTCAGGATCACCATCGTGAGGTGGCGATGGCGCGACTGCACGCGGGGCACTATGCTGCGCACCTGCACCCGCGCGCTCCTCCCTGACCGCCACGAGCGCCGCGTTAGCCGAGTGAGGCGTGGCGGCCAGGTAAAGCACCAAGGGCTCAAGAGGGCGAGGCGCCACCATCACCGGCGGGCTTGTGAGGTACCTCTTGAGGTCTTGGAAAGCCGCCTCAGCCTCTGGGGTCCACTCGAAGGGGCCCTTCTTTTTATCAGCTTGAAAAACAGGAGGGCGCGCTCACCAAGATTGGATATGAAGCGCCCCAGCGAGGTAACGTAGCCCGCGAGCTTCTACATCTCCTTGAGGGTCTATGGCGGGCTCATCCTTTCTATTGCCTTGACCTTCTCGGGGTTAGCCTCGATCCCTCTGTGTGATACTAGGAACCCCAGCAACTTGCCGGACGGGAGACCGAACACGCACTTCTCCGAGTTGAGCCGCAGGTTTACCTTGCGCAGGTTGGTGAACGTTTCTTCTAGGTCTTCGAAAAGGGTTCTTGCCTCCCGCGACTTGACCACTATGTTGTCGACGTACGCCTCGGTGTTCCTCCTGAGCTGCCGGCCCAAAGCGATGTGCATCAATCACTGGAAGGTTGCACCGGCATTCCAGAGCCCAAAGGGCATGCAGGTGTAGCAGTACACCCCGCACGAGGAGAGGAAGGCTGTCTTCTTGATGTCCTGCACTGCCATCTTGATCTGGTGGTAGCCCGAGAAGGCGTCCAGGAAGCATAACAGGTCGCACTAGGCGGTGGAGTCAACGATCTGATCGATGCATGGAAGAGGGAACGGGTCTTGAGGGCACGCCTTGTTGAGGCTGGTGAAGTCGACGCACATGCGCTCCTTCCCGCCCTTCTTGGGGATGACGACCGGGTTGGCTAGCCAATCCGGGTGCCGCACTTCCTGGATGACGCTGGCTTCTTGCAGCTTGCGGACCTCCTGGACGATGAAGGACTGATTCTCTTGGGCTTGCCGCCATGCCTTCTGCTTCACCGGGCGTGCACTAGGGCACACGATCAAATGGTGTTCGATCACGTCCCGCGGGACGCCGACCAAGTTCGTTGCCTCCCATGCAAACACATCCTTGTTCGCATGGAGGAAGACGACCAACGCCTCTTCCTGATCCAGGGGGAGGCCGGCACCTATGGTGAAGGTGGGGCCTGAACCTCCGTCGTCGGTGGGCACCTACTTCGTCTCGGCCCGGTCTTGGGAGAACAATTGCTTCTTCTTTGCGGGAGCGGCCTCCGGATCTCTGGAGCGTCCCCAGCGACCGGCCACATGGCTGCCTTGGCTTTGTAAGCGAGCTTGAGGGCTAGGAGTGCGTCCCTGGTGTCCCCCACCACGGTGATGATGCCGCTGCTCCCAGGTATCTTGACGATGTTGTAGCCGGGGTGCGTCACCACCATGAACTTGGCAAGGGCCGGATGCCCAAGGATGGCATTGTACGGGAGGCTGATGCGGGCGACATCGAAGTCAATGAGCTCAGTTCGGTAGTTGTAGTATGTGCCGAAGGTGACTGGGAGGCGTATCTGCCCCAAGGGGGCAGTGGAGCCGCTGAGCACCCCCGAGAAAGGCCTGGTGGGCGGGAGCTGGTCGTAGGGCACTTGAAGCAGGTCGAAGGCTTCCACGGAGAGGATGTTGAGGCCAGCACCACCATCAATGAGGGTCCTGGTGACCGTGACATTGCTGATGGTGGGCGTGCACAGCATGGGGAGCACACCGGCGCCGACCGTGGTCCTGGGGTGATCCCTGGGGTCGAAGGTGATGTCTGTCTCAGGCGCTGCGCGGCCTGGAGGAGCCCCCTGCCGCGGGCGAGCAGCTCCCAGCCGACGGAGGAGTTGCTTGACATGGCGGCCCAAGGATGGCACCTGCGACCCGCCGAGGATGGACGTAACAATGTGGGGCACTCGTGCCGCAAAGCGCACAATGAGCAGACCGCGCAGTTCCTCGCAAAAGGCCACCGAAGACTCCGGCAGGCTGAGCATCCAGGAACACGGCACGCCCGTGAGGGCCATGGGAAGCCAGTTCGCCATGACCTTGTTGTCGCCGCCCGCCGCCCAGATGGCCTGCGTGTACAACCGGAGGAACTCCTCGGGGTTCGCCGCGCCGTCGTACCGCGGGGGCAACGCCGGCCTGAACTTCTGCGGCCACTGCACCCGCCGTAGGTCGGGGGCGAAGGCCCGGTGGCCCACATCACCTCTGTAAGCGCCCTGAGGCCTGGTGGACGGGGCCGCGCCTGCCATGGGAGCCGCGAGTCATGGGCAAAACATGGTTAGTGCAGAGGCTGAGCTTCGACACGGCCCTACCTGGTGCGCCAAATATCAGATTCAGGGCTCCGCAGACCCAAGAAGGTTCGAACTCTCGAGTGTGTGCGAAGAACTCAACCTATCAAGCCTACCCCGCCCGTCGCCCCATTGGCTAGCCTAGCCAGACTCGCGCGAGCAAGGAAGAAGGTGAACACGGCAGTTTACCCAGGTTCGGGCCACCTTGCGGTGTAAAACCCCACTCCTGCTTTGTGGTGGATTGGCCTCACGAGGGGCTGAGGATGAACAAGTGTAGAGGATAAACAACCTCGCAAGGGCTCGGGGGTGAGAATGAGTTGACCCCCTCTATGGTGGTGGCTAACCTATCTTTATAGTGGCCTCGGTCCTCTTCCCCCAAAACGTAGGCTGGAAGGGATCCCACAATGGCCAATTTCAAAGGGGACAAGTAGTACATCTTACCCTGACGAAAGGTGGTCTTCGCTTGCAAAGCTTCTGGTCGTGACACATTGGTGGGCTCGGCGATGACATCCGTCCTACCGTGCTGGTGGTCTTGGTCTTGTAGCACAGGAATGGAAACCTTTGGTAGATTCCTTGGGAACCCACGCCTGTCCTTGCCTCATTAGCACCAAAGAGGAAACTGCCTCCTCTGCACCCGCTGGCGCCCACCTGGCCTTGGTCGTCATGGCTTGCGTCATCGTAGCCTCATGAGGCTGGTACTTGCATAGAAATCTCTGCTCCTCGAGAGGCAGCCTGGGGAGGCCGCTCCCTTCGGAGGTCTTGGTGTCATCCGCCTCGGACCTCGCGAGGGTCTTGTCTTGGCGGTCTTGTAGATGGGCCATACCAGGCCATCGAGGGGGCCATGCCACGGGCTGCAGGCAGGCATGTCTGGGTACCCTGGTTCCCAGAATGCCGACATCGTCCCTGACTGCCACTCATAAGGAAGATAATAAAAAATAAACCATGCTCCAACTTCATCACATAATGATTGAACATATGTGCATGCTTCGGGAATCACAAACCTTAAGACAAGTATTTTTACTAATCCACAATTACCAACTAACATGAATCTAATATCACCATCTTCATATCTCAAAACAAATGCAAGGAATCAAACTTCTCATATATTCAATGATCTTCATGAAAGTTTTTATTATATCCCTCTTGAATACCCATCATATTAGGACCAAATTCATAACCTAAACAAATTGGCATACTATTTTAAGACTCTCAAAATAATATAAGTGAAGCATGAGAGTTCATCAATTTCTTTAAAATAAAACCACCGCCATGCTCTAAAATGATATAAGTGAAGCACACAGAGCAACCGCCTAGCTCAAAAGATATAAGTGAAGCACATAGAGTATTATAATAAATTCATGATTAATGTGTGTCCCTCTCAAAAGGTGTGTACAGCAAGGATGATTGTGTCTAACTAAAAAGCAAAGAATCAAATAATACATGACGCTCCAAGCAAAATACATATCATGTGGTGAATAAAAATATAGCCTCAAGTAATTTTCCCGATGGATTGAAGACAAAAGAGGGGATGCCATCCGGGGCATCCCCAAGCTTAGATGCTTGGTTGTCCTTGAATATTACCTTGGGATACCTTGGGAATTCCCAAGCTTAGGTTCTTGCCACTCCTTATTGTGTAGTCCATCAAAACTTTACCCAAAACTTGAGAACTTCACAACACAAAACTCAACAAAAAACTCGTGAGATCCGTTAGTATGGTAAAACAAATCTCCACTTTTAGGTACTGTTGTGAACTCATTCCAATTTTATATTGGTGTTATATCTACTGTATTCTAACTTCTCCATGGTTTATACCCCCTGATACTACCCATAGATTCATCAAAATAAGCAGACAACACATTGAAAACAGAATCTGTCAAAAACAGAACAGTCTGGAAAGACCCTAATATTATTCATACTTCTGTAACTCCAAAAAATCTGAAAAAATAGGAAAACAGAGGCAATTCATATATCAATGTTGTGTAAACAATTCAGTGTTTTTACATGCTCCAGTGAATTTTAACAATTCTGTTACTGGACGCAAAAGTTTTTGTTCTTCAGCAAAATCAAATCAATGATGTACCAAAGCATCCCAAAGGTCTTGCTTGGCTCAAACACTAATTAAAACACCAAAACACAATTATTACAGAAGTAATATTATATAATCTCATAAAAACAGAACATAAAAATACTGGGTTGTCTCCCAACAAGCGGTTTTCTTTAAAGAATTTTAGCTAGGCGTTGATAAATTTAATGATGCTCACATGAAAGACAAAAAAATTGAAGTACAAAGAGGGCATCATATAGCATGTGAAAAACAAGTTTAAGTCTAACATACTTCCTATGCATAGGCATTTTATAAGGAAAATATTTATCAATACAAGCAAAATCTAGCATATGCAAGGAAGATGGAAGAAACAATAGCAATCTCAACATAATGAGAGGTAATTTAGTAACATGAAAATTTCTACAACCATATTTTCCTCTCTCATAATAATTACATGTGGGATCATATTCAAATTCAACAATATAGCTATCATATAGAATTTTCTCTTCATGATCCACATGCATGCAAAGTTGACACTCTTCCAAAATAGTGGGATTAACATAAAATAAAGTCATTACTTCTCCAAGCCCACTTTTATCAAAAATTTCATAAGATTGATCAATCTCCAAAGTAGTGGGATCATTATTTCCTAAAGTTGACACTCTTCCAAACCCACTTTCAATATTATTGCAAATATTATTATCAATACCATATTCATCATGAGGGTTAAACAAATTTTCAAGATCATAAGATGCATCACCCCAATCATGATCATTACAATAAGTAGTGGACATAGCAAAATTAGCATCCCCAAGCTTGGGGTTTTGCATATCATTAACACAATTGACATTAATAGAATTTATAATAACATAATTGCAATCATGCTTTTCATTCAAGGAACTATCGTGAATCACTTTATAAATTTCTTCTTTTAGCACTTCATCACAATTTTCAGATTCACAAATTTCAAGCAAAACTTCATAAAGATAATCTAGTGCACTGAACTCACTAGCAATTGGTTCATCATAGTTGGATCTTTTAAAAAGATTAGCAAGTGGATGAGGATCCATAAACTTTTTGTTTCTGATTTGGAATAAATATGCAATTATGCCAAGCGAACAAGCAAACAACCCAAGTAAGACATAAAAGCAAACGGACAAAAGGCAAAAAAAAAAGGGAAAATATTTTTGTGTTTAACGTTTTAGAAGTGGGGGAGATGAAAACGAGAGGCAAATGGCGAATAATGTAAGTGAAAGAGATGAGAGTTTCTGATAGGTACTTGGTAGGCTTAATGTAGAACCTCCCCGGCAACGGTGCCAAAAATTCTTCTTGCTACTTCTTGAGCTTGCATTGATTTTTCCCTTGAAGAGGAAAGGGTGATGCAGCAAAGTAGAGATAAGTATTTCGCTCAGTTAAGAACCAAGGTATCAATCCAGTAGGAGGCACAAGCAAGTCTCCAATAGATGCACCTGCACAAACTAACAAACACTAGCACTCAACGCGAAAAAGGGGTTGTCAATCCCTTCACGATCACGAGCAAGAGTGAGATCTAACACAGATAGGTATAAAGGATAAGTAAAAGAGAAAAATAAAGTAAATATAAATAAATTGTAGCAAGGTAGTTTCGTATTTTTAGTTTTATAGATCTAAAAGTAATATGATAGAGAATAGACCAGGGGGCCATAGGTTTCACTAGAGGCTTCTCTCTTGAAGAAAACATACGGTGGGTAAACAAATTACTGTTGAGCAATTGGTAGAAAAGCGCATAATTATGACGATGTCCAAGGCAATGATCATGAATATAGGCATCACATTCGTGACAAGTAGACCGACTCCTGCCTGCATCTACTACTATTACTCAACACATCGACCGCTATCCAGCATGCATCTAGTGTATTAAGTTAACAAGAACGGAGTAACGCCTTAAGCAAGATGACATGATGTAGAGGGATAGATCCAATAAATATGGTAAAACCCCATCTTTTTATCCTTAATGTCAACAATACAAATACGTGCCTTGCTACCCCTACTGCCACTAGGTGAGGACAACACAAGATTGAACCCAAAACAAAGCACCTCTCCCATTGCAAGATAGATCAATCTAGTTGGCCAAACCAAATCAATAGATCGGAGAGAAATACAAAGCTACCTTAATCATGCATAAAAGGGTTTAGAGAAGACTCAAATAATATTCATAGATAATCTGATCATAAATCTAGAATTCATCTAATCTCAACAAACGCACCGCAAAAGAAGATTACATCGAATAGAACTCCAAGAACATCGAGGAGAACATTGTATTCAAGATCAAAGAGAGAGAAGAAGCCATCTAGCTACTAGCTATGGACCCGTAGGTCTGTGGTAAACTACTCACATATCATCGGAAGGGCAGCAAGGTTGGTGTCGAGGCCCTCCGTGATCGAATCCCCCTCCGGCAGAGTGCCGGAAAAGGCCCCAAGATGGGATCTTACTCGAACAGAAGTTTGCGGCGGTGAAAAAATATTTTTGGTGTGCCCTCTAACGTAAGGGGAATATTTGGGTATTTATAGAGTAGAGATTAGGGTTAGAAGAGCCACGGGGGCCCATAAGCCTAGGGAGCGGGCCCCCCCTGGGGCGCGCCCCTAGGGCTTGTGGCCCCCTCGTGGGTCTTCTGGCCTCTTCTCGAAGCTTTGTGGTTATCTTCTAGTCCAAGAAAAATCCTTAAAAAGTTTCGTTCTGTTTGGACACCATTTGGTATTAATTTTCTGTAAAAGACAAAAACAAGGGAAAAACAACAACTGGCACTGTGCACTAGGCTAATAGTTTAGTCCCAAAAAATGATATAAAATAGCATATTAATGCATATACAACATCCAAGATGGATAATATAACAGCATGGAACAATAAAACATTATAGATACATTTTGGAGACGTATTAGTAGGGTGGAACCCTAATGGCTTGCGGGGTATTCTCGAAGAACACGAAGAACACAAAGGGAAAAACAAGAGGAAACACTCAAATTGACTTGAACCAATCACACATGTTCTAGATCCACATACACAAAGAGGTAACAAAGATCCAAGGACAACAAAGGAGGGTACGAAGGTAACAAGTTCATCCCAATCCTTTGAGGAAAGAGGTCTTGAATCCACCAGGGGATCTTCCCACAAGGGGGTCTTGAATACACTTGGGGGATCTTCTCCTAGGAGGCCTTGGTCTCCAATGGAGTAGGGGGTACAAGTGAATGAGAAAAGATCTATCTCCAAAATGAGCTATCACAATGCTAGCTCTAAAATGTTGGAGGAGAAGGAGTATATATAGTCCAGAAGGGCGAAGTGGTACACGGGCTTCGACCCGAGACACTATGCATAGACAGGCGTCGAACGTCCGACCGTTACCCGTCGTCTGGTGGTTCGCGAGGGTCCGGATGTCCATTAATGCTCGGACTTCCAACATTTCGGCTCTGATCAGGTGGCGCCAGATATCCGGAGGCGGTCGGACGTCCAGTGCGTCGGTGGTTTGGTGGACTTCAGATTTCTGTTGTTTTCGTTCTGTGATGGATGTGCCGGATTTCTAGAGATGGCCGGTTGTCCGGTGGATGGAGCATGTCGGACGTTCGGTCCTTGTCGGTCGTCCGGCCGCTATAGCGCTCACTGGCTTGGCCTTCTGGCTGGTGGGACTTCCAGGCATCAGACGTCTGACGAACTCTGTTCGTTCGGTAGCTGTAGATTCCTGGTAGCTCTTCCTCTTGGTCCTTGGACTCGGTGTCCTCGCCATCTTGTCCATTGGGTGTAGTTGCTCCGTGGCTTCCCTCCAAGTATCTGATAACACACAAGGTCTTTGCTTGAGGTAGTAGCCATGTCTCACATGTGGAATGTGTTAGTTTGATGAGGAGCGAGTTCACCTTAGCTTCGATAGCCCTTGCTCAAGCTCTAGTGATTGGTCTATGTGGTGTCGTGGGAGATGAAGGTAGGTCCGTGGGGATGACTGTAGGATGCTCCACATCATCTCCCCCTTGGGAAATATCTGACCTTGGATCGAAAACCTCATCACCATGCATGGTAGGGAGAGAGATCCTTGACGTTGAAGATATTGCTGATGTTGTACTTGTTGAGTGGTATGTCGTTCTTGTATGCATTGTTGTTGTAGGGTGCAATCACCTTGAAGGGTCCGTCGGCTCAAGGTAGAAGCTTGGACTTGCGTTCATTGGGGAAGCAGTCCTTGCGAAGGTGTAGCCACACAAGATCTCCGATGTTGAATAGCATGGGGTGCTTGTTGATGTTGAGCTTGGTTGCGAGGCGGTGTACTTGGCGCTCGATGGTGTTCCATGTATCTTCATGCACCTTCTTGAGATAGCTCACTCGCGCACTTGCGTCCATGTTGATGTGTTCTTGTAGAGGTAGCGGGAGAATGTCCAATGGGGACAATGGATTGAAACCATAGATGACCTCAAAGGGGGACTTGCCGGTAGTCGAATGCCTTGCGCCGTTGTAGGCGTACTCGGCGATGAGCAAGCACTCCTCCCACTCCTTGACGTTCCTCTTGATCAACACGCGTAGGAGAGTAGATAGCATCTAGTTCGTGACCTCTGTTTGGCCGTTGGTCTGTGGATGGTATGCCGAAGAGAATAAGAGCTTGATTCCGAGCTTGGCGCAAACCGTCTTCCAAAAGTAGCTAAGGAAATTGACGCCGCGGTCTGAAACAATAGTCTTGGGCACTCCATGTAGACGCAACATTTCCCTACGAAAGAGGTTGGCAACAAGTGAAGCATCATCTATCTTGTTGGATGGAATAAAATGTGTCATCTTAGAGAAACGGTCCACAACAACAAATACCGAATCTTTTCCATTTTGAGTTATAGGCAAACCAAGCACAAAGTCCGTACTAATATCTTCCCATGGGTGGTATGGAATAGGAAGTGGCATATAGAGACCATGGGATTGAGCTTTAGACTTAGCTTTGCGACATGTAGAGCATCGGTTGGTGTAGCGGAAGACGTCTCAAAACATCTTGGGCCAAAAGTAGTTCTTGGAGAGCATAGAGAATGTCTTGTCGCATCCAAAGTGTCCCATAAGTCCTCCTCCATGAGCCTCTTGCAAAAGTAACAAACGAAGAGAAGACTCGGGTATGCAGAGCTTGTTAGCTCTCATAAGATAGTCATCCTTGATGTAATAGCGCTCCCAAGATGTATGCGTCAAACAGTTGGCATAAGGAATAGCAAAAGTAGGATCATGCGCATACAAGCCTTTAATGTGCTCAAATCCAATGACATTCAATTCAAGTTGAGTTACAAGCATGCATTTGCGGGAAAGAGCGCCCGCCATAACATTTTCCTTACCCTTGATATACTTGATGACATAAGGAAAAGATTCAATGAACTCACTCCATTTGGCATGTTGCTTATTTAATTTAGTTTGACCTTCAAGGTATTTAAGCGTCTCATGATCCGTATGGATGACAAATTCTTGAGGGTGAAGATAATGTTCCCACACACGCAATACTCTCACTAAAGCATATAAGTCTTTGTCATAAATGGGATAGTTAAGTTGCGCTCCAGAAAGTTTCTCGCTAAAGTAAGCAATTGGGCACTTCTCTTGCATCAACACACCGGCTATGCCATTACCACTAGCACCGCAATGTACTTCGAAAGTTTTATCAAAGTTGGGTAAGGCAAGCAATGGAGCATGTGTAAGCAAACTCTTAAGCTCATGAAATGCGGTATCTTGGGATGGTCCCCAAACAAATGGTGCATTCTTCTTGCTCAATGCGTGCAATGGAGATGCAATGGTGCTAAAGTCCTTGACGAATCTACGATAGAATCTGGCTAAGCCAAGGAAGCTGCACACTTGTTGCAAGTTGGTTGGTTGTGGCCAAGTTTTAATAGCATCAACTTTAGCTTCATCTACATGAACACCCTTAGAAGACACAACGAAACCCAAGAAAACAAGCTTGTCGACACCAAACGTGCATTTCCCCATGTTAGCATAAAGTCGCTCATTTCTAAGAGTTTGCAAAACTGCTCTAAGATGGGTGACATGATCTTCTAGAGATTTGCTAAACACAAGTATATCATCAAAGTAGACCACAATAAATATGCCAGTGTATTTGCGAAGAACATAATGCAGCACACGCATGAATGTGCCAGGTGCTTCAGATAAGCCCATAGGCATTACTAACCACTTGTACAAGCCAAACTTTGTTTTGAAAGTGGTTTTCCATTCATCACCTTCTTGAATGCGAATTTGGTAATAGCCGCTCTTAAGATAAATCTTAGAGAAATTGGTGGCTCCGCTAAGCTCATCAAGCATATCATCAAGGCGGGGAATGGGATATCAATAACGAACGGTGATAGCATTGATGGGACGACAATAAGAACACATGCGAAAACTACCATCTTTCTTACGCAGAAGAATAACCGGAACTGCACAAGGACTTTAGCTTTCACGTACATGCCTGTTGTCAGTGATGTGTTGTACTTGCCTTTGTATTTCCTTGGTTTCTTCGGGGTTGACGCGGTATGGTGCCTTGTTGGGTAACGGTGCGCCAGGGATGAGGTCGATGCGGTGTTCGATGCCTCGAAGTGGAGGTACACCAGGAGGAAGATCATTGGGGAATACATCCACGAACTCCTGTAATAGATTAGACAACACTAAAGGTAGATGGTGAGAGGTGTTAGTTCTTGCCGCTTCATCTTTGCACAATAGGACATAGTGGATGACACTAGATGGGTTCTCACACACGTCTCTCATCTCTCTTTTGGTAGCTAATAGCACTAAGTTTTTCTTGTCGCTCATCGTGGAGGCACTCAATTTGGGCCTATGGCGCTCACTCTCTTTTTGGTGGGTCACTCTATCGCTATTCTCTCCATGATGGGTGGTTGCTTGCTTGCCGACAATGACTTGACTTGGTGACATAGGTCGTAGCACATACTCCTTTCCATTCATCTTGAAACTATAGTGATTGGTTTGCCCATTGTGGATGACTTCGCGGTCAAATTGCCAAGGCCATCCAAGTAGGAGGTGGAAAACGGACATGGGAAGCACATGACACTCCAAGGTGTCTTCATATGCGCCAATCTTGAAGGAGTCTTGAATGGTATGCTCCCCTTGAATGGTGCCAGAGTCTCTAAGCCATTGGACCTTGTAGGGATGAGGATGCTTCATCTTGACCAATTGTAGCTTGGAACATAGCTCTTCACTTGCCAAATTGTGGAAACTCCCTCCATCGATGACGACCTTCATGGAACATCCATTGATGCCCTCTTTGGTGTGGAAGATGTGGCAACGTTGGTCTTCCTCTTGTTTGTGTTGAAGCATCAAGACCTTGGAGACAACAAGAGCAGGGCTCGAATCATTGTCACAAAAGACTTGATCATCTTCATCTTCATTCACTTGCCGGTGCATCGTGACGTGCTCAAGCGCTTCCATTTCTTCCTCACTCATGGAGTCATAGGTGCCGTCATCGTTGGCAATCATGGTGCGCTGGGTGGGGCACTCAAATGTCTTGTGGCCTCGGCCTTGACATGTGAAGCATTTGATGGAACTCGTCTTGATGGTCTCATGCGGTGGAGTTGTTGATGATGAAGCTCTCGGCTTCAAGTTTCTTGTAGTAGGAGGACAACTTGAAGATGTTAAAGTTTTCTTGTAACTTGACTTGTCGATGTTGCTTGGTGTAGGTTTCGTTGAGGTAGAAGGCGTCGTAGTCGTTGAAGCTTGAGTGTATGAGCCATAAGTCTTGGAAGAGTACTTGGCGTACTTGTAGTCCTCTTGTACTTGTCACTCCGCCTTGGTAACTTGGTGCACTAGCTCGAGGAGGTTGGAGTAAGGTTGGAAGTCGACGATCTTCTTGATAGGATGGTTGAGGCCATTAAGAAATGTGCCATGGTTTGCTCCTCATCTTCCGTGACATTGGCACATATCATTGCAATCTTCATTTCCTTATAATACTCTTCAACAGACTTGGTGCCTTGCTTGAGGAGTTGCAATTTCTTTAAGAGGTCACAGCTATAGTACGTAGGTACAAAGTGCGCTCGCATGACATCCTTCATTTGATTCCATGTGGTGATAGGTGGTTCGCCTTTCTCTCAGCGTCACTCGATAACTTGCTCCCACCAAATGAGGACATACTCTTGGAACTCAAGTGATGCCATGGCAATCTTCTTTTCCTCTTCATAATTGTGTAGATGAAATATCTTGTCGACCTTTAATGCCCATGAAAGGTAGTCTTCGGGGTCGGTGCCGCGGGATAACTTTGGCATGGTGAACTTGAGCTTGCCGTAGAATTGCTCTTCAATGTGTGCGGGTCGATTGTGATTTTTGTGACGCTCTTGTAGTGGGGGAGGTGCTTGAACCTCTTGATCCTCGTGCTCTTCTTGATTAACTTGATGTGGAGGACATGGAATTCTTGCACGGTTCCTCATCTCTTGGTGCTCCTCAAGGCATGCGGCTTCTTCTTGTCGCTCTCGTCGGAAGGCCTCTTCTTGTAGATGCACTTGGCGGTTGCGCTCATTGACGGCTTGTGTTGATTCACGTAGAGCACGTTGGGTTTCAAGTGCTTGTTCATCACAGCATTGTCGCTCTTGTAAAAGGGTGTCGTCATCTTGATTTTGTTGGTGATCTTGGCGTATTGGAGCTTGCTCTTGTTCCACTTGATCATTAGCTTGGTGACGTAGTCGTTCACGTTCTTGAAGGCGGTCTTGTAAACCATTGCCATGAAATGGGTTTTGTGAAGCTTCATGATCTTCATGGTCTTGGTGACGATGCGGATGAGCTCGTGGGGGACTTGCATTTGAAGATGTTTCCAAAGAGTATCGACTTGAATCGCGTCGTCTTGAGGATGACAATGTGGTAGAAGAGTAATTGGCTAACATGACTCATAGGTCATCCTTGAGAGTTGCCATCGATGTGTCCAAGTAGTCTTTTGTACGTTGCTCGGATTGTCACAAGTCGGTGGTGAGTTGATCGATGATGTCGCCCAATGCTTCATTCTCTTGATGCAAAGCTCGTTGAGCGCCGAAGAGTTGGGTCTTGGTGACGTAGTTGTTCGGTTCCTCTTCTTGCTCGATGAAGAGTGGGTTCGAAGAAGTAGTTGGCCTATCCATCATGTCAAGCAAATATGTGAGTGGAAGAAAGGGAAGAACTAGACCAAATGTACCTTATCCGATGTTGAAGATGGATCAATGATCACTCGATAATGTATTAGGGAAATAGCACAATTGGGACCAGATGTTGTCTATTCTCACACCTACACAAGTAAAGCTTTTGGAGTAGCTTGGTGAGGATGGTGGCACAAAATTTATGCGATTGTTTTCAAGATTCAATAATGTTGAAAAAGATTCACAAATTCACAAGTGCGACAAGTAGACCAATAGCAAAATGTGGCACACGAAAACACACGCACAGATAGATAAATGGGGTTGTGCAACCAAGGAATGAGCGCAAAATGTGGAATCCACGGAAAATGCTCTTGTTGCACAACACTAGAGAGACGCTAGCACGATTGCTCAATAGGTAGATACGATACTTGTGCACAACCTACAAAGCAAAAAATGCAACGACTTCTATCCCAAGTATGCTATATGTATGATGTCCCATTGAGTTTTCTCACAATGATCGAAGATGATCGAGTATGGTTTTTGATATGCAATGTGGTATGATGCTATGGCACTTGCTTAAAAGCTCTTTGTTTATTTTTTTATTTTGCTTAGAACCTTTTGTCTCTTTCGATATTTTCCTGGGCCACTTATGCAAAATGCTCAAACCAAGATAGCAATGATGTGTATGCGGGAACAAGCTTGTGACACAAGAGGTGATACGATGTATACCAATATGAGGTATGTGTGCAAAGGAAGGTGTGGATCGATGATCACTAAAGTGCACAAGTAACGTTGCTAGCAATACTCAACGGCTAGTCTCGATAGGCACGTGACGCAAAATGGGCATGGGGTTAGCAATGGAATGGCAAGGGATAATGTACGAGGGTGTCTTCGAGGTTACCGCCCTTGCTTACGGTTGATGGTGTCAAAATGGTAAAGTGGTTGTTGTCGATGACGATTCCGTGGCGAAGATGAGCAGCGGTGATGTTGGTGTCGAACCGTCCCTAAGTAGCCGACACACGTTATGAAACAGAAACCGCAACTCACATTCTCAAAACAAAGGTGTCAACATTGTGGGAGGTGGTAGCGGAAAATGGAGTGGTGGCTTCAAATTTTTGGCAGGAAAATTTCTATTTCGTCTGGAGATGTCGGATGTTCGGTAGTGGACAAACGACCGGTGGCTGTTGGATGTTAGATAAACATCAGATGTCCAGTTCCTGGGCGATTCCGGGTTGCGGGATGAACTTGAAGAACTCGCGGGAAAAAGAAAATTTAGGGTCAAAATTGCTCGAATTTCATGGATGGAAGTGATGGGAAGGATGGGGGAAAGCTAAATCCATCTGAAACACATCAAATCCATGGATCAAATCCAACAAAACTTCATCGAACCATTGGTGGGGATTTTCGAAATTGGGACAAGACAAAGCAAAAATTAGGCTAGAAAACGATGGGGGAGACTCCAAATTCATGATCAATGTGGCTGATGATACCAAGATGATGTAGGGTGGAACCCTAATGGCCGATCTTTCACGATTTGGAGGGGAATTTCCAAAGAACACGAAGAGCACACGAAGAACACAAAGGGAAAAACAAGAGGAAACACTCAAATTGACTTGACCCAAACACATATGTGCTAGATCCACATACGTAAAGATGTAACAAAGATCCAAGGATAACAAAGGAGGGTACGAAGGTAACAAATTCATCCCAATCCTATGAGGAAAGAGGTCTTGAATCCACTAGGGGATCTTTCCACAAGGGGGTCTTGAATCCACTTGGGGGATCTTCTCCTAGGAGGCATTGGTCTCCAATGGAGCAGGGGGTACAAGTGGATGAGCAAAGCTCTATCTCCAAAATGAGATATCACATTGCTAGCTCTAAAACGTTGGGGGAGAAGGAGTATATATAGTCTAGAGGGGCAAAGGGGTACATGGGCTTTAGGTCGAGACAGTGTGCGCAGACAGGCATCGGACGTTCGATCGTTACCGGTCGTCTGGTGGCTCGCGAGGGTCTGGACATCCGGTAATGCTCGGACTTCCAACATTTTGGCTCTGATCAGGTGGCGCCGGATATCCGGAGGCGGTCGAACGTCCGCTGCGTCGGTCGTCCGGTGGAGTTCGGATTTCTGTTGTTTTCGTTCTGTGATGGATGTGCCGGATTTTCGGAGATGGCTGGTTGTCCGGTGGCAAGAGCGTGTCGGACATCTGGTCCTTGTTGGTTGTCCGGCTACTGTAGCACTCACTGGCTTGGCCTTCTGGCTGGTGGGACTTCCAGGCGTCGGACGTCCGACGAGCACCGGTCATCCGGTGGCTGTAGATTTGGCAGCTCTTCCTCTTGGTCCTTGCACTCAGTGTCCTTGCCATCTTGTCCATTTGGTGTAGTTGCTCCGTGGTTTCTCTCCAAGTACCTGATCACACACAAGGTCTCTGCTTGAGGTAGTATCCATGTCTCACATGTGGAATGTGTTAGTTCGGAGAGGAGCGAGTTCACCTTAGCTTCGATAGCCCTTGCTCGAGCTCTAGTCATTGGTCCATGTGGTATCGTGGGAGATGAAGGTAGGTCCATGGGGATGACCATAGGATGCTCTGCATCAAGTACCTTTGACAAGTTCGAATCTAGTTCAGTGGAATCCAAATTTGTTGATTGAGCTGTGAGGGTGACATGTTGATCCCAATCAGCCATAGTATCTTCACCACTTACAGCCATGTCATGATCACCTCCTTGTGACATGGGATCTGAGTCATTGTCCTTCAATTGGATGTATTCCTTGAACAACCCTTGGAACACATTTTTTATTTTAGCAATCATTGATGCAGCTTCATTCCAAAACTCTAGGCCAAATTGGAACTCAATACATTTCAACTTGAATTATGGGTCCAAAATCACTGGAATACAGAGGCTCAACCATGACATCTTTCAATACCTTTTGAATTTTCTCTTCATATATTTGATTGTTGTGCCCATCTCAGAATCCTCTTCATAATGTTGTTGCTCTAAGGTCAACTTCACTTTCCACATTTCATAGAAATACAAGTTAGCAGTTGGATAATTTGTGCCGGATACCACATTAGTGGCTTCATAAAATACCTTCAACAGCCTACAAACATCTTCGGCATTTTCCCAATCCTCAAAAGATGGCTTGAAGGTATATTGTTTATCTTCAATGGCCAAAGAGTCGAACGCTCCGTGATACTCTTTTGCTATATCAATCATCATGTAGGTTGAGTTCCAGCGAGTTGGAACATCAAGATTTGGAGTTTTCCCACATGATACACCATGTTTCTCAACAATCTCTTGAAAATTTTCCTTTCGACTTGGCGAGCTCCGAATATATTTCCCACTTTCACGTATCATATTGATCACTGGACCAAGGAAGTTCAATCCTTCTTGATATATCAGATTTATGACATGGGAGCACAACGTTGGTGAAACAGCTTGGCACCACCAAGTAACATCTTCTTAAGCAACAGATGAGCTTTCAATAGCTTCATCATTGCACCATTGTTGGATACATTGTCAAGCATCACAACAAAGAGATTATCTTCAGTGTTCCACTCTCTTAGGAAACTTACCATGATGTTGAATAGTTCAAAGCCTGTGTGTGGCGTCTCCATAGCTATGAATTTAACTATCCTCTTCTGTAGCTTCCACTCCTCATCAATGTAGTGGGCTATGATGCAAATGTACCCCACTATCTGATTTGATGTCCACAAGTCAATAGTCAAAGAAATCTTGGATTTGGAGTTTTGGAACATCCCTTGCAGAATTCACTTCTCTTCCATAAATGCTTTCATGCAATCCTGCTTCACTATTTTTCTACATATCATCTTGAAGCTTGGATTGATACTAGAGACAAATCTTCTAAATCCATCATACTCCACCAATGAGAATGCCAATTCATGCAACACAATCATCCTCATGAGCTCTCGGCATGCTAATGCCTGATTAAAGGTCCAAAGCCCCATTGCAACTCCATCTGGGCTCACGATGGAAGCACTTAGTTGTCCAGAAACTCTAAGAACCTTCTTCCTTTCCTTGCATCTGTTCAAATGTTTGCGCAATGAAATTGTTCCACTTTTGCACTCAGCAGCTGCAACTATGCCATCAACATGGATAGGCTCATACTCTTTCCACACTTTAGACAAAAACTTTCTTCCTGGTTCAAAAAAAGATCCCATGTCAATGATCTCAACTCCTCCCTCTTCATCCACATTATCTTCTTCAATTTCTTCTTCTTTTTCTTCTTCAGCACTTAGTTGTCCAGAAACTCTAAGAACCTTCTTCCTTTCCTTGCATCTCTTCAAATGTTTGCGCAATGAACTTGTTCCATGTTTGCACTCAGCAGCTACAACTATGCCATCAACATGGATAGGCTCATACTCTTTCCACACTTTAGACAAAAACTTTCTTCCTAGTTTAGAAAATGATCCCATGTCAATGATCTCAGCTCCTCGCTCTTCATCCACATTATCATCATCTTCTTCTTCTTCTTCTTGATGAGGACATCAATACCATTGTTACACCAATAGCCCCTGCTGCTATACATACTGGACCAATTACTAGAGCTTGCGCACACCAATTAAATTACCAGGTACTTTCATTTCTTGGTAATGATTCTAATGTTCACGAGAATATGATGCTGCCTAAATTGGATACATTTGTTTTGGTTACAAATGAAGGGCCTAGCTTGGACAAGAAGATGAACATTGGAGCAAGAACAAGCATGGAGATGATGGCATGCGCAAGGGGAACAAGAACTGAGTTTCAAGTGATGATTTCAGGACTTTGAAGCCACCATAATGAGTGCATGATGGCTTGGACGAAATATATAAGATGCCACTTCACAAATTTTGTCCAGAGGCTATTATAGGTGCTGCGTCACCTTATTCTAATTTCAAAATACTTAAGTATAGGCTCTTTTTAGAGTCCGTATGTGTGGGGAAACAAAGTTAGGGTTGGTTTCGGACCCCTCCTACAAGGGGTCATGAAATTCCCCCCTAATCCTCCATATATACAACCCTTAGGGTGTCGTTTAGACTTTGGGTTTTGTTAAGATTAAAGTTCGCCATAGCTGCAACTTTGCGTACTTTGTTTGTGTTCAACGACCAGACCAAGACGTCACAGAACCCCACTTTCATCAATAAAGCTTTCCTCTTATATTCGCAATATCCAGATTGCAATCTCAGTTTCTTGCTTGTTCTTCATTTGCTCGCAAGAAATAGACCCTCATGGTCAGGTTGATCGTGCTCCAGCGTGGTCAATAACCCCCGGAAGTTAGTTTAGCACGTTCATAGTCGGATCGTCAAAGTCTACTCCCACAGAAAATGATAATCACCTTCTCATCGAAAGATGGGACACCTTTGCCTCTATCAAGTGCTATTAGATTTCCAGGTTGCTCAGTGAGATTTTATAGTTTTTCATAGTTTAGATCGAGTCTGTTCTTCATACCTACAGTCCACGAAAAAGCCAAAAAAATTAGGGTTAGTTCATCATATCCAAACCAATCTGAGCCATTGCATAATATTTTCTTTATTTGCTTTGTTGAATTTGCGGTTGCATCATCGTGTCAAGTTGCTGGTCTTAGTGTCTAGTCTTTTAGAGTTTCGAGTTCTGGTCACAAGTTGTCATGCCGCAGCCGCACCATCTTCATCCCTGCCATATACCACCACCACACCAGATACATCACCGCTACCGTGTACCATCACCACATACATCACCGCTGCCATATACCACCACCCCACCATATACATCGCTGGTGCCATATATCCACCACCAATCCGAGTCCACATATACCACTGTCGTGGGAAAACATGGCCACCTATGGGGCCATCCGCCCCTTGTTGTTCGGCAGGGGGGAAGAGCACATTGCACAAAGAGCGGAGGGCATAGAGCAGCACGTCATCGATCACACGAGAAGTTTTTACCCAGGTTCAGTCCGCCGTGAGGCGGAAAACTCTACTCCTGCATTGGTGGATTGATGTATGGATGGTGTGGAGACGCAGTGCTCTTGCCCGGCAAGGTTGCCTCGGGATGAGGGCAGCTATGCGCGTATGAGTGTACAGAGGTCCGAATCCTCTTTAAGGTAGCCATGGCCCTCCTTTTATAGGTCAAGGGGTTACCACAATGTCAAATCAGTCATTACGTACTGATTAGATAGCAAATAGTGCTATCATACCTAACTCTGCAGACAGGATAGAGCACATTAAATGCACCGCTTAGTGTCACATCATGGCGTGGCCTGGCAAGCCTTGCCATGATGTTCAGCCACCTTCTTGCCTGTCTGCGTGACACGTCCCTATACAGGTGTCATCTGGAGGTGATTTCATTCGGAAATGGCTGCCACGTGACAAGTAACAGCCACCTAATCACTTGGGGGCTTGACACCGCACCGATAGGTGACTTGCGTTGCTGTGAGGTGGAGTGGTGGAGCCTTGGCGGGGTGATCCGCCCTCAGCGTCCCCGGCAAGCCTGCCGGGGGGGTCTTGAGACTTGTCTTAGGGGTAACCTCGACCGCCAGGCTCGCCTTCCCGGCAAGGGAGGTTTTCCCTTAGTGATATCTTGCTCCTCTAGCTGGTCTTGGTCTTGTTGATCCGCACTTTGATTTCTCAAAGAGCTATCTCTTCTTCTGGGTCTTGTCTTGGATGTTGTAACCTTGCTCTTAAGCCTGTGTACAGTCTGGGCAACACACCTGGGGTTTATTGCACCGACAACCACCGTCCTATACCATAACTAATCCGAGTTCTTTTCATATTAGGTTTGTTTTCGAGATCCATCTATTTTCAGATTCGTTTTTCCTTGCCTGAGTAGGTTTCAAAAATAAAGTCTGGAGACCCCCGGGTAGTTTTTAGGCCAAAATTTCAGCAGGTGAAAATATTTTTTCCCTATCCTGTTTTTAGGCTTTTCTGAGTCTTTTGAGACACGTGCCATCATAGTGATTTTTCATCACACTTTTTGGTCGTCGCTACCCTGATTTCTGAAAAAAAATATTCAAAAAAATTCCGTGTCTATCCTGTTATTTTGACTTGGGAAGAGTTTTGAGACACTCGCCATTATAGTGATTTTCGACAAAAAAAGTGCGCACAAAAAAAGTGCGCAAAAAACATTCTAGAGTTTGCTTTTCCCTGTTTACGTGGCGCACCGTGATTTTGTTAGTATTCTAGGCTCGCGTCTCTAGCACGGTCTAGCCTAGGACTAGCATAGTACCATCGTTGAGCGTTTATTCAACTTTGCATTTCTGAATTGATTATTGCTGACATTTTTGCTACCATATCATAAGCCTTCCCAGCTCCCCATTCATCTACATTATGTGTTTGACACCACTTGGCAATCGCTCTGTCCAAGCTTTGGGAGTTTTGACTACAACGGTTGCCGATCACCACCTACTGCTGGGTAAGAACTGGTAAGAATTTGAGATTTTCTTGATGGATTTGTGACACACCACCACCACCACTTTCTAGTAGTCTGTAGGATCATATTCTTGTGTGTTTCTATTGCTGCTAACCATGGCAGGACTACAAGCCGACGAGATTGACTGGGAGAACATGACGAAGAAGGAGCTTCATGATAAATTTCAGCAAATGTTGGGTCAATAGGTGGAAGACGTGATGGCTAGCTTTGGAAAGGCAATAGAGAGGATTGATGACATCGAGAAGACAATTGACACAAAGTTGGACGCCAAGTTCAATGAAGTACTCGCGCGTCTACCACAACCATCAGCCGCCTCTGCTGCACAGTTGCAACAACATCAACAACCACCTCCACGTCGCGATCCAGTAGGACAAGTGCAGCGTGTTCCTCTTGAGCCAGGACAAACTTCTGGTGCCGCTGCTACTGCTGTTGATGCTTATGTAGCTCCTGCTGCTATTGCAGAGGAGGAGGACCATTACGAGGATGAGGTTGATCAAAATCAGAACTACGTGCAACCACCACCACCACCAGGTCGTCCTCATGCATATAATCGCAACGGTAGGGCTGCACCTCCCCCTCAGGTATGAGATCAAGACCACTTCCCTAAACTAAAGTTGAATATCTTGCCATTCGAGGGTAGATACATTCCTGATATTTATCTTACTTGGGAGTTAGAAAATGAACAACGCTTTACATGCTTACAATATCTCGAGGATAGACGTGTTGCTGGTGCTGTTTGTGCTTTCACTAGTTTTGCATGTGTTTGGTGGTCTGAACATTATAGACTATATCCTATTCTAACTACTTGGGCTGCTTTGAAAACTGCTATGTATACTCATTGGGTTCCACCATATTATCAACGTGAATTACTTCAAAAATTGTAGCGCTTAAGACAAGGAATTTTTTTTGTAGAAGAATATTATCAGGAATTATAAACTGGCATGATTAGATGTGGTATTGTTGAGGATAATGAAGCTATGCTTGCACATTTTATGGGTGGATTAAATAGAGAGATTCAGACCATTCTAGAGTATAAGGAGCACTATTCAAAAAATCTTCCGATTCAGCGATTTATCGCTACTCTTGGGGTGACCGATAAGATTATGACTTATCTTCATCGTTTATCGTTTGAGCCGATTTATCGCTATGACAAGCGATTTATCGAGAATCTACCGATAAATCAGGCATATTTGTAGCACTATGTTTCCAAAAACTATGTTTATTTGTATTTTGTGGTCCTTGTTATGCAATATGTACTGTTGTCCAATTTTGTTTGTCATTATATGAGAATTAAAAGGCTATGAATCAAGGTAACACTTCTGTCCAATATTCTTTTGGTGTTGAATATAGCATATTTTAGTGTTGGGAACCTGAGATTTGCAAAAAATGGTTGATTAATAGTCGACCGATAAAATTGATTAATCGGCCGATTTCTGATTAATCTCTAATCCCCAGCTGACTGAGATGCTAACGATAAGCGATATCCTAAACATTGATAAGGAATATAATAATATCACACATTTATTCCATTTTGCTTGCAAAGCTAAATGTGAAGTGTAGGATCAACAGGCGTTGGCGCGAACTAATTTTTCTGCAGGTCGATATTCATCATGGACACCACGTACATCCTCTACTTCCACACGTCCTACTTCTTCTTCTCCTTCTTCTTCTCCTCCTTCTCCTCCTTCTCCTTCTTCTCCTTCTTCTTCTTCTTCTTCTGCTTCTTCTTCTTCTTCTTCTTCTTCTTCTTCTTCTTCTTCTTCTTCTTCTTCTTCTTCTTCTTCTTCTTCTCTTCTTCTTTCTTCTTCTTTTCTTCTTCTTCTCTTCTTTCTTTCATGTCTTCTTCTTCTCTGTATCTTCTTCTTCTCTTCTCTGTCGTTCTTCTGTTTAATCTTCTCTCGTTTCTTCTGTTCTTCTGTGTGTCTTTTCTCTTCTTCTTCTTCTTCTTTATGTGCTGCTTTCTGTCGTTCGATTCTTCTGCTAGGTTCTTTTGGTTTCTCTTCTTCTTCTCGTTGCTTTCTTGGCTTGTTCTATTCGCTCGTATTCTCCTCCTTCCTCCTTTCTTTGCTTCTTCTTCTCCTCCTTCCATCAGTCAGCTGGGAAGAAGAGAAGGAGAAGAAGAATAAGAAAAGAAGAAAACATGAATCCGCAGGATCAACGACTCAATGATACATAAGTAATGAAGACTTAGAGAGACGAATCCTCCTCTGCTCCTCATTATCATATCCTTCTCCTCCATCATCCTCACCTTGCTCTCCTGCCTCCGTCTACGACCGCCTTCGCCTCCTCCTTCTCCTACTCCGTCTCCTCCTCTCCTCCTCCAGTCTCACGTCTCCGCCTTCTCCTTCTCATTTCGCCGCCGCCTCCTCCCCTCCTCAGCTCCTCCTTCTCCTCCTCCTCCTCCTCCTCCCTCCTCCTCCTTCTCCCTTCCGGCTCCTTCCTCCTCCTCTCCTCCACTCCTCGCCTCGCTTCTCCTTCTCCTACTTCTCCCCTTTCTCCTCCTCCTCTCCCTCCTTCTCTCTCTTCTCCTTCCTTCTCCTTCTCTTCTCCTCCTCCTCCTCTCGTCCTTCTCAACTCCTTCTCCTTTACTCCCTACCTCCTCCCTCTCCGCTCCTCCTCCTCTCTCCTCCGTCTCCTTCTCCTCTCCCCTCCTCTCTCCTCCTCTCCACCTCCTTCTCCCTTCGCCCCTTCTCCCCTTTCCCTCCTCCTTCTCCCCTTCTCCTTATCGCTCCCTCCTTCTCCTTTCCTTCTCCTTCTCCTCTCCTCCTCCTCTCCTTCTCCTCCTTCTCCTTCCTCCTCCTCCGTTCCCTTCTCCTCCTCCCTCCTTCTCCCCCTTCTCCTCCTTCCCTCCTTCTCTCCTCCTCCTCCTCTTCTCCCTCCTTCTCCTCCTCCCTTCTTCCCTCCTCCTCCTCCTTCTCTCTCCCTCTTCTCCTTCTCCTCCCCTCCTCCTCCTCCTCCTCTCTCCTCCTCCTTCCTCTCCTCCTCCTTCTCCTCCTCCTTCTCCTCCCTCTCCTCCTCCTTCTCCTTCTCCGCTTCCTCCCTCCTTCTCCTCTCCTGTCTCCTCCTCTCCCTCCTCCTCCTCCCTGCTCCTTCTCCTCCTCCTCCTCTGCTCCTCTCCTACTCCTTCTCCTTCTCCTCCTCCTCCTCCTCCTCCCTTCTCCTCCTGCCTTCTCCTTCTCCTCCTTCTCCCTGTTCGCCCTCACTCCTCTCCTCCGTCGTCCTTCCTTCGCCTCCTTCTCCTTCTCCTCTCCTTCTCCTCCTCCTCCTCCTCTCCTTCTCCATCCTTCTCCTTCTCCTCCCCTCCTCCTCCTCCTCCGTCTCCTCCTCTCTCCTTCTCCTCCTTCTCTCCTTCTCCTCCTCGCTCCTTCTCCGCTCCTCCTCCTCCTTCTCCTCCTCCTCCTCCTCCTCTTCCTCCTCCTCCCTCCTCTCCTCCTTCCTTCCTCCTCATCCTCCTCCTCCTCCCTCCTCCTCCTCCTCCTCCTCCTCCTCCTCTCCCTCCTCCTCCCTCCCCCTCCTCCTCCCTACCTCTCCTTCCTCCTCCCTCCTCCTCCCCTCCTCCTCCTCCTCCTCCTCCCGTCCTCCTCCTCTCCTCCTCCTCCCTCATCCTCCTCTCCTCCTCACTCCTCCTCCTCCTCTCCTCCTCCTATCTCCTCTACTCCTCCCCCTCCTCCTCTCGCCTTCCTCCTCTCCTCTCCTCCTCCTCCTCCTCCTCCTCCTCCTCCTCCTCCTCCTCCTCCTCTCACTCCTCTCCTCCTCCTCACATCCTCCTCCTCCTCCTCCTCCTCCTCCCTCCTTCCTCTTCCTCCTCTTCCTCCTCTCCTCTCCCTCCCGCTCCTCCTCCTTTTCCTCCTCCTCTTCCTCCTCTCCTCCTCCTCCTCCTCTCCTCCTCCTCTTCCTCATCCCTCCCTCTCCTCCTCCTCCTCCTCCTCTCTCTCGAAGACTATAAGCAAAATCGATGCTAAACTCTTCTTCTTCTTCTTCTTCTCTCTTCTTCTTCTTCTTCTTTCCTTCTTCTTCTTCTTCTCCTTCTCCTTCTTCTTCTCCTTCTTCTTCTCCTTCTCCTCCTTCTTCTCCTTCTTCTCCTTCTTCCTTCTTCTTCTCCTACTTCCTCCTTCTTCTCTCCTTCTTCTTCTCCTTAAAACGAAGCTTACAACGTGAGGGATCCCGCTGTAGGGTGTTGCAATATGTTCTGATTCGCTTATGGTGGGTTGCGAGAGTGACAGAGCTTAAACCTGAGTAAGTGGTTGTGTTGCGTATGGGATAAAGAGGACTTGATAGCTTAATGCTAATGGTTGGGTTTCCACGACCTTAATGATCTTTAGTAGTTGCGGATGCTTGCTAGGGGGGTCCAATCATAAGTGCATATGATCCAAGTAGAGAAAGTATGTTAGCTCATGCCTCTCACGTCATATAAAATTTACAAGAATGTTACCGGTACTTGTATCGGTGGCCAGGAGTTGCTTTCCCTTTACAAAGGAATTTCTTGTGACAAAAGCTATCACTTTTTACCGCTGCAATTTATTCCATAGTTTTTATTCTCCGCAAAGTACTCATAGTTTTTAATTCTTGCAATGTTTCATACTTGTTTTAGGTAAAGCAAACATCAAGTGTGCGTAGAGTTGTATCGGTGGTCGATAGAACTTGATGGGAATATTTGTTCTGCCTTTAGCTCCTCGTTCGCTTTCGACACTCTTACATTATCGAAGAAGGCTACAAACGATTCCCTATACTTGTGGTTATCAGAAGACCTTTTTCCTGGCGCCGTTGCCGGGAGCAATAGCGTGGGGGTGAATAATTCTCGTGTGTGCTTGTTTGCTTTTATCACTAAGTAGATTTTTATTTTGTGTTCTTCGTTTTCTATCTTTAGTTATTGGTAGGAAACGTAAATAACCAAAAAAATTAGTTGTACCTACTAAACCAATGGTTGAAGAACCCACCCCAAAATCTTACTTACTACTGAAGCTTTCTTATTTGAATCATCTCGATCCATTTGTGCTCGTGCTGAAACCCCACTTGCCTTAGTTTAGGGAAAATCATTAAAAAAGGGAAACTTTTGTGGCATCATATATAGGTTGTATTGTCTATGCCTGTTGAATTTAGGCGAAATCTGAATTTTACTTTTGTTCCGAGGACCCGCTAAGAAACAAACAAACACACCACCAAACCAGTCCCCCCTCCCCGCGTCGCCCCGAGTGTCCCCCTGGCCCCGGCGGCAGGTCCCTGGACCCCTACGGTGGCCCGAGTGCTCACGCTCATTCCTAGGGGGGGCGCCCGGTGGGTGCCAGGCTACGTGTCTTCCGTGTGGTTGGGGGGCTTCGCTTTTTCCCCGGTTGCCCCAGACTATCGGGTTCGTTTGGTGTAGCGCATCGCTCAGGGTATCTGGTTTATACGTGAGCCGGGGAGGCGTAGCTGGCGTGGATCGGCCTACCCCCAAACTTACTGCTAGGGGGCTCGAGCTCCGTCCGACGTCCTCTGGCACAGTTTGACGTCAACTCGTTCGGGTCCCGATGTCCGGTGCGATATCTTGACAGGTGTTTGGGTGCGCACCGATCGTGTGTCGGATGCTTTCGCACGTACCCCGGTCTCCGTCCGAGCGGGGAGCGACGGCGTCACGCCATAGATCGAGAGGCCTGGCCTATGCGTGTAAGAAGGCCTCGTAGGGTGCCTGGCTTCGTGAAGTTGTTCGGGATGTGTGCCCTTGGACCCGCGCCCTGCCGCGGTAGCGGTCGGCCATCAGTTCGCCGCTCCTTTGCAGCTACGGGGCCCACGCGTAAAGTCAGGACAAACCCCTCCCCTCCTCGCCTTCCGGATCGTCCGCGCTTCCCGAGTCCACAGAGCTCGCCTCGCCCCTTGCGTTGTGGACTATGAGATTGCTGTTCCGCGTTGCGCGAAGGTACGGCAGAGTGGCCCTCCTCCGGTGGCGCGCTGGGCCCCGGAGGTTGACTGTCTGCAAACGCCTGGGGACCCTAATCCTTTTTTTTTTCTCTTTTCCAATGTGATTTTACAGATAATGACTCTATTCTTCTTATGTCAGGGGGTTTTAATTTTACTTGATATTGACAAATTGAAGATTGGTTGCGTTTAAAAGGGTCCTCGCAATTGCTTCTTTGATTGAAAGTATGAGCTACTCTTTAACAAATCTGAAAATTTTTGCCATACTTAAATTTGCTATGAAAATTATTCTTCTAAATGCTTATATTAACCATAATTGAGGACTTCTTTCTCCTCTGTCCAAGAAGAGACTAATATTTTTCAGGAGTCTATGGGAAGAAGTAATTGATGAAACATGAGCTCCTGGGATGAAAAAGATAATGAGAGAGCGAAGAACCAGCGGAGGAAGAGCGGATTGATCACCAGTGCCCACCTTCTAAATGAGAGTAACTCTTCAACTCATACATTATTTAATTTCCTTCCTCTTCGTTCTTCCTGAAGGATGAATTTCTCTGATCATTGGCTACGATCCCATTGATTCTTTTTGAAATAATCCCTTTTTGTGATGCTTGCTATCTTGTGGCCTGATGCCAATATGAATTATGCTTTTGAGATGACTTTGTCTATTGTTTCCTTATGTTTAAAATGAAATTGTTGCTATTGCGCAGCCAACCCACCCAGTAGATAGTCCTATTAATTCTTTTTTTGAATTCTCCACACCACACTATATTGGAGAAGTTGCTCTTATTAAGATTATATTGATGGGTTGCATTCTACCAGACATTGATTGATTTTGATGAATATAATATGCATGTGATTGCTGCTGCTACTTGCAATTTATTATGAGAGAGGGAACTACATCTCACCTCTTTTTGTTCCAACACGTAGGAATTGCAAGAAACTGCTTTGCTATGTATGGCCTTTACTTGATGACATGAAATGTTCTTGTAGACATGCGATTGCATAGGAAGAGAGTTAGACTTCGGTCATTGCATGATATATGTTGCCTTTGGTGCTCAACTACTAACTCCAAATCATTGTTAATTAATGAATTGGCTTTGATATAAAAACACCTGGATCCCGGGTGGATTCCATTACTGACACTTTTATGCCTAGCTTACTGGCTTTAAACAAAGCGCTGGCCATGGAGACAAAAACCCCAGAAGTTTTAGAGAGTCCATTTTTATTTCTGTGAGTGCTTTATAAGTTTAAAATGAAACATATAGAGGGGACTTAACAACTTCACAAAAAGAGCGATTGACAGGTGATGCATTGGAGAATGAGGGTCTACCTGAACACTTGTGTTATGCTCATGGAAACCATGTAGAATTTTTCATGAAAGTTTCAAACAACATAATTATCCCTTGTACAAATCTGCATTGTATTATAAAATAATGTGCCAAGATTTGCCTTTAGTATGATTTAGATTGCTTGTTGGTATGTGCGGTGCAAAAACAGAAACTTGGCTGTGTGCGCATTTTAATAACATTTTTTACTAACTGAAACGTCAAGTTCTGGAAACTTTTTTTCAAAGTATTGTCTTATAAAATTTTTTATATTACAATTTTGAGAATGTGTTTGGTGTAGCCATAAGTATGGTAGGTGTGCATGATTGCCACAGACTGTCCTGTTTAGACGATTCTGTTTTTTTGATGTCATTGTTTTGCTTGTTTTTGATGAAACTATCGATTTTTATCGGTGTAATAAGCCATCGGAAAAGTTATTTACAGTATCTACAATCAAAACACAAAATCTAATGTTGGTTTGCAATAGTCTTAAGTAGTTGAGGTGCTTTATTATACTAACGGATCTTACCGAGCTTCTGTTGAGTTTTTGGTGGATGAAGTGATCAAGATCACGAGGATGTCTCATAGAGGAAAGGAGGAGAGGCAAGAGTCAAGCTTGGGGATGCCCAAGGCACCCCAAGTAATATATTCAAGGGACTCAGCGTCTAAGCTTGGGGATGCCCCGGAAGGCTCCCATCGTTCTTCTTCAACAAGTATCGTATGTTTTCGTCTTTGTTTTCGTTCTGTGATATGTGTGAATCTTGGAGCGTCTTTGGTGTTTATTTTTCAGTTTATTTTATATGCCCATGCTGGTATGCGATTAGCTCCATGGTTGATTTATAGAATGCTTCAATTGCACTTCCACTATATCTTTTGAGTATGGGCTTTATAGAATGCGGGGTTCATGTGCATATCACTTATATCATTTGAATTGGATTGCCTGTTTCTCTTCACAGAGAAAACCGTTATTTGAATAATGCTCTTTTGCTTCACTTATATTTATTAGAGCATGGTATTTTGTAGAAAGACATAAACTCCTCATGGCTTCACTTATATCTATTTAGAAGTCAACAACAGGAATGGTCATTGCATGGCTTTAGTCATGAAATCCTCATAAAACTTATGGATCGACTGAATATGATGTGTTTGATTCCTTACAAAGTTTGCGATATAAGAGATGTAATATGTGGGGGTACTAGTAGATGGTTTGGTTAGTAGAATAATGGGTGTTTAAGGTTTTGCTGTCCGAAGCATGCTGTATAGGCGGAAGTCTCCTCTCTTTGCCATGTCGACTTCCGTTTTGAGCATGATTTAATTATTGATTTGACTTCCTTATGAGTGGTGGCGGTCGGGGACGAGCGCACTGGTAGTTCCTTACCATCTATCCCCCTAGGGTCATGCGTATTAGTACTTTTTGCTTCGAGGGATAAATAAATACACTTTTGCAATAAATATATGAGTTCTTTATGACTACTGTGAGTCCATGGATTATACGCAACTCTTACTTTCCGCAATTTGCTAGTCCTCTACGGTACCTGCATTGCCCTTTCTCACCTCGAGAGTCGGTGCAAACTTCGGCCGGTGCATCCAAACTCCCATTATATGATACGCTCTATCACACATAATCCTTTTATATCTTCCTCAAAACAGCACCCTACGTACTACCTATTATGCGTTTCCACGACCATTGCCGAGATATATTGCCAGGCAACTTCCATTCCACACCGCTTCCGTTTTGATGACTTTGAGCATTCAATTGTCATATTTGCTTTCGCATGATCATATAGCGGACATAGTAGTTTGTGGCTCACCACCGTTCACCAGTTTTTTAATGGCATGTTTTTTTTTTTTTTTTATTTGCTAGAATCATTGCCATCCTGGTATAACTGCCAGAGGCTTCATACATCACATCATATTTCTGTCATATGTATCAGTTTTGTAATTTTTATTTCTTTGAGTTGTAAGTAAATAGAAGTGTGATGATCAGCATTATTCATTATTAAGCACATCCCAGTGAGGAAAGATGATGGAGACTATGATTGCCCCCACGAAGAGTCGGAGAGACTCCGGACAGCATGATAATAAAAAAAAATAAAGAGAAGAAAAAAAGAAAAAAAAAAAAAGAAAAAAAAACAAAGAGAGAAGGGTGCTCGTATTCCATTCCACTTGTGCTCATCAAGTAGCCCACGGTTTTTCGATTAGAGAGCCTCATAGTTGTCACTCTTCATATTAAAAACTCAGTGGGAAAATTTCATTATAGGATTAGATGGCACACCGCACTTAGTTTTCATATTTAGTCTTTCATACACTTATAGCTCTTAGTGCATCCGTTTCATGGCATCCCTACTTCCTCACGTTGATATCATTGAGGCATCTCCATACCGCGTTGGTTAGCCCACTCGATGTGAGCTTTCTTACTTTTTTCTTCTCTATATTTACCCCTATCATCATAATCTATTCACCCGTTGTGCTATATATCCATGGCTTGTGTTCCTCATGTATTGGCTGAGGGTTGAAAGCTGGAAGCGCCTTAAAAGTAATGAACCAATGCTTTGGCTGTCCATCGGGGTTGTGCTGATAATACTTTGTGTTAAGAAGACAGAGCATGACAAACTATATGATTTTTGTGGGACTTTCTTTAGCGTTGATATTGTTGAAATCATGATTGTTTGTTGGAGTCCTGTAGTAATTGATGTTTTTATGTCAAATTATAGACTATTGCTTTGAATCACTCGTGTCTTTAATTTCAATGCCATATGAGACATATGATCAATTTTGCTCAGGTAGCATTCACATCAAAATTAATCTTTTTTTATCATTTTACCTACTCGAGGACGCCAGAATTAGCTGGGGATGCGATACGGTCTCCTCTCCTCGCTATGCTATATTTTTTGATTGTTTCAGCCAATATTATCGCTTTCCATATTTTTGGCAACTTTTTATTGATTTATTGGACTAATACAACTATTGACCCATGGCCTAGTGCCAGTTCCTATTTTTGCTGTTTTTTGTTTCGCATAAAATCCATATCAAACGAAGTCAAAAACCACCAATAAATTTACGGAGCATTAATTTTTGGAATTTTGTGCATTTTTGGAGGTGGAATCAACGCAAAACGGGGGCCCCCAGTGCCCACACCCACCAGGGGCAGCGCGCGCCTGTGTCTTGTGCCCTCCTAGATACGTCTGTTGGAGCCCTTCTTCTCGGCGCAATAAAGATAATTATCGAAAAAATCGTGTTAAAATCTCAGCGCAATCGGGTTACGATCTTCGGGAAATATAAGAACACGGTGAAGGGCCAGATCTGGGGAACGTCGAAACATGAAGAGAACAGAGATGGGAGTCCATCCGGAGGGGCTCCTGCCCCTCCACTGCATGGAGGCCATGGACCATGAGGGGGAACTGCTCCATCCCTCTGGCGAGAGTCCAAGAATAAGAAGAAGGAAGGGGGCCTCACCCCCCTCTTTCCCCGATGGCGCCGGGGGAGGTCCCCGCCGGGGCTAGGATCGTGTACGCGATCTACATCACAATCTTGTCTACCGTCAACACCAATCTCCCCTCCCCCCTATTCAGCGGTGTAACACCCCCTTCTCCCTCCCCCGCGGTAATCTCTACTTACCCATGCGTGGCTCAACTCCATATATTATTTCATCCCAAATGATATTTTGGCATTCCTATGCTGTTTGAGTAGATCACATTTGTCATGTGGGTTAAAATCGTGATCTTGGTTGGTATGATTGTGTATATTTTATTTATGGTGCTTTCCTACGTTCCCTCCCGTCTCGCGCAAACGTGGAGGGCCCCCCCCCGCTGTAGGGTTGGCAATAATGTCATGGTTTGCTTTTGTCAGTGTGTTGCGGGGGATGACCAAGCCAAACGCGTGATAATGGGTTAGGCCGTATGGGGTTAAAGGGAGACTTGATACTTAATGCTATGGTTGGGTTTCACAGCCTTAATGATTATTTAGTAGATTGCGTGCTTGCTATGGGTCCATCATAAGTGCATTGATCAAAGTGAGAAGTATGTTAGGCTCATTGCCATCCTTCCCTCATATAAAATTCAAGAATGATTATCGTGACTTGTTATCGATTCCTAGGACAAATGACTTTTCTGGTTGACACAAAGCTATAACTTAACGTTCACATATTTTTGGCAAACTTCTTTTATATCTTTATTGACTAACCTATTGATCCAGTGGGCCCAGTGCCAGGTTCCTGTTTGGTTGTGCAGCACGTTTTTTGTTTCGCCAGAAAAATCCATGATCACACCAAGTCCAAATGCGTAAAAATGTTATGGAGAATTTTTTGGAATTTATTTGATTTTTGGGATGGGAATCATGCAAAGCGGGGCCCACACAGTGCCAACAACCCACTGGAGGGCGCGCCCCAGGCCCTATGCGCGCCCTGGTTTCTTGTGCCCCCTCCTCGAATGTCGGTTGGAGCCCTTCTTCGTGCAAGAAATAATAACTTATGCGAAAAAAATCGGTGTTAAAGATGTCACGCAATCGTAGTTACAGAATCTCCGTGAATGATAAAAACGGTGCAGGGCCAGATCTGGGGAACGCGAAACAGAGAGAACAAGAGGATATCCAATCTCGAAGGGGCTCCCACCCGCTCCGCGCCATGGAGGCCATGGACTAGAGGTTAACTCTCCTCCCATCTAGGGTGGAGGCCAAGGAAAAGAAGGAAGGAGGGGGGCTACTCACCCTCTCTCTTCACCGGTGGCGCCGGAGTGCCGTGCCGGGCTAGGCTTGATGACGCGTCGGCGATTCTACATCAACCATCTTGCTACCCGCAACCAACTTTCTCCCCCCTCTATCAGGCGGTGGTTACACCCCCTCTCCCCCGCCGCTGTAATCTCTACTTTAACGTGGTCTCAACTCCATATGTAGTTTGTCCCAATGATGTTGGCTATCCTATGATGTTTGATAGATACCGTTTTGTCCTGTGGGGTAATTCGCGTGTCTTGGTTGGTATGATTGTATTTTTATTTATGGTGGCTTATCCTAACGGTCCCTCCGTCTCGCGCCAAACGGAGGGGCCCCCACTGTAGGGGTTGTGCAATATGTTCATGGTTTGCTTCATTGTCATGGTTGGCGGGGGATGACAGACAGCCGAAATCGCATAAGTGGTTAATGGCGCTTGAGTCAAGAGTAGCAGTTGTACTTATGGCTATGGTTGGTTTCATGACCTTATGATCTTAGGAGTTGCGGATGCTTGCTAGGGGTCCAATCTAAGTGCATATGATCCTAGTAAGAGAAAGTAATGTTAGCTCATGCCTCTCTCCCTCATGTAAAAAATTTACAAGAATTGATTACCGTACTTGTTTCGATTGCCTAGGACAAATGACTTTCTTATTGACAAAAGCTATCGCACTTTAGTTCCTATCCTTGGCATTATTTCGTAGTTTTAATTCTCGCAAAGTACTCATAGTTTTATTCTTGCAAAATAGTTTCAGTCACATTGTTTAGGTAAAGTAAACGTCAATGTGCGTGAGTTGTATCGGTGGTCGATAGTAAAACTTGAGGGAATATTCTGTTCTGCCTTTAGCTCTCGCGTGGTTCGACACTCTATTTTATCAAGAAAGCTACAACAAACATCCCTTATACTGTGTGGGTTATCATATCACGCCTCAATAAAATTGTGAACAGCCCATGGCTCAAATTACGCGAAACGTGGGCTGCACAACTGCCATTATTATTTATATTTTCTTTTCTATGTTGGGAAGTTATCCTCAAAACAAATGTGGAGAGTACCAACTTTTTGGTCCCCTTTGTAATTTGGTGCTAAATTTTGACACCAAGATTTAACTGACAAATGTGTTAGGCATGTTTAAACAAAAATATATCCTTGATTCGTATTTGAACATAGTTTTCAAATGATGTAATTTTTTGTGACTGCATGAACAGTTGGTTAGTTAATTCATAAGTCAAAATATTGGTCACAGGTTATCATAGGGACCAATAAACCAGGACGGAAGGTCCCTCGTCTATCATCCCAAACTCTATGACTAGCCGCTCTAATTACAATGTGGGACTCAAGCAACTCCGGCCCACGTTCCATCCACCAAATCACAGTGAGGTGGCTACAGTGGAGCTCACCAGTCACCCCGGTGCCGCATGACCCGTCATATCCAAACCCACACCTTTACCAGCAGTGGTAAACGTGGCCCCTCGAAGTTTGGAACGGGATGAAGCAAAAACCATCATTTCACTGGAACGTCTCGTTGAAGCCCTTTTCTTCTCTTCCCTATTTGAAGAAAACCTCCCTCCAGGCTACTCACTACTTCTATTTATTTCTCTTCTGTATCGACGAAGAAGGTGGGCGAATAAGTGATGCTACTATATCTCTCTCCAAGAAATCTTCTTTTTTGTGAAGCACAACCGCCGATTCTCACTGCCTATAGTCATTCGTATTCATTGACATTAGGTTTTCAAAAACTTTCAAAAGATTCTTTTCGTTTGAATTTATGGTTTACCTCTACCATATTGCTAGAGTTGCCGTGATCAACCTCAGAAATTCCTTATGATAAAGGGTACACAACAGATGATTAGGATGTAGACGGATTTACCCGCCATGTGCGAAAATCGTCATGGTGACAGTTCATGTACATTTGACTATGTGGTTGGCGACGACAACGTCACTACGAGTCGTGAAGAACACATAGGGCCCCACGGCCTATCCTCCTCCAAATAAGGACTATGAGCTCAGCCGGGCAGGTTGCGTTGAGGCAACGTCCAGGAGACAGAGAACTTTTTCCTGCAAGCATGGCCACCGAGTTGACGATGTCCCGAGCGGATTGGAACTCCCCGTGAGCCACAAAAGGGAAACAGCAATGGGCCACCATATGTGCTTTATTTTCCATGATGCTACTGCCATACTATGTTAGGGTTGTGCAGGCGAGGTTAGTCCTGAGGATTCCGATGTCGCGATCCGTCTGTGGTATTCATCGCCCCGGATCGGCTGCTGCATGGCCCGTCCCATCGTTGGGAATTCCCCTGAGGAGATCGTCGCCACCTCCGACTCCAAGTAAAATGTTCCAAATGTGGTTGAATGCATTGCTGCTATGTGTCAGCTGAGTCCTGTGACCATCCAGGTCGTGGACGCCCAAGATCGATTTCCGATCGTCTTGATTGCAGTCGCCAGGGTTCCGTCCTTGAATGCGAACCTCATCGTCGCCCGTCTATTGACCGCAAGATATCGATTTCCCTGATGCCGCCGTCCGTGGCTGTGGCCATTGCCCGAGAGATTGTGTACAGAAAGTAGGTGTGCTAATCCCATCTTCAATACATTCTGTCATTGTGTTTAATTACCAAGAACAAGCATGCTTAATCAACACCATCTAGGGCTAGTCATCTGTCTTTGTGTGGGGGTGGTACTGGTACTGTTCTTTTGTTTGATAGGAATCATCGAACCCTCTCCGAGGTTAGGAAACATATGTATCCCTCACCATCTTTTGATGTAATATATTGGCATGTCCTTAGATGTAGTTTAAACTATTATCATCTCAGCAGTGCTTGTTTGATGATTCTTGGTGTTAGTAGCTAGCTACTGTGGCGAGCTATAGTAACTTTCAAACACTCACCAAAGAGAAATGTTGGGGCTGATGACCGTGGTACGCTTATAGGTCGATCCGTCGTCGAATCGGCAATAGCCCAAGCTCCTAAAATTGTAGGCTTAGCTATCGATCCAGACTAGTCCCACAATTATATATTAATGTCCTAAAATCAAAGAGTTGGTTTCCACGGATACATTCACTTTAATAGCCATGCAAAATTGGCACGTACTTGTAACTGCGTGAATGTGTAATTTTTTTTGCTGGAAGTCGTTGAATGTGTAGTGGACGTCGTACTTTCTGAGTGGCTACAGAGAGTGTGGTCGTGTCTAGAGGGGTTGTGGGAATGGGTGGTGAGAGATCTAGAGAGAGAAAGACCCTCCCATTTCTTTCTATCGTTTTTAGATTGAACAAAGGATCGTAAGACTACAAATCTAGGCGGCTAGTTTTGGCTAGTGGTTTCGTGATATGAAGCGTGCTACAGTGGCGTCCAGTCTTCGCGCGTGGTAGGCAAGTATTTGCGGTGTAGTAAGTTTCTTGAAGAAAGCGATTTCAATGAAGTCCATATGGTTTCCTTCGTCCGAGCAACTACGACCGGGATTGGGCCTCTCCGCGATTTGAGGAATCATTAGGTCATTTATGTACTGCGGCGCTACACGCTCGTCCCTGGCAGTACTGTGTGGGTGCACTAAATTTTGTGCATGGCAGATGGACCCAGGATGGTCGACTCCCACTGGTCGGCGAATTGAAGTTATTCTTTCTGATATCGAGATGACGAGCAAGGATATTCATTGTTATTTTTGAGAAACGCAATTGTCTCACTTTAGTACGACGAGGAGTTTGAACACGCAGCCCAGTGAACTTGGCTTGCACAACAGTACCCTCCTTTCCTCATTTACCATATTTTTGGATTAAAGGTTGGCTATAAGGTTACCACTTTTTCTCACTTTCTCTCTATCTATTTCCTCTCAATGTTTTTTACCCTTCTTTTTTTATTAGACATAAATGTTTTTTATACCAGAACACGGGTAGAGAACGGGCTCTTGCACTTGAGCCGCCTCCTTCACTTTTTCAATGCCTCTCTTCCTCCCATAACGGGCTTATGCCCATATTGTACTTGCTCAGAATGCAGCTGGCGCTGGGGGGGAGCGCGTGCGGGAGGGGGGATGGGTTTTATGGTGGCCCCCCCCCAGGGTGGTCAGAAGCGGGCTTGGGAGCGGTCCGGACTCCCGCAATGCCCCACCTCACATTATGCTCATATTTCTTGGAGTCCGTGCGCGGTGGGCGGCGATCTCTCTTCTCCCTGCCCCATCTCTTCTCTTCTCTCAGCGACCCTGCCTAGCGATACATTTCGACTATCGAACGGTTTATTCAATTGCAGTCCCACATGTCATTAAAATGCAAGACAACCACATGTCCCCTTGGTGAGTAGCGTACGTACCGAATTCGGGGGTGGCGAGCGAACAGCGACAGGCGTCTTTAAGTATGACACCCTTTTCCTTTTGGATTGTCAAAGTGTAACATTTCCGTGCGATCGATCGATATAATCCTGACAAAGTGTAACATTTTTCGTGCGCTTAGGCGGGTTAGTTTGGCCTATGGGTTTGAGTGATATGACTGCTACAAGTGCCGTCCACTTTGTTATTTTTATGTAAGCAAAGCGTTCCACTCTTACACAGGAGGAGATACGAAACACACGATGGATCTGATTTTGATCTTGGGATAACTGTTCCCTGTCAAATAAATGGACACTGTTAAGCGATTATAGCATGATAGTTAGGGCCCCTCCAGCTGTCCGGTTCAGGCTCCCACATACGGCCAATTGAAGGGGACAAGTAGTACATCTAATCCTGACGAAAGGTGGTCTTCGCCTCAAATCTTCTGGTCATGACGCATGGTGGGCTCGGTGCTGACCTCCGTCTTGCCGAGCCTGTGTCTTTGGTCTTTGTAGCACTGGAATGGGACCTTTGGGGGGATTCCTCTCGGAACCCACGTGTCCTTGCCTCCTTAGGCATCCAAAGAGGAAACTGCCTCCTCTGCGCCAGCTGGCGCCTGCCTGGCCTTGGTCATCGGGCCACGTCACCTCACGCTCGTGGAGGTGGGGTCCTGCATGAAATCTCCCTCCTCGGGAGGCTGCCGCTCCCCTCAGAGGCATTGGGGGGTTCGTCCTCCTTCCCCGCGAGGCATGGCCCCTCATGAGTGTCTTGTCTGGTGGTCTGGGAGATGGGCCATACCAGGCCATCAGATGGGAGTCCGCCGGTGGGCCTACAGGCAGCCAAGTCTGGGTACCCTTGTCCTTCCCAGAACTGCCACAGTAACCCGTCCTCAAGCACGCTCGGGCTGGCTTCGAGGTGACGCCAGGGGCAAGGGTGAAGCGCCGCGTGCCCCAATCACCTGTGGCCCAGGCGACACTTGTCCTTGACGGGATGGCGGACACTCTTGACTCTGGCTCGCCCCACGTCGCCTTGGCAACTGCTCCGGTTGACAGGCAGCCTGGTGCATGTCAACAGGGCCAGTCATCACTTCACTCATAACATGGAGGGCAACCGATTAACCTTCCTCCTCCTAAAATGAGCGAGGGTGGGGGGCAGAGCCCCCTAGCTCTTTCTCGCCTTCTGTCCCGCATCCGTCCTCGCAGCAATTTCCATAGGCGCCGATCAGGAGGTTTTCTGCTGCCGGGAAAGGGAAGGCTCCGCACGAGGGCCGGAGCCGCTTCCTCCCCACACCGTAAGATGGGGCCGCGGCCGCCCTCGCCGGGCCACCGCGGTGCCCGCGCTGCTCCTCTCGTCGTCAGTGTGCACACCTCCGCGGGCCTGTTCGCGGCCCGATCGTTCCATGCACTGAGCCCAACCGCCATGGAGGCCACGGGCGCTGCGGAGGACAAGGCCACGGAGAGTAAGCGGCGATGGTAGCTCGTTACCCTCACCCAGGGCCCATGCCAATGGCACGGCCCGCGAGTTCGATGTATGGGTGACAATGCCACCACCGTACCTGGATCTGGCTCCCCACTGCCTTGGCCGAGGAGCTTAACACGGCGCGGGGGCCCCCTTCGGCTGTGGCTTCAGCGCGACGGCGTTGCTTGCGGCCAAGCCTCCCAGGCGGAGGTCGAGGCCGTCTCTCTCCGTCGCTGTCTACATGACCCGAGGATGGGGGACGATTTGCCCGCAGCGTGCGGCTCGGAGGGGAGCATGCCCTTCATTTTCAGCTATGACGCGGCGTCAATGCTCTCTTCATGGTTTTTCCGGGAGGATTGCGAACGCTGGAGTGCTACCCCCGGGGCGGCAGCAGCGCCACGATGCCTCCCGAGGTGAACTTGCCCTTGGCTGCATCTCCTCCATTAGTAGTGGTGCTTCCTTCCTCCGGACCAAGCTCAAGTGACGATGACTACTACGAGCCCGCCGCGTCACTGGCCCGGGCCTAGGAGTGAATGGCATCAACAAGGCATCATGACGTTGTGGCGGCTGCTGCCTGAGACGCGTCCTCGGGAGAACCTTTCTTTGTTTCATTCCGCATGAAAAATCATGAAGGGCCCCACGGGGGTATGTAAGAAACCATGACGCTTTGCTCCTTAATGTTAGATTCCCAACTTATGTCGTGATTGCGTCTCCCGCTTGGGGCACGGGGTCCCCTTACGCTCGGCGTAGCCCCTTTTTTTTTTTTGTTTAGTGCTCTAATACGCCGACAGGAACCCAATCCCCGGCCAAGCTTTGGCCGTGGCTGGGTAATGCCAGGTCCGATTCCATGGGTTCCCGGCCAGGAGGTGAGCGCCTAGGGTCCGATAAGAGCCCCCGAGGGTGCGATGCTCGGGGGTGTCCCCTTTAGCCACGCAAGTGCTCCCGCAGGTCTAATAGGGAGGTTTTCCTTGCCCGAGCGAGGTCGCAGGAACAAGATGCAACGACGAGTTTTCCGTTGGTGCGTGTGAGGCGACTGCTGAGCGAGCTTGCAAGCCTGGATGGTTTTCTTCTCGTTGCGAGGGTGAGCTTCTTTTCTTCTTCTGTTTTTGCCTTAGGCGAGATCCCTGCCCCGTGCTGGGGGGGGGGTATCCTTCCCCTGGCACTCCCCTCGGCGAGGTTTTGCGCGCCCTCCCTTATCTCACTCTCATGGGCTCTATGTCCCAGGACCCGGCCCTCGAGCGGGGCTCAGCCCGCCGCTGGTATGCCATGTCGCGATGCCGTGGTCAGCCAGGGTGAGGGTCGGAGCTCGTAGGAGTCCCTAGGCGGGCTATGCTCCTACGTGCCGCCTTTTACGGTGCATAGCCGATTTGCGCGAGAAAGAGCGGCTTCCGACCCGCATAGCGTGCGGCTCAGCGAGGGGTTTGCGTCCGCGGTAACGTGTGAAGTGTTGGCGAAGCCTGCTCTAGGGGTTCCTGTCCTCCTGGAGGCGTCCTACGCATAAGTTTAGTCATGAAATGCATGGGGTGCGGCCGTTCTTTGCTATTTCTGGCCCGTGATCGTTCCGCGAGGAGACACGGGCATTAAGGACCCCATGGTGAGGTAACTTCGGGCATGCTCGTGGTGGCCGGCCCGCGTGATAGAGCTCAGTCTCTAGGTTTAATTCGCGCTGAGTGGATGGACCCAAGCACTAGGCAAACGTGCCGTGGTAGCCCCCCACGCGGGCGATCAGGGCGGGTTTAGCCCATGCGGGGACCGCAAAGGTAACTCCAGAGATGATAGATCATCAGGCGCAATGTTTTAATAAGCCATAGTTACTGCAAGTAGGCCTAACTGGTCCAGAATACATGATCAAAATGACCAGCTGCGAGGAACAGGCCCTAGCAGCCTAAGGATAAATGCAGTCCCGAGGGGCGCCTCAGTGAACAAACGCAAAAAGTCAACCTGGCCCGATCATCGCGGGAGCTCGGGGTAGCTAAAGAATGTTTCGCAGAAGCTTTGAATCCTCATGAGCTGGGCGGCTCCTGTGCCCAGGGAGCCTCGTGAGGGCCGTCAGGCTCGCGAGGTCCTACACTTTCCTCTGATAGACCGCCTGGCGCTGGCCCGTGAGCCGCCATGGCCTCTGGCGCAAGCGCGGTATGAGTCGGCCATGTTTACAGGCCAAACACATGCAGCATAGCTGCAGGGGTACCCCACTGCCGCCGACACGGGACCGGCCATAATAGGTCCTCGCGAAGTAGCCCTGTTGAGGCCCGGATGTTGACGTAGATGCTCGCTCGCCCGCCCCGTGTCAGGGGCCGTAGCCTGCAGCACCTGAAGGCCGTGCGGGGCTATTGTCTCGCACAGCATGGCCCCTCGCCTCCTGAAGCTCCTCGATTGCCTTGATGATAACTCTCGTGCACCTGGCGCTCGCGCCGCGCGCCTGCTCGCTTGGGCGCGCAATCGAAGCACACCTCCAAAATGGTGCCCGGGCACCTCCCTCGTCGCCCGGTCAGGTCAGAGGCTCTCCAGACAGAGCCTCCAAGCCCCGTCCTGAGGAGTCACCGGGCACTCCTTCTTATGGCGGAGGAAGAGGCGCCAGCGCGGGGGGGGGGTGCGGGGTTCTTGAAGTAACCATCGGCAGGGCCAGCCAGCCCCGCTGATGAACTCTTGAGGAGGAGCTGCTTCTTCTTCTTTGTGTGTCTCATGAGGCAGGGACGGTTCCCTCATCGTCTGGGGTTGTCAGCAGCCGCCGCGGCTTGGTAGGCACGCTTGAGGAGCACAACCGCATCCTTTTCACTTGCGGCTACCGTGATGATGCCGCCACTTCCCTGGACATCTTGAGGACATTGAGCCATGGTGACTTGCCGCCATGAACTTGGCAAGGGCCGGATACCCAAGGATGCGTGTGTAAAGCGGAAGGCCGATTTGGGTGACGTCGAAGTCGATGAATGTCATGGAAACAATTTTTTTTAGAATTTCATGAAAGTTTTCACAAAAAATAATGATCCCCTTGTACAAATCTCATTGTATTATAAAATAATGTAGCCAAGATTGCCTTTAGGATGATTAGATTGCTTGTTGGTATGTGCGTGTGCAAAAACAAGAAACTTGGCTGTAGTGCGACATTTTTATAACATTTTTTATACTGAAACGTCAAGTTTCTGGAAACTTTTTTCAAATATTTCTATAAATTATTTTTGTTATTTACTAATTTTGAGAATTTTTGGTGTACATAAGTATGGTAGGTGTCAGCATTGCACAGACTGTCGTTAAGACAGATTCTGTTTGTGATGCATTGTTTTGCTTGTTTTGATGAAACTATCGATTTTTTCGGTGTAATAAGCATGGAAAAGGTTATTACAGATCTACAATGACAAAACACAAAATTAATGTTGGTTTGCAATAGTTTCTTAGAGTAGTGATGGTTTTATTATACAACGGATCTTAACTCGAGCTGTCTGTTGATGTTTTTGGGTGGATGAAGTGATCAAAGATCCGAGGTGTCTCAATAGAGGAGAGAGGAGAGGCAAGAGCTCAAGCTTGGGGATGCCCAAGGCACCCCAAGTAATATATTCAAGGGACTCAGCGTCTAAGCTTGGGGTGCCCCGGAAGGCATCCCATCTTCTTCAACAATATCGTATGTTTTCGTTCTTGTTTTCGTTTCGTGAATGGTGAATCTTGGAGCGTCTTTGGTGTTTAGTTTTCATTTATTTTATATGCACCGCTGGTATGAGATTAGTACCATGGTTGATTTATAGAATGCTTCATTGCACTTCATCTGAGATCTTTTGAGTATGGCTTTATAGAATGCGTTCATGGGCATATCACTTATATCATTTGAAGGTTGGATTGCCTGTTTCTCTCACATGAGAAACGTTATTTGAAGAATGCTCTTTTGCTTCACTTATATTTATTAGAGCATGGTGTATTTGTGTAGAAAGAATTAAAACTCTCATGATGCTTCAATATATCTATTAGAATGTAAAACAGGCAATGGTCAATTGACATGGCTTTAGTCATGAATCCTATAAAACTTATGGATCGACTGAATATGATGTGTTGATTCCCTGCAAAGTTTTGCGATATAAGAGATGTAAGTCGGATGTTTGTGGGTACTAGTAATGGTTTGGTTTAGAGTAAGGCAATTGGGTGTTTAAGGTTTTGCTTCCCGAAGCATGCTGTATAGCGGAGTCTCTCGTTATGCATGTCATGTTGAGCATGATTTAATTGATGATTCGACTTCCTTATGCTGGTGGCGGTCGGGGACGAGCGATGGTATTTCCTACCATCGATCCCCTAGGGTCATGCGTGAGTTATACTTTTTGCTTCGAGGGGATAATAAAAACTTTTGCAATAATATATGAGTTCTTTATGACTATTGCGTCCATGGCATTATACGCACTCTTACCTTTCCGCAATTTGAGCTAGTCTCTACAGGTCGCTGCTTGCCCTTCTCACTCGAGAGGCGGTGCAAACTTCGGCCGGGCATCAAAACCCCATGATATGATACGCTCTATGCAAGCACATAACGCTATTTATATCTCCTCAAAACGAGCACCATACTACTACATTGGAGCGTTTCCACGCTCATCCGAAGGATATTGACAGCACTCCTTCCACCGCTTCCGTTTTGATGACTTGAGCATTCAATTGTCATATTTGCTTTCGCTGATCATATAGCGAGACATAGTAGTTGTGGCTCAGCCACCGTCATCATTTTTTATGGCATGTTTTTTTTTTTATTTGCTAGAATATTGCATCCGTGGTATAACTGCCAGAGGCATTATATAGTACATCATATTTCTGTCATAGTGTATCAGTTTGTAATTTTTTTTTTGAAGTTGTAAGTAAAATAGAAGTGTGATGATCTAAGTATTCTTATTAGAGCACATTCCCAGTGAAGGAAAGGATGATGGAGACTAGATTGCCCCCCTAAGTCGGATGAGAACTTCCGGTACACATGAGAGAAAACAAAGAAAAAAAGAGAAAACAAGAAGAAAAAAGAAAAAAAGAAAAAACAAAGAGAGAAAGGGGCATGCTGTTCCACACTTGGTGCTCAAAGTAGCACCATGTTTTTTCATATAGGAGCCTCTTGTGTCACTTTCATATAATAGTGGGAAATTTCATTATAGGATTAGATGCCACCCACTTAGTGTTTCATATTTAGTCTTTATCCACTTATAGCTCTTAGTGCATCCGTGCTGGCATCGACATCTCACGTGATACCAACTGACGTGTGAATCTCCTAGCAGCGTTGGTTAGCCACGCGATGTGAGCTTTCTATATTTTTTTATGCTCTCGTATATTTACCCCATTCATCATATTATTCCACCCGTAGTGCTAATATCCAATGGCTGTGTTGCCCTTTTTATGTATTGGCGTTGAGGGTTGAAAAAGCTGAAGCGCCTTAAAAAAGTATGAACCAATTGCTTGGCTGTCAATCGGGGTTTTGGCATGATAAATACTTTGTGTTAAGAAGACAGAGCATGGACAAGGACCTATATGATTTTGTCGGGGAAAGCTTTCTTTAGCGTTGATATTTTGAAGACATGATTGTGTTGTTGGATGCCTGAGTATTGATGTTTTTGTACAAAATTAATAGACTATTGATTTGAATCACTCGTGTCTTAATTTCATGCCATGATTAGACATATGATCAAGTTTATGCTACGTAGCATTCCACATCAACATTATCTTTTTTTATCATTTACCTACTCGAGGAAGCCAGAATAGCTTGGGGATGCTGATACGGTCTCCCCGTATCTATAATTTTTGATTGTTTCACGCCAATATTATACAGCTTCACATATTTTTTGGCAACTTTTATATTGATTTATTGGACAACTATTGACCCAGTGCCTAGTGCCAGTTCCTATTTAGTGCATGTTTTTTGTTTCGCATAAAATCCATATCAAACGAAGTCCAAAACTCAATAAAAATTTACGGAGAATTATTTTTTCTGGAATATGTTTGTCTTTTTGGAGGTGGAATCAACGCAAACGGGGGCCCACAGTGCCACAACCACCAGCGCAGGCGCGCCCCTGGTGTCTTGTGCCCTCCTAGAACGCGGTTGGGAGCCCTTCCTCTCTGGCGCAGAAAGATAAAGTTATCGAAAAAAATCGTGTTTAAAATCTCAGGCATCGGAGTACGATCTTCGGGAATATAAGAAACGGTGAAGGGCCAGATCTGGGGAACGCGAAACAGGAAGGAAACAGAGATGGAGATCCAATCTCGGAGGGGCTCCTGCCCTCCACTGGCCATGAGGCATGGACCATAGGGGGAACTACTCCTCCCTAGGGAGGAGTCCAAGGATAATAAGAAGAAGGAAGGGGGCTCACTCCCCCTCTTTTCCGATGGCGCCGGAGTCCACCGCGGGCTAGGATCGTGACGGCGTATCTACATCAACAATCTTCTACCGTCAACACCAACTCTCCCCCTCTATTCGCGTGTTTAACACCCCTTCTCCCTCGCGCTGTAATCTTTACTTAAACATGCGTGCTCAACTCCAATATTATTTCCATCCCAATGATATTTTGGCTATTCCTATGATTGTTTGAGTAGATCCATTTTGTCATGTGGGTTAAGATCGTGATCTTGGTGTGGATGATGGTTAATTTATTTATGGGTGCTTTCCTACAGTTCCCTCCGTCTCGCGCAAACGTGAGGGGGCCCCCCGTGTAGGGTGTTTGGCAATATGTCATGGTTTGGCTTTTGTCAGTGTGGTGCGGGGGATGACAGAGCCCAAACGCTGATAAGTGTGGGTTATGGCCGTATGCGGTGTAAAGAGGAGAACTTGTACTTAATCTATGGTTGGCGTTTCACGACCTTAATGATTTATTTAGTAGTTCTGATGCTTGCTAGGGTCCAATCATAAGTGCATTGATCAAAGTGAGAAAGTATGTTTAGGCTCATGCCCCAGCTCCCTCATTAAAATTCAAGAATGATTATCGGGGTTGCTTGTTATCGATTGCCTAGGGACAAAGTGACTTTCTGTGTGGAACAAAAGCTATTACAACTTTCACATATTTTTGGCAAACTTCTTTATAGAATTTTTGACTAACTATGATCCAGTGGCCCAGTGCCAGTTCCTGTTGTTTGTTTCGCCACGTTTTTTGTTTCGCCAGAAATCCATATCACACAAGTCCAAATGCGATGGAAAAATTTATGGGAGAAAATTACTTTTGGAAGTTTATGTCGATTTTTGGGAGTGGAATCAATGCAAAGGGGGCCAACAGTGCCAAAACCCACATAGGGCGCGCCCCAGGCCCTAGGCGCGCCCCCTTGGTGTCTTGTGCCCCTCCTCGAATGTCGGTTGGAGCCCTTCTTCTGGTGCAACGAAAGTATAACTTATGCGAAAAAATCGTGTTAAAATTCAGCGCAATCGAGTTACAAGATCTCCCGGGAATATAAGAAAACGGTAGCGGGCCAGATCTGGGAACGCGAAAACAAAGAGAAAGAGAGGGAGATCCAATCTCGAGGGCTCCACCCCTCCGCCGCCATGGAGGCCAATGACTAGAGGGTAACTCTCCTCCATCTAGGGGGGAGCAGCCAAGAAAAGAAGAAGAGGGGGGTCTACTCACCCCCTCCTCTTGGCCGGTGGCGACGGAGGTCCGCGGGGCTAGGATTGTCGACCGGCGATCTAACATAATCAACAATCTGGCTACCGTCAACACAACTTTACTCCCCCTCTATAGCGGTGTACACCCCTCTTCCACCGCGCCGCCTGTAATACTCTACTTAACCGTGGTGCTCAACCCATAGTTATTTTCCCAATGATATTTGGCTATCCTATGAGGTTGAGTAGATCCGTTTGTCCTGTGGGTTAATCGCGTGATCTTGGTTTGGTATGATGTATATTTATTTATGGTCTATCCTACGGTTCCCTCTCGTTCTCGCTGCAAACGTGAGGGGCCCCCACTGTAGGGGGTTGCAATATGTTCATGGTTTGTCTGTCATTGTGCGGGGGATGACAGCAGCCAAACCGTATAAGTGGGTCTATGGCGCATGGGAGTAAGAGCGTTGGTTGATACTTATGCTATGGTGTGGTTCATACCTATATGATCGATTTAGGAGTTTGCGGATTGCTTGCTAGGGGTCCAATCTAAGTGCATATGATCCCAAGTTAAGAAAAGTAGAATGTAGCTCATGCCTCTCTCCCTCTATGTAAAATTACAAGATGATGAATCCCCTGTACTTGTTTCGATTGCCTAGGACAAATGATTTCGTATTGACCAAAAGCTATCCACTGGTATATACCTTGCAATTTATTACGTAGTTTTATTCTCGCAAAGTTATCATAGTTTTATCTTGCAAAATAGTTTAGTCACACTGTGTTTAGGGTAAAGTAAACGTCAAGTGTGCGTGAGTTGTATCGGTGGTCGATAGAACTTTGAGGGAATATGTGTTCTGCCTTTAGCTCTCCGTTGGGTTCGACAACTCTTATTTAGTTCAAGAAAGCTACACAAACATCCCTTATACTTGTGGGGTTATCACCGTCCTACAAAAATGTGAACAGCCCATGGCCTAAAATTACGGAAACTGGGTGGGCTGCACAACTGCATTATGATTTATATCTTTTCTATGTGGGAGTATCTCAAAACAAAGTGATGTGGATACAATCTTTATTGGTCCCTTTTGAATTTGTGCTAAATTTGCTGACAAAGATTTAATGAAAAGTGTTAGGCATGTGAACAAAAAATTATATCCTGGATTTCGTATTTGAACATAGTTTTCAAGATGTAAATTTTTTGTGACGCATGAACCATGTGGTTAGTTAATTCATAGTCAAAATTTGGCACAGGTTATCATAGGGACAATAAACAGGACACAGGTACTCGTCTATCATCCAAACTCTATGACTAGCCGCTCTAATTACATGTGGGACATCAAAGCATCCGGGACCACGTGCCATCCACCAAAATCACAGTAGGGTGGCTACGTGGAACTCACCAGTCACCCGGTTGGCGTCATGACCCGTCTATCACAAACCCACACCTTTACCAGCAGTGGTTTAAAGTGGCTCGAAGTTGGACGGGATAATGAAGCAACATACCATCATTTCACTGGAACGCTCGTTGAAGCCCTTTCTCCTCTTCTTGATTTGAAGAAAACCTTACTCAGGCTACTACCTCTGCATTTCTTCTGTAATCGACGAAGGAACGGTGGGCAGAATAAGTGATGGCTATTATCTTTCATTTCCAAGAATCTTCTTTTGGAAGCACCAAACGATTCTCAGCGCCATATCTATTATTGATTAACACCAATGATTTTCATGCGATTGTGGTTCCCTACTATATCGAGTTGCTTTAATGTATTGAAAAAGTCCTATATGTTAGGATTAGAATCCCTGGAACGTCGCCTATGTGCATATGTACATGTATGCGTGCGTTGCGACAACCACTAGATCGTGGACAGGAGGATCGTTCCTGGAAGTGAGCAATCACTCGCCACGGTTGGCCTGTTGGCGGGCCAACACCGGGAGAGAAGAACTCCAAAAAGAAAGAAACAAGCAACTGGCCAAAAGAGTTGACGATGTTGGCGGGATTGAAACTCCTCAACAAGAAAGCGGGAAGACAGCAAGGGCCCCACCGTGCCACCTCCAGGCAACTCTAATGGCCGACACTATGAGAGTCCTTCAAGGCCGAGGTTTTGAGGAGATAGTCCCCCGTTGATAGCAGTATTCCCTGGACAAGGGACATGGCCCTCCCCACAGGAGTAGGAGATGTCCAACGGAGGGATGGGACCTCCGGTGGAGCTGCACAAGGTAAACAAAATGGTTAACCATAATTGTGGGTTTTTGATTATTTGCATTGCCCCTGCTAATTGTTAGTTTTGCAGTGTGACCGGTGGAGTCTCTTGATATGATCCGATGTCGCGAAGCGTCCTGTGGACCATCGCCCCCAGAGATCGACTCGAGGTCGCGTCCGCCGTGGACCTTGCCCGAGGATCGATCCCAAGCCGTGTTCCGTCCTGTGGAAATCGCCCAGGAATCGATTCCGATGTCGGTCCGTCCTATGGCATTGCCAAAGAGTATCGATTCCCATGCCGCCGTCCGTGCTGTGGACATCTGCCCGAGAGATTGACTGACAGAAAGTAGGGTGTGCCTAATCTTCAAGTACATTTGCATTGTGTTTAATTACCGAGAACAATGAACTGATTATCAAACCATCTTAGGGCTAGTGCAATGTCTATGTGTGGGTGGACTTGCTACTTTTTGTTGATAGTGAATCATCGAACCCTCTCCGAGTTATGGAAACTATGTATCCTACCCATCTTTGATATAATATATGGCAGCTTAGATGTAGTTTGAAACTTTTATCATCAGCAGTGCTGTTTATGATTTTGGTGTTAGTAGGCAGCTACTGTGGCGAGCTATAGTAACTTGCCAACACTCACGAAAGAGAAATGTTGGGGCTGATGGCTCGTGGTACGCTTATAGGTCGGATCCGTCGTCGATGCGCAATAGCGCCAAGCTCCTAAAATTTGTAGGCTTAGCGATCGATCAGACATAGTCCACAATTATAATTAATTCACATAAAACTCAAAGAGTTGGTTCACGGATTACCATTCACATTTAATAGCCAGCAAATTGGCACGTACTGTTAAATGTGTGAATGTGTAATTTGTTTTGCTGGAAGCGGAATGTTTAGTGAGGTCGTACTTTAGGAGTGGCTACAGAGAGTGTGTCGGTGCTAGAGGGGTTGTGGGGATGGTGAGAGATCTGAGAGAGAGAAGACCCTCCATTCTTTCTGATCGTTGACTTGACAAAGGATACGTAAGACGTACAAATCCTAGGCGGCGCTAGTTTGGCCTAGTTGGTTTCAGTGATAGGACGTGCTACAGTGGGTCCAGTCTTCGGCGTGACGGGTATGCAGTATTGCGGTGTAGTAGTTTCTTGAAGAAAGCGGATTTCAATTGAAGTCCATGTATGGTTCCTTCGTCCGAGCAACTACGGCACCGGGATTGGGCCGCGATTGAGGATCATTAGGTCATTTATTACTGCGGCGCTACGACGCTTCCCTGCAGTACTGTTGGTGCACTAAATGTGTTGGCATGGCAGTGGACCCAGGAATGTCGACGTCCCACTTCGGCGGAATATAAGATTCTTTCTGATATCGGAGGACGAGCAAGGAGATTCATTGTTATTTTGATGATGAAAGCAATTGTCTCCACTTTTACGACGGAGGAGTGTTTGAAACACGGCAGCCCAGTGAACTTGCATTTGCACCAACTACCCTCCTTCACTCATGTACCATATTTTGATATAAAGGTTGGCTATAAGGTTTACACACTTTTTTTTCTCACTTTCTCTCTATCTATTTCCTTCAAATGTTGTGTATACCTTTGTTTGTAGACATAAATGTTTTTTGTAACCAAGAACACGGGAGAGGGCGGGCTCTTGATTAGCGAGCCGCTCCTTCACTTTTTCAAAATGCCTCTCCTCCACATAAGCGGGCTTATAGCCCATATTGATACTTGCTCTGAATGCAGCGTGGCGCTGGGGGGGAGCGCGTGCGGGAGGGGGGAGGTTGGTTTTATGGTGGCCCCAGGGTGGTCAGAAGCGGTTGGTTGGGAGGGCTCCGGACTCCCGCAATGGCCCCACCTCACATTATCTACATATTTCTTGGAGTCCGTGCGCAGGTGGTCGGGCGAATCTCTCTCCCTGCCCCATCTCTTCTCTTTCTCAGCGACCCTGCCGAGCGATACATTTCGACTATCGACGGTTTATTCAATCTGCAGTCCCACATGTCAGTAAAAAGCAAGACAACCACATGTCCCCTTGGTGAGTAGCGTAGCGTACCGAATTAGGTGCGGGGGTGCGAGGAACGCGACAGGCGTGCTTCTTTAAGTATGACACCCTTTTCCTTTTGGATTTGCCAAAGTGTAACATTTCGTTGCGACCGATCGATTATAAACCTGAACAAAGGGTTGTAAATTTTTGTGCGGCTTAGGAGGGTTAGTTTGGCCTATGGGTTTGAGTGATATTTGAGCATGCACAAGTGCCTGTCCACTTGTTATTGTTAGTAAGCAAACGTTCCACTCTTACACAGGAGGAGTACGAAACACGACGAGGATCTGATTTTGATGTTGGGATAACTGTTCCCTGCGAAATAATGGCGCACTGTTAAGCGATTATCAGCATGGAGAGTTAGGGCTCCTCCAGCTGTCCGGTTCAGGCTCCCACATACGGCAATTTGAAAGGGGACAAGTTAGTAAATCTAATCCTGACGAAAGGTGGTTCTTCGCCTGCAAATCTTCTGGTCATGACGCAGGGTGGGCCGGTGCTGACCTCACGTCTTTGCCGAGCCTTGTGTCTTGGTCTTTGTAGCACTGGGAATGGGAACACTTGGGGGATTCTCATCGGGAACCCACGTTGTCCTTGCTCCTTAGCACCAAAAGGAGGAAACTGCCTCCTCTGCGCCAGCTGGCGCCTGCCTGGCCTTTGGTCATCATGCCACGTCACTCAGCGCTCGTGGAGGTGGGGGTACCCTGCAGGAAATCTCCGCTCATCGGGAGGCTGCGCTCCCTCAGGAGGCATTGTGGGTCGTCCTCCTTCCGCGAGGCATGGCCCCTCATGAGGGTGTCTTGTTCTGGTGGTTTGGAGATGGGCCATACCAGGCCATCAGATGGGAAGTCCGCCGTGGGGACTACAGGCAGCCAAGTCGTGGGTACCCTGTCCTTCCCAGAACGCCGACGTAACCCCGGTCCTCAAGCCACGCTCGGGCTGGCTTCGAGGTGACGACAGGGGCAAGGGTGAAGCGCCGCGTGCCCCAATCACCTGTGGCCAGGCTGACACGTGGTGGCCTTGACGGGATGCGGACACTCTGACTCTGCTCGCCCCACGTCGACTTGGCAACTGCTCCGGGTTGACAGCAGCTGTGCATTTTGCTGCAACCGAGGGCAGCATCATCACTCAGTAGACATGGAGGGGTCACCGTTATTAACCTCCTCCTCCTATAAATGAGCCGAGGGTGGGGGGCAGAGCCCCCCTAGCTCATTTCTGCCCTTCTTGTCCGCATCCTCGCAGCAGCAATTTTCCATAGGCGCCGATCGGAGGTTTTTGCTGCCGAGGAAAGGGAAGGCTCCGCAACGAGTGGCCGGGAGCCGCTCTCCCCACACCGTAAGAGGGGCCGCGGCCGCCCTGCCGGGCCCACCGCGGTGCCCGCTGCTGCTCCTCTCGTCGTCGGTGTGCAACCCCGAGGGCCTGGCCGGCCCGATCGTTCCATGCACTGAGCCCCAACCGCCATGGAGGCCACGGGCGCTGATCGGAGGACAAGGCCACGGAGAGTACAGCGGCGATGGTAGCTCGTTACACTCACAACGGGCCCATGCCAATGGCTACGGCCTGCGCGAGTTCATGTATGGGTGACAATGCCACCACCGTACCTGGATCTGGCTCCCGCACTGCCTTGGCCGAGGAGCTTACACGCGCGCGGGGGCCCGCTTCGAGCTGGGATCTTCGCGCGACGGCTGCTTGACGTCCAAGCCTCCCAGGCGGATGGGCGAGGGCCGTATACTCCGGCGATGTCTAACATGACCGAGGGGATGGGGGCACGATTGCCGCGCTTGCGGCGCGGAAGGGGAGGAATGCCCCTTCATTTCAGGCTATGACGAGGCGTAAATGCTCTTCTCAGGGTTTTTCGGGGAGGATGGCGGGAACGCCTGGAGTGTCTACCCCCGGGGCGGCAGCAGCGGCCACGAGGCCTCCCGAGGTGTGAAATTGCCCTTGGCTGCAGCAGAAGAAGAAGAAGAAGAAGAAGAAGAAGAAGAAGAAGAAGAAGAAGAAGAAGAAGAAGAAGAAGAAGAAGAAGAAGACGAAGACGAAGACTTCTTCTTCTTCTTCTTCTTCTTCTTCTTCTTCTTCTTCTTCTGCTCCTTCTTCTTCTTCTTCTCCTTCTCCTTCTTCTTCTCCTTCTCCTTCTTCTCCTTCTCCTCCTTCTTCTCCTTCTTCTCCTTCTTCTTCTTCTTCTCCTACTTCTCCTTCTTCTCCTTCTTCTTCTCCTTAAACAGAAGCTTAAACGTGAGGGATCCCCGCTGTAGGGTGTTGCAATATGTTCATGATTCGCTTATGGTGGGTTGCGAGAGTGACAGAAGCTTAAACCTGAGTAAGTGGGTTGTTGCGTATGGGATAAAGAGGACTTGATACTTAATGCTATGGTTGGGTTTCACGACCTTAATGATCTTTAGTAGTTGCGGATGCTTGCTAGGGGTCCAATCATAAGTGCATATGATCCAAGTAGAGAAAGTATGTTAGCTCATGCCTCTCACTCATATAAAATTACAAGAATGATTACCGGTACTTGTTATCGATTGCCTAGGGACAAATGACTTTCTTGTTGACAAAAGCTATCCACTTTTATTACCTTGCAATTTATTCATAGTTTTATTCTCGCAAAGTACTCATAGTTTTATTCTTGCAAAATAGTTTCATACTTGTTTTAGGTAAAGCAAACATCAAGTGTGCGTAGAGTTGTATCGGTGGTCGATAGAACTTGAGGGAATATTTGTTCTGCCTTTAGCTCCTCGTTCGATTCGACACTCTTATTTATCGAAGAAGGCTACAAACGATTCCCTATACTTGTGGGTTATCAAGACCTTTTTCTGGCGCCGTTGCCGGGGAGCAATAGCGTGGGGTGAATATTCTCGTGTGTGCTTGTTTGCTTTATCACTAAGTAGATTTTTATTTTGTGTTCTTGTTTTCTATCTTTAGTTATGGGTAGGAAACGTAAAATACCAAAAAAATTAGTTGTACCTACTAAACCAATGGTTGAAGAACCACCCAAAATCTATCTTACTACTGAAGCTTTCTATTTGGATCATCTTCGATCCATTTGTGCTCGTGCTGAAAACCCAACTTGCTTAGTTGAGGGAAAATCATTAAAAGGGAAACTTTTGTGGCATCATATTAATAGTTTGTATTGCTATGCTTTGAATTTATGCGAAATACATGATTTTACTTGTTGTTCCGAGGACCCCAAGAAACACCTTTTCTTCCAATGTGAGTTTAAGGATAATGGAATCTTATCTTCTTATGTCAAGGGTGTTTATAATTACTTTGATATTGAACAAATTGAAGAATTTGTTGCTTTTAAGGGTGCCTACGAAATTGCTTCTTTGATTGAAAAGTATGATGCTACTCTTTACAAATCTGAAAATTTTGCCATACTTAAATATTGCTATGAAAATTATTCTTCTAATGCTTATATTAAACCATATATTGAGGACTTCTCCGCTGTCCAAGAAGAGACTAATATTTTGCAGGAGTCTATGGAAGAAGAAATTGATGAAACTATGAGCTCCTTGGATGAAAAAGATGATGAGGAGAGCGAAGAACAAGCGGAGGAAGAGCGGATTGATCACTCGTGCCCACCTTCTAATGAGAGTAACTCTTCAACTCATACATTATTTAATTTCCCTTCGTTCTTACTGAAGGATGAATGCTATGATAATTGCTATGATCCCATTGATTCTTTTGAAATATCCCTTTTTGATGATGCTTGCTATGCTTGTGGCCTTGATGCCAATATGAATTATGCTTATGGAGATGAACTTGCTATTGTTCCTTATGTTAAAAATGAAATTGTTGCTATTGCACCCACACAAGATAGTCCTATTATCTTTTTGAATTCTCCAAACCACACTATATTGGAGAAGTTTGCTCTTATTAAGGATTATATTGATGGGTTGCATTCTACCACTACATATGATGATTTTGATGAATATAATATGCATGTGATTGCTGCTCCTACTTGCAATTATTATGAGAGAGGAACTACATCTCCACCTCTTTTTGTTTCCAACACGATAGAATTGCAAGAAACTGCTTATGCTATGTATTGGCCTTTACTTGATGTACATGAAATGTTCTTGTATGACATGCCGATGCATAGGAAGAGAGTTAGACTTCGTCATTGCATGATATATGTTGCTTTGTGCTCACTACTAAATGCCAAATCATTGTTAATTAAAATTGGCTTTGATATACCTTGGGATCCGGGTGGATCCATTACTTGAGCACTTTATGCCTAGCTTAATGGCTTTAAACAAAGCGCTGCCAGGGAGACAACCCAGAAGTTTTAGAGAGTCATTTATTTCTGTTGAGTGCTTTTATAAAGTTTAAAAATGAAAAAATATAGAGGGGAACTTAAAACTTCACAAAAAGAGAAGCGATTGAAAGGTGATGCATTGGAGAAGTGAGGGTCGACCTTGAACACTTGTGTTCATGCTCATGGAAACAATGTAGAATTTTTCATGAAAGTTTTCACAAAAATAATTATCCCCTTGTACAAATCCATTGTATTATAAAAATAATGTGCCAAGATTTGCCTTTAGGATGATTAGATTGCTTGTTGGTATGTGCGGTGCAAAAACAGAAACTTTGGCTGTAGTGCGCAATTTTACATTTTTTACTGAAACGTCAAAAGCTTCTGAAACTTTTTTCAAAGTATTTCTATACAAATTTTTTATTATTTACTAATTTTTGAGAATTTTTGGTGTACCATAAGTATGGTAGGTGTTCAGATTGCTACAGACTGTCCTGTTTAAGACAGATTCTGTTTTTGATGCATTGTTTTGCTTGTTTTGATGAAACTATCGATTTTTATCGGTGGTATAAGCCATGGAAAAGTTATATTACAGTATCTACAATGCAAAAACAAAATATGAATTGGTTTGCAATAGTACTTAGAGTAGTGATTTGCTTTATTATACTAACGGATCTTACCGAGCTTTCTGTTGAGTTTTGTGTGGATGAAGTGATCAAAGATCGAGGATGTCTCAATATGAGGAGAAGGAGGAGAGGCAAGAGCTCAAGCTTGGGGATGCCCAAGGCACCCCAAGTAAATATTCAAGGAGACTCAAGCGTCTAAGCTTGGGGATGCCCCGGAAGGCATCCCATCTTTCTTCAACAAGTATCGGTATGTTTTCGTCTTTGTTTCGTTCATGTGATATGTGTGAATCTTGGAGCGTCTTTTGTGTTTATTTTTCATTTTTATTTTATGCACCATGCTGGTATGAGATAGTCCATGGTTGATTTATAGAATGCTCATTGCACTTCACTTATATCTTTTGAGTATGGCTTTATAGAATGCTTCATGTGCTTCACTTATATCATTTGAAGTTTGGATTGCCTGTTTCTCTTCACATAGAAAACCGTTATTTGAAGAATGCTCTTTTGCTTCACTTATATTTATTAGAGCATGGTATTTTGTAGAAAGAATTAAACTCTCATGCTTCACTTATATCTATTTAGAGAGTCAACAGGAATTGGTCAATTGCATGGTTAGTCATGAAATCCTACATAAAACTTATGGATCACTGAATATGATGTGTTTGATTCCTTACAATAGTTTTGCGATATAGAGATGGAATATGTGGGAGGTACTAGTAAATGGTTGTGGTTAGTAAGAATATTGGTGTTAAGGTTTGTGCTTCCCGAAGCATGCATGTATAGTCTCTCGTTATGCTATGAAGTTGGAGCATGATTTATTATTGATTGACTTCCTTATGAGTGGCGGTCGGGGACGAGCGATGGTATTTTCCTACCAATCTATCCCCCTAGGGGCATGCGTAGTAGTACTTTGCTTCGAGGGATAATAAACTTTTGCAATAAGTATATGAGTTCTTTATGACTAATGTGAGTCCATGGATTATACGCACTCTTACCTTTCCGCAATTTGCTAGCCTCTACGGTACCGTGCATTGCCCTTTCTCACCTCGAGAGTCGGTGCAAACTTCGCCGGTGCATCCAAACCCCATGATATGATACGCTCTATCACACATAATCCTTATTATATCTTCCTCAAAACAGCCACCATACCTACCTATTATGGCGTTTCCACAGCCATTCCGAGATATATTGCCATGCAACTTCCACCGCTTCCGTTTTGATGACTTGAGCATTCATTGTCATATTGCTTCGCATGATCATATAGCTGACATAGTAGTTGTGGCTCAGCCACCGTTCATCATTTTTTATGCATGTTATGCTAGATCATTGCACATCCTGGTATACTGCCAGAGGCATTCATATAGTCATATTTTGTCATAGGTATCGAGTTGTAATTTTTATTTCTTTTGAGTTGTAAGTAAATAGAAGTGTGATGATCATCATTATTCATTATTAGAGCACATCCCAGTGAGGAAAGGATGATGGAGACTATGATTCCCCCACAAGTCGGGATGAGACTCCGGACAATGAGAGAAAAAAAAAGAAAAAAGAGAAAAAAAGAAGAAAAAGAAAAAAAAGAAAAAAAACAAAGAGAGAAGGGGCATGCTAGTTCCACACTTGTGCTTCAAAGTAGCACCATGTTTTTCATATAGAGAGCCTCATATGTTGTCACTTTCATATACTAGTGGGAAATTTTCATTATAGGATTAGATGCACACCCACTTAGTTTTCATATTTAGCTTTCATACACTTATAGCTCTTAGTGCATCCGTTGCATGGCAATCCCTACTCCTCACGTTGATATCAATTGATGGGCATCTCCATAGCCCGTTGGTTAGCCACGTCGATGTGAGACTTTCTTACTTTTTTTCTTCTCTATATTTACCCCTATCATCATAATCTATTCCACCCGTAGTGCTATATCCATGGCTTGTGCTCATGTATTGCGTGAGGGTTGAAAAAGCTGAAGCGCCTTAAAAAGTATGAACCAATTGCTTGGCTTGTCATCGGGGTTGTGCATGATAAATACTTTGTGTTAAGAAGACAGAGCATGACAAGACTATATGATTTTGTAGGGATAGCTTTCTTTAGCGTTGATATTTTGAAAGACATGATTGTTTGTTGGGATGCCTGAGTATTGATGTTTTTATGTCAAATTATAGACTATTGCTTTGAATCACTCGTGTCTTAATATTCATGCCATGATTAGACATATGATCAAGTTTATGCTAGGTAGCATTCCACATCAAAAATTATCTTTTTTTATCATTTACCTACTCGAGGACGAGCAAGAATTAAGCTTGGGGATGCTGATACGTCTCCGCCGTATCTATAATTTTTGATTGTTTCACGCCAATATTATACAGCTTTCACATATTTTTGGCAACTTTTTATATGATTTATTGGACTAACCTATTGACCCAGTGCCTAGTGCCAGTTCCTATTTATTGCATGTTTTTTGTTTCGCATAAAATCCATATCAAACGAAGTCCAAACGCAATAAAAATTTACGGAGAATTATTTTGGAATTTATGTGATTTTTGGGAGGTGGAATCAACGCAAACGGGGGCCCACAGTGCCCACAACCCACCAGGGCGCGCCCTGGTGTCTTGTGCCCTCCTAGAACGTCGGTTGGAGCCCTTCTTCTGGCGCAAGAAAGATAATTTATCGAAAAAAATCGTGTTAAAATCTCAGCGCAATCGGAGTTACGGATCTTCGGGAATATAAGAAACGGTGAAGGGCCAGATCTGGGGAACGCGAAACAGAAGAGAACAGAGAGGGAGATCCAATCTCGGAGGGGCTCCTGCCCCTCCACTGCCATGGAGGCCATGGACCAGAGGGGGAACTCTCCTCCCATCTAGGGAGGAGTCCAAGGAATAAGAAGAAGGAAGGGGGCTCACTCCCCCTCTTTCCCGATGGCGCCGGAGTGCCGCCGGGGCTAGGATCGTGACGGCGATCTACATCAACAATCTTGCTACCGTCAACACCAACTTTCTCCCCCTCTATTCAGCGGTGTAACACCCCTTCTCCCCGCTGTAATCTCTACTTAAACATGGTGCTCAACTCCATATATTATTTCCCAATGATATTTGGCTATCCTATGATGTTTGAGTAGATCCATTTTGTCATGTGGGTTAATCGTGATCTTGGTTGGTATGATTGTATATTTTATTTATGGTGCTTTCCTACAGTTCCCTCCGTCTCGCGCAAACGTGAGGGGCCCCCGCTGTAGGGTGTTGCAATATGTTCATGGTTTGCTTATTGTCAGTGTTGCGGGGGATGACAGCAGCCCAAACGCGGATAAGTGGGTTATGGCGTATGGGTGTAAAGAGGACTTGATACTTAATGCTATGGTTGGGTTTCACGACCTTAATGATATTTAGTAGTTGCGGATGCTTGCTAGGGGTCCAATCATAAGTGCATATGATCAAAGTAGAGAAAGTATGTTAGCTCATGCCTCTCCCTCATATAAAATTACAAGAATGATTATCGGTACTTGTTATCGATTGCCTAGGGACAAATGACTTTCTTGTTGACAAAAGCTATACAACTTTCACATATTTTTGGCAACTTTTTATATGATTTATTGGACTAACCTATTGATCCAGTGCCCAGTGCCAGTTCCTGTTTGTTGCACGTTTTTTGTTTCGCAGAAAATCCATATCACACAAAGTCCAAATGCGATAAAAATTTATGGAGAATTATTTTGGAATTTATGTGATTTTTGGGATGTGGAATCAATGCAAACGGGGGCCCACAGTGCCCACAACCCACTAGGGCGCGCCCCAGGCCCTAGGCGCGCCCTGGTGTCTTGTGCCCTCCTCGAATGTCGGTTGGAGCCCTTCTTCTGGTGCAAGAAAGATAACTTATGGAAAAAAATCGTGTTAAAATGTCAGCGCAATCGGAGTTACAGATCTCCGGGAATATAAGAAACGGTGAAGGGCCAGATCTGGGGAACGCGAAACAGAAGAGAACAGAGAGGGAGATCCAATCTCGGAGGGGCTCCCACCCCTCCGCCGCCATGGAGGCCATGGACTAGAGGGTAACTCTCCTCCCATCTAGGGGGGAGGCCAAGGAAGAAGAAGAAGGAGGGGGGCTCTCACCCCCTCTCTCCCGGTGGCGCCGGAGTGCCGCCGGGGCTAGGATTGTGACGGCGATCTACATCAACAATCTTGCTACCGTCAACACCAACTTTCTCCCCCTCTATGCAGCGGTGTAACACC